>CM057453.1:1168865000-1169580000 GCA_016271365.2 Neoceratodus forsteri | reverse complement strand
ACATGTTAAGGGGGTAGAAAAGGCAGGGAAAAATATTCATTTTAAATAGATTAATCCTACCCCAAAGGGAAAGGGGAAGCAAGGACCATCGACAAAGATCTTGGTCTATATTATGTACCAGGGAATCTAAATTTAAGTGCTTAATGCGAGTAGCACTCCATGCTAGGGCAAGCCCTAGGTATGTGATGGAATCGGGTTTCCAGGCGAGCCCAAAGCAGAAAATATCCTGTTTATGGACTCTATAATTGAGGGGAAAAATGACTGTTTTATTTATATTGAGTTTATAATTAGAGACTTTGCTAAAACTGCCTATTATCCTGAGAATAGCAGGAATAGATAAAACCAGATGGGTTATTTGCAGCAGGAGGTCATCAGCATATGCCGCCACTTTAACAATGTGTCCATTCAAAAGAATGCCAAAAACATCCTGAGCTTCGGCTAACCTCCTGATAAGAGGTTCTACATATATATTAAAGAGCAAGGGAGAAAGGGGACATCCTTGCCTAGTTCCCACATGTAATTTGAAATTTGAAAGCATTTGATTACGCCATTACAGGAAATTCTCGCTGAGGGAGACATGTATAATGACCTAATCCAATTCCGAAATTTTAAGGGGAAACCAAACGCCTCCAATGCTGCAAATAAATACCTCCAATAAACCTCATCAGCTTCTCGGCGTCCAGGAGACCAAAGCCATAGGGTGGTTGGTCTCCTGAGGCCGAGAAGACATAGGCCAATGTCCGGAGGTGATCCACGGAGGATCTTCCTTTCATTAAACCTACCTACTATGGTCCAATTAAAAAAGGGAGAACAATGCTCATATGATCAGCTAACAATTTAGCTAAGATTTTAATATCTTGATTGAGAAGAGAAATTGGTCTGTAATTAGCGACCAAATCATGCGACTTACCATGCTTAGGCAGCAAAACAATCAAAGCTTCGAAAAGGGATGGGCCCGAGCTTTGCCCGTTGAGAAGAAATTGAAAAAGTGAAGAGAGTATGGGTACCAGGTGTTATTTCTAAAATATACCGAGTTCTATTTCACCGGAAGTACGGGAGACCTGAAGGTCCCACTAAGCTCTGGGTTTCTCTTTTTCCCCCAATACACTCCCAATTGGTCGGTTTTATGGAAGTTTTGTCACAGATATGTGTCTTAGGACAGATTACGACTTATGCAATATCATATTATGCACAATGTTCCAGATATTCAAAAGGGTTGCGCATGGCGCAACGGTGTTGCGCCATGCACAACCCACTGATGTGCCCTGGTGCGATATTGAAAAGGGAAAAGTGTGCCACACAAATCCAGATGCACCAGGGCACATCAGTAATGTATGCAGGAACAGGTGGGGGGGGCGTGCCCATGCATAAACTGCACAGCCCGATATTCAGCCCGGGCTGTGCAGAGCTATGCAGGTGCAACCCCTACCTGTGCCTGCACAAAGTTACGCCAAAAAAAAAGGAACAAGTTGAGGGCCACCCACAGGTGAGCTGCCACATTGCAGGGTGCAACACAGCAGCTGCCACCTGTGGGTGTCCCTCGACTTGTTCCCGCCACACCTGGTGGCACCCCCTATGCCCCGATCGCGGGCAGAACATTATCCAACCCCCCAAATAGCCCGATCATGGGCAGAACTTTATCCAACCCCCTGAGTAGCCCAACTGCGGGCAGACTGTTATCCAACCCCTCAAGTAGCCTGATAGTGGGCATAACTTTACCCCCTATTAGTCCAATCACGGGCATCAGTATCCCCAAAGCCCAATATCCCTGGTGGTCCAGTGGACCGAACTGAGCCCAATTGCGGGTGGCATTCCTCCCCCCAAGTCCGAAATCCCTGGTGATCTAGTGGACCCTCCATGTCACCTGCCCATGGAGCCCCACCACCCCACACCCCCCGTCAGCCAGCGGGTGGCAGCACCCCACCCGCCTGCAGCCCCGCCACCCACTGACTGACAGCTCAGTATGGCTGCACGCCCATTGGTTCAGAGCATGAGCCAATGGGCATGCAGCCCATACCGTACTAGTCAGTCCAGATAAGTGAATGAAAATCTGGATCCCCATGCGCCTTGAATAAATTATGGCACCATTTGCATGTCACCCTTTGAATATCACAGGTGCTGTGCATGGCGCAATGGAACTTGCACCACTGCATTTCAATGCTCCACTCTGACCACTTGTGCTGGCGCAGTTCCACTGCACCATGCACAGTGGGGGTGGCCAGGGGGCGATATTCAAAGCAGTTGCGCCATAGCGCAACTCCATTGAATATTACCCTAGCCACACCCCTGCACAACTATTTTGAGCAGCCCACAGGCTTGTGCCACAAACTGGCACAGTTTGAATATCTGGGCCCATATGTATTACACCCCAGTTAAGTTGAGGAAATGGGGCCTGTTCTGTGCATGGCTCTTGGAGTGCATCAGCACATCGGCTAGCCTGGATGTCAGTCCTAAGTGCAGGCATCTCAGGGGAATGGGAGAAAAACAAGGGAAAAAAATTAAACACCCCTGGCCCTATGAGCGGAAGACACTAGGGGATGAGTCACCATGGGGATCGCCCTGATGGACGGAGTAGGAGGAGGTACGATGCCTCCTCTAAAAGCTGTGGGAGCCAGGCAAATTACAAAAAAAAAAGATTCTGCATAGTAATTTACCCCAGTGCCTCACCAAGCTTTTTTTGTTGGTTGACAATAGACCTTCCCATTCCCGTGCAAACAAATTATTGAAATTACCATTCATGCTCACTGGTATAGGGCAGAATATGTTTAGCCATAGAGCTTTCTCCTCCTGCAAAACCATTCCATATTCAATTAGAGCATCTTCAACCACAAAAGCATTCCCTACTAATCTGAAAGATCATTTTCAAACACATAATATCTGCACTTATTTTGTGTGACATTCTAATTTTTCCCAGGCTACTTTACATGTCTGAATTTTATACTCTTGCATGTCACATTATGTATTGTATACATTTGTATCATGTTTCATTGTCTTTATTTGTTCTCTTCAGTGCCTGGCTCATACCTGAAAAGGCACCTTGGCACCAGTCCACTCAACTGGTTATCAAAATAAATAAATAAAATAAATAAATAAATAAACAAACAAACAAGCATTTGTCAATGCTGAACATTTGATGCTTGGTAAACAATTTTTTTTTTTGCAATTTTGACCCAAAATTTTGAAGTTACTTGTTTAAGGATTCAGCCTAAAGACAAGAAATGTACCATTTATAGTATATTGACTGAAATGTCATTTCACACCAGAGGTATGAAAATGTATCTCATTCAGGATTTTACAAATGGCACATGTGATGTTTATGAGGTGGTGTGGAAAAATAGCTATGTGGAAAGGTTGGAGTCAAAATATTGAAAATTAGAGAAGTTATGAGTGAATGCTGAAATAGTGTAACGTTCAGTGATAACCTTGGCATTTTACAGTATTTGTACACCAAAATTTTAGCATAGCCTTCTTATTGCCCCACCTAACAAACCTGGTAGGTGAACATTTTTGAATCCCTGCCAAAACTTCATTCCGCACAACGGAAATGTTATTCCATGTCACTGGTACAAAAACACATTTTGGCCAGGATTAGAAACATGACAACTGTCACATTTCATGAAGTACTGTGAAGAAATGGCTAGATTGAAAATATGCAGTCAAAATATGAGCCTATGTTTGTAAATTTCAATGTAGGCTCATAACATTGTTGTTGTTTTTTTTATTATTGCCCCACATTTTCAACATAGCATTATTATGACCCCATCTCATAAAAAAGAGCAGAGGAAATGTTCAGCTTCTGCCAGAATGGTAATGTTGTGCAGCAACTGTGAAATCAACTTTTGGGGTGCAAAAACACATTTTGGACAGGATTTGAGAAATGACAGCTGTCACATAAATGAGGTGCTGTGAATAAACGGCTATGTTGAAAATTTGGGGTCAGAATATTGAAAATTACCAAAGTTATGAGCCTGTGTTTGCAAATTTCAGTGTAGGCTCATAACTTTGTTGTTTGTTAATATTTTTACACCAGATTTTCAGTATAGCATTCTTATGACCAAACCTCATGACCAAGGGCAGAAAAAATTTTAACTCCTGTCCGAAAGGTCATTTTGCGCAGTGACCATAAAATCACCTTTCCGGACAGATTTGCCTAATGTTACTGTAATTGTTCAAGAGGTGGGGTCCCAAAAAAGACATGATGAAAATTTTGGGGCAAAAATGTTTAAAAATGGCCAAGTTATGCCACTAAGTTCAGAAACCCCATTGAAATACATTGACTTGCATACTTGATTTCCTCTGTTTGTGGTCCAGCTTTGAAGAATGAAGACATGTCTGCAATCCAGAGAAGATCATGGCGTTGGACCTCCTATGGGTAAGAAAGGGCTTGGGTGGGTGTCGGGTGGTGGGTACTGAGTGAGAGGGTTGGGTGTGGGGGACAAATGGCACAACAGACATCAATGAAAGGCTTTCTTTCTTACAGGTTTTATAAAAAACAGAATGACGAGGGATAGCTTAATTACAGGTAGCAACACTGGGGGATTGAGCAACCCCAGTGTCGGTGTTATATTTGGCAGCACAGGGGCTGGGCTCCTCAGTGTTGCATAATTAAAATTGGCAGAGTGGGGGGTAGCAGCTGGCATGGGGGATTGGACACCCCCATGCCTCAATAACATGGTTTTGTTGTTTAAAATGAGCACTATTTGATAATAAAACTTGGCTTTGAAAAATAAATCTGTGACTCCTGTCATGTGCATTAGTGCCGATGCTGATGTGCATGCCCAGAGTCATGGCTTCACTTTTCAAAGCCAAGTTTTAATATCAAATAGAGATCAATTAAAAAATAACTAACATGGACCAGCTCAGTGTGGTTTGTTTTTCGGCTCAAAAACCGTACGCCTTGAAAAAAAAAAAACTCACTCAAAACCAGTTTTCTAGCATTCTGATGCCATGTTTATTTTGGGACGTGCAGGAGTAGTGGACTGCTTGAGTTAAGATTGGAACATTTAGTATAATTTTTTTTTTTTTTAATAAAGAATACTTCCTTATGTAACTAATTGCCCATATATGCCAGCAATGCATGTTTGGATGGCAAGAGGTGTCTTGTTTTAGTACTTTTACAAATAGTAAGCAAAAACTGACAGTATCCCTGGATGAAAGACTTCTGACATGGAAAGGCGCTTAGCTGTTTGTTGTCTCAGCTTCATGCAAATCAAAGGATCGAAGCCCTCTCTGACTGGAGCAGTTTTGGTCCTATGCAGTAAACAAAGTTTCAAGCAGAGAGTTGCTTCGTGACCACAGTGCTTGATGATTGGTGTACACTGCTGAGTCCCTGCTATTCTGAACTGCAGTGGGCCAGGCAGTGACACACCCCTGACATCCTGTTTCACTCATCCCAAAACGTTTGTTGTGCAGGCTCATCAAACGTAATAAATTGGTATGGTGGGATTAGAGCTGGGGTCTTCTGGTTCCACATCTCTGCTCTAGTCACCAGACTACATTGACTCTGCCATCTCACATTTGGGCCCCAGATACTGTCGTTTCCTCTGTCAGTGCACTGCACGCCATTATCAGTTTGCTACTGCAAACTTCTAAGTTTATATTTGTCAACATTTAACTGCATTTGGTTATTTGCTTGGCCAACCAGTTGCATAAAACCTCAAAGTCACATTCAGTTTGCAGCCCCAAGGGAGGAATTGGGGATATTTGTGTAAAACAAATCACATAGTCGTTATGAAGAATAAAACAGGTTGCATCTGGCTGACCCACAATTGACATTTGCATTGCCAAACTGGTTATTTTTTATTGTTTTGAAATACTCTTGGGGTTGGTCACAAATGCTGGAGCTGAACAACTTCTACACTGAACACAAATTATTTCAAAAATGCAGTATCCCACTCCCACAAAATAACATGGGATTAATTGTAGCAAAAAGTAATGAGGACAGACCAACAAATGTTAGGAATTTCATCCCCCAGTCTGCCTCAGCAATACAGTCATACTAAAGCTTTTAGATTACATCTGTATTAATAATTATGAAATGGGTAAAAAGAATACTGGCTCCAGGTTGGCCAGCAGATACTTTCAGCTAGGACATTATCTCAGCACTATAGCCCAGCTGAAAGTAGCTCAACAAAAATATTTTTTAAAAATAAATCCAATTAACTAAAAAGGGCCCATTTCATAAACAAAACAAGGGACTCCGAGGGTGTGCTATGGTGGGCTAATGGTTCTTCCCAGGTAATGAAAACACTCAGATTCACCTCATACTTTAACCCACCCAAAGTGGGCCATTACCCCCTTATAAGCCACCCCCTGTCATGCTGTACTGCTTAATCAACACATACTATCCTAACTTTCTCACTCTTTGAGTTCCTCTGCACCAGATCCTCTGTATTTCCTCTGCACTACATCCTCTGTGATTCCCTGCAGATTGAACTATCCCAGTCCAAACCTCAAATGTAAGAAGCGAAATATAAGGGTGATTTGCCTGGCTGTCTCTGGTCTCTTGCTTTTACTATGGGCCCCGACGGGTGTAAGTGTATATCTTTTGATGTTTTACACCTGCACTGTTTAGCATTGTTTGCACCTTTAATAAAATACACCTCAATTTATATTATGCCTCTTGGTCTTGTGTGCAGCCCTGTTGTTTTTTTTGTTAAGAACTTTTTGTAACTCTCTCCCCAGGCTACAATCACAGATATTGTATTTACCAGAGTTGGTGTTGTAAGTTTCCTGTGACTCTCCTTTGGCTTGGCTTCCCGCTACTCCAAATGCAGTATACAGCATTGCTAGTCCTTGTATAGGCAATGTGTTTGTAGCACAGCCACCATGTACCTGTGGGCTACTAACCCTGCCTGTTGACCACCACACAGGTTAAGGGGCCTGGGTTCTGCTACAGTGGTGATTGGGTGTTCTATCCCAAAGTTATAGTAAACTGCGCTATGCCTCCACCCAGGGTAGTTTGATAGTGGGCCAGTTGTCAGCTTGGTACAATCCCCTGGGATGCTGTAGCTACCCCACCTCCCTTTAAATCACCCCACACACTGGATACCAAGTTGTTCCCAGTACCATACACCACATATACTTGACAGTCAGCTGTCACAAAACACCCTCCACACAGCAACCGCAACAAACAAAACACAGTTTTATTTTGGGGGAGGGGTACCTGGTACAGGAAAGGTGTGAAGAGAAATAGGAATTAGAATATGTCACATTAACAGTGCCAGTAGGCCAAGATACTCCAATGCCCACCCTCACTGGTATCAGTGAAACCCCCAGTTCAGTCTATAAGGGTACTCTGTGATGGTGCAGGCCTGGTTGGTGCCACAGGTTAGCCGGTGTTTGGGCCCTTAAAGAATATTTAAAGGATGAAGCTTTAAAGTTAATTTTAAACCTTTGTTTGCAAACCACCTTTCCCCAGTTCCCTTGGTAAGGGCAAGCCCTGTGTTACCAATGGTCCTGGAGAGCTGTACAGTATCTGGAGCGGGGTGGGGGGGGTTCAGCAGTTCAAAATTTGCACTTTCAATTCAAAGATGGCAGCAACAAGTAGACAACAGCAGATGATGAGAAAACTTGAGCTTGCTTGAAGTTCTGGCTGCTTGTCACCTTGCTTGCAGGTATTGCAGCTTGTCCCCTTCAGCCTATTCAGGCCCATTGCAGAGCTCAAACACAAGGCCCACCAATCTACAGAGGACACAGGCCAAGGAGTGACTCCACAGCCCAGCTCCCTACATAGGTCAGAGTGCCCAAGCACTCCAGCACGCTCCAGAGGCCCCCTGTAGCCATCAGACCCCACTCAGTAGGGATTAGCAAGTTCCCTACCTGGCTCTGAGTTGCAGATGGGAATTCACTGGTTTCAGCCTTCTCTCAAATGAGAAAACAGCTCCAGTGTGCCACCAGACAGTTTTTCACTTTTGCACTTTCCAACTGAAGCAGCCTTTATTTATGATTTTTCCATTTACCAAAACTGGACTCTGCCCACTTTCAAACAACTGCCTGGTTATGCCCAAAAGATCCCTGGTTTGTCAGTCGCTGCCTCCGATTCATCCTGTCCCCCCAGGCAGCTCATTAATTATTCATGCTGCCTAAGGGATATGTAAATTTGCCCCCAATTCTGCAGCACTATTTGTGCTGCTTCAAAACACTGTTTGGTCTTCTTTTATGCCTCATCTATGTCTCCAGTCCCTGATTAGCTGAAGAAGGAGACCAGAAGCACCAGAGAGGCATTTGTCCAGCTGCAGGAACAGCCAAAACCCCATATACGCCAGGCGCATGCACGGTACAGGGAAGACACCATGACTGCAGGAACAGCCAAAACCCCATATACACCAGGCGCATGCACGGTACAGAGATGACACCACAACTGCAGGAACAGCCAAAACCCCATATACGCCAGGCGCATGCTCGGTACAGGGATGACACCACGACTGCAGGAACAGCCAAAACCCCATATACGCCAGGCGCATGCACGGTACAGGGATGACACCACGACTGCAGGAACAGCCAAAACCCTATATACGCCAGGTGCATGCACGGTACAGGGATGACACCACGACTGCAGGAACAGCCAAAACCCCATATACGCCAGGCGCATGCACGGTACAGGGATGACACCACGACTTAGCTCCTCTGGCCCTGTTTGGCTAAACAACAATGCAGAGGCCAGACGGAGGCTTCAGAGAACAGAAGAGGGATGGAAAAATAAGGTAAGCCCCCGCAGAGAGGTTACACTCCCCCTTTAAATGTTTTGCGTCCACGCCAAGTCTATAAGTAGAAGCCTGTAAAATGTAAAACAGTAAATCTTAACATTTAACACAGTTCAACCTTTCTATCTAGACACCTTAATCCTAACTACTCAGGCATTAACAGTTTTGAATGAAACACACTATGTACAGTTTGTAAGGCTAAGCACTTTTAACATTTTTGACAGCTGTCAAACACCAGGATATGTGTGGCACCCATACTTTCCCCACCTTTGGTTGCCCAGAACCACATGTGCTTTGATACACACTGATAACACATGTGTTACCCTTGGTTTCCCTTTGGTGCCACTTTCACCTTCCCCTTTTCCATTTTGCCACCTTCCCTCAGGGTCTGGAGGTTTAGCACTAGCAGAACATATGTAAACCTTTGGTAATGACCTGGGGGTGACATAGATACCTTTATGCACTACAAATAGGGGCAGGTAAGAGGGTGCCCCTGGGGTGACATATGTCAGCTTAAGCAAAGGTGTCACAGTTCTTCCCTAATGTCTTTGGGGTTCTGGCTCTTTGACCCTGGTGGTCACCGCCTGTTAAGAAGTGGGATGAATGTCTCATGCCCCTGAGCCTGTTTCCACTTCCTCTGCTGTGGGGTGTTCCATCACCAAATCATTTCCACCTCTGTGGCCAGTGGTGCTACCTTGGGGCCACTCAGAGAGCTCATTCGAACCAGTATTCAAGTTCAAAATGGCTCTCCAAAAAGCGTTGACTCAGGGGAGCTGCTCTGGAACCACTCAAAAGGCTCAGCCAGACTAGTGTTCAAGTTTGGGGTAGTCCCTTCAAGGGGGCGAAATAAGAGCAGCATCCCCTTCAGCACCCTGTTCAGCAGGCACAGATGAGTCCACTTCCCAAGGTTCATCATCATCTCAAATCTCAGTGTCTCTTGTGATGGGCCCCTCTCCCACAGATACAGTCTCCAGAGTCAGGGGTGTTCCGTGAAACAATCTAGCCAACTCAGGAGTGAGATAGAAATATTCCAGAGGAACCTCAAACTCCCTTTCTGATTCATCAGCTGACTCTTCTCCCTCTGACACTTCCTCTGTCTGGGCAGGCCCAGGCCCTGGATGATCACCACTCAATTGTCGCTGTCATCTGCATGCAGCAGCTCGAGTAATGGAAGGTGTGGGAGGATCTATTGTATCAGATGCTGGGTCAATCATCATGTCTCCAATGGGCAGGAGATGATTTCTATGAATGACCTTGTATCCTCTAGTTTCCCCTTCTGGTCGAATCTTATTTACCGACAGCCCATCCAGTTTCTCCACTATCACATAAGGTGTATTTCCCTATCAATCAGCATTCTTATGCTTTCCGAGAATGCCCAAACTCCTCAATAGCACTCTGTCTCCTGGTGTTGAATCTTGTGCCTGTACTTTCTTGTCATATCTTTCCTTGTTAACTTGGTTCTTTCTAGTGGCCATTTCAGCAGCTAAGCGATAGGCCTCATTTAGCTGATGTTTGAGCCTTCTTAGATACTGTAGGTAGTCACCATCTTTTGTGTCATCCAATGATACCCTGAAGCACACATCAATTGGCAGGTAGGCCTCCTTCCTGAACATGAGGCTGAAGGGGAGAACCTGGTATCATCTTTCCGGATACAGTTGTAGGTGTGCATCAATGTACTGACATGTTGACTCCAGGTACGCTTACCTATGGGGTCCAAGGTTCCAAGCATGTCCAGTAGAGTTCTATTAAATCTTTTGGGCTGGGGTTCACCTTGTGGGTGATAGGGTGTTATTCAGGGCTTTCTGACTATGCACAGAGACAGCAGCTCTTTTATTAACCTGCTCTCAAAGTCATGGCCTTGATCTGAGTGAATCTGCTATGGCACCCCATAGTGTATAAAAAACTTTTCAACCAACACCTTTGCCACAGTGGAAGCCTTCTGATCTTTGGTTCAGTAAATTTGGGCATACCTGGTAAAATGATCAGTGACCACCAGAATGTTCGAGATGTTCCTGGAGTCTGGTTCCAAGCTAAGGAAATCAATACATACCAGCTCCATAGGGGCACTTGTGACACTATTAACCAGTGGGGCGGCCTTTTGGGGAAGACCTTTTCTCTGAATGCACCAGCGACAGGTCTTGCAATATTGTCCAAAATCCTGTCCCATTTTGGGCCAATAGAACCTGCTGTGGGCCAAGTGTAACGTGCATTCACTGCCCAGATGGTGCACGTCATCATGGAGAGCTTTTAACACTGTTTGTCTAAATTGGCCTGGCAGCACTAATTGTACTTGGGCACCCCCTGTTGGTCTTGCACTTCTTTATACAGCAAGCCATTCTGTATTATTGACTTTGACCACTCTCGCAGCATCAATGGGGCATCTGGGTCTCTAGTGGTTACTTGCTCCAGATCAGCACTTCTCTGTAAGACTTGCAGAATTTCTCCAATGGCTATGTCAGACCTCTGTTCCCTCATCAAATCTTGAGTTATTAATTGCGGCAAAGACCTCATATCTAAAGTAGTTAGGTGGCATTACGCTACAGGGAGACAACTTCCAGAGGCTCTTAGACTTCACTGGTCGTGGGACAGCCTCAGCTGATGGGGACTCTTCAGAGTCAAACTTCTTGCACTACGCCTTTACAGCCTGCTCAGATAGTATCTTCATGCAGCATGAGTTCTCTGCTTGATGAGCTGGGGGGCGCAGGGACAAAGCATCAGTGTTTATGTGGTTTAACCCTGGGTGGTACTTGATGCAGTAATCATAGGTGGAGAGAGCTGACAACCACCTATGACCAGCTGCGTCCAGCTTGACTGTTGTCTGGACATATATCAGAGTGTGATTATCAGTCTTTACTGTAATTTTCACCCCATACAAGTAGTCATGGAACTGAACTACAATAGCCCACTTGAATGCAAGGAATTCTAGCTTGTGTACCGGGTATTTTCTCTCTGCTGGATTCAAACTCCAATGGTATAGGCCACTGGACACAAGCCATCTAGGAATTCTTAATACAAAATAGCCCCCAAGCTGCTGAAACTGGTGTCAGTGTGTAAGACATGTTTCTGGGGGTCTGCATAGGCCAAGACTGGAGCATGGGTTAGACAGTACATAATGTCCTCAAATGCTCGTTCACAGTCTTCAGTCCACCTGCGGCCGAATGGCTCAGAAGGTTTGAAGTACTGCTGTGACTCAGTGGAGGCCCCAGGCTGTTGAGGTTTTCTACTTTAGTTGACTGGGGGGGCAGTCCTGTAGCAAATTCAGGAGTGGTCTGACTACCCAGGTATAATCCTTGACAAATCTCCTGTAGTACCCACAGAATCCCAACAGGTGCTGTAACTCTTTCAAGTTCTGAGATCAAGACCAGGTGGAGAGTGCCTCAACCTTGCCGGCATCCATCCAAATGCCTTGCATTGACACTATATGCCTGACATATTTGACAGAAGCCTGGAAAAACTGGCACTTGTCAATAGAAAGCTTCAGACCAAACTCCTCCAAGCAATCCAATACCTTCAGTTGCCTCTCCTCGTGTTCTTCGAGGGTCTTTCCGAAGACTATGATGTCATCTAAATACACCAGGCACTCCAGCAGATTCATATCCCTGACGGCCCTTTACATAAGGTGCTGGAAAGTAGCAGGGGTGCCAGAAATGCCCTCAGGCATCTGCAGAAACTCATAGAGCCCCAGGAGGATTATAAAAGTGGTTTTCTCCCTGTCCTGTGGGGCCATGGGAATCTGGTAATATTCACTCCTCAGGTCCAACACTGAAAACCATTTGCTGCTATTTAGGCAGTCCAGGGCATCTTGAATCTGTGGCATTGTATACTGGTCAGGGACTGTTCGCTTATTCAGCGTTCAGTAATCTACACACATCCTAATGGTCCCACTTTTCTTTCTTACCACCACTATGGGTGAGGCATATGGGCTCCTAGACTCCTGAATTATGCCCACAGCCAGCTTTTCCTGAAGATGCCACCTCACATCCTTGATATCAGCTGGGTCATGATGACTGGACCGCTCTCTAAAGGGGCGATGATCAGTAAGGCGTATGTGGTACTGCTTCCCCATCATGCTGCCCACATCCCACTCATGTAGGGAAAACACCTTAGTCCTTCTTGACAGCTTTTGATGAACCTGAGTCTTCCACTCCTCAGGAATGGGGAAGTTGCTCTGGACAAACAGATTGGGATTAATACCGTGGGGGGCACCTTCTCCAGGGGCAGCTGGCTGCACTGCCATATCTACACAGTAGACTTGGGCTAAGGTACGGCCCTTCCTGACAGCCAACTCGCAGTCCATCATATTCTTTACTTGCACCATGATTCTTTGGATATAAGCATGCACCCATGTGGGTAAGACACAGGGCTTAATGAGTAGGCCAGCCGGCAACCCATGTTCCTCTGGGCATCCAACATCAATATTTGGTTCCTCACCTCCTTCTTCAACCATACCATCCAACTAATATTACACTCTGCACTGGGTGGCAGCACTATTTCCTCCACATCCCACTTCCAGACTATGCACACCTGTTCATCCTGTTCTTCAGATATGGCCTGCACATACTTCCTGTATGCTGCCTTTAGTGTTGGGTGGACTGGAAACTCCTTCTCCTGTTGTTCAGCCTCCCAGGCCTGGAAGAGCTAGCCAGTCTTCCAAACATGTGGGCATTGGTACCCACCAGCACCTGTACCCCATCGTATATACCAGTCCCTGGGCAGATTAAAGCCAGGGTCTCAACCGGGCCTCCCACCCTGGTCACTTTTGATGAAAAACCCAACCGCACTCTAACATAGCCCAAATAGGGGTAGAATTTATTGCTGAGATCCCACACATATAACCCCTCCAGCTGCTGCTGTTCAGTATGGGACAGAAGTTGGTCATACCAGGATTTGAAGATAATGGTCACCTGGGAGCTACTATCTAAGATGGCATGCATATGTACCCCATTTATGGTAATGGTGGTCTCTGTTGATGGCCCCACCAGCTTATATATATCAGGGAGTGCAGTGGTGGTGGCTTTTTCTGAAGACTTCTTACATTTACTGTGGAGCTGAGCTTGCTGGGGGCCCCAGTACGCTCCAGTACTGGGCCCCATTGACGTTTCCCTGTGGCTTGGGCTCTGTCTACCCAACAACTGGTTCCTCACTCGAGCTGGATCTTCCTTTGACCAGCACTCTCTGCAGAAATGTCCATCCTTCCCACAGCTATAGCAAAATGTGTCCTCTTGTCTGAATCTGATTGGCTTGGGGGCTGTAGGATGGCGCTGGAGCTCTTGATGACTGAGTGGCCCCTGATACACTAAGGGACCTGGAGCTGGGGCAATCACTTGGGCCATAACTACTCTTCACTCGGCATCCCCTGCCCTTGACAACCCTTGATTTTTAAGCTCACTGACGGCTTGGCACAGTCCATGAATACAGGTTTCAATCTGGGGAACCACAGGGGGCACATGAGCTTGCACTCCCAGGCCCATCACTGGGAGGATGGCTGGGGAAAACTGAATGGGTTGACTAGAGAGAACATCAGGAGCCTTAACAGAGCCAGAAATAACCTTATCCAGTGCGTCCCTACACTCCTTTAACAGTACTTTGAGCTCAGAGGCCTCGGGCAGGATATCCTCCTGAGCCTGGTTAGTGGCCACCACTGTTGGCTGGGGTTCACAGTGAGCGTCTCCTTCCTCCACCTCCCTGACTTCCCTGAGAAGGACCCTAAGGGAGGGGGGGACTACTAAACCTATCCTTCAGGCCCAACTTTAACAGTAGCAATTCTGAATACCTGGCACCCCTTAACACCTGTTCCAATTGAGTCTTCTTCAGATCAGAAACCTGCATCCCCCCTTTGCAATACACTTTTTGCAGAGCTTTCTCCAACCTCAGAATGTACTCCGACAAAAGTGCCCCTTGTTGCTAGCAAGTGACCCTGAAACCTCACCACAGATACTCACAAATCTCAGTGCTCTCAAAGGCACTGTCCAGGGCAGCAGTTTAATCCTCAATACTAGCCTCAGGGTCAGTGGTCAGTAAGGACCAAATAGCATTGAGGGCAGGGCCTCACAGACTCTATGTTAACTTTTTGCATTTTTCCCCTTCACTACACTGCTAGTCCTGTAGCAGTGGTATCACATAGTTTATCCATGACGTATAGTCATCCTCCCCTGCAGGGGTGGGTTTTACCCCCAAAAACATTCCTAGCTTCTGGTATGAGTCTGAGGGGGTGGGCACATAACTGGGTTGGGCCCTCTCATTTTTGGGGGGGTCAGTGAGGATTCAGATCCCCCCCTGCCCCGGGGAAACCACCCTAAACATAGTTACAATGGCTTAGGCCTCCGACAATCCCTCTAGCACTAGGGCCTCAGGCACCCAAGAAGCTTCTATAGCATTTTCACCTTCAATCAATACAGTCAGAGTTCCCATGGCAGAGTCTAGCATTCTACCCCGAACATTCACTTGACCCAATATTCTTATAGTGGACACGTATCCTGCAATAGCTTTGTCCTCTAACTTGGGTGGAACCCCCAGTAATAACTGGGATTTCTGAGGGTCCATCTTCTGACCCCCAGTCTACTTGACTAACTTCTCCTCATCTTTCTCTTTGGTCCTGACTTTGGGCCGAGGGTGTATAGAACTGGGGTTGGGGGACACAACAGTGCTTTTTCCAGCATTGCCATCCATGGTGGGCATGGCTGGTGAAAAGGAGATCCCAGCAGTGCCTCCAAAGATGTAGCCCAGGTGCCATGTGCTTGTGGGTTATTACCCCTGCCTGTTGACCACCACACAGGTTAAGGGGCCTGGGTCCTGCTATGGTGGGGATTGGGGGTTCTATCACAAAGTAATAGTAAAATGTGCAGCGCCTCCACCCACAGTAGGTTGATAGTGGACCGGGTGTCTGCTTGGTACAACCCCCTGGGATGTTGAACATACCCGCATCCCCTTCCAACCACCTCACACACTGGATACCAAGTTATTCTCCAGTACCATACACCACATAATCTTAACAGTTAGCTGTCACAAAATACCCTCCACACAGCAATTGCAACAAACAAAACACAGCTTTATTTTGAGGGAGGGCTCAGGGAGGGGTACCTAGGACAGGAAAGCTCTAAAGAGAAAAAGGAGTTAGAATAGTTAACATTAACAGTGCCAGTAGGCCAAGATACTCCAACGCCCACCCCCACTGGTACCATTGAAACCCCAGTTCAGTCTATAAGGGTACACTGTGATGGTGCAGGCCTAGTCGGTGCCATGGGATAGTTGGCATTGGGGCCTTTGAAGAATATTTAAAGAATGAAACTTTAAAGTTAATTTTAAACCTTTGTTTTGCAAACAGCCTTTCCCCAGTTCCCTTGGTCAGGGCAAGCCCTGAGTTACTCATGGTTCCGGAGAGCTGAGTAGTCCCTGGAGTGGGGGGGGCTCCAGTAGTTCAAAATTTGCAGTGTCAGTTCAAAGGGGGCAACAACAACTAGACAGCAGTGGATGATGAGAAAAATTAAGCTTGCTTGCAGGTCTTGCAGCTAGTCCCCTTCAACCTATTCATGCCCGTTGCAGAGGTCAAATGCAAGGCCCAACAAACCACAGAGGATGCAGACCCAGGAGTGGCTCCACAGGCCAGCTCCCTACATAGTTCAGAGTGTCCGGGCCTTACCTGGTTACCAAAGACTAAAATAAATAAATAAAAAATAAACTCCAGCACCTGCCAGTGGCCCCCCTGCAGCCATTAGACCCCACTCGGTGGGGTTTAGCAAGTTCCCCACCTAACTCTAAGTTGCAGTTGGGAATTCCCTGGTTCCAACCTTCTCTCAAATGGGAAAACAGCTCCGGTGTGCAGCCAAACAGTTTCTCAAACTTTTTCATGCTGTTCTTGCAATCACATAATTCATAGAAGTTCATCATGATGTTTTATTGAAAGGAAACATTTATGAAGAATGGCATTCAGCTCATTGGAATTCTCCGTTCATTGTAATGTTTAAACTGACTGTATTGTGTATGACAGGCTAGTTAAACATCTGTACTTGATATCTGGGAGAACATAATGACGGTATGCTCACAGGTTGTATAATTCAGACCAAGGTCAGTTTCCTCTCTGACACCAGCATGCCTGTTAAAAGGGAGTGTCACAGCTAGTCATTTTTGATAAATGTTTTTAATAAACTGTGAACTGTAGCTGCTGGAAAAATATGCCAGCTTCTCAGAGCAATCAGTGAATCACTGATAACTGAGGTGTCAGTTCTTTGAGAACTTTGTTAGCTTCTCTTAGCAATCATCTTGACTAGTCAGGAGCCTGATGCTCCCCCAGTGAATACTGGCAGTTGACACTGAAGAATAGAGTAAGAAGAGTTCACAGTATGGGAGACTTTCCTGAAGAACGTGACAGTGCAGACATGCAGTAGCAGTAATAGGCATAAGAAGCCCCAGCAGAGAAATTTTTAGGGAGGCAGTACTGTCTTCTGGTAAGATGCTTGAAATGTGAAACAGGAGATCACTACTTGAAACCTGTCATAACTATTGTCTTGCTGTGTGACCTTAAAGGAACACTTTCAGCCATTTTTGCATGATATGATTGGTAGCTGATAACCCACATTTTATGTTGGTTTTTTTGCCTTCTTATAGTTAAAGTACCAGGGCACTACCCCCGCCCCCATTTTGCTGCATCAAAACTTGCACTTTTTCAAATTAACTCTAATGTTCTTACTTTTCATACTCTTTGGAGGTCTCTTGGTTCTCATCATCCACCTGAATCATAATTAAGCCTGACCGCTTCGGCAAAGTGACCACCTCCATCAGTCAGGTAACAAGCATCACATTTTAACTTGCCTTAACAGAGCTGAGGTCTCCTTGCTTCCTCTATGTTTTTGAAGAGACCACTCTCCTGGCTTCATTACTTATAATGTGCTTTGGCCAATGAAAGGCTCACAGGTGTTTAATAGAGAGCTTAGCAATTAGAAGAAGGCCACAATTCTCCTACATTCAGATCAATAGAAAAGGTTTGCAAGCTCAACCCCTGTATTTATAATACAATTTAGTAAAATTAGTGGGTTGGCTCCTGGTATGTGACCAAACAGAAACATATAGTTAAAGTACCAGGGCACTACCCCCCCCCATTTTGCTGCGTCAAAGCCTGCACTTCAGTGTGCGTTGGCCAATGAAAGGCTCATATAACAAGCATCACATTTTAACTTGCCTTAATAGAGCTGAGGTCTCCTTGCTTCCTCTACGTTTTTTTGCCTTCTCTAAAATTCATTAATGTTGATGGTTGCTGTACCTGCCTCCTTTCTTAGTGGAACTAGAATGCATGCTAATGGTGTAACTACAGTATAACCAAACTTGTTGCATTTCAAATCCTTGATATACTCTTGCTACATACTTCTTGAACACTAGAAACACCCCCAAACAGTGCAACCAGCCATGATGCAGTAGACTCCTCTTTTTCCATTGCATTGTGAGTGGCCAGATTACGTTGGTGGTATTCCTAAATCCAGAAAAGATGTGGTGGGAGTTGATCAAGCACTATAACCAAATACATTTTGGTCTGGTAATACCAGTTTTGTGGACAGTTTGATTTCCACTTTTTACAAAGAAAAAAAAGAATCAGAATCAAACTTCCAGCTATTTCAACAGTATCTACAAAATATGACCAATCATAATATGTGTATTTCAAGCAAGAGATACTTTGAGGCCTAAGAGGTCTGACAGGGTCCCTGCCATGTGCCACTTGATCAGCCTGTGCTTTAATTGTTCCCAGGTGTATAACTGGGTAGAAGAAAATCCCAGCTGTAAATGTAATGTAACATTCTTACTGTGCTATCCTGGGCAAATAAATTGTGAAATAACAAAAGTGCTGTATTAGGCCTTCCCACAATAGTGTGTGCACCAGCTTAAACAGAAGAACATCAGTTCTCTTCTCCTTGTCCTACATTACCAACCCATGTCTGCTACTACTCATTCCAACTTTTTGCAGAAGTGTTGAACTTTATTTAGAATGCTTTACCTAGAATCTTCTTTTTTTCTCTATTTCAGCCTGTTTGCTATACAGATAGAGAAGAAATGGCCATGTATAGCACAAAGATTAGAGATGTTTTGATTTTAAACTTCATTATTCATGCATTCAACTGCAGGATTGGTAATTAGGGCCTCTTACTCACTCCAACACTGAATGATTTTATTTGTATCAGATGCTTTCCTTGTGTATACTTTACATTTGGGGCTGGGGGGAGAGTAAGGTTAAGTTCTAGTAGATATAGTAGTGTGGGGATTGTGACTTGATTCATGGGGTTCAGGGATGGGGTGGGGAGGTGGTAGTCTAGTTTACAACTTTCTTGGTGCAGGTGGGAGGATTGAATACATTTAAAATCCAGTACTCATTTTTTATAATAGAAAACATCACCAGGACTGTGTGAGGTGAGGAAAGTGGGTGCTAGAGGGTGGTGGGGTGGGGATGCAGCATGTATAATGGTACAGATGGTGGTAAACATTTGATCAGTGGGTGGGGGTTGGATTACACTTATAAAAGGCTTTTAAAAACCAGCCTGGTGGTGCTGAGGGCTGATGCGCTGGACGCCTTACCTCATGTTACGCTGGTGACCCAGCATGGGCCACCAGGAGTTGGCAGGGAAGGAGAAGGATTGAGTGTCCAATGGACTGCTCTCCTTCTCCGGGAAGGGGGGGTCTGCAGCTGTCAGTGCCCATTAACCCACTGGCAGAGGCTCAGGGACAGGACTCCAAGCAAGCAGTCTCATGGAGGAGCTGGGGCAGATGCCTGGAGGGAGCACATGTGGACACTTGTGTGCTCCCCTCCACCTGGTGTCATTGGGCACCCCCAGTTCCAGGGGTAAGAAAAACAGGAAAATGGATGGCACCCTGATTGTGGCTTGATGGCCATCCATATGTTCACCAGCTCCACTTCTCCCAGACTTGATCCATACCAGGTGGGGAGTTTGGCGGCTCCCCACCACTCTGTTGCAGGGGGTAAGCTGCAGGGTTTCAGGGGGCAGCTGGAAGTACAGCAGAGATGGACGGCAGCTAGAATCCTTCTAAAAACCGGGAAAACTGGGAGATGATCAGGTAGGAGGAGCATAAAAAGGCTTTTAAAAAGCAGCACATTTTGGGTATTTTTCTCTGGTGAAGTGCTGCTTCACACAATGAAATTACACATAGTGGCACTTCACTGACCCTTTCACTGGTGAACTGCAGTACGCATAGTCTTTGCCAGGTAAAGGAGGGCAGTTCACTAGGCAAAAACTACCTGAAGTACATCCTCTTACCAAGTGAAGGTGGGGAATGTCAGGAACATATTCACAAAGTACTTCACACAAAGTGAAGTTTCCCAAGTCCACACACCACTAACATAAAGTAGATTATGACATAAATAAACCCTATTATGACAGACATAGTAAACACATGATACATACTGTATAGAACGTGTATGCCTCAAACTGCTTGATTGTCACCATAGAGTAATAAACTGTAATACTGAACAGATGTATAGTAGATTATACATAATGAATCAACTTCATGAAATGCTTGGGGACAGTCACTCATTTTTACTCTTTGAATCTTTTATTAATTTAAAGCTACACCTTCTATGCTCCCTACCCCCAAGATATTAACAAACTAGTGCAAGCCTTCCTTTTCTTATCTATAATACAGAAGAAAAGTGAATAATAATTTCAGAATGTGAAACAATGAAAGAAATGAAAACAAATTAAACTATTCTGTTCATGTTGGCTAGTTCAGGGCATGCTTACAGGATGTTATTACAGTCCCAGGGAAGATACCCTCACAGAGAAGAGTGCAGCAAAAGGAGAAGAATGCAAGGTCAAGCCCATGCCATTGCGTTGAGTCTGCTGTGACATGCCAAAGCCCACACCATTAAATATGAAAATCCACCCATTGTTTCAGCACTGATTGTATCCTGTCACTCAGCCTGTCCATTCTGTAGCCATGGTAACAGTAATAGGAGGATGTGCATCGGACCACATCATCTGCAAGCCATGGTGTCTGTAACTGAGGAATGTTTTATTGAAAATATGTGTGATTAATGTCTTGCTCTATTATCTCTAATTGAACAGACATGAAAGGAGGCCACATTGCTAGCCTAGATAAGCCTATTGCACAACCTTAAACGACATATTCAGCCTTGCCCTGAAAGCAACTGTTATGATAGAAAATCTACTTTTCTTCTGTAACCATAACATGTTGCTGAACATCAGCAAAAAGTATAACTGAGGGATTCAAAACCAGACTACTCAATGAGCCCTTGATAAAACAGAAATGGCAAAGGCTATTCAATACACTCATGCTGATTCACTTCAAGAGAGACACTTCCATGTAAACGTATTCACAGCTTCCTCAGTATGCATTTATGGATGGTATTGTAACATAATCCTCCAAAGACCAGAAATGGAATTTAAGATTTTTTAATGAAAAAAAAAATTAATTATACATCTCCCTTGAATGATCAAGAATTTATGCCCAATCCTCTGTTGTATACAGAATTTCCAACTTGGTGTCCTACTTTAATTTGTCACAAAGTACTAGAACTGTCTCCAACTGTCACATCAAGAAAAGCTACAACTGTAGTTAGTGAAAGATATATGCATGTCATTCTACCCCTTTGTGATGCAATAACTCAGTATTCTTTAAAGCGACATTTAAATAATTTATAGGTACTATGCCAAATATACTGGGCATTCCACTAGCAATAATTAAAGGAATTATATACTGTGGTCTGGGGGACAAGGTAGCTCATGCTGACCTCCACTAAACAGCATCTGTCCTCCAATGCTTGCTTTTGATGAAGGCATGCCTCCTTGCCAAGGGGCTGCAGTGCTCACCTATCTGTTACAGCAACCACAAAGTTCAGAGTACTTGTGGAGATGCAAGCAGTAAAGTAAATATACTAGTAACCTTCATTGCCCCTGAAGTTTTGCAAAAATAGGTTTCTATTATTGCAGGCAGGTTACAAAACAAACAAAGCTGTATACAGTGCTGGCTAGGTACCCTCAATCATCAGCGTACCATTTTTAAGACTGCTATCTGCTGCTTTGGCTCTGCACCCACATATCCTTCCTGAATACTTTTCTTCTACTTCCAAAGTCACTCTGCCTGCTCTCACCACCAGGGCTTCACACAGTCTGCACCATAATTCCACTAGGCGTTGTATCCTTGCCAAGTTTGTCTTTTTGGCAGACCCGATAGCTGATCCACCTTCAAGACTCTGTGCAGCATCAGAAATTCTACCAGGCTCTGTGACCACACAGCAGTGCCAAACTCAAGTTAATTCTGATTATATCTCCCAGTTCATATTACCCTAAAAGCATCTTCCTTCCTTTCACTTCTCCCACTCTGGGTCTATGTTGATAAATCTCCGTTTTTGTTGCCAGGCATGTAATACTGCCAGCTGATTGTCTTGTGTTTGCCCTCCTTTTCTGTATAGCTGATCTGCATCTATCTTTAGGACTGTTCCATGCATCACCCTTCCCATTGTCTTATTCTGTTTACCATGTTGCCCATGTTCCGCTTTCTCATGATATCTCATGTGGCATTACATTTCTCTCCACTTTTGGTCCAACCTCAGTTCAGCCCCTATTCTAGCAACCTGCCATTGAATCAGTAGTTCTACCACTCCTTGGTGAAGCATATTCATCACAGTTTCAAAACGTTCTTCTATCCGTGACCAAAGTCCCTTTGGCCTTTTCCAAGTGTAGAACATTCATGGGGAAGCCATAGCCATATTGCAAAATTCAGTAGCATAAGGCATAGATAGTAGACCTGGTCATGGGACAGAGACATGGGGTAGCAAAGACATTCCCATGACTGCTTCTATGTGTGAGGCCATTCTTTCTGTTCTCTTGAGGTTCCTTTAGCATCTTGGACAGAGCTCCTCAGGTACATTCAAGGGTGGAACTTTCTCATCTGGGGATCCTTTAGTCATGTAGTTGAGCTCAGTGATACCTTGTGAGGGTAGCAGCCTTGCCTATAAGACAGAGGAAGACAGAGGGTGCAGACAGCCAAACTATTCCCCAATCATCATTTAAAGTTGTAAGGGAAGGGAAGGGCTCAATGCAATGGAACTAAAGGGTAAACAGGGAGGAGAGAAGGCACTGTGGGTCACCTTGGAGACAGGAAATGCACTACAATCCACACAGGGCTTGTATACAGACCCCCATCTCAGAGGGAGGAAATGGACAAGGAAATGATAGAAGGCATCCTTTGAATGGCAGAAAAAGGGGAGATATTGTTGATGGGGGACCTGAAAATGCCATATGTCAACTGGAGCACATTTACTGCAGCCACATCCAAGAGCAGGGTCATTCCCAATGCCCTACAGGGGGCATGCCTCAGACAGCTAGTGTTGGAACCCATTCAGGAGAGAGCAATCTTAGACCTGGTACTCTCAAATGAGGATGGAGCGAGGAGCACAGATTTAGAAGTCGGTAGTCATCTGGGAACAAGCGACCACCAAAGAGTATGGTTCACAATAAACACAGCCAAACAGTCAAGCCATACAAAATTGAGGGTACTGGACTTTAGGAGGGCTGACTTTGGCAAAATGAGTGAGTGCCTAAGGAATGCACTAGCAAATGGGCAGGAAGGAGGGGTGGAAGAACAATGGGGAAAAATCAAAACTGCCATACTGCCATCACAGAAGCAACAAGCCTTTGTGTGAAGAAAATAAATAAAACCAACCAAGTGAAAAACCACTATGGTTCTCAAAAGAGGGAGAGGGGAATGTTAGGGAGAAAAAGATAGCATTCAGGAAGTATAAGGAATCACAGAAGAAGCAGGACAGAGAACTGTATCAGTTACAGCAGAAGGAAGTGGGGAAGGCAGTCAGACTAGTGAAGGCCCAAACCAAAGAAAAGATAGCCAACTCAGTTAAGAAGGGGGATAAAACCTTTTATAGTTACATTAGGGAGCAAAGAAAGACCAAGAGAGGGACAGTGAGGCTTAATAAAGGGGGAAGGGAGGTGGGCAGAGGATGACAGTGAAAAGGCAGAGAAACTGAATGAATACTTTTGCTAAATATTCTTAAAAGAAGAAGAGGGGGAGGTACTTAAACCAAACAATAGAAGCACTCTGGACAGGGAGGGTCAATACCAGTCCAGTCACAGAAGAAAGGGTCCGAAAAGAATTCCTAAAACTCAAGGTGGACAAAGCAATGGGGCCTGATGGGATTCACCCCAAAATTCTAAAAGAACTAAGGGGAGACCTAGTGACACCGCCGATTACTCTTTTTAACAAATCATGGCAGGATGATGTAGAACCTGAGGACTTTAGGGGGGTGGATGTGATTCCCCTTCACAAAACTGGGAGCAAGGCAGAGGCAGGAAGATATAGACCTGTTAGTTTGACCTCAGTGGTGGGGAAAATGATGGAATCACTTCTGAAAGAAAGATTTGTTGAATACCTAGAGGCCAGCAAGGCATAGGATATGAGGCAGCATGGATTCACAGTGGGAAGGTCATGTCAGACGAATCTAATAGATTTCTTTGACTGGGTGACCAAAGTAGTGGATCAGGGAGGGGCTGTGGAAATGGCCTACCTAGACTTTAGCAAGGCATTTGACACAGTCCCACACAAAAAATTAATAAACAAGTTAGCCAGCCTGGGGGTGGGTACCAGGGTGGTAGCCTGGGTTAAAAATTGGCTGGACAACAGGATGCAGAGGATAATAATAAACTGAGTACACTCTGAAGAAAAGGGGGCTACTAGTGGGGTACCGCAGGATTCAGTACTGGGACTGTTCCTCTTTAATGTCTTTATAGGTGACATTGCAGAGGGGCTGGAAGGAAAAGTATGTCTCTTTGCAGATGACACAATGATCTGCAACAGGGTTGATTCAAAAGGGGGGGTGGAAAGGATGAGAAGGGACTTGGCAAGGTTGGAGGACTGGTCAAAAGTATGGCAGCTTAGATTCAATACAAAGAAATGCAAAGCAATGCACCTGGGAAACAAAAACCTGGGGAAAGAGTACACAATGGGGGGGACTAACAACAACAAAAATGGAAAGGGACCTGAAGGTAGTCATATCGGATGAACTTAAGGTAGGCAAGCAATGTGAGAAGTCTGTAAGAAGGGCTCGGGGGATACTGGGATACATAGGGCGAGGCATCACCAGTAGAAAACACAAAGTTATCTTTCTTTACAGACAGTTGGTGAGACCCCATCTAGAGTACTGCATGCAGTTCTGGAGGCCCCATCTCTGCAAGGACATAGACAAGATGGAGGCAGTCCAGAGGAGGGCAACTGAAATGGTGCAGGGTCTGCACCAGAAGCCATATGAAGAGAGTCTAAAAGAGCTTAATATGTATACTCTTGAGGAAAGGAGGGAGAGGGGGGACATGATAAAAACTTTCAAGTACCTCAAGGGAATCAACAAAGTCCAAGAGGGTAGCATTTTTCAGAAAAAGAGATGTGCAAGAACAAGAGGGCATGATTTGAAGATTGAGGGAGGATGGCTCAGAAGCAACATGAGGAAGTATTTTTTCATGGAGGAGGAGGTGGTGGATGCATGGAACAGCCTTCCTGAGGAGGTTGTGGGGTCAAAAACAATGGGGGAATTCAAGAATGAATGGTACAGACATAAGGCAATTATAGTGGGGGTAGAAGGAAGTGGGCTGTTGATTAATGAGGATCTGCAGCTTATCCAAATCCAATAGGTAGGGAAATGGCAGACTAGGTGGGCCAAGCGGTCCTTATCTGCTATCAAAGTCTGGATTTCTATGTAAAGTCAAACAGCACTGAGCTATCATTCCTACAGGGACTGCTTGCTTTCAGTGCCAGGTATTTTAGGAGATATTTTTCACTTTTGAAAAAATAAATAATTAGAATAATAAACTTGGAGCAGGTGACCTGATAACCAGTCAATCAAGTATTACTACTAAGACAAAACTAAGATAGATATCACTCACCATTCATTCAGATTGCAAACACAGAAAGTGAAGATGCTTACTCCACTGGGGGATAGTTTTACAATTCAAAACTGGGCTTTGGGGGCTTTGGGGGAGGAATGGGGTTCATTGGAAAGAGGGTGGTGGTGGGGGGTTCAGTTATTATCGTGAGGGATGATAAGGGGGAGGTGGCAGAAACTTGCTTTTGAGGTCAGGGTAGATATTAATGCTGTGTGACCTAGAGGTTCCGATTATGCAAACAACCTATAAAAAATATTTTTATAATTGCTTACGTGTTTGTACTGTTCCATTTTATCTGGTTGATTTGCAATCCCCCCACCCAACCGACCAGGCCAGCAAAGTAGAACTCCCAGTGTCTCCCATGACCAGCCACCTGATGACACAAATGGGTGCACAAGGACTTCTATTTTAGTGGCATGATGGGTAGGGGGCCACATGATCAACTAGATAAAATGAAAAAGTACAGTAAAGTATGTGGTTATAAATATTATAGTGAAGGCATTTTTCTTATCGGGACCTGTAGGTTCCACATCATTAATACAGGGGAGCTACGAGTTCCCCTTTGACAAATGCAATTTGCAAATATTCGCTAGGTACAGAGGGGAGAGAAACATAGGGGCCAGGTGGTGAGAGATTTCATACTCTTTGGCATTGGGGAAGGGGATGGGTGACTATGCCCCAAAGGGTGGGGAGTGCTTTTCAGAGAAAACAGAAGTTGCTCAACACTTCACATAGTTCTTTGGGAGCAAAGTGCTACTTCACTCAGTGAAAACTATGTGGCATTCCAGTAATGATCTAGTATGAGTTTGGAGAGCTGATGATGATGATGATGCTTTCAAACAGGGTAATCTGACATTTTTTGTTCTCTCCTTGTCCTCCTGCTCCAGTAATATCTCACAAAACCTCAACTAGCCTGATATAGACCCACATTTCCCTTCCAAGATGTGCACACTCTGCTTCCTCCCTGAATCTTCTGCCATAGAAGGGATAATTCATCATGTGACTGCTGCCCACTAGGGTAAGCTCCCTTTCCAGTGTGCCTTTGGAATCAAAACATTTCAATTTTTGTTAAGCTGCTAAAGAAAAGAGAAACTACATTTGTACATGCAGCTCAGAGAGTAGGAAAGCATGTGATTTGTTGTCATTTATGAGTGAGTATTGGTCTTCGCAGTATATGCAGGGCACACTTAACACAGCAACATAGCCCTGTCTTGTATAAGCTGAAAACCAGAGAAAGTCTTCCCCTACTGTACCAGTCTAGTCTAATTTAATCTGAAGCTCATCCAGTTTAGTGCTCTGTGAAGTCTGCATGCTTTTCTATGAGTCATAAATGGAGCAAAGCAGTCAGATGTTATGTAGTTTTCACACTATACTATGCATTTTGAAACAGACAACATCACCATACTTTGTTGACAGAATTGCTGCTGGGCATTTATGTGACCATGCTGCTATCCCTTTTTAAAGCCCTACCTACAGACGTAAAACACTTCCCACCACTTCATCCCCCATGTATCCCATTAATTCAAATCTTTAGGGACACAGCGGTGCCTTCATCCTTATGTGCATTGCCTTCCCATCCCATCTGGTAGCGGTGAGGGTGGTGGGGCAAGGATTTAAAAAAGTGCTCATGAAAGTTCACTTCCTGTAATAATAAGCACAACTGTGCCCAATCTCTGGATGCACACCATTATAACCCCTTTATCCTTAATAAATCAGGGGGAACTGAGAGGACCCATGTGTGTGCATCAGTTGGCACATATTGTCTGTCAAAGATCAAATGTTTAGTGAAATTGTAGTTCTGTTGGGTGTTGCTTAAGGACAGCCTTTGTAGTTTGACACACTTTGTCTGCCTGTCAGCACAGCAGTAGAACTATGGGTCATTATGCTTTTGACCCACGTTAGAGAACACACCTGGGTTGGTGGGGGCCAGCCTATGCAAGGAAAGTTGAGCTTCCCTGTGGATGCTCCATTCCTCTGAGTAGGGATGGTGTCTGATCCCACCACCAAAATTGTAATACGCACTCCACAGTAGAGTCAATAGAGCACCAATGTGCTTCTGCCTGACAATAGTCTTTTTTCAATTAAACTAGAAGCAATGACTTTGTAAGGAAGTCCAGTAATGGAATCAAGTCACTACTGTTTCTTGCTGTAATGTTTGTTTATTTTAAATATAGATGTCAGACAGAATAGAGAGTAAAAGGTATGGATCTATCTTTGTGCCTTGGGTGTCAGATCCCCACTGCTATTTTGCTCCCTGGGTGACCACAGAGAGAAGTGCAGTGGGGACTGTATGGGAGGGGAAGATGCCTCTATTATTTTCAGGCTTGTGCTTGCACGTGCACGTGCATGACATTACATCATAATATAAGGGATCTTGATGGAAAAGAGGGAGGAAAATCCATGGCTGTGCATCACAACTGTCCTGCTGAGCCTGAAGATTCCATACCCACTGTCCTGAGCACTCGCCCAATATGATGGGCAGAAAGTATTTCTGTGGGACCTAACCCAGCATAAGGGTCCCACAATGAGAGGCAAGCCATGGAGATAATATTGAAATGAGGTTAGTTCTGGGAGATGGTGAGGTGAGGGGGTTGGGGTATGGTGGGGGCTTGACATAAGGCAATGAATGACTGGGTGCCAGGAGCATAAAACTAAAAAAAAAATTAAAATTACACCAAGTTGGGTGTGGTGGTGGATGGCATAGAAGATTGGCATGGGCTGCAGAATGACCTGACTCAGTTGGTGGAGTGGTCAGAGGTATGGCAGCTGGGGATTAATGTGAAAAAGTGCAGAGTATTACACTTTGGTGTAAAGAATCTTAGAAAGGGTTACCAACTGAGGGGTGCAGTTATGTACCACTGAAGAGGAAAAGGATCTACGGGTGGTGATAACAGTGAATATGAACAGTTCAGAGCAGTGCAGGAGGGCGGCAGCAAAGGCCAACAGGATGCTGGGTTGTACAATGAGGGGTATCTCCTTCAGAAGCAGGGATGTCATTCTGCTGCTCTACAAGTCACTAGTCAGACCACACCTGGAATACTGTGTGCAATTCTGGCACCCTTATCTGAAGAGAGATGTGAGATTGCTGGAGGGGGTGCAATGAAGGGTGACAAAATTGATTCAGGGTTACAAGATATGCCCTACGAGGAAAGATTAAGGGAATTGAATATCTATTCCCTGGAGGAAAGAAGGGATTGGGGGATACGATTGAGACCTTTAAGTACTTAAAGGGAATAAATAAGTTTGGTACTGAAGAGATATTCAAGTTCTGGAAGGGGAGGAACATGAGAGGGCATAGTCTTAATTGGAAGGAAGTAGGCATACAAGGGAAATGAGCAGGCACTTTTTCACAGAGAGAGCAGTGGCAGTTTGGAATGCTTTGCCAGAGGAGGTGGTTTCCAGTAGGATGGTGGGTAGTTTCATGAGAGGTTGGGACAGGGCTAGAGAGGGATTTTTGGGAAGGTGGAGGAAGGGGGAAGGGCAGCTGCAAAGCAGGGGTTATCTGCACACTTGAGCAGACTAGATAGACCTAGAGGCCTAATTTCTGCTGGCAACTTTTGTATGTTTGTAAAAAACCTGGACACGCTTATGCACACTTCACCTGCACTGTGATCTGTTTACTCACTGCCTAGATTAACAAGCATATCAGTAGGACAACAATGGTGGTGTTCCCTTAAACCCTGGGGATCATTTATTATTTTGTGCAAAATGGGCCTGACAGACCACCCATCAGAAGATGTGGGGCACACAATGACAATAACGATTAAAGCACACATCAGAGTACCTTTGAATACTTGGATTATTGTGATTCAGTGGTAGCAGGAGTAGGAGTAGGAGAAGGTGAGAAAGCACTTTTATTTTGGACAGAGGAGTTGCACTCTGCAAAGTCTGCCATTCGTTCTGCTGATCCATGAACAGATCAGCACCCATGGAAGGATGCTTGCATGGGCTTGTGGAGTATCAGGTCCAGCTATGCACATGTGGAGACAGCCCTGAATGCACACCCAATCTCAAGTAACACACATGGCTATGTGGGCAGCCAGGTCAGAGGAAGACAAGGGAGCAGGGGTTTGCATGCACCTCATCCACAATTGATTTTCCCCAGTGCAGAGAGCTTGCAAAGAGGGTGGAGACAGAGATAAACTGTGTAGCCATCCTTGGCATCTGATTAGATACCTCTTTTCTGGCACAGTACCTCAAATGTGACCTGTACGCTCAGACCAGCTGGCTCCAACTACCAAACTGCATAAAGTTTCTCACCTGCTCCATGGCAAAAAAAAATCTACCTTGGCCTTGAACCTTCTGGGGTCTCAACTGTGTTACAACACCAAATGAACAAATGGTGCCTTAGGAGATCCACGCTACAGCTACTGAAAGTCCCACACTGTCACACTTCACAGGGACAACGCTCTTTAGCTTATCGAGCGCTGCTCTAGTTCAATGGCCTCAGCCCAACCATCTCCTCTGCCCCAGCAATTGGTATGTTTAAAACTAGGCTCCAGGACTATCTCACTACCAACAGCTCCTGTGACTGCCCAACTTAACCGTGTTTCTCCACTTCCCTTCCTGCTTTAGTGGTCCCCCACTGGATTCTACCCTCACATCTTGGTATACCCAATGCTGCACTTTTCAACCTCTCCCCACCCTTCCTACATTCCTTCTCCCCCTTCCCTCTCCCTATGACTCTGGCACTTCTTATCTGTTGTCTATTTCTCTGACAAATGCTGCTGGCAACCTTGTTACAATGCTACCCTTGAATTGTATTAATCTGTACTCTGTTTGCAATATCCACATTGTTGTAATGTATGTCTTGATGTTCCCCATAATTTGTATTTCTCTGACTTGGAACCTTTGTAAAACAGCCAAGGCTCAAAGGTATTTGTAATCCTAGACTTCATAAATAAATAAAAAATAAATGTGCCCATGTCCCCTTCATGCAGCTGTCTGTGCACACATCTTGAGTAGCTGGAGGTCATGAATACTGGCAGGTGAGATAACTTCTGATGGTGTGGAGCAATGCACCCTAGATATGCATGCTTCTTGTGTATCTGGGATGCATTCATGGATCAAGTCCTTAATCCTCTACATGTAGCATTAACATCATTTCAGCAATAACAGATTATGAGGTCACAATCAAAGGATTAGTGACATTAAGACAGTTTAAGGAGAGGGGGTAGAGGTAATGTAAAATGAATTCTAGTTTCAGGAACATGTCTTCTATAAATAAATAAAAAACTGCACTGAGGGTTGAGGCGCTGGACGCCACACCTCGCGCCACACCAGCGACCCAGGTTCGGGAACGGACTCAGGTTGCCAGGGGTTGGAAGGGGAGGAGGAGGATCGAGCGTCCCAGCGGATGCTCTCCTCCTCCAGGGGAGGGTTCTTGGGGTGCCGTATGCACCCGACGCTCTGGTGCCGGTGGAAGCACGGGCACCGGGGCACAGGCGGCCAAGAGCCAGGGAGGGGAGGACATCTGGGCACTTGACAATGGCGTGCGTCAGCACGCCGTCTGTCTGGACGTCAGTCCTGCGTGCCAACATCCTCAGTGGGTAGAGGGAGAAAACGGATAAACCCCTCGGTGGTCCTAGATGAAGACGGCTCCACCCAAGACCACCAAATTCAGGACAGACCCCAATGTGCAGAGAGAAGGAGGGAGGAGAGAGGCACTCTAGGGGCAGATCCTGGGTGAGTGGCGTAAAGGGGTATGAGCAGTCCGAAGGAGTGGACACCGAGGTAGGAAAGGGGATAAAATAAGAAGGTTAAAAAAAATAAATAAGAAACTGAATGTCCTGAAATTCAAATGTTAGGGTATGATGTGCACAGTAGCTGAGTTCTGCTGATGCCAACTTGTGTTTTTTGTTTTTCTTTACTGGAAAAAGAAAAATCACTTCATAAAGAAATACCATCCCCCCAAATACAGAAACAGAAACCAGACAAATATTGTAACACAAACGTTAGCATAATGTGAATCAAAACTTTGCAAAAAGCTTGCCCTGTGGTGTGGAGAGCTCAGGCATTGACGGCCTTACCTCCTGTCACACTGGCACTCATGTTAAGGAATGAACTTGGATTGCCGGGGGTCGGTGGGATGGGAGAGGATCAAGATTCCTGAAACTGCTCTCCTTTCCTGGGAGAAGTGGCCAGGCAACTCGGCCCTTGACTGCCACTGGGTGGAGATATGCTGGGGGTGCAGGCATGAGCAACTTGAAGAGAGAGGCCACGATCCCACAGGGCATGCATACCTCCATGCCCACATTCTGACGTGCTGTCATGGCAGGGGAAACAGGAAGAGAAACAGTGGGTTGGTGTGGGCTACATGAAGCCCCGCCCACCTTCCTCTGCTCTGCACTGTCAGCTGATCACCCTTCCCCATCTAGATGTGTTTCGCCAGGAGGGGGGATGATAGCCCTCTCCTTCTGGCCCTGCCACAGGGGACAATCCATTGGGGATCTTGGGCATGAGGTCCAGTGTGGTGGGTACTGGGCAAGAAGAGATGGGAATGGGGCTGAGAATCCGTCCATACCACCTGTGGAAAAAAAAACTTCATAAAAAGGATTAATTTTCAGAAACAGTTTTACATTGCAAAAAGTCAAAATGTATAAGGTTTTGCTATATAGGGTATCTGCTGTGACATGTAAAGTCTCACTTTTTGTAGTTTAAGAAATATATTCCCACCTAATTGTTTGCACTCCTTAAACTTGCGTGTATTAGGTGCAAATTCCAAAAGCAATGCAGTTGCAGTCACATGTCTTAGTTATATGCAGTTTGTTAAGCTACATTACTGTTGTAGTAAAAGGAGTGAATAGCAGCTGTCACTTCTGTTGCCATTTTTTTCGAAGAAAATAATGCCTCCTGGTTGCACATTTCAGTGCTCTAATGCAAGTCTTTGCAATATGTACTGCAAAACATTGAAATACAGTGGTTGGTAACATAGTCTGTGTCTGAGAAGGTCATATGAAACAGGTGTAGTATTGAAATATCCATCTTAAAGAGAATTATCAATTTCCAGCAAAAAAGTCACAGTGCACCCTCAGAACTCAAAGAAAATTCCCTCAATATTTAAATTTTGGACCGTTCCATTTTCATTACTGAAGTTTTTTTTTTATATGGCGGGCATATGCAACATAGTTGAAAGAAGGGCTGTTCCGGTCACCATATCAAGCTTGGAGGATTGCCAACCACCCAGGTAAGGGGTGCAGGGAGATGGGATGGAGTGGGTGGGTTGGCGGGGAGCTATTTGACCACCAGTGCTTCACTGTACTTTAGTAAATGGTCAATCGGGGGGGGACCACTGGACACACCAGGGCATAGTTACTATATTGAAACAGGCGATCAGGGAATGGAACAGAAACCACTGGACACCAGGATATAGCTATGGTTTTGGAATGGGTAACTGAGAGGGGTAACACTAGACCAGTTACGAATTAATACATATGCGTAGAGGAGCAATGTAGGGGTCTCACACTAGACTGCTAGGGAATGGTGTTAGGTATGAGAAAGGGTAATTAGAAGGTGAGGTTACCACTGGACACCAGGGCTTACTTTCCTGTGTTAATGATGCTAAGGGACTTCTGATCCTAAAGCAAACGAGACCATGATGGACTTGTAAATGGATCTTGCATGCTTGATGGTCTAATCTGCATGTTGTGTCTGAATATAGCCCACAACAGTCTTAGTGCTATCCTGTTTCAGGTAGCACTAGTCCCTGTCGGCTATATACAGCCCAGGTCCATATTAGAGCAGTGCAACTGCAGTTAGTAATGTGCTGACATGGCCCAATATTCAGTCACATAGCGCTGCCCGCTATCCGACTGAGTATAGCAGCAGCTGGGGCGGGTGCAGGTGCAAGTGCAGCATAAACATTAATGCTGAACTTGCACATTTATTTGAATATCTGTTCCTCTATTAGCAAATTGTAAATATTAATTAAGCTTAAAAAACATGAAGAAATGTTCTTATATGTTTCTTTAAAGTAAGAAAAAACTTATTTGCTTTATATTATTTTAGTCGCTAGTTTTAACGTGCATTCGAATTCATTATTTTTCTTTTTATTCCATGCCTTCCAGATCTGGCATTTCAGTTTCTTGTTCTTTTTGTTTCCTCTTTTGTTCTTCTTTCTGAATTTTTTATTTCCATATAGCTTTTTACCCTTCAAAAGCTGGCCGCTCCATCTACACTTCCCCCAGACTGGCTGCCACTTCTCTTGGATTTACCTCAGCATGAGTGCCCTGAAGATTCCCCGTGGTGGGGCCGGAGGAAGAAGGATCATCCTTCCTGCCAGAGTTCACATACAGAAGTTGCCAAGGAGTCTGGGTGGTGTTGCAGATATGGAGAGGTACATAGTGTGCCAGCTAATCCGCAAGTGTGTGCCAGATAATCCTCAGGTCCCTTTTTCTGATTTTCTCCCCTTGCGAGCCAAGGTGACATGAGCTGGTCATGTGCATGATGCTGCATGTGCACCCCGGAACCTGTGGCTCTCCCCCTTCCTTTTGACATACTTGTCTGCTGCTCGGATGTCAGCACTGCCCCAAGGCCTCCACCTGGTGTCAGTCAAGAGCTGAGTTGGCAAGTCTCACTGATCCGGGATAGGAGAGCTGCCTGATGGCTATGTCATCCACTCCCAACCCTCCCTCCCCAGGCAACCAAAGCTCATTCATAAGCCCAGGTTGCTGGCATGGTGCGAAGTAAAGTGCTCACAAGTGCCTCAGCCCTCTGTGCTACTGGGCCAGCTTCTGTGTTGTCTTTTAAATTACAAAACATTTACCCTGCTCTGGTTATAAATAAATAAATAAAAATGAGCCTCTTGTCATTCCCAAATTTAACCCAGCATTTTATAAGAAATAAAAGTTTAAAGGAAGCAATAGTATCTTCCAGCTCATCCTTGTAGGAAATCAATTGCTCTTGCCTTATTTGGGATACATTTTGTGTTTTTATTTGGTGCTTAACATAGAAACATACACAATGACAGCAGAAAAAGATAGACGGTCCATCTAGTCTGCCCATATTACCCTATCAAAACCTGGGACCTACTGTCTCTGTAGGGGTCTACATTTGCCCTATCCTCCCTTTTGTTATCTGCACTTCTATATCCCTCATCCTGCTGAGTAGCTTTATCCCAGCCATGACTGAAGCTGTTTACGGTTTTGGCACCCACCAGCTCTGCCAGCTGACCATTCCATGGCTCAACCACTCTTTCTGTAAAATAATACATCCGGACATTCTTTTTAAACCTTTCCCCAATTAACCTTTACTCGTGACCCATTGTCCTAGGTTCTGTGCTCCTTGTAAATAGCTTGTCACACTTTATCTTGTTTATTCCTTTCAAGAACATGAAGGTCTGTGTCATATTCCACTCCCCCCCCCCATCTGTTTTTGAGTGAATGCATATTCAACGTCTTCAGCCTTTCCTCATAGGATCTGTCTTCCTGGCCCTGAATCATCTTGGTCACCCTGTATTGTACTGTCATTAGCCTGTCTTTATCCTTTTTAAGGTGGGCACTCCAAAACAGGCAAAGAACTCCATGTGTGACCTTACCAGTGACCTATACAGAGGTAACAGTATCTTCTGCCTCCTGCTGTCGAACTGTTTCCCAATACAACCTAGCATCCTGTTAGCCTGGCTGAAGGCCTTATTACACTGGCTGGTTTGTTTTACTGAGTCACTAATAATGACTCCCAGGTCGCTTTCCTCTGATGTTGAGTCCAGTTAAACCCCTCTCATCCAATACTCTGTTCTGCGGGTTTTGCTCCCAAAGTGCCTAACTTTGTACTTTTTTGCACTGAATTTCACTTGCCAGACTTTGAACCAATTTTCCAGCCTTTTCAGGCTTCTCTGCAATTCCCTTCTCCCAGAAAACAAGAAACCAAGCACTCAGGAATAACACCAGCAAACACAATTAAGTGCTGCAAAAGTTTAGTGTTGTTCTGCTAGAACTCAGAATAAAACACTCCACGTTTTGCACCTGCATGCTTTCTTAAGAGTGTAAATTTTGCTACCTCATGGCTGTCTTAAATAGGACAGCTGTTAATGGCACAGCTCCAGTTCTTAGTACATGAAATGAAAGAGCAAGTATTCGAGTGCAAATTTAAACAGCTGAGATGCAAGTTACAGTACATTTTAAAAACTGCAGGAAACAGATGCACTGCTAGTACAATGCTTGCTGCAATTTTTTTTTATAACTGCATTGAGCTGAAAAAGAAGAAAGAAAACACAAGGATTAATACATTATTTTATAAACAGATACATGCAGACATAAAGCATTGAGTGTTTTGTCTTGAATTATGCCAGAACAACAATAAACATTTGCAGCATTTAATTGTGTTTGCCGGCATTATTGCTGAGTGCATGGTTTCTTGTTGTCCTCGCTCCTGTCCCATACCACAGGACTATGTGTCTCTTATCTGTGGCCCTTCCATTATTCTTGTAATTTCTTCATCCCCTCCACATTGTCAACTCTACCACAGAGTTTAGTGTCATTTGTGAGGAGATGCAACCTGTCCTGAATTCACTCTCCTGTGTCACTGATGAACATATTGAAGAGGACTGGGTCCAGGACAGATCCCTGTAGCACTCCACTGGTGACCTCTCTTTCGAATGATCTGACCCAGTTCACCACAACTCACTGCTACCTCTCCTCCAGCCAACTCCCACTTTACTATTTCCCTAACTGTACACAGATCCTTCATCTTCTTCAGCAACCTTTAATGTGGCACTGAGTAGACTGTATTGCTGAAGTCGAAGTATAATAAGTCTACTGCATACTCCTTGTCAACTACCATGGTTGCCCAGTCAAAAAATACTGCCAGACTGGTCTGCCAAGACCTCCCTGCCATAAACATGTGTTGCTTACTATCCTGAAGCCCATTATCTCCAGGCATTCTACTAGGTCCTCTTTGATTAGTGCCTCCATCAGTTCCCCTACCACAGAATTAATGCTGATAGATCAATAGTTTACTGGATGCTCCTTGTCCTCTCCCCACCTTGAGTAGTGAAACTATGTCTGCCACCCTCCATTCCTTGGGAATCACCTCTGGCTGCAAAGACCTACTGAAAAGGTCCACCAGGGGGTTGGCTAACACTGAAGCTAGTTGCATTAGTACCCTCAAATGCATCTCATTCAATTATGGGGTCATGTTTACATTTAGGGCTGCTACCCCTTTTCTGACTCTTTCACTAATATACTTCTGCAGCCTCATTTCTGAGACCCCTCTATCAGCTGCCTTAATGCCGCTGTCTGTCAAGGGCCTGCTGTTCTCTGTACTGAATACTGAGAAGAAGTAGTCTTTCAGTATGGGTGCTTTCTGACCATCTTCCTCTATTAACGTACCTCATCTTTTAACCTGCCATTCCCCCCCCATTCTTTTTTCCTTTATCTATCTAAAAAATATTTCCCCTCTCTTGAACCATCCACAATATGCAGTTGTCGGTCTGCCTTTGCAATCTTGACTGCCCTCTAGGCCACTTTGGGTTTTTCCTGATATTCATGCCCCTGTTTTGATTTGTACCTTATAAAGGTCTTTTGTTTTTCTTCACTGCCTCTCTGATCTTTTTAGAAATGCAAATTGGTCTTTTATACTTGTTTCTCTTGATAACTGTTCTTGTGCATGTTTCTATTGCTTCAAGAACACTGCCTTTTATGAACCCCCATCTTTCTTCTATTCCCCTGATGCTGTCTACCCAGCTAACATGCTCAGGACTTGTTCCTTCATTAGGTGGAAATCCACCCTTCCAAAGTTAAGCACCTCAGTCTTAGATGAGGGCTTAATGGTACACAGGGCCAACTTGAACCAAATAGTTTTATGGTCACTGGACTCCAATGGTTCCCCAACCTGTCTATTCTTTCTAAGTTCGTGAGTACCACATTGAGAATGGTGGATTGTCTAATGGATTTCCTCACCTGCTGCACCAGCATGCAATACTGCAAAGTATCAAGCAAGGCCCGGCTTCTTGTGCTCCTGGCAGCTGGGATGGCCCGCTCGATGTCTGTCAGGTTATGATCTTCTGCCACTACAGTACAACCTCCCCTTTTGCACCCTTTTTCATGCTCCTGCTCCTAGTTCCTTATCTCTCTTCTCTCCCTGCCCAGGTGGCCTGTGAACAACCTCAAAGTGAAGTTTCCTACCTGATTACTCTGTGAGGTGAACCTACAGTGATTCTATCTTCCCTTTCCCACCAGTGGACACATCCTCTTCTGCATCTCTATCTTTCCTGATGTGATTGGGCACTCCTTCACATCTACCCATCCCTATATCACACCTATAAGGTGTATCCAGGGATTGCCAGTTCCCAGTCATTGTTCTCATTGACAAAAGTTTCTGTAATGGCTACTAGATCCAACCCAGAGTGCCTGAAGTTTACTAATGTTATTACTCAGACTCCTGGCATTGAGGTACACCACATTCAACTTATGCTCCACCCCTCTGGGTTCTTGAATGACTTCCCCTATCACAATTCCCTGTTAGAGGCCTTAAACAGGTAGCTTGAATGGTGATATTCACTGAGGTGCTACCTGTGTATGGCCAAGGGGAGAATAGGGTACTCTGCACCAGGCACTTCAACAGTTGGTTGAAGGCATGGTGTTGGGAGCAGAGTTTTGGCTTCACTGGAGACTGGGCGCCAACCTTGAATGATATGGGCCTCTACAGAGGGGATGGCCTGCATCCTTCTGGGAAGGGGACCTCAGTCCTCAATGGGAGGTTAAAATGATACCTGGATGAATATTTACACTAGCCGATAAGGAGGCTGTGTATTACCAAGGGAGGCATAAACTGCCTCCTCCTGCAGGTTGAAGTAATAAGAAGTGAGAGGCCAAGGGGAGAAAATTCCCCCAGGGCAGTGGCATAAGGCAAAGGTGGTGTAGATAAGGTAGAGGACAAAGGGTTAAGAATAAAGGATACAGAAAGAGATGTGTAGAGGATACAAGAAACAGAGGTAGACATGAGGGAAGGGGGAGTTAGGGGGTATTTTAAGGAGTATCACAAGCAGAAAGAGGGGAGGAAAGGGGGGTTGAATGCAGGGAGAGATCACGGTTTGGAGAGCCATGTATGCCAAAACAAGGAGTCTAGAAATAAAATTCTGGATCTAGAGGCCATCATGGTGAAGGCAGATCTGGACCTGGTGGCCATAACTGAGTTGTGGTGCACTGAAAATCATGACTGGGACATGTCATACCAGGATACTCTCAGGTCAGAAGAGACAGGGAATTGTAGATGGTAGGAGGGGGTTGTTGTGTATGTGAGAGAGGGTATCAGGACTATGAAAGTGCTAGTGAACCTAGAGGTAAAGGAAATGGTGGATGTGATATAGGCATACTGGAGACAGAAACTGTGGCCACTATTTATACTGGGGTGATACACATACTGTAATTCCAGCATGGGGAAGAATTTGGATAAATTCCTAGGGGAACCTTCGGAAGGATGGCAAGTAAGGGGTGGGGTTGCTGGTTGAGGGCTTCAGTATATCAGACGTGGACTGGAGCCTTCCAACTGCAGCTTCCACTAGAAGCAGGACAATCCTTGACTCTCTTCAGGGGGCATTTCTTAGGCAGATAGTCCCAGTTTGCTCTGAATTTAACTACAAAGGGAGATTTTTTTTTATTTTGCACTGTCACTGTGGGCTGAGAGGATATAGCTCTCAAAAAACAGCTCAGTTAAATTGTTTTTAAAGCTGTAAGGGACTGCACATAGTGAGCTGGAGGTCACCTGACTTGGAAACACATCTGGGTTTTTATGAATAAAGTACTTACACGGAGTAAGCGTTCTGCCATATCCTCTGTTCACATGTTGTGAGGCCGCTTGGGCAGTGAGACAGTACTGACTGAGGAGAGAACATTCCTCAGAGCAAAAAGAAGTAGGGTCCCTAAAATATTCAGGCTGCGGAGATTCCTTAGAAAGACACTGCTTCAGGAAGTGATCTTGGAGGTATAGTTCTTCAGCACTAGAAACAAACTACAGTTCTCCCAGTTTGCTCTGTATTTAACTACAAAGAGAGTGATTTTTAATTTTGCACTGTCACTGTGGGCTGAGAGGATATAGCGCTCAAAAAACAGCTCAGTTAAATTGTTTTTAAAGCTGTAAGGAACTGCACATAGCGAGCTGGAGGTCACCTGACTCAGAGACACTTCCAGGTTTTTAGACATAAAGTACTCACACAAAGTGAGCGGAGTGAGCTCGATGGGATGTGCATTCACCACGCACAGAAAAGCATGCAGAGACACGCACAGCGTGCGTGTCTTGCATGTCTCGTAAGGCTAGTGAGGATAGTGGCCTAGAGATCAGATGCCTAAACCCAAAAATAAGGTAGTGCAATCATTTATAGTTGGATTTCTGTGGCAAACATAACATAAGCAGCATTGTCATGAATATTAATGAAGGCTTTGTCACACTGAGCACAGGGGAGATTACTATGTCATGCATTATATGTAACAACTTTTCACTCATTGACAGTGCTGATTCAGAGGGCATTAAATGTAAAAAATGCCAAGAAACAGAGAAACTACTTGCTAGAATTATGGAACTGGAGCCAAAACTGGAGCTTAAGGAACACTCTGTACAAAGCACTAATTCTGTTTCAACACAAACCGTGGTAGAAAATGAGTTAACCCTACCAAATAAGCCCAATGAAATTAACTTAAAACAGAGTAGGGAAAAAGAAACCAGTGAGGACTTGGACTGGTCTCCAGTGCCAAAGAAATGTTGTAGTAAAAAGGGCCGTAGGGCAATGAATTTTTCAATCCCACAGCATAATATGTACAGCATATTAATTAATACCGATCCAGATAACAACTTACCCATACAAACATTAAATCAACAAAGTCTGGAAAAGCACCAAGATATTAGAGATGAAACCCCTACAAATATTAATACAACAAGGGAAAATGGGGAGAATAGCGAGATAAGCAACCAAAATTCACTCCCCCCCATCCAGCAGGGATTAGAACAAGCACAATTTCAGTTGGAGAATGTCAGTAACATAAACCCCAATTCAAATAGATCTGAATCAAGTGAACAATCTAGTAAAGTAGTCCCAATAACGAGTAATAATGACATAGCAATAGACATGATAATTGACCCACCAATAGTAACTACTCCACTTGATCATCCTTGCCAATTAGTAGCCCTAGGAAACTCAATTGTTAAATACATCGACAGGATTATCTGTAATGGAGACAAGGCTAATACAACTTGCTCCAGCTTTAGGGGAGCAAAGATCCAGGATATTGAATTAATGGCAAAAAATATCCCACCAAACGCAGGTACAAATCCAGTGGTGGTAATATATGCTGGGACAAATAACATAGGAAATAGCACCTTAGAAGAAATGAAAATGGATGTTCTTTCGCTAATAGCCACAATCAAAAATTGCAGTAGTCAGATATGTATTTTGGAGATTCTACCAGTCCCAAGAGCAAGCCTAGGAAGATCTCAAAAAATGAAGGCATTTAACGAGTTGCTGAGAAAATGGACAATAAAAGAATCAATAACATGTATGATCCATTGGGAAGAGTTTGTAGACAACAATAGCCTTTACTGCTGGGATGGATTGCTCTTAAGCAAAAGGCAGAATTCAGTCTTTGGAAAATCAATAAAAATGCAAATTAATAATTGTTTAAACTAACAGCTGGAGGGTGTAGGTACAAAACACAAAAATAGATCAGGGAACTTTAAACAAAGGAAAGAAATAAAGATTCTGTCTTCTAACGCTGGGAGTTTAAATTTAATAACAATTTGTGAAATTCAAACCATTATCCACTTACACAACATAGACATCATAGCTGTAATAGAAATATGGTAGGATGATAGTAGTGATTGGTTAACTAATATACCAGGATTCTCATTATATAACAGGAACAGAAGGGGCCAAAGAGAAGGGGGAGTATGTATATGCATCTCTAATCATTTTAACTAAGCAGAATTATCATTAGATGTGGTTATGGTTGAAGGAATCTGTGTCCAAATGAAATGCCCAAATGGTATGAAGTTAACAGTAGGGAACATATATAGGCCCCCATCAGCCAATATTAATTATGATCAAGAATTAAAAAATATTATTACGACACTATCAGAATACAATAACCTAATATTATTAGGAGATCTAAACCTACCAGGGATAGATTGGAGTTTATTTAAAGCTTCAAGCAGTCTAGAAGCATCTATTCTAGAAACAATATTAAATTGTGGAATGGAACAGTTGGCAATGGAACCAACTAGAGGAGAGAATATATTAGACATCATACTAACAAATATATCACCTGATCAGGAGTCACGTGATGCAGAGCACTGCGTAGCTGCTTTCTCCGAGTGCTCCAACAACCCTTCCTCCAAAATAGCTCAAAATCTCCTACCAGCTTCTTTTAAAGGTACTATAATCAATTTAGATAAATAGGAAGACCTTACAAACAAGGCTGAGGACCTCATGGATGCAGAAATGCGTGAAACACCTCCAAAGCATACCCCGCCGGCGACTCCAGAGAAGGCCGCGAAAAAATCCAGGGCCTCGACCTCTCATCAATCACAGAGCTCTGGAGCAGGAACTTTGGAAGAAGAACCTCTTACTTTAATGAGATTTTTAGAGGAGTTCCATCCGCTTAAAACGGAGATGCAGGAAATGGCGATGAAATCAAAAACGCGATTACCTGCGCGCTTGAAGATCTTGCTCAGAGAACTGCTGATAATGAAGTGAGAATACAGTCACTGGAGGGGAATAAAGAAAGGCTAGACACTGTGGTGAACCAGATGAAACAAAGAGTCACTAAGCTTGAGCTGAAAGTAGAGGACTTGGAAGGAAGAAGTCGCTGCAACAATGCAGTGGTCATCGGACTACCTGAAAAGGAGGAAGGTCCAGACCCGATCAAATTTGTACAGAGATTGGTTGAAAAAATAGCAGGACCTTCACCATTTGGATCCTCATATACAATTGAAAGGGCTCACCTCGCTTTGCGCCCATTACCTCCACCTAATGCACCACCACGTACCTTAATATTCTGTTTCCTTAATTATCAGGAACAGCAGCTATTCATAACGAAAACCAGAGAAGCCAAGGAGTTATACTGGGAGGAGTTAAGATCAGGGTAGCGCAATATCTACTGCTATCGGTCCGACAAAAACGAGCTACCTTTCATCCATTGGTGAATAAACTGATTGCAGCTGATATCAAATTTCGAATGGGATACCCAGTGAAATTTCAGGTGCTGATTGAAGGAGAGTGGAAATCGTTCAAGACTGTGGAAGCTGCATTGTCTGTCCTGCAAACTGCACTCCCCAATCTATTCAAGGGTTCCTGAAGTGTCCGGAGAAGTTAGAGTGGCATAGGAGATACATCATGTGTTGCCTGGGATCCAGGGCTGTATTTTCGTTTGATGTGCCTGCTGAAAATCTGGTGGACTGATCACTATAATTGTGTGGTCATCTGCTGTGTTGGAAACAAAGCGAGCCGTTTCATTGCAGTGACTGATTTTTTGTGGCTCGATACTTAAATACAGGCTTTTGCTCTGTTACTGTGGTGCCTTGTCTTCGGGAGCGAGGTCAGCTTAAGAAGTCGCAATAACAATAAGCCCATTTGGCTTTTCTTTTTTTTTTTTCTTTTTCACTAAGTAGAAAGGATATACTGGCAAGTTTCTACTAACTGGCATGCTCAAGGGGTAATGCTATGAAGTCTACGTTTGGTAGCGGCTCAATTTTAGCCAGAAGATGGTGTTTTTTGATTTAAGCGATTGGACACAAGAGGGAGCCAGATACCGTTAAAATGTTATAACGCAAAACAGTTGCGAGAGACTCAAGCTGTTTTAAGCTTAAGTTACTGTGGTTTTCTCGTAATCAAAGGGTTGTATTAATATGGGCAGTTGCCCAAGTGGCCAAGACATCTATGCTATTAACGAAATAATGGCTGAGTTACTTTGATACATTAGGTTACCAACATGTAGTGTTTTAATATTGTTTTGTAGGGATCGCTATCCAACACTATAATTGTGTGGTCAACTGCTGTGTTGGAATCGAAGCGAGCCGTTTCAGTGCAGTGTCTGATTTTTTGTGGCTCGATACCTAAATACAGGCTTTCGCTCTGTTACAGTGGTGCCTTGTTTCTGGGAGCGAGATCAGCTTACGAAATCGCAATAACAATAAGCTCATTTGGCTTTTCTTTTTCTTTTTTTTTTTGCACAAAGTAGAAAGGAAAGACTGGCAAGTCTCTACTATTTGGAATGCTGAAGGGGTAATGCTATGAAATCCACGTTTGGTAGAGGTTCAATTTTAGCCAGAAAATGGTGTTTTTTGATTTAATCGATTGGACTCAAGAGGGAGCCAGAGACCATTAAAATGTTACAACGTGAAACATTTGCGAGAGACTTATTCTGATTTAAGTTTAAGTTACTGGGGTTTTCTCGCAACCAAAGGGTTGTATTGATATGGGAAGTTGCCCAAGAGGCCAAGACATTTATGCTATGAGTGAAATAATGGCTGAGTTACAATGACATATTAGGTCACCAACATGTAGTGTTTTAGCATTGTTATGTATGGATCGCTATCCAACTGGGTAGCACATTTCAGCAAGTTCGCATGGTGAATGTTACATGCTCTTAGTTAACACATTCCATAGGACCCTGTTAGATTCAATGTGAGGTTTAAAATAGGTAATAGTGGTTAAACAATGTAGTATAGGGTAGGTAAATAATATAGTGGGTAGTTGATTGGACAACTGTGAGTTACTGTGATGGAGGAAGGGTGGGAAGAGTAGTGGAGAGTGGGCTAAGTGGACTGTTGTCATGGGCCATGAGAGTAGGGGTGGGTTGGAGGGGGAAGGTTTGTTGGGAGCGTGGGATTTTTTGGGGAGGGGTGATAGGGGACTGGGTGGATATTTTATATAGGGTTTTATTGTGTTTGGGAGCTTGGGGAGGGGCGCAGACCTCAGGTTTCAATGTTCGACATACCAAAGTGGGTTGGGTATATCATGGTACTAGTCAATGTGAAGAAACATGGCATCAAATATGATTATTAAATTCCTTAGTTGGAATGTTAAGGGGGCACGACTTAAGGCAAAGCAGTATAGGATTCTGAAGCATGTAGAGGTCGTGAAAGCAAAGTTTGTGTTTTTACAGGAAATGCATTTACTCCACACAGAGACTAACTGTATGAGGCAATTACAAATAGGGAAGGTTTTTTCCTCTCAAGGAAATACGCAAAGCAGAGGTGTTATGATATTGGTACATAGGTCAGTTCCCTTTATTCCCATACAAGTGATCCAGGATAATGAGGGTAGATACGTTCTTGTCAAAGGCAAGCTGCAGAACACAGAGATTCTGATAGGTTCTGTCTATGGTCCTAATGTTGACAAACAAGATTTTGCTGTGAGGTTACTGAAAGCATTAACTCCGTTCAATCAACTTCCCATGATTTTGGGGAGACCTCAACCTGGCCCTAGACCCCTTAATGGATAGGTCCAGCAGTTCTCAAATGGGCCCTACCCTGCCCTAAGAGCTTTGAGGAGTTGGTGTATCAGCTTGATTGGCAGATGTCTGGAGAGTGCTCCATCCAAAATCTAGGGAATACACTTTCATCTCTCAAGTTCACGGGACAGCATCCCGCATTGACTACATATTGCTTTCCCGAACTCTTCTTCCAGGGGTTCTGGACTCGGCAATTGTGGTGGGACCTCCTTCAGACCATGCTGCAGTGTCAACCTCAATATCTTTTACGTCTCTGCCCAAAAGAGGTAATAGGTGGAAAATAAACAATCAGATTTTGAGACAGCCTAAGGTGGCCCAATTTATTTCAAAAGAAATAGATGAGTTCACTATGAATAACCTGAAAGATAATGTCTGCCCAGATATGTTTTGGGGGGCATTCAAGGCTTTTATAAGGGGCATCTTAATTAGTCAGGCCGTTAAAAAAAAAGGGAGAAGGAACACATTATGTCAGATTTACTGGCACGGATAAAGGCTTCAGAGTCTAATATTTTCCCCCACCCCCGGGATGAAGACAAAGTGGAGCTAGTTAAATTAAGAGATGCATACCTTAGTTTATTAGGGGAGCAAGCAGAATTAGCTTTAATAAAAACTAGAGCCAACTACTTAGATCAAGGGGAAAAGACCGGAAACTGGCAACGCAGTATTACAAGTTAGAATCTTCCGAATAATCTCTGGGATTCAATCGAGGAGGATGGTGATATTAAACCACCCCCGGAGAGATTGTCCAGGTTTTCCGAAGTATTTTGGATCTCTGTACGGGCTATAGAATTCCTCCAACCAAGTCGGAGATACTTATGCTTTGAAAATTTGAGCTCCCTCATTAGGCCGAGTCGGATCGGACATGTCTGATGGCCGATATAACTCAAGAGGAGACTGAGGTAGTTATTAAAAGCCTTCCACTAGACAAAACACCGGGTCTGGATGGATTCTCATCCAATTTTTATAAGAAGTTTTCTAAGCAATTAGCCCCACTGTTGCTTATGTTATTTCAATATATTCTCACCGGTCATGAGTTGGATAAGTCACTCTCAGAGGCACTCATAGTTCTAATTCCAAAGCCTAACAAACCTCCCGAAAAGCCAGCCAGTTACAGGACAATATCCCTGTTAAATTACGATATTAAAATTCTGGCAAAATTACTGGCGGAACGAATGAATAGAATATTGCCTAAACTTGTAGGTGCAGAGCAAGTGGGTTTTATGAAAGGCAGGTCTACTGCCGATCATCTTAGGACACTGGCCCACGTCTACTTGGCATCCAAGGGGAACAACTCTCCCATAGCTTTGGTCTCCTTGGATGCCGAGAAGGTGTTTGACAGGGTACACTGGGGGTTTCTGTTAACCACAATGGGTAAATCTGGGTTTCCTGAGAGGTTCTTGGAATGGTTAGGTGCCCTGTACTCAAATCCCACAGCTAGAATCAGTTGCAATGGGGCCACATTGGATCCCTTTCCACTATATGTAGGCACTAGACAAGGATGCCCCTTGTCCTCCCTTCTCTTTAATTTGTATTTGGAACCTCTTATCAGGAGCATAGTGCATAACAGGGAGATAAAGGGCATAAAAATACTGGATCAGGCCGTTAAGGTAACAGCATATGCAGACGATCTTTTGGTATACATATCCAGGCTGAATACCTCATTCCCAGCCTTATTAGAGTCTATTCGGGAATATAGTTGTCTTGCTAATTATAAACTGAATCAGGATAAAACTGTGGTTTACCCCCTTAGTAAAAACCTTTTCAAGCAAGAGATTATCGAGCTAGGTCTAGGGTGGAAATCTGACTCTCTCAAATATCTGGGTCTTACTCTGACGAGGCGCATGGTATGGACTCACCAGCTGAATCTGGATTCCCTGGTGCATGCCATTGATTTAGATCTCAAAAGATGGGCACAACTTTCATTTTCTATGGGGTAGGATAAATATAGTCAAGATGAATGTATTCCTCGGCTTTTCTATCCCTTGAGTATGTTAAACATCTGGCTTCCACTTTCATGGTTCAAGAAGCTTCATGGGATGATAGCCAACTTTATTTGGGGATATAAGAAAGCCAGGATGGCATATCACAAGCTGGCAGCCCCTAAATTACTTGGGGGATTAAGGCTACCTCATTTTGCTCTTTATTTTTGGGCGGGTCAGGTTAATAAATATTGTAGATGGGTCTAAAATATGGACTTGCTTCAGAGGTCAACCTATGTACCCTTGTGGATAAATTTGGAGATAGGTCTTATCAAGAAACATGGGCTGGCCCCAGAGGCCTTACTTTATCTTACTCCAAAACTACTTCCCTTCCCTTTGAGGAAATCCCCAATAGGTATATCCCTAAAGATCCATGCTCAACTTTGTAGCTTTTTAAAATATGACCAGGTTAAAGACTGGTCCCAACCTATCTGGGGTAATCCGCATTTTTTGTTTGATAATAAACCTATCAGACCCGACTGACTGATCTTGCCAGATAAGTGTTGTCTGAAAGATTTTCTCAACGAGGAGGGACATATATGTTCCTCTCTGGAGATTTTGCATAATTTTAAGCTGCCCTCTAATGCAATTTTCAAAACATATCAGCTTCGGAACCTTCTACTCAAAAAAGTAGGTAGAAATCCAGTCCAGTCTCCACAGGTTGATTTTCTTGAGACCTTGGAGCCTCTGGTGGGACTCTCACAGGCAATTTCCAAGGTATATACCGTATTATTTAATTGGGCCTATTCTAAAATCTCACCCCATGCTCGTACTGGGCCACAGTGTTTCCCGACGAAGTTCTGAATTGGCCAGTCCTCTGGCAAGGTTGCCATAAATTTATCCGGCAAGATCAGTTAAGGCTTATACAGTTTAATATTCTCCATAACATTTACTACTCCCCTCAAAAACTTGCAAATTTAAAGCTGACAGAGGATCCCAAATGTAATAGACGTAACTTCAGAAACGGAGACCTGTTACATATCTTTTGGAATTGCCCAAAAATTGTCCCACTTTGGACAGAGATTAAAAATAAGATAGACCCCTTGCTGGGCCTGGATGACCTTTTTAAGCCTGAGATATGTCTGCTGGGGGATATGTCAAGTATTATGGTTAAGAATAGGAAATTCTATATGGCCTTGATCTCGATTACTCTGAAAAAAGTGGTCCTCAGACATTGGAAGGACAATAGTGTGATCAGTTATTCTGAATGGCTGGAGGAACTTCTTCGAGCCTCAGGATTGAGAGGATGATAGCTGTCCTCCAAAACAAGAGTCCTCTGTTTGAAAAGATATGGGGGTCATTTTATACTATTTACTCATTGTGAGTGATTTAAGTACCCTCTTGGGTTAAAATTAGTTTGTATGGTCTTGTGTAGGGAGGGAGGGGAAGAAGGGGGGCAAGGGAACCTCACCCTTATTGGGGATATATTTTATTTATTTTCGGTGTGTTTGTTTTGTTTTGTTCTGTTTGCTGTTATGGGGGGGGAGTATTGCAGAGAAAGACTCCTGTCAATAATTGTATGATGTATTGGTGCACTCCTGTATGTTTTATGCTCATGTTTATGGTGCTTGTATGTATTCTCTGTAAAAATTGGAATAAAGTTTTAATGGCAAAAAAAAATATATATATCACCTGAGATCCCAGACATTGCAATAATGGCACCATTAGGTAGTAGTGATCACAATAGCATTATATTTTCTGTAAATAAACAATGCACAGTAACTTCTTCACCAACAGTACAATATTGTTATTCAAAAGGAAATTATAACAATATTCATAACATATTAAGGGACATTGACTGGGAAAATGTATTAGAAAATTGCTCAGTAGAAGAATGTTGGTTAAAAACAACAGCAGTAATTCAAAATCTAGTAGCAAAATACATTCCAAGAAAATTATACACAAATGCAAAGCATGGCTAACAAATAGCATTCAGAGATGTATTAAAAGAAAAGAAAAAGCCTACAACAAATAAAAAAGCCACTAATGAGTACAATACAAAGAAGTACAAGAGTCTACTTAAACTTACAAAAAATATAATTCATAAAGAAAAAAGTAAGCTAGAATTCAAGCTATCAGTAAGGAAAGATCCTAAAGCCCTGCATGCTTATATTTATATAAGTACAAAATCAAAAGCCAATATTGGTCCAATTGTGGAGAATAATCAAGAAATAAATAATCCTACAGATATAGCACATTCTCTAAACAATTTCTTTGGTTCAGTGATTTCTGTTCCTAACCAACAAACTCTTCCAGAAATTAAACATCAAGAAGAATATAATCCAATCCTAGAAAAATATGTTTTCGATGTTTTAATAGGAGCCAATGATAAATCATCTCCAGGAACAGTTTACATTAATGCAAAATTCATTAAGGAAACCGCCAAAAAACTAACCACCTCAGTTACTATTCTTTTTAATAATTCACTACTCCTTGGGATTATTCCATCCAAATGGAAAAAATGTGATTGTTGTCCCAGTTCATAAAAAAGGTAATAAGGGGAATACAAATAACTATAGACCAATCAGTCTCACCTCCATTGTCTGCAAATGTATGGAAAAAATACTCAAAAATAGAATAGAGAATGAAATATTAGCTAAAAACTTGCATGACCCAAATCAATATGGATTTCATAAGGGTAAATCCTGCACTAGTAATCTGATTACAATTTATGAACCAATCAGCGAAAATATTGATAAAGGTATACTGGTGGATGTCCTACTGTTTGATTTAAAAAAAAACATTTGACAAAATTCCTCATTTTCAGCTTCTATTAAAATTAGCTACTGTAAGCTTGGGTTCAACACATGCATAATAAAATGGATAGCAGAGTGGTTAAATAATAGGGCACAAAAAGTCAGAGTTTTTAATAAATTATCTATTGAAATCTGTGTGACAAGTGGTGTTCCCCAAGGTCCAGTATTGGGTCCAACTTTATTTGGTATTTTTATTAATTATATGAATTCAAGTATTCTGTGTCATCTGTCTAAATCTGCAGATGACACTAAACTTAGTTATGAAGATGACACACAACAAAAAATAGATCAAATTCATTTAGATCTGTGTAGACTAGAGGATTGGGCAATAGCCAATAAAATGGAATTTAACACTGACAAATGTTCCGTATTTCATCTAGGAAGAAAAAACACAAACAGTTCTTATTATCTGAATATGTCACAAATCAAAAATCAGTAGACTCAGAAAGAGATCTAGGTGTAATCATCAATAAAAATGTTACATCACCTGATCAGTGTAGGCAAACAGCCCTAAAAGCTAATATAATTTTATCATTAATAAAAAAACAATTTATTAATAGAAGTACAGCATGTCTCTTACTGGTTTATATAGCTTATGTCAGACCAATTATGGACTTCACAGCATCCTTTTCGGCATCTTATCTGGAAAAAGACTCAAGGCTGATTAAATCAGTACAGAGAAGAGCGACTAAACTAATAACACCAATGCAAAATCTGGAATACACAGAAAGGTTAAAATGTTTAGATCTTTATAATCTAAAACTGTGAAGATCTAGAGGGGGCCTTCTAATGTTATTTGACACCTTGAGTGACCCTGATCAAATGTCTGACCTTAACTTAAGGTGGGCTATAAAACCTGAAGCACTACGGTGTCATACTATGCAACTTTTTATTTCTAAAGTAAACACAAACAAAAGAAAGAACTATTTCACAATTAGAGTGAGTAAACAATGAAAAGTGCTACCTGACTATTTAGTTAATATAATATCTAAGGACAAATTTAAGGAATCCCTAGATGCATTCCTATTAAATAAATCTGGCTTTCAAAACTCCCTGCTTGTGTAGGGAAGGTGGTCACAATGGGCTTTGCCTTCTTCCACCTTTTAAATACCGAGTAATACTGAGTAATAGTCAACAAACCCATAGGAACAGGGCAACACTGGAGTTGGTGCTTGTGGGTTCCTTTCATAGAGACCACATTATGTTGTTGCTGCATGCCCTGCACTGGCTGCCTATGTGGTGGTGCATAACCTTCAAGACATGCTTGCCAACATTCAGAGCCCTACATGGTATGGTACCAGACTACTTAAAAGACTTCCTAGTTCCCTTCTACCCAACTCGCTCACGCTGCTCTTTCAATGTGGGCCTGCTTTCTGTCCCTGTATCTAGGCTCCGGCAATCTGGGGACAGAGCTTTTTATGTGGCAGCACATACTTTGTGTAATGCTCTGCCAGCATATGTTAGATCTACTCTCATGGCAGAGGCTTTTATGTCTAATATAGAAACCTTCCTTTTTGCTGAGGCTTTTCCCTGAACTTTTTAATCATTGTTTATTTATGACTTGTACATGCTGCCTATTTTATATTAATAGTTCTGTAGTTTGTGTTTACTTTAAAGCACCCTAAGCCTTTGGGAAAGGGTGCTGTAGAAATAAAATTGCTTTGCCTTGCCTTGCCCTTCTAACAGAGACATCACAGTGAGTAGTCCCCTGGGTGCAGAGACAAATCAGACATGGACCAGAGTCCTGGATTTCAGGAGGGCAGATTTTAATGTAATGGGAGACTACTTTAGAAGTAGCCTAGCAGGGATGGATTTCCAGGAAGGGGTAGAGGAACAGTGGAGAAAATTAAGGGAAGGCATAGTGAAAGCAACCAGTTTCTGTATGAAGGAAGTGAGCAAAAGTAGAAGGGGAAAAAAGACCATTATGGTACTCTAAGCAAGTGGCCATGAAAGTGAAAGAAAAGAGTGTGACAGTCAGGAGGTACAAAAAAAAACACAGAGGGAGGAGGATAGGGAAGTGTACCAGGTAAAATGGAGGGAAGCAGAGAGGGCAGTGAGGCAAGCCAAGGCACAAACAGAGGAAAGGATAGCCAAAAGCATAACAAAAGGGGACAGAACTTACTTCAGGTAGATAAGTGACAAGAGGAAGGCAAAGGGAGGGATAGTAAGGATAAGGAGGAGAGAATAGGGTGACTGTGCAGAAAAGGAAAAAGCAGACATCCTGAACAGGTGCTTCTGCACAGTCTTCACAATGCAGGGAAATGGGGAAGGATCACTAAGAAGCAGCAGGAACAGTGGAGGACACAAATCCATTTACAGAGGAAAGAGTCCTGGGGGGGATTTGCAAATTTGAAAGTGGACAAGGTCATGGGAACAGATGGGATAAACTCAGGGATGCAAAGGGAACTTAATGAGGTGCTTGATGTACCACTGATGGTCCTAATCAACAAGTCACCAGCAACAGAAGTGATTCCAGAGGACTGGAGGAGAGCTGACATAGTCCCATTCCATTCGAGTAGCAGCAGGGAGGATGTTGACTGGCCAGTTTCACATCTGTAGTGGGGAAATGAATGCAAACCCTGTTAAAAGAAAGGCTGCTTTGATATCTTGAATCCAATGGGTTCAAGACCAAAGGCAGCAGGGATTCACGGTGGGGGGGAGGGGAGAGGCCATGCCAGTCTGGTAACTGCCATGTGAACTGGGTAAAAAAAAATGGTTAACAGATAGGCAACAGACAGTGGTGTTAAATGGCAAACACTCTAATGAAGGAAGAGTGACATGCAGGCTGCCACAAGGCTCAGTACTGGGACTGGTCCTCTTCAACATCTTCATAAGTGACAAGTTAAAGAAGAGCTAGAAAGGAAAGTATGCTTTTTGCAGATGACACCAAAATCATAATAGGGTGGATACTCAGGAAGGGGTGGAGAGAATGAGAAGGAACCATACGTAACTGGAGGAATGGTCAATAGTATAGCAGCTGGGGTTCTGTGCCATAGAGTGCAGAAACATGCACCAAAGGCATAGAAAACATGGAGCTAAGTATAAAATTGGAGGGAGGGTATTGACAGTCACTAAGCAGGAAAGACATATTGGGGTTATAATACCAGGTGACCTCAAAGTGGCAGGGGAGGGCAATAAGGCAGCAGGCAGGGCCAGTGTGATGCTGGGGTGCATAAGGAGAGGTGTCACCAGCAGAAGAGAGGAGGTGGTGCTTTCACTGTATAGGTCACTGATGAAACTGTACCTGGAGTGTTGTGTCCACTTCTGGAGGCCACATCTCAGAAATGACATAAACAGGGTAGAGGCAGTCTACAGGAGGGCAACTACAATGGTGCAGGGGTTGCATGAGAAGCCCTATGAGGAGTGACTGAAGGATCTCAACATGTACAGGTTGAAGGAGAGGGGGAGGGACATGATAGAGACCTACAAGTACTGAAGGGATTCCAGCAGAGAGCAACCAAGATGATCCAGGGCATGGGGGACAAAAATATATGAGGAGAGGCTGAGAGACCTCAACATGTACTCCCTGGATGACAGAAGAGAAAGGGGGGACATGATAGAAACCGTTAAGTACCCTAAAGGCTTAAACAGGGTTGGATTGGAGGGCATCATCCATTTAAGAAAGGTGGGTACTACAAGGGGGGCAAAGCCTGAAGCTGGTGGTTGGTAGATTTAAGAAGGAAATGAGGAAACACTTTTTCACTGAAAGGGTATTGATGGGGTGGAACGAGTTACCAGAGGAGGTAGATGCGGCGAATACAGTAGCCAGTTTCAAGGGGGGGGGAGAGGGAGAAAAAGAAAATTAGAATGGGGGAATCAGTACTGGGAAAAGGGAAGGTGGAGGGAAATGGTGTAAGATGGATGACTCCAAGAGGTTTAAGGGAGATGGTTCAGCTCCAGGGATCTAAACTGAGCTGCACACTCAAGCAGACTTGATAGACCACTATGGCCTGTTTCGGCTGGCAATTTCATATGTTTGTATGTTTGCAACTGCCTTAGAGGGGTGATATGGGTATAGGATGGGGGCCTATTTCAAATAAGGAAGTGCATCAGGTCAAGACGGCATATGATGAAGCTGGAAGGGGTGAAGTTTAAGAGGGTTGTGAGGAAGTACTTCTTTACTGAAAGAGTGTTGGATGCCTGGAACAGTCTACCGGCAGAGGTAGCAGTGGCAAAAACAGAGTAGGGTTTCAAGTATGCATGTACAACAACAGGCATAGGGGAACACTTTTAAATAGGTAGGGATAGGAACAGGTTACTGGAGATCTGGAAGGGTCTGTGGGGCAGAATAGGCAGGGAACATCAGGCAGACTGAGTAGGACAAGCGGTCCTTTTCTGTCAACAATATCTATGTTTCTGTGTCTCTGTGTATCCTTTGTGTCTTGTGTTTGTCCTTATTTTCTGGTCTATTGGGTCTATAGAACACTCTCTGGTACCCTGAACTCGTTCCACTCTGCTACTACTTCTAGTACACATTGCCCCTATCCCTGGGAGAGTTCTGGCTAGGTCCCCCACTTCACCTACCTCAGCTGTGGAATCCCTATCCCCAGTCTCCCCCACAGTTAGTTTAACTGTCTGCCAATGTAGATGTCAAACTTCTGCCTTAACACGCTAGTCTCCTCTCTTGTCCAATGAAGGCTATCATCATTGAAGAGCCTCCAAGAAGCTCCCCAGTTCCATACAAAATGTTACCCTTGTTCATGACACCACACTTTTAACCACCCATTGAACTCTTCAGTCTCTTCCTTCCTTACTCTGTCCTCCACCTTTTCCCTACCCCAGACAGACAGAACCAAAGAAAAGTTCAAGAAAGCTGAGTGCTTCTTCAATCTGTCCCCCAGACTCTGAAAGTCTTGCTACACTGTCCCCACAGATCATTGGTACCAAGGTGTACCAGCACTCCTTACTCCCTCTCCTTCTCCACTATCCTTCCTGTCTAACTAAAGGAGAGATGAGGGAACAGTGGCAAACCAGTATTTAGCCAGGACTAAAGAGCAGTGCAAGTAAGATGTCTCTAGGAAAGGTAGCTAGAGGCTACCACAAAAAAGTAGTGATGTGTATGAGTGGGCTATTTAAGCAATAAGGCATCACAGGGTGTGTGTTATTGTGTGATAACATCAGTCCTGGGGTAGGTCGAAGCAAGAGGTGAAGCCGAGTGCTTCCACCACCCCAGGAGTGACGTTATTACACAATAACACACATCCCTGGAGTGCCTTATTGCTATTATACAATGGCTCGTTCATTAAAAAAAAAAAAAAAGAAAGAAAATACATTTTTTGTCCATTTTGTTCTTTGATTTTAGTGAGTGTAGTGTATATTTCAAAAAAAAAGTCCAATATTTCTTCCACCACGGGGTGGAGCTGTTGCCAGAATAATGTTGCCTGCTGAATCTCAAAGCTTTTTTCTTGTGCTGCTGTGTTTTATCAGTCTCCCCTCTAACCTTCTCTGTTGTTGGCTGTACATTATAAAGGATGGTGCTTGAAAGGAGAATTTGTAACATGTTTTTTTCCGCGTTTTAAAGTGAGTATGTTTATATTTCTGACTGTGAAGCTGTTCGGGAACTGTACAGCTTGCGAGTTTACAGTGGGCACGCGCTCGCATGACGTTGGCGGCAACCGGGAGAACGAAGAGACTTTTCTTTTAAAATTGGCATTGTTTTAGTTTATTATTATATTTGTTACATTTTAAAATGAAGATCAGGCAAAGGGCAGCCGACCGCAACAGTCCGTGAAGTGTGGGACACCTGGTAATGACGGAGCCGGAGACAGCAGCATTTTGAGGTACAATTTTATTTATGCAGTTGCAGGCTTCGGTATTAGTGGAACAGCAGCAGAACAGAAGAAAAAAAATGTAGGTATGAGGTGGGTGGGAGGTTTTATGTTATAAGCCTACATCATGGGTGCGGGGGGGGCTGCAGTTTTTTTTATAGCGACGGCAGAGAGCGGCAGTAAATTCTGCAGGATAGGCATTGTTTTATGGTGTGTCATGTGGTCATGTGTGTGCCTGGACTTAATACAGTGATGTTATTGTGTAATATCATCACTGTGCCAGGCACACACTGACCAATCAGAATACATGAATTTTCCTTGCCATTGTATAATAAAGGTGAAGTGTTAGGAGGAATGGAAATACAGGTCCAGTCTAGCAAAGGCAGTACTGTAAACCACATTAACTTAGTCAAATACAATGACTTTGATCCTATTGAAGATATTCATCTGTGAATGAGAAGTGGAAGGTAGAATTTGTTGCTGTACAGTTGGCCAAGCTTAATGCAACATGCATATGCATGGCATTGATATAGGTGGCACCACTGTGGTTTTGGTAGTCCCACACAAAGATACTTCGGGTACCACTTGAAGTGGGTCACCTCACCATCCAGAGTTGAGAACACTTGGGTGTGTTGGAGCTTTGCTTCATGGTTCCTAGTTCCAGCAGGCAGGCTGTCTGCAGCAGCACCAGCACACGGTGCTGCACAGATCACTCTGATGATCTATACCACCAGCAAATGAAGCTCTTTTAAGATGTGTAAGTTCACACATTGCAAGACTATGAACAGTAAAAGGAGTAAGGCAAGTATGTGTATTTCTCCCTCTCTGTCTCTCTCTCTCTATCTCGCTCTTCAATCTATACGTAAATTATATCATAAAGGTTTATTTCTCAACTCTTTTCACTAGCCAGTTATGAACACACACATTTCATTTGTAGTATATGCAGATAACTTGGTATAGATTTCCACATCTAAAACTGGTTTACAGAGGCAATTGGCTTTATTGATAGGCTGTATTGAAAAAATAAGCTAGTTACAGCATAGATACGAAGAAGTCTAAAGGGGTATTCATCTTGCTTGGTACATAGGAGCAGAGAGGTTGGAAATAGTGACCAGTTATAAATATCTTGGTGTCATGTTCCCAAGTAATTTGTCATGGAAAGCATATCTAGTGCATACAAAAACTAAGGCATGAAAAGAAAACCAGCACTCCAGGCATCGATTTGGTGAACACATATTTTACTGTGCAATTGCCGTAATTACAAAGTCTGTTCTAAAACCATAAACACGGTGATTATACAGCGGCTCTCACACACAACCAGCCCCAGTCCTTCAAGGTGCAATACCTCTTCATCAGGAGATGTGGCTACTAATACCCATCATTCGTTTGTATACCATTACCAACAGGTGTTTATAATAACTTACTGATTCCTAGTGCAAATCAATTTCTGTGAATGCCACTGGAGACACCCAATACGGAGATAAAGGTTTCCACCTCGTCAGCTCACAAATGCTGCTACAACCCAATTATTTGAACTCACTTTTTTGGATTCCATTTTTATTTCACAAGGATGAATTCCTAATGTTTGGGCATGCAGAACTGCTGACAGGGATAAAAGCTGTCCAAGAAAGAGTGTAAAGTGCAACAGAAAATAAAGTAAAAACATTTCGGCAAACAGTGGGTACCTTAATAACACTAAATTTCATATTTTAATATTAATCCTCATATTTGTATGTCACTTAATTACAAATCATTATTATAGCAATTTCTAAGGGGATATTTTATCATACTGGACATCGTCCTCTATGCAAAAAATACAAGACATTTAACAATATATGCAAATATATAATTTAACTTCTTAAACAAATCTTAATTAAATAACAACCATTTTAAATACCACTGTATGCAGATGCATTCAATAAATGAAAGTCAGTCCATGAAATCATTGAAACCAGTGGGTTTAAATGTTTTTAACTTGAAGATCCACGTGGATTCTTTGCAGTCCAAGGCAGATCTGCCCCCCACCCCGATCTAAAAGGAATATGATCAATTCCTGAATATTGCACCTCATGATTTTTATGTTATTAACTTCAGTTAATTGTTTTCCTACTGGGTGAGATGAATCTAATCTATGTATTGCTCTGAAGTCCTCCTGAATTCATTGTTTAGGACATTATGTTGTCTGTCCAATGTAAACCCTGCCACATGAGCAACACAGAGCATAAATTACAAAACAAACATTGCAAGTGATAAAATGCTTGATGAAAACCTCCCTAATTCCTAAACTTGCTGTATTAGAAAAAAAAATCATTTTCCATCAACTAGTCTGAACCATGAGCATTGCCTTCTGTGTTTTTACAAAAACTAAGGACTGGAGTTTTAAAAATGCTTTGGGGACATGCGTTGCATCCCCAACACTTGCAGACCTAAAAGTGGCCAAACTTTTGCACACATTTGCCATGACTTGCAACAGTTTGGGACTCATATTCCCTGTGGGGTTTCCTGAAACTAGCATCAGTGTGTGACTGTCCCAAGCCTCCCTAGAGTAATGTATCAAACTGCTGGTAATCTTACCTAAGCTGCCTCCACCAAAGCTGGAGATACTTCCTGTAGCTCAAATGACTTCTATCTACTCTATTCTCAACTACCCATTTTCTTAATTTGTGGGCATCTTCTGTGTCCACAGCATTGCACCTTGGTCATAGGTAGTACCGCCTACTCCCAAGTATCCTGGTACTGCCTAACCTGTATGTCTTAGATAATTGATGATCTGTAAATAATCTGTCAGGGAACCTGCTAGTCCTAGGGAGTGCCTAACTATAAAGTTATAAGTTATATTGTGACCAATCTATTCCGTGGATAGTACTCCACTCCTATATATTTCCTCCTATTGTCAATTATGTATTTCTTTTCCCATATGTTTTGCTATTGTCAATCATGTATTTCTTTTCCCATATGTGTGCTTAGTTGACGTAATATGCTATTCATCCTCTTTGTACCTTTATCTGTATTCCCCATGTTGTATTCTCTCGGGTCGTTCCTGAAAATAGGCATAATACTTGTCTCGTGTACTTACCCGGTAAACAAAAGCTAAATAAATAAATATAATGACACCTACAGTCATCTTTGCCACATGCTAAATTATTACACAGTAAAGGGGCATTGACTGCTGTACATGCAGCAAAACATTCAAAAATAGCATTCAAATGTTTTGCCACATTCACACTGCCGTAGACACACCCCAAAACTGGGACTTACACCTCTGTCAGGGGTTGTGAAATGTAGCCCTACTGTAAGTCTGTAAAAGCAATGAACTGTGGGTGTTTTAAAATTCCATAAAATGTATGGAAGCATTTTGTTAATTATAGTATGTGATGAGAGTTTATCAATCTAACATTAATGCCATAATGTTATATATAGCAAAGCTATAGGGGCTCAATAACATAATGATATAAAAAATGGTAGAAAACTCATTTTTGTGAAGTATACTTGAACTGCCAAAATGCATGGCAAGAGTGATTCCAAATGCATAATTAGGGATTTACCCACTAAGAATCCACAATAAACTCATGGCACTGAGCTTCAGGTATAGGCTGATAGACATGCACTTAGGAAAGTTGCCAAGGATGTGTTAGGAGGAATAAGTAGGACAAGAAAAGGGTGACATGACACATCTTGATGTACAGAGATTAGAGATATCTTATTTCAAAATGGTCTGGTTACATTGGGATGGGATCTAATTATCAATCCAAAAGGTCTTAGAGAGATGGAAATAAAGTAAAGGTTAATAACCAAAGGAAACCAAAGGGACTGGGGGAGGGGGGGTGATTAAAAAAATCTGAATAGCCTTGACTTACACATTATATAAAAAATCCCACTGCTTCAAAAAATATTTGACTACAGGAAACCTAATTTAAGGCATGCTTTAGATAATCTCAGAATGCAGATGAATGATACAGCAATTAGCATAGAGAGAATGTTTTGAATGCCTTATAAAGAGAGTAAATGCCCATGTGGAATATGAGGTTGGAACCATAGGGCAGGATTCAGGAGTCCAGGCCTTACCACCATAAAGACTGGCAGAACTATCACTGCCTGCCTCCCATGGGATAATGGACCTTGAGCCCTTATGGTAACAGGCAGCGGTAGTCCATTCGTACCTCAGTTGGGTGACTGCTCTTGAATATGCACGATCTTATTGGGAGTAGCACAGTGCTCCTCATAAAGCTCACCCATGCAATGCTGTGTGTATGGGGCAGGGGTTCTACTCTCCATACTGCAACCAATGCCCTCAATATCACTGACAGCTGTAACATACGTGGGCAGGATACTGACATTGTTGTCAGTTGTAGCATGCCTGGTGGTCACTGTGGATGTACTTGTGTTTTGTCTATGTAGTGGTGTGTGTGGTGTTACTGATGGCTATATCCATAACATTATCTAATATGTTGGTGTCTCTGGGTAGTGCAGTGTTGCTGGTAGTTAGAATGAATGGCATGAATGCATTTACAGGGTGAGTTCTGAAGTTAGATGGGGTCAATGGACAGCTATGCCAGACATTTTCACAACATAGCTTCCAACAGCTTGTTTGCTGTCTGGCCTGTCATATATAGGGTGCTCCAGCACAGACTGCATACAAATGTACACCTGGCAGCAGGCCATAAACATGACCACCCTGCATCATGCCCCACAAGCCGACAGTGAGTCTACAATGGAGTGGGGTGACAGGGTCAGCCTTGTATCTGGTAGTACTTACCAACAGGCAGTGTGACATCACCACCTTGACACTGCTGGCAATAAGTACCCTGAATTCATAATACATTACAGTACATTATTTATTTTAATATGTACTGTATGCAGTCCTAAGAAACAGATGTACTGTATAATCCCTTGTGTTAGGAACTTTAGAGGCTCAAAAATGTTTTAATTAGTACACCTAGTTAAAAGAAATTACAAAATATTATAGACTTTGGACAATTTCACATACAACATTTAAATGAGAAGAACAAATAGTATGAGAACTGAAAATAATAATTCTCAAATATAGACCGTCTTTTTGAGGGGTTACATGACTTATGTAGAGGCTCTCACCATTTCTGTCTTCCAGTCAAACATACAACATTTCTGCTGAGTAATAAAATGTTTATAGATTTGTAAATATGATTGCATACAGTGGTGGATATACTGTAGATAGGACAGGTTTTTGAAATAACTTCCACAGACTGGTAAGATATATACAATATCTGAAGGATAACCATATTAGGAATAATTGATTGACTGCAAACATTTAAGAGCATGTGGCAAATATGCAATACAAACATTTCACATGCATATTTTAACATAAATTACTCTTTTGTATTGTTAGAATAGAATATGTCATGGTGATTAAATAGTGTTTTTTGTTTGTTTTTGTATTGTAATATTGAAAGGGGAGCAATAAATCTTTGATGATGAGCATGGTGAGTGCTTGTTAAAATTAATTTCCTTGTGTAAACCTTTTCTATTTATAAATTGTAACACAATGTTATTGTGATCATTTATATTATTTAAAAAAATTAATTTTGCATTTTGATGTGCAGATACATTATTCCAATGTGGTTAATATCACATGTCCCTATGATGCTAGATAAACCACAGGTAAACATGGATGAAACATGGTTATCCATGGTGTGTTTAAAAGATTAAAAAAAAATATTGGAAAACACCATAACTCAAGGTGTAGACTGAAAAATTCAGTAAAACATTTATTCTAAAACAGCAGCCAAATGAATCGAAACAATTTCTTAGTAAACATGAGACAATATATTGGAAGGAATTTTGTAAGTGTTAATAGGGTTAGTACCTCATTTACTATGATTAGCACCCCAAAAGCAGGGGACTTGCTAGATATGCCATCGTAACCAAGTTAGTGGGGCATTATTCCATTAGGGAATAGTACTGAAGTACAGCATGCCAGTGTTCCTATGCAAATCAACTGTCTGTGCATAGCATGCTCAAAGGTTTGTGGATGCAAGAAACAGCCCTTAGCAGGGTGCTATGTTTCCACAAACCTGGTTTTACTGATCCAGTGCTGCACCACCCAACCCTGATCAACAGTCCCAGTGTGTGCAATCACTTTTCTGATAGTTAAGTGGCGCCACCACTCCCCATAAGTGGTTCAAGTATTGCGTGTAACATCATTGCTAGTGTGGTGCCCCCCGACGATCACCAGTCCAAGTACTGTGTTTAACATCATTGGTAGATTAGTGATTCCACCCACCAACTGATTGCTGGTCTGAGCACTGAGTTTAACATCATTGGTAGTGTACTTATCCCCCATCCCCCAGTCACTCGTCCAAGTACTGTGTTTAAGAGCATTCATACTGTAGTAGCCCCACACCCTCCAATCGCTGGTCAAAGTACTGTGTTTAACATAAATGGTAGTCTTGTGGTCCCCCACCCCACTGACACAAGTCCTGGTGCTGTGTTTAACATAATTGGTGTTGAAGTGGTGCCCCCAACTCTTGATCACCTTTCATACTGAGCAACACCAATCTCTGGTGGTGCTCCCCAACACCCAATTACCATTACGCAAATCAGATGTCCCCACCCCAGCACACACACTCAGCACCCACTACCCACAGTACCAGTTATGTTAAACACAGTACTCGACTGGGGACTGATGGGTAGGGGTCCACTAGACTTTCAACAATGTTAAACACTGTACGGTACTCATATGAGGGTGTGTGGAAACCACAATACTACTAAATTGTGTGTGTGTGTGTGTGTGTGTGTGTGTGTGTGTGTGTGTGTAAGTTTAGTTTTTATTAAATTTTTCAGTGGTCTAAAACAACGGATACAGTGCAATGACACAGCAAAGGCTGGCAAAACTCATCTGTGGTACAGAGCATTTTCAGAGCAACCCACTCAGTGGAGTAATTAGTCCGCCAATATCAAATCCACCATCCAAGGCATAGATCAGGAGTAAGACTTGTGTCTGGTAAGCGTTTGCAACTAATAACAAAATTCCTCTGAGGAGGTCAATAATCACGCAGGAACTGTGCAGTCTTGGGGGGAGCTCGTGCAAGTGGGGGAGGTAGAATCAACACTTCACTCTTTCAATTATCCATTTTGTAGTCATAGGTTCTGATTCTAGAAGGGTGGTGCAAGTTGCCGCCAAACACAACTTGCGCCACCCACAACTGTGACAATGACTCTGTGCCCTATTCTAGAAGGGGCAGGGTCCTCGCAACTAAGTCCTGCGACTTGCAACATGCCACCAGGTACTCTGAACTGCAAGTGCACCTGGCGAGCATGTCGCAAGCCACTCCGCAGTTCATAATTCCCACCCCCTGCCCAGCTTGCCACAAGGGCGCCCCACAAGGCTGCCCACCCCCCTGCTCCCGAAGCACCCGTAGGTAGTTGCCCCACAGAGGCGGTGCTGCCATCCCCCACCCGTGCTCAGATCACTGAGTTACCACCCATCACTGGTAGTCTAGTGGCCCCCCGATCAGTATGAAGTAAAGTCATATCCCCAACGCCCAGGTAGTCTAGTGCCCCCCTGATCAGTATACAATAAATTAGAACTCAATTCCCTGTTAGTCTAGTGGCCCCCTACCCATCCATGCCAGTCCGCCCAGCACTCCCCCACCCATCCCCAGCCGGTGACTGGCACAGCCCACCTCTTACCTCCAAGGCCTGCCACCAACTGAGTGCTCTATGAGCGCTACTGGAAAGACACGCTCAGAAATTAATTTCTGAGTATGTCTTTCCAGTAGCGCTCATACAGCACTCAGTCGGCGACTGGCCATGGAGGTGAGAGGTGGGCTGTACCAGTCGCTGGCTGGGAATGGGAGGGGGGTGCTGGGTGGACTGGCACAGCTGGGTGGGGGGCCACTAGACCACAAGGGAATTGAGTTCTTAAGTTATTTTATACTGATCGGGGGCGCAGATACCAGGGCATTGGAGATATGAATTTGTTGTATACTGATTGGGGGGGGCCACTAGACTACCAGGGCATTGGGGATATTAATTTATGTTATACTGATCGGGGGGGCCACTAAACTTTCAAGGCATTGGGGATATTAAGTTATGTTATACTGCTCGTGGGGCCACTAACTACCAGGGCTTTGGAGACCTGAATGTCATTTATGATGCTGGAGGGGCACTAGACTTCCAGGGCTTGACACGGTAATTGCTGCATTTGCTGTGGGCGACTTGGGGCGGAGCATGGCTGGGGGAAGGGCAGTGCCACCCTGAGGAGCTTTTGCCAATGGGTGTTTTGGGGGGCCGGGGGTATGGGTAGACCTGTGGGGCCCCACTGGGGTTTGCTGGGCATGGGGGGAGGGAAAGCGTGCACTGACCGCTGGACAGCCAATGGGTCTATAGGACCCCCGGAGGTGTCCGTAAGTTATACCAGCTAACTGCTGGTATAAATTACATTGCCGGTTCTCCTATGGGGGTTCTTGTAGAATCCTGACGTGGGACCTTTGTGGCTTCCCTTCTAGAATGGGGAGCAACTGCTGCCTTAAACCCCCTAATGCCATGTCGCAGGGGGTTAATGCAGTGTAACTGCTGTTCAGCACAAGAGGCCTGCTACATGTCGTAGGCCACTTTGTAGAATTGTGCATGTTGCAACTGTTGCTGTAAGTTACTACATGCACCATTCTACTTGCCGCAACTGCTGTTATGCCAGGTGTAACCCTTCTAGAATCTGGCCCATAGTATGTAAGGGGAAGAAATGGGGGGATTCACCAGTTCAAGTCACTCTCCGAGTGTAGCATCAAGGGACTAAAGCTGGATCCTTGATCATGGCATAAAGCAAATAAGAGGTCCATGTGGAATTAAAGCTCTCAGAGCAATCTTTAAGACAGAAAGTGATTTTTTTCCATATATTTGCCCCACCAGAGTACACCAGGCCAGGAGGTCCATTGGCTGAGGTGTTAACTAGCGGCATGTGATCAACTTCTTTGCAGCTGAAAGCAGGAAACTGAGCAGGTATTGTGTGCCGTGTATGTGTGTGTCCCTGAATTCCTGTGGGTATTCCAGGAATAAATATAATTCTAATGACAGCTGAATGGGTCTGTTATGTAGTTCTGATAGCTCCTGTTCCAGATCCAGAAAAAAAGGGACGGGGCACTGGATAAACCCACATTACATGAGTATGCATTACTCGGGCTTCACCACAGTTATGCCAGCATGCTGCAGATTGAGAAATAGTGTATAGTAATGGTCAGTGTTTTAAAGTAACAGAACAACCGTTTCTAGTTGTATTCCTGCCATTGATGGGAGATGGTCACTTTCAAGGTGGCAAGACATGCATGGTTCCAGATGTCTGATTGGAGTGCCGCTCCCATTTTTTTCTTCCCATCTCTGAGTTATAACCAGGAAGGTTTCTCCCAGGGTGTTCTGGAGTGCCTGGTTTAGATGGGAAATGATATGTGAGGAGGGTCCTGTTTTGGAAAAGGACAAGAATTTGGTTATCACTGCAGAATGTGATGTGATGGTATGAGCCCCCAAAGGTAGGGACTGGTAGAAGCGCCGTATCTGCAGATACCAAAAAAGAATCTACTGTTGTATCACGCCAAAAATGTTCTGCAAATCAGCAAATGAGTGGAATCCTTAGTCTGAAATCATTTGTGAGAGATACTGCAGCATGTACCAACCCTAGATATGGCAGCTCAAATCTACTATTGCCAGTGGGAATTTCTTTACCAGGGGCATAAGGCAGATTAAAGCCAGAAAAGAAGAAAGGTGTAATTTTAGTTAGTGATATAACCAGAGATTGTCATTCCCTCATTGGTTCCCTGACAGGTGTAGAATGATATGCAGTCTTAATATAATTTGTATTGGGAAGGAGCTTCCTTTCTAGTTCAAGCCAAGCCATAGGTAAATCACCCAAGTGGTGGTACAACATACATTTGATTTGGGTGGTCCAGTATTAAAGGTATAAATTAGGAAAAGCCAGACCACCTGCCCTTCTTTGGTAGGAATAAAAAGTTAAATCTGACATGCGTTTTTGACCCTTAATACAAATCAGGAGATTTCTATGTTCCAGAGTGCCATGTGGATAATGGGAGATGCGATTCAGGGGAATATTCTGGAGCAAACATAATGCTCTTGGAAGTGTTAAGATGCACACATGTTTCACGCTATGAAAGAGGCTTAAAGGTAGTGTGTTCTACCTAACAAAGTCCAGTGTAATCTGATGGGTGAAAGGCAGATAGTTATCTTGGTAGGCACCATTGCTGGGGTGGGTGACACTGACCCCCAGATATTTTAACTTCTTAATGTCCCAGCTAAAGGGAAATCACTGCCTAGTATCTGGAGTTGGGTTATAAATTAAAATTAAGGGTTTGAGACTTACCTCGATTTAACTGGTATCCTCAAACATCCCTGTAGGACTGCAATAGGGCAAACAAGTAGAGTAAACACCTCAGAGAGGGTCTTCTCTGGATTGGAGAGGTAGAGGGGCACATCATTGCATAGAGGGTGATTCAATGCTCCTTTCCCCACCCAGATATCTTAAAACCTTCTTGACTTCCATATGACCCGTGCCAGTGGTTCTGTAAAGGCTGTAAACAAGAGGGGAGATAACAGACAGTTCTGATGGGGACCTCTGTAGAGTATGAAATCCTCTGAGTGGTATCCCTTTACCTTAACACATGCACATGGAACAGTGTACATTTTTTTGAGCAGTTGAATGAAGGCAACCAGGGGCCCTAGCTGCCCCAGCACCAGATATAGGAATGGACAGGACATTCAGTTAAATGCCTCATTAGCATCTAGATTGAGCAGTAGTGAAGGGGTATGGGATCTCTGCATCTGGGCAAAGAGGTGCAGTGCTTTGCTAGTGTTACCTTTAGTGGTTCTATACAGTGCACAAATCCCATCTGAAATCTGCCTATCAGAGTAGGGAGGACTTTATCTCATCTGCTGGTGAGAATAGCCATAAACATCTTGTAGCTGGTATGCAATACTAAAAAAGGGTGGTAGGAGGGGCAGAGATGAGAGCTTCTATCCAGTCTTTAAATAACAGTATAGTTGCCTGCAACCAGGATGATGGTGGTGGTCCCTCTGACAATATCACATTGAATGCCAGTACAAGAGTGTGTTGGGGAAGTTCATGGGTTGGTTTATGAAAATTTGCCCAATAGCTATACGGCCCCAGACCTTCATTGTTTTGCTTTTCTGGATTGCCACCTACAGCTCTTCAATGGAAATCAGGGCCACAAGTTGTTCTCCCTGTTCTTGGGAGAGGGATGAGAGAGAGAAGTAAGAGAGCACAGGAAAGCTGCCATGGATTTCTGCATGGCTTATGACTCTGGGATGTATAAGGCCTGATAGTAGGGATGGAACATATCTGTGATTTTCCAACATCTGTAGTGCCAGACACCTGTTTGGGTGTGCTGTACTGCTGCTATAGTAGATTGCTTTCTCCGATTTCACAGATGGTATGCAAGCAGGCCAGAGGAGCAGGCAGGCATCCATCTCATAACACCATTGCCTGTGTAACATCAGTGAGATTTCAGATTTTTGTAAACAGAGAGCATCCAGCTCTTCCTTAACCTGTCACAACTGCTGAAGGACTGAGCTGTCTCCATGCTGATGTGCAATTCAAAGAAAACGCAGGGTTTTTTTTCCAGTTTAGTCTGGCATTCTAGCTGCTTCTCTTAATCTCATGCAGTATACTGAATAATCAGGCACTGGAGGACTGCCTTTACAGTGTCCCAATGAATGGTGGCTGGGGTATCCATAGTTGGGTTGTCATTTAAGATCTCAGTAATCTGTTCCTGTAAAAAGGGTTGGAATGCATGTGATTTGAGGTAATAGGTGCCATTTAATGTCCCAACACTGCAGATCTCAAGATCATCTGCAGCTAAGTGGTGCATGGTCAGAGAGGAAAATATCACCTAAAGAGTAGGAGGAAACCAGGGAGAAAGACTCTGTCTGAATGTACACCAGGTCAACCCGGGATAAGTCCTACAGACAGGAAAGTAAAAAGAATACGATTGGGTTCTAGGGTGTCCTGTATAATAATCAGGCAGCAATGTGGATCAGTACAGACTTGAAGCACTTAGAAATATTATCCAGTCGGCAAACTTTTGCCTTTTAGGAATACCAGAGACTCTGGAGGGAGGCAACCCTGCAAAGTTTGTCAGGATTTGGCTAGGAGAATGTCTAAAGCTGGATCTGGCTCTGGTGGTCTACAGGGCATTTTCAGTAGAATTATTCCACAAAATAGAAGATAGACTAAAAATATGTCCCGGAAAAGAGGCAGATTTAAAATATGTCCTAGACTCTGCTAATGACCCTCAATGGCCTGCCTGATAGGGACAGAGTACCTGAAGCTGCTCATGAGACTGAGCAATTAACAATTAATTTGGGACACAAGATATCACTATACCTCGACTTGAGCTTTGCCACAAGGGAATGCTGTAAAGCCTGTGACAGCATGAGAACCATTCTACAACCCTTTGGAGTGTCATATAACTTGCAAAATCCAGCAAAGCTCAAAGTGATCCAAGGGGGGAGAAAATATTTATTTAGCAACCCAAAGGATGCTGGAGTGCTGGCAGAGAAAGTCAAGATGGATTGTGGGGCAAAGGACATGGTAGCAGATAAGGAGGACTCTGATTGAATCTCAGTGGCTGTGTGGCTATAAGTAATTGATGTGGGAATCGGGATGGGGTGGGATAACAGAGCTAGTGGGTAGTCAACAAGTCTCAAGGCAGATAAAAATGTAAAAACTGGTACCACAAGTGATATTCCTGAACTACTTCCACGTTATGTACTGTTTCACTAAACACTTAACCTCTAACTGATGTGTATGGTGAGATAAAATGGCACCTGCCTTGTGGTCCATGCTCAATAGCTACTAATACTCACTCCCTCCCCATGCTTCTTACCAGGGCTGTGGACAAACCCTACGAGTTACATGATAGGATGTTTATTAACTGTTCAATCAGACTTTTTTTTTATTATCTAAAATTATGTGATACATAGGTTATACATTTGACATTACAATTCAATACCAGATGCCAATCTATTACTTATTTATAAGTTGGCTGGAATCAACTGTAGGTGCTACCCACACATAATATTGTGAATTACTACTTATTATTAGTTTTAAATACATAAATCAAAAAGGTCCATATAATTGGCATATCCATATACATTGAATTGCTTACATCGGTTTACATTCTTATCAAAAACTGAAGTTAATTCGAGTGGATGAGTTGTGTGAAAGGGGCCCACATCAATTGATATTATTCTATTTTATTATTTAAGCAATAATAAACTTTTTCTAAACAATGAATACAATGAATAGATATACTATTTAACTATTAATTGAAATCTAGGGGGCTTACATATTTACATTTCAATAATATAATCTTAAATGAGATAAGTACACATAGTTTAATTAGTTTTAGTTTTTGAAGAGACAGATTGGTCAGTGGCTCCCTGTTACACAGCATCACCCAAGATATATCTTTTGTCATGATGACTTCCCCTACCCTTGACATGGATATTCATTTTTTTTCCACCATAAATTAAGGGATGGACCAACATATGTTCCAATGTTGCATTCTGGTATTGACGCCTAGGACAATGGCTTGAGTAATTAGAAATAAAAAAAAGATTTAGTCTGTGTGGTGTATAATAGACTCAATGTAAAACATTAAAGTAAATGTATTGTGTTTTTGTGGACAGAATCCCTAATTGATGAAGGTTCACCGTTTCAGCCCATCTGTTTCTAGTATAATATTTGGTTAATTTTATTTCCCATTTTAATTTGAACTGTACAAGACTGATTCCTGCACAGTTAGAGATGTGTTTATACATTTTTGAAATTAGATTTTACTGGTGGCACTCATCAGAAGATTAATAAAATCATTAAGATCTGTATAAAACAAGAATCCCATGTTTTTACAAATATAATCACAAATTTGTAAAAATACAAAAGAATGAGAATGTGATAGATCAAATTTTTGATTGATATTGCCAAATTCCATTACCACCCCCTGGTCCATTAGATAACCAGTATCGATAAGGCCTTTCTGGTACCAGATTTTAAAAACATGTTGAACTAGAGACAGTTCGAAAAAGGCATTCAAATAAGTTGAAGAATGTTCCATGCAAGACTAATCGATGTTCAATAATTTCATAGCCTGGTCCCAAATTGTGCACAGGTCCATGGTTGTTATAGAGACTATAGATTTATGGGGATGCCATGGTCCACTGAATATCCAGGGTTTTAAGTTAACATATGGAGTAGCTGTGGTTTCCATTATAATCAGGAGATCCTTATTAGTAGTCATCAGGATGTTATTCATGAATGATAATTTAGCAGTCAGGTAATACCATCTCAGATTTGGAAGTGATAAGCTCCTTGACTCTTTTGATAAGTATCATTTCTCTAATTTAAGTCTAGGGCATTTGCCTTTCCACAGAAATTTTTTCAATGAAATATCAAATTGCTTAAATATTAGTTCTGGTATTACCATTGGCAAGGCTTGGAACAAAAACAGAAACTTAGGTAGAATATTTGTTTTAATAGCATTACCTCTCCCTATAAGGGCCAGTGGCAGTTTTTCCCAATGAATCAATTCTTTTTAACCTCAACCAATAATGGAGTAAAGTTGGAATTTACAACTTTTGTAATATTAGCCTCCAAAAAAACTCCCAAATACTTGATTTGTTTGACTGTACTGATTTTACAGTTCAAAGGGGGGATAAATGGATTAGTATGTTGTACTGATTTGAGTAACTCAGTTTTCCCCCAGTTGACCCTATATCCCGATGCCCTTCCATATTTTGTTATTAATTCCACCAGGTGTGGGTAATATGTGTTCAAGTTTGGCAAATATGTAAGGTCATTGTCTGTATATAGGCTAATCCTATGTTCCATTTTGTTCATTTTAATACCCTTTAAATTATTATTATCACATATAGCTATTGCTAGGGGTTCAATAGCAAGGGCAAACATAAGGGAGGATAGGGGGTAACCCTGCCTAGTGTCCCTCTGGAGAGAGATAGCTTTTGAGTCCAATTTATTGGTTCTGAGCCTCGCTACCAGGTCAGTATATAAGATATCAATCCATGATGTAAACTTCGCCCCAAAACCATAGCTTTCCAGTAATCTTTTAAGATAGCCCCACTAAAGCCTATCAAAGTCCTTTTCAGCATTGAAGGATAACAGGGAGAAATCTGAATTTTGGAAACCATTAATGATATTAATAGTTCTCCTAATATTGGTCATCAGCTGACGACCCTTGATAAAGCCTGTCTGATCTTCATGTATTAAATCGGGAAGTACCCTTTCCTACCTGGTGGTAAGGATCTTAACCAAAATCTTAAAGACTGAATTAATTAGAGACACGGGTCTGTATTATCTGGGTTTTGTTATGTCTTTGCCTTTTTTTTAAACAATAATATTTTTGCTTCTCTAAAGGAGCTAGGTACTATCTTTTTATCAAAAACTTCATCAAACAATGATTTAAGGGTTGGAGCTAGGATATCTGAGAAAAGTTTATAAAACTCAATTGGAATCCCATCTGGGCTGGGGACTTTTGCCGGAGTCAGAGTATTAATTGTGTGTATTATTTCTTGTATTGATATGTCTCTCTCCAGTGGGGACGCTTGTTCTTCTGATATGGTAGAAATCTTAATTTTATCCAGAAATGAAATAATGTCCTGATTTAAGTCTGATGTATAAAGTTCTTGATAAAAGCTTTCAAAGGTTTTATTAATTCCTTAAGGGAGATTGGTAATATTTCCATCTTGATTTAGAATAGAAATAATTGAGTTTTCTTCTTTTTCCTTTTAAAGTTGCCGTACTAAGATCTTATATGGCTTATCCCCTTTTGTGTAATATTTACTCTGAGTGAGTACCAGCATTCTTTCTGCCTCCTCCGTGGCCAGCAGGTTATACTCATTTTTATATTTAAGTAATGTCTGTAAATGACCAGGGTCCAATGTGTGCTGATGTATTTGTTCCATTTGTGTAATATCTATTTCTAGTTGGTTCATTTTCTGTTCTCTAATCTTTTTTTTCTTCTGAGTGTAAGTGACTATATGCCCTCTGGTAAATGTCTTAAAGGCATTTCAGAATGAATTACAACTGGTATCTTTTGGATTATTGTTTAGAAAATAGTATTTTATTTGATCTTTCATATATTCCTTAAATCTGCTATCTATCAGGATAATTGGATCGCACCTAAAGCCTGGTATACATACGCTTGGAAAAATTTGAATATGAATAATTACCAGGGCATGATCTAATATTGTTATATTTTCATATTCTGCCTTTTTAATATTGTTGATTAAGGTATGGGACATTAAGACATATCTAATCTAGAGTAATTTGGGTGGTCTGGAGAGAAAATTGAGTATTGTTTAGTAGATGGATTATTATGTCTCCAGAAATCCACTCTATTAAAGTTGGTCATAAATTTAATCAATTTGGTCACTGCTGAAGTAGCTTTTTCCATGATAATTGAGGAGTTATCCAGTGTTAGATTAATAACTAAATTAAAATTGCCCCCTAATATGAAAGGGGACAGAAAAGTAGCTATTTTTAGGAATAATTTATCAAAGAAAGAAAGGGAGTTTTCATTAGGTCCATACACATTTATAATCATAAATTTATGACTTGCTATTATCAGTTCAGCTATAATATATCTTCCTGCCATCATGAACAACAGAGCTCCATTTAAAAAATATGGATACTCCTCTAGTTTTTTTTTTATATGGGGCAATAATTCTGTAGCCCCATTTTTTTACACTGAAAATTAAATTGTTCATCCGTAAGGTGTGTCTCTTGCAATAGTACACAGTTTATGTGGTTTCTGTCAATGTAATTAAATACTTTTGTTTTGATCCAGTCCTATAGCCCTTTGACATTCCATGTCTAACAGTTTAAATCTACTGCCATTTTGCTTTCTTGGAAATGTTTTGATAATAAATTCAACAAAAATCATTACAGTTAGACACTTTTCTGAATTGTAACCCTTGATAGGTAGCACAGCGTATGAAGAAATCACAATTTAACAGTATATAAAGACAGGTCAACCAACCATTGTATCACACTAAAAATTTCTTGAAATTCAAAATTTTTATTGATTTTATAAAGATAATAACAACATAGGGCACATGATACATGGTTAGCCTTCGGAAAACACAAAAGCAATACACAACCCCCCCTTCCCCTCCCCCTTCCCACCCCTGGAGTGTGCCCATGAGAAATAAATAGAGGCATTAACAACACATTGAAAGTGACAGCTTGGAGAGTTAGTTACATCTTATACCCCTAATGTAAATATAAAGTATATAACTTGCCCCATTTTTTGTCAAAAGACTTCAGCCTATTATGAGAGCTAGCAATTAAACGTTCAGTTCAAAACCATGCTGAAAGTTCATTCAGCCATTCAGTGTATGATATAATGAGTTGGTCCATCCAGTGTTTAAGCATGAGCTTCTTGACAATAATAGATATTAAAGCCATATGACATTTACGTTCTTTGACCCTAATGTTGGTATATATATCCAAAATACATATTTTGGTGGTGAAATGTTCCTCCAGACCCAACAAGGGGTTCATCTTGGACTGGATTTTTTGCCATAAGGGAGCAACTTTTTCACACTGCCAGAAAACATGTAATAGGTTCCCTTCTAACTTACCAAACCTGGAGCAAGTGAAGTCAGGAAGCCTGCCAATTTTGGCCAGTTTGACAGGAGTGTAGTACATAGTATTTGTAATATGGTACTGGATAAGTCTGAACCTGTCCTGAGAGTGATAAAAATAAAGTTCCTTCCATATTTGTACCCAATGAAAGGATAAATCAGGCAATAGTAAGTTCCAAACCTTGTAACCTGGAAGAATTTCTAGGAAGTTTATAGTTAAAAGGTAGGTGTAGAGCAGGGAGATGCAATGGGGTTTGGAAGATAGTTCCTGTAAGTGACCCAGTATGGGCATTAATTTATAGGATTGAGGGGTAATACCAAATGACTGGCCTATTAGATGTCTCAACTGGAAGATCTTGAAGATGTGCCCCTGGTTCATTCTGTATTTCATGAGGAGCTCAGGACAGAAAAGAAGGGAGTTATGGGAGTATAGGTCCTCCACTAAGACTCCTTGTAATTGAGGTCACCAGTTTGGAGTGAGGCAAGCGCCATCTATCTTAATGCTAGGGTTAAGGAAAATAGGTTGAGAAAAATCATGCTGTAGGGAAATCTTATAAAAGGAGCAACACTGAGAGAGGACCCTAAGTGAGGTATCAATCACTGAAAGTCGTACTGGGCCTGGAAGAGTTTGCCTTGACAAATAGAAGATAGTGGAGGAATTCAGGTTATATAGTCTCAGGAGACAGTTTTCCAATTGAAGCCAGATGGGGGTATGGTCACCATTAGTGGTAGGGAGCCATCTTCCAGACCTAGAAAGATGGCTAGCCCAATAGTATAAGAGAAGATTAGGAAGACGGAGACCCCCAAGTTCTTTGGGAAGGCTTAGTTTAAGGAAAGATAATCTGGGGTGTTTGCTTAGCCAGATGAACCCAGAGATGATAGCATGTATATGTCGAAAGAAGGAGAGAGGGAGACAAATGTTCAGCATGTTTATGGGATAAAAAAGCCAGGGAAGAACATTCATTTTAATGATGTTTATCCGACCCCATAGAGATAAAGGAAGGGATTCCCACCTCCGAAGAACCTGTTGGATAGTAGCCACCAGATCATCGAGGTTTAACTTATTTTCTCTCGTGGGGTCAGTGGTTAGAAATATACCCAAATATTTAAGTGAATGTGGTGACCACTTCATATCAAAGTGGATGAAGTCCGTTCTATGAGTAAAACAATTTAAGGGACAGATCTCAGTTTTAGTGAGATTCAATTTATAGTTAGATAGATGACTAAATTGAGCTATGACTTCAAGGGAGTGTTTGAGAGAGGTTACGGGTTGTTCTAAGTGGAGAAGGATATCGTCCTATACACCAATAAACCAAGGATGTGGTTAAGTACTGAATCTGAGGAGACCGTTTGATGTGATGGAGAGGAGGTTCTAAATAAAGGTTGAAGAGAAAGGGTGAGAGAGGACAGCCCTGTCTGGTGCTAGTAAAGAGAGGAAAGCAGGAGGAAAAGATACCATTACAATATACCCTGGCCAAAGGATAGGAGTAAACTGTTTGTATCCATTGAAGGAAGGGAGAGAGGAAGCCCATATTTTTCCAAGTCACCCATAGAAACTCCCAGTCTACCCTGTCGAAAGCCTTCTCGGCGTCCAATGAGATCAGCGCCATAGGGGTCTGAGAAGATTGAGCATTTTGAAAAATATGTTTAAGTGTCCTAAGGTTGGTAAGCTGAGGATTGACCTAGGACAAAACCAGCTTGTTCAGGGCTCAGTAGGTGGGTCCAGACTTTCTTAATACGCAGTGAGAGTACCTTGGTTAAAATCTTGATGTCTCAATTCAGGAGAGAGATCATACAATAGCTGGCTGGATTTGTGTGGGGTTTATCTGGTTTGAGTAGGAGGACTATAGTGGCTTCCAGTAAGATAGGGTCTAGGGAATCAGCATTAAACATATATCTGTATAGATTAAGCAAAAGAGGAGCTAATTCTTTAGAGAAAGTTTTATAAAAATGAGAGGGTAGCCCTTCAGGACCAGGTGCCTTATCTAAGGGTAAGCTTTTAATTGCATCTTCTACCTCTACAAGAGTGATTGGGGATGACAAGGAGGCCTGATGGTGGGTCAACAGACAGGGAAGGTCGAGAGATTTTAAGTAGGCCTCTATCTCCTGGGGTGATGACGGAGAAGTGCATTTACCATAGAGCATACAATAGAAGGTTTTAAAAACCTGAGCGGTGTCCCGGGATGTAGTTTTGTTGGAGCCGCCTAGGGCAAAAATGAAGGGAATTGGTCTGGAGCTTTCCAGTTTGTGCAGCTGAAGAGCTTGAAGTCTGCCCACCTTTTCACCTTGATCCACATATTTAGAGTTTGTCTTTAGGATGGTAAATTCTGCCTTCTCTCGAAACAAGTCTGCGTAATCATTTCTTAAGGTTAGCAATGCATCTGGGGAAACAGAGGAGGAGGAGGAGGATTGAGAGATCTCTGCAGCTCTAATTTGGGTTAGGAGAGATAAAGCCCTAACTTCCCTCTGCCATTTTCTCCTGGATGCAAGCTTGATAAATTCACCCCAGAGATAACATTTAAGTGCACACCATACAAGATCCTCACTTTGCACAGAGCCCTTCTTAAGGCCAATGAAGGATTGAATAAGGGATTGGATGTTAGAGACAGTGGATGTATCTTTTAGTAGTTGAGTGTTCAACTTCCAGGCTGTGTCTCTCAGCAGGTCAGGATCAGGGGATAGGACCAACCAGGCTACCGAGTGATCCGGCAGAACAATTGGTTCAATCCCAGCCTGGCAAAGGCCAGCGAGGAGGGGGAGGCTAATTAAAATGTAGTCCAGTCTGGACCATGATTGATGGATAGCCAAATAGAAGGAGAAGAGGCGGTAGGAAGGGTTAAGAATCCGCCACGGATCACATAATCCCAACATATCTGAGAAGTCCCTCAGGGCTTTTTGGGTAGGGGAAGGGGGCTTTAAAGGTAAGTACAATCTACCTAGGTCCTGCACTGGTGGAATGTTCCAGTCCCACACCAGGATCAAGGGAGTGGGCTGAGAGGTTGTGAGTCTATTGGCTAGATCCATGAGGAACCTTGCATCACCTCCCACTGGGCCATATATAGAACCTAAAACCACTTCTGTGTTATTGAGAGACCCCTTAACTAAGATGAACCTTCCTCCTGGATCCACTATATTCAATTCAAACTGGAAGAATACATTCCCCATAATTAGAATGGCCACCCTTTGACTCAAAGAGGAGTCTTCTGCTATGTAAAATTGAGAAACCCCTTGGCGGCGTAGCCAGATAGCTTCACTTGCTAACAGGTGGGTTTCCTGGAGAAAGATTATACTAGCATTGATTAGGGCACAATGTTTAAGAACCTGGTATCTTTTTGATGGGTCTCTAACTCCCCTAACATTCCACGTAACAATTTTGATTGCATTATTCACCATTTGCTTTGTATAGTAGGAGTATCCAACCTCGAGTAACAAAAAGGTAGCAACAACCCACAGGGCACACTCCGACCCACCTTCCCAACCTCCCCATCCCCATACTATTGATAGTAGAAAAAAACAGAAACATAAAACTAGCAAATGACTGTTGTGTAATATGGCAGATGAAAACTACTGAGAATCTTCCTACCCCCCTCCCTCAACCCTAAATATCCCTATCAGTAAAAATAAGAAGCTTGTCTTATCTTTTGAAATCCCTCCCGACCCCCCTCCCGATTCCCCAGCAACTATTTACATAAGACCTCCATTTTGTTACCGAACCAGGCCTTATCATAAAGTGTAGAGTAATGGAAGGCTGACCCCATTTGGAGATTCTACTCCCTGTTAGTAACTGGCGAGCTATTAGTATGGCATTAATTTCCTCATTTCGTTCTGGTTCTGTAAAGCATGATGGTGAATGCCATATTCCCAAAAGGAATTTGAGGAAAAGGAGTATAAAGCCAACCCCCCCATGAACTGACATGCTATGCAGCTCTACCTTGAGCCTGCACCGTCTGGGAGCCCCCTCTCTCCCCCACCACCACCACCACCACCCTCGCTAATACTCTATTCAATTAGGAGCCGAGTTCTTTATCTGGTGACTCCATGGCCTGCTCTTGGGGTTAAATATATACCGCATAGTGCACTTCCCTCATAATTATAGGGTTCCAAGCAATCCAACCTAAGAAAAATAGCCCCAGTTAGCCAGATAAGTAACAGAGACCTTGTTCAGTAGCTTCTGTCCTTATTTGGGCTTGTCTCCATACTGCTTTGTGATTACACAAGCAATAAGGTGGCAAAAAGAGAAGAAGGGGGAAAAAAGGAAAAAAGACCAGGGGCACTGGGGAAAATTTGAGCCTCCAAGCAGTGGGCAAAGGTCCTGTTGTCTAGAAATACAGCCTGTATGCTTAAAAGTAGGGGGAAGCCCCCTCTGAGTTTGCAACTGAATGCAAATTTGTTTCCTAATCACCCCTCTTAAAACAAGACAAATTATCATTTGGCAACAAATTTAAACAGAGATTACAACAATTAACTCTTAATAATCACAGTACTTGCAGGTGATAACAGTACAAAATCCTCTTGTTGTGCGAGTCGAAGGAAATGCCAGGGGGAGAGGGACAAACATGGGACTGACAAAAAGTCCAACAGAAAAAGTGTCCCCCTGAAACCGCTACAAAACCATGGTTCCTTCCCAGTTTGAAGGTCACCTTATGGTTACTGTGCCTAGGGCTGGGGCCTAGGTACCACTAGCAAGGCTTAACCGGCCTCCCTCTGCCAAAGTTCTGATTTCTCAAGGGTGAAGAAACATCAACCAGGTAACCGATTAAACCACTTTTTAAAACATCAACAACTAGGAGAGTATGATTCCTAGACTAGTAAACGCTATCCTACAGCCCCAGGGATATTTCAACCTGTTTGGAAGAGGTTAGGCAGTTTATTAGCTAGGTCTGTTACAACTTGATTTGGCAGTTCATATGAGAGCCAGGTGCCATCGATGGAGACTTGTACTTTCACCGGGTACAGCATCTTGAAGGGAATGCCTGCTGTGATCAATTTGCTGACAGTAGGATGGAAAGCTGAGCATTTCTGGTAGATTTCGTAGGGTAGGCCTTATATAATCCTTATCTTGGAGCCTTTCCACATGATTGTTTGTAACTCTCTGACTTTAGAGAGAACATGCTGTTTTTTCACGAAGCTGAGGAATTTTAAAATGATTGGTCGGGGGGGGGGCTCCTGGCTGTGGTCTCGGTCTAAGAGATCGATGAGCCCTTTCTATCTGATATGTGGGGTTAAGTGGAGAGGGGCCCATGACTTTCTGCAGAAACTTCTGCATGAAGACAATGGTATTGGGCCCTTCTTCAGCCTCTGGTAGACCCATTATGAGTATGTTATTCTTTCTACTTCTCCCCTCAAGATCTTCAGTTTTTAACTGTAATTTATGAATCTGTTGGTGGAGCTGCACAATTTCTGGGTCCACTTTCTCCCTCCATGTTTCTAAGGATGAGAAGCGGGCTTTAGAGTCACCCACTCTACTGGTTAGATTATTCAGATCACCTCTATTGGTTTTCAGTTCTGATGAGATATCCAATAGGGTTTCTCTAAACAGCATGAGTTCCTGAAGAAAATAGTCTTCAGTAAGGGGGATCGCTGGTGGAGTTGTAGATCCCATTCTACTGGCCACAGTTCCTTGAGCCTTTGGTTTTTTAGGCATCTTCTCTGGGGTGGGAGGTGGTGTATGCTTCATCGGGGTCTGCCTCATATCAGCGTCCATCGTGGCAAGTAGAGCCAATTGCAATGTATTTACTTGCTTGATAGCGATAGCTGAAGGCAGGAGCACTCTGGTAAAGTAGTTATTTGTAGAAGTGTCTTCTTATTTAAAGTTTTAGTAGCTGTGGTAAAAAGTGAAAGGCAGGAGCTCCAGACAAGTGCTGCAGCTAGGTTGCCTGCATCATGTGACTTCAGATCACACTAAAAATTCTGACATCTTGAAGGAGCCCTCCCTCCCTCCCAAGACCCCCAACACTGTTGGACTCTCTAACTTAATAGCATTTTTTATATAATTCTTTTTGCCCATGTGACGAATCTTATTTATGTGAGTCCCAGTACCCCCTCCCTCTATATCTGCCATGAGTGCACTCCTATGAGGGTTTCCATAAGCCAATTGCCCCACACCCCTAACCCCACATTTAAATAATACACCATTGCCTTTTAAGATCCCGCTCTTTAATAGGAACTTCTTTTGCTCCTGCTACCCATGTGATTCCCAATCCCAATGTAATTTTCTAAGTTATTTTCCCCTTTTTTGTCTTTCCTTTTCATTCTTCGAGATAAATTAAAGTCTTAAGCACCCATAGCTTCCGAACAAGATGCACGCCAACCAAGGACAATGCCAATGAGATCAAATTTATTAGTTGAAAGTGCAATAGCAGGCAAAAAAGTGGCTTACAATGAATTAATTCATTGTAAGCCACTTTTTTTCCCCTGCTATTGGTAGGTAGGTAGGTAAAATTTTATTTTTATGCAGGTAATACATGTCATTTGGATGTAAGTCCAGTTTACAAGACAGACCTGTGCAATCTCTATCTAGCTTCATACAAAATTCCATAAAAATACATAACAAACGAAACAATAAATAAAACTGAATAACAAATACAAAAAATGCAAAAGATACAAAAGATACCTCTGTATATGAATTTACCTTTTCATCCTTCCCATTCCTCCCTCTTCCTAGTCTATACAGTAATTATTAGTATAAAAAGACATTTAATCCTTTTCTGAACTTCTTGTGCCTTGAATTTAATCACAGTACTCTAAAGCTACCAGGAGGGTTCAGTCTGATCCATTTCTGGAATACCTGCATATTTTAATTTTGGCATAGTAATTTAAGACCACCTAGAGGGGTGTACAAAATGCTGAAGTATCAGAAATAAGAACGGAAAATGGTGGGGGGGATCAAAAGCTAAGTAGTTTTCCCATTTAAATATATTTTTCTTCTTCCTTTTTCCTGTTTATTCTTTTCATCCTTCTCATTCTCTTTCATAAACATCTTTTAACCTGTTGGATTTTCAAAATTCATTAGGAATTCTTCAGCTTTTTTAGGATCTGTAAATATCTGCATCCTTCCTTGCATGAAGAATCTTAAGTGAACTGGTGGTAACAGAGCAAAATGATTTCCTTTCTGGTGTAAGACCTCTTTAACTTTATCAAAAGAGTGGTGAATATTTGCGATTGCCACACTGAAGTCAGGATAGGCAGAGAAGTGCATACCCTCAGCCACATGGACTTTGTTCATCCTTGCATGCCTGAGAATTAATTCTCAGTCCAAATAGTAATTCATTTTTAAATAGACATGTGAGTTTCTTACCTACATTTCTTCTGTTTCTCTTCAGGGTATTTTCTGTTAAGATCTGTAGTAATTAGCTTATTGAAATAAGATATTGGGTCAGGCTTTCCTTCCACACCCTCTTTTGCTCCAAATAATTTAACATTTTGTCTGCGAGATCTGTCTTCCAGGTCATTAATTTTAAGTTGGAGTTCATTAATTGTGTTAGAGTTGTGATTGATTTTAATGGTGTTAGGATTAACTTTGTCCTCAAGTTCATTGACTCTCTTTGTCATTTCAGTTTGTTCTGAGTTGTAACCCTTCAAATTTGCTATTCAGTTGGTTATTGAACTTGTCAGGTTGGTCAGGGCTGAGGTAACCAACAGAAAGCCATCTTGAATATCTTTCTTAATTTCAGCCTGCAGCAAGCTTAAGGCATCTAGGTTAGGACAATATTCAAAGCAATTAGTTGCAGGGGTATGAGGCCCTGTGGAATTTGAGTTAGACAAATTAGAGAATGCTTGTATATTTTCACTACAGTTGCCCCTCTGGGTCTGCATTAGTCCCACATTATTTGGTGAATTTTTCCCTCATCCCAATCACATATACATTTATCATCCCCATTTGCACCCACAACCAAAATTTGACTTGCCTCTGGATGGATTTTGTCTATAAGAGCTTCTTGGGGCAATGTTTCTCTTGGCATTTCTTCTGTTTTTTACTCTTCTTCTCCATCGGCTGTAGTCAATGACTGGTCTTCTAATTGTGTTTCAATGTCAGTGCACTGGATTGAAGCTACTGTGCTTGCCTCCTTGTCAATTACTCCAGCTTGTTGGTTAAATTCCAAGTTGCCTGATGTGGGTTTAGACATTTGGGTGTCTGCGGGTAATTCAGACATAGGGATAATAAAGCGCGAATGCTCTTTAATTTAATCTGCAGTTTATGTTGCTGCAGTCTTGTCCAGAACAGTTTCGGTTGTCGCAATTTGTTTGTTTTTTTCCAGAGACTTCTGACCTGCTTTTGTTTTTTTACTATACTTGTTTTCTCTTTAAATGCATTCTTTGATTCCAACTGCTCAGTGTGTTCAGAAGCTGGCCGTATGGTTTTAGACATTCTGGGAGAACATGCCAAAGTTCAGTTGATTGTAGAGACAGAATCTCAGCTAGGGAGCCCGTTAGTCCACAAGCGAGCACTTTCTTTGCTAATATCAGCAGCTAAGCAATACCAAAAACTAAAGCTGAAGATTTTTTTATCTGTGGTCCACGTTCATGCAGCCCGACATCGGAGAGAAATTTCATTAGCAGTAGGGAAGCACGTGTGTTCTCAGCTCGGCCATCACCCTCATACTGCCTTCATGGTTTCACCTGCTAGGCTCCTCCTTTTTACTCAGACTATTGTAATTGCTTCCTTTTTTCTTCCTTGCTTTCACTTGTTGCATGTGAGAACACTACACTGTATAGTATTTGCGAATGTGAATTGGTGGTGACTGGTTCTTTATTTTGATTATAGAAAGTTATACTACTTTTCATTCTTGAACTCCTATGGACTATAACAGAACACTACTATATATGTTACATGACAGAGCACTAAGACTTCTCATTTTGCTAACTCTCATACTATTAGGATCTCGATACAAATGTAGTCTGTGTAGTGCACTGTACCATTAGCACATATACTAACTGTGCTTTAAACCTTGTTAGTTTTATTAGATCATTCAGTTGTGTTAAAGTCTGGTTTACCCTACAGTATGTGTCTTATTCATGTTTATAATAGATTTTACATGTTGGTGGCAACATTGGCATGAGTTGTATTACTGTTTCAGCTTATATAATACTAACCTTTGTAGGATATTGTGTTCATATGGGGTACAAAACATACTAAGTGATTAAGTTGCCTACGATAACTATGTATGTAGACCTAATGCTGAATGTCAGAACACTGTGAATTAAGTGTATAAAAGTTTATCTTATAAATCAATAAAAATAAAAAATATAAAGTGCCCAGCACACATGTTTGTGCCCTTCTAGCGGTAGTCCCCTGTGCAGAAAAAGTTAGGTCCTGGGTGTAGCTGGGAGGTAACACAAGACCTCACCTACAGACACTGATCTAAGTTGCAAGGCTTTACTACTGATGGTGCACATGCAGCTGTGGTATAGGTGCTCTGCACATGGGCCCAGAAGAGCAGTTGATGACTCGAGTGAGTGGGTCAATACCAAGATAGGCCTTTCATCCACCTCCCACAGCACTACACTGGGGGGATGAGCAACATAGGATGGTTGAACAGCTAGTGAGCATATGAGGCCAAAGCATCAACATGGAGACTGGCACAGAACAGGCAAGAGGTATTTTAATAAGGTCAGGCTGAAGACTGCCAATATAGTAATCAAAACATGCGCTGTTTACTTTCACTGGCGCATGGGACAGGGGGCAAAGGAGGTAACAAGAGACCCAGGAGAGAGGATGGAAGGGAGACCCTGATAAGGCGCCAGTAACCCACTTGTGCATTGGAAACACAGTTCAGATAATGAGATTGGAGAGGGCAGCTATGGTATATGTGCTAGATGTCATTGCTTTCAGGAGGTTAATGAAATCTTGCTTGGCATCTTCTGACTGTTGCTTCCTCAAGGCTTTCTGGTTCTTCCTGTGTGATTTAGTCCATACTTGCTGGAAGAGCTTGGAGGCCAAAGACAGCTGGGGTTGCTGGCATTGAGACTGAGATGGTAATGGTATACCACACCTGTGCAATTCTTCAGCAGCCATGTCTGTGGAGATAAACACCAGGGGCCCCTCAGTGATGTAGATGATGAGTTTGGCAGGATAGGGATGCAGAAACAAAAGTATTTGGCTTTCAGGGCTTTCACTACTGGGATATAAGCAGGGAGTTTTGACATAATGTTGGTGGAGCAATCATTGTCAATAAAATGTATCATTGTACAGTACAATAATTTCTGACAGGCCACATGCAGAATTTTTTCCTTTTCTGTGAAGCATATGAAGTTCAGTGCTAAGGAGAGGGCCGTGCCTAGGGCCCAATGGCTTTTGGCCTGAGAGCATGGTAAGCCTGTTCCAATTCCAATGTGAACCTTGATGGACAGGGAGGATGGAGTCAAGGGAAGGGGATACGAAAGCCATAATGTCTTGTCCCTTGGCTCCCACTGAGAGGTTATAGATATGCAGGTTATTTCTTCTGGCCCTGCACTTCGCATCATCAGCTGTATCCTAGAGAGCTTGGTGAGCCATGTGATGCTAAAGCAGAACTTGTTCAATGATAGTGAGGTGGGAATCATGCTGGTTTACTTGTTTGTCCTGCCCTGCCAGTCTGTGCTCACTAATACCAATGTCCAGTCACAGTGCTGCCATAGTTGGCTTCATTTTGTGTTCTAAAACTGAGGAGTTCATTGATCATGATATCTATATGGTGTTGGAGGGCCATGGTGCTGGCAGGAGTGGCCCCCTTATGAGATTGTGTGGTGGATTGGGAGCTCTATGAACCCTCACTATCGAAACCGCCAACAGTGAATCAGTCTCCATCAGTCGACTCTGGAGAAGAAAAAGTTTTACCAGAACTTTGCATCATAATTAACAAACCTCTGATAAGTAAAATAAAGTGTTATTTGTTGTTTTGCAACAATTTATTAGGTTTTTTTTGTAACTCCCTGGTCAGAGCACTGTAAAGAGGTTGCTTTCAGCTTCATGACATCACCATGATTCCACTGCATTACTAATGATAGTAAACACAATACTCAAACTGGCAAATAGGGAGTTGGGGGAACAATTACACCATCAATGATTTCAAATATAGTACTTAGACTTGTGTTTGGGGATGACCACTCAACTAACAGGGTAATGTTAATGCATATACAAAACATGGGGGTGGGGCAATGAATGCAATCTGTGCTTCTGGTCTGTAATGAGGCCAAAATGAGATGCAAATCACCCCATGGCCATCCTGTTTCATTGTGTCATTTGCATGTGTAAGAATAAATGATGCAGATTGCTCCACCGGAGCAATTGCCATCTGCAAGTCCTAACAGCTCACTAGGTTCTGCCATCCCTAGAGCTCCATATGGGTGACATACGTTATGTGGCCAGTAGAGAGTTGTGGTTTGCAAAAGCAAATGGATTAGTGCCTGTATCCTTCAGCTGTTATATTGGAATATGATTTCCGGACTTGCAATGTGCTCCAAGCCTGCCCCAATATACCTGTAGTTTACTCCAAGCATGGCTTTGCTGCTGGAGCAAATGTTTACTGAGTGCAAACCCAGGACTCCAAGTATCCTGGCAATGGTTTATTGATAAACTATTGATTTTAAGAGTAAACAGTAGTTACAAAACTGTACTGTATTTGAGGAACTGTTTTTATTGGAAAAATAGTGAACAGATATGGAAGGCAAGGCAATCATATTTCTATGCATCATGCTAAATGCTTAGGCACCTTTACTAAGAGACCAAACAGAAACAAAGTCAGAACATAACATTATAATAAATGCAGCAGGAATTTGGATAAAAGTACTGCTAAGCTAACTCAAATAAGATACATTTTTCTGCTTTTTTAAAGATCTCCACCAAGGAGGCAGCATCAATACAGGGTGACAAAGAATTCCAAACAAACTCTGGCCAGAGCCGATAGGGTAGCAGCTGAGGAATTTGGGGTAACAATATTTGAAAATTACCAAAATGTATGAGCCTTCATTCACAAAATTCAATGTAGGCTCATAACTTTGTTGTCTTTTAATAATTTTACACCAAAGTTTCAACACACTGCATTATTATGACCCCACCTCATGAACAAGGGTGGAGAAAATTTTCAGCTCCTGCCTGAGAGGTGATTTCACACAGGGACCACAAAATCACCTTTCAGAATGCAAAAAAAAACATTTTGGACAGGATTTGAAAAATGACCACTTTCACATTCATGAGATGCTGTAAAGATATGGCTATGTTGTAAATCTGGTGTGAACATATTCAAAGTTACCAAAGTTATGAGTCTGCATTTGAAAAATTTAATGTAGGCTCATAACCTTGTTGTTTTTTTAATATGTGTACACCACATGTTCAACATAGCCCTCTTATGACCCCACCTCATGAACAAGTGCAGAGAAAATGTTCAACTCCTGCCAGAAAGGTGATTTCATGCAGGGATCACAAAATCACCATTCAGGACAGATTTGCCTAATGTCATTGCAACTGTTCATGAGGTGGGGTCCCAAAAAAGGCATGTTGCAAATTTGGGCCAGAAATATGCAAATATGACAAGGTTATGCCACTAAGTTCAAAACACCATTGAAATACATTGACCTGCATACCTGTTTCTTCAGTTCATAGTCTGGCTTTGAAGAGTGAAAACGTGTCTGTTTTCCAGATAGGATTATGGTGCTGGACCCCAAATTGGTAAGTGAGGACTTGGGAGGGTGCAGGGTGGCGGGTGCTGAGTGGGAGGGTCAGGTGGGGAGACTGTAATGGCCGCAAAATACATTGATTGACTTTTTTTTCAGGTTAAACAGAAATGAGAGAGGAGTCCTGCACTGGGGGATTGGATACCCCCCAGTGTCACTAAAAGACATCAATGAATGTTTTTTTTTACAGGTTAATAAAAAAAGAACCACCATGGATTCTTGCACTGGGGGATTGGGCACCCCCACCAGTGTCACTGTTATGTTTCTGGGGGTGGAGTGGGGTAGCGGGTACTGAGAGGGAGGATCGAATGGGGGAGGAAAAATCCTTATTGTGAAATTGAGGGATTGGGCAACCCCCATTGTCACTGTTATGTTTCTGGAGGGTTGTGGGGTGGTGAGTGCTGAGAGAGAGGGTCCAGTGGGGGAAGGAAAAATATATAGACATTAAAAACATTTGCGGTGGTCACAGCAGACTACGACATAGTCTGCCATGTCCAAGATGGCCACCAAACTGTACTGCATATGTGCAAGTAGCTGTGCATGTGCAGTAAAGTTTGACTGCCATCTTGAACATGTCAGTGAAATGAATAAAATAGTACAGTGTAGTTCTCTGGATGGCTGGTGCCCATGAGAAGACTGCACTGACACAGTGGAGTGCTTCACAGACTGTGGAGGTGACTGTGATGTAACTCCTACATGTTGTTTGGTTGGAGTGCAAGTCCTTTTTTGATTGCAAGAGGTCTGCAAGGCTCCACCCACTGCAGCCCTAAAAAGGAGCACAGCTCCCCTCAAGGACCTATCTACAGATAATTTAAGCCTTGAGTAATGTACAACCAAAAATCCCTCCTGGGTGGAGTGGAGCAGGTGGACAGGGGCATATACTGACAGTCTGTCATCAGTTTCTACACAGTGTATGCACTTGTTTGCTTTATTTATTTATTTAAATGTTTCACCAGGAAAAGCACGCCAAGCAAAAAGATGATCATCTCACAGTGCGTCCTGGGGGAAGGGATTACAGAGCAACTGTATACATTTGTACAGGAATCAAAATTACACGAGTGAAATTACATGATGGTACATTGGTATGACATCCCAGGAACATGAGATAAGAGGAACATAGGGAACATTGACACGAGGAGGTATCCACATTGTTGTCCACAATGTTACATGGAGTGGGGGAGAGATTGTACAAGAATTATAATGACAAATGGTGTAAAATATGTCTCCATACATGTTGGCCACTAGCTACGGTAATGCGGAGGACAGAGAGTCAAGGTTAGGAGTGCAATAGGGGGTAAGTGCAAAGGTTGGGAATATATGCCAGTGTTTGTAGCCATAGCTAAGACTTCTGGTCAGGCTGCATATGGTCTCTGATAGGGCAGAGGGGGGAGGAAGGGAGAAGGTAGGACAGTGGGTGGGGAGGTCAGTGACACTGGCAGTTTATGGTGCAGTAGTTTGTCAGGGCAGAGGAGATGGAATACCTAGAGGAGGATTGCTGGATTTGTGCCAGAAAGTTATTCCAGAGCTTCGGGAGGTGGTAGGAGAAGGCCGATTGGCCAGCCTTGGTCCAGCATTGAGGACTTACTAACAGGCGAGAGTCAGTAGATCTAAGGGCATGAGCAGGGGTTGGGGATAAGGAGGAGGTGAGATAGGGTGGAAGGGACCCAAGCCAGAGGTTTGACGCAAATTTAGCACAGTGGACTAGGCGCCAGCTGTCAAGGGAGGGGAAGGCCAGTGCATGGTAAAGCTTGCAGTGGTGGGTGCGAGGGGGGCATTGAGGGCAGAATGGCAGAAAGCATTGAAGGGGGGTCCAGTCTGGATAGCATCAACTTAGGAGCAGCACTGTGGACTACATCACAGTAGTCGAATGTAGGTAATATCATTTTCTGCACAATTTCGCATCTCACTGGTAGGGGGAGGCAACTGTGGTTTCTGTAGAGAGCGCCGAGCTTATGGCACAGTTTTTCAGGATAGCATCCACATGAGCCGAGAAGGATAAATGTCGGTCAAGCCAGACGCCAAGGTACCTGAAAGTTGGCATGTCCTCTAGGATGGTCCCATCAAGGATGTGGAAGTTCAGGAGAGTAGTAAGCCTGGATAGTCTCTGCCTAGTGCCGAAAGTCATGGAGACTGTCTTTTTGGCAATAAGGGAGAGTTGATGGGAGCTAAACCAATGCTGAACTTTGTTGAAATCCACCTGGAGACTGGTAGTAACCTCCTCGGGGTACGGCCTGAGTAAAAGAGGACGGTGTCATCTGCATACATGTGAATTGAGGTAGTTGAGCAGGTAAGAAGAAGGATGTTTAGGAGGATGGAAAAGAGGATGGGCTGAGTACTGAGCCTTGGGGGACACCAGTAGTTATAGGGAGTGCGGAAGAGGTGGAACCAGCAATTTTGATGGACTGGGCTCACCCTTCCAGGTAGGCTCTGAACCAGCTGGAGGCAGGCATGGATAGGCCAGCTTCAGAGAGACAGGATAGCAGCAGGGGGTGGGAGACAGTGTTGAATGCTTTGGCTAGGTCGACTAAGATGGCTGCAGTAATGAGACCCTTGTCCATCCCCAAGAGGACTGTGTCAGAGAGTCGTAGGAGGGAGGTGGCAGTAGATTGGGTCTTTCTAAAACCAGACTGGTAGGGGGTGAAGAAGTTAGAAATTTCAAGAGGAAGTTGGAGAGTTGAGAGAGCATGAGGTGCTCCTGGAGTTTTGCTAGGGCAGGGAGGAGAGAGATGGGGCAGTAGTAGGCCGCAGTGGTGGAGTCTCCTCCTTTGGGAAGAAGGAGGACTATGGCATGTTTCCATTCTGCAGGAACTGATTCAGAGGCAAACAACAGGTTTAGTAGGGCAGCTAGTGCAGCTGCAATGGCAGGGGCAGAGAGGTAGAGGAGTTTGGGATCTAGCCCATCAGAGGACTTTCCCTTGGTAGGGTTTAGGAGAGAAAAACAAGAGTTTCCAACAGGAGATGGTCCGAGTAGAAGGTTTTAGATCCGGGGATTTTGCAACATCAGCATGGTGGGTGGGTGGAGCTACTATTGGTAGGGCAGGTGAAGTGATGTAGCACATGTGGTGAAGTAAGAATTGAACTCGGAGGCTACCATGGGTGGGTCTGAGAGAAGAGCACCATGTGAGAATAGAAGGGGGGTAGGATTTGATGTGGGGGGAAGGGAGTGGATAACTTTCCAAAATTTAGATGGATTAAGCAGGTTGGCATTGAGGGTGGAGTTAAAGTATTTGGCTTTTGCTAAGCGAATGGCCTTGGTGCACTTATTATGGAGGATATGGTAGATGATGTAATCACTAGGGAGGAGTGTAGACTTGTAGTTTTTCCACGCTTTGTCCTGAGCATTTTGGCATGCTATTAGTTCAGGGGAAATCCAGGGAAGGTGTGTCCCTCGGACCCTGATCCGACGCATGGGGGCATGTTTATTCCAGATGCTAAGGAATGTATTCCGGAAATGTAGCAGGGCATCATCTATGGTGTAGTTACTACGGTTGGAACCCCAGTTTGTGTGGGCTAATTCATCTAGAAGGGGCACAATCTTAAGAGATTTGTAAGACCTTTGAACAAGAAATATAGAAGGGGATTGAAGGCGATAGATTCTGCAGACTATGTAAGTGATATTTTGGTCGCTTATAGAGTCGAGAAGTAGGCCGGCTTTGAAGACTTGGTGGGGGTGGAAGGTGAGGGCCCAGCCAATCAGGGAGTGGTTGCCTGTCTTGTGGTTTGAGCGAGTTGGCTCTGAGATGACCTGGGTTAGACTGAGGGCTGTGATCTCAGAGCGGGCTTTGTTAAAGGTGGGTGAAGACCAGTTGTGATTAAAATCACCCAAAATATAAAGTTCTCCAGATGGGGCTAGGGAGGCTATGAGGCTTGGAAGGTTGGTGTCTGTCATGGCAGGAGTTCCAGGGCAGCAGTTAATGCCTGCAACATAAGTAGGAAGAGATAAGGGGAGGGTCAGTTGGAGCATGAGCAGATCAAAGGCTTTGGGTTCTGATTTAGCAAGGGTCACAGAGAAGTGTAAGTCTGAGGCTGTATATATTGCAGCTCTTCTGCCTCTGGTGGAGTGATCTTGACGAGAGACATTGAAGCCTGGGATGGCGATGGATGTGTCCGGAAAGTTAAGGTTTAACCAGGTTTCCGATAGGATGATAATGTCAGGAGCATGCTGGACAGTTAGCACCAGGAGCAGATCAAGTTTGGGGGCCAGGCTACTAATGTTTAGGTGGAGGATGCACAACCCACGGGGGAGGAAGCCAGAGGGTGTATCAGCAGTGGCTAATTTAGGGGTGTTGATCATGGAACTTGGAGGGTATAGGGCCGGTGTAGGGCCGGGATTGGGGTGAATATCACCCACTGCAAGAAGGAGTAAGATTAGTGTTAGATAGTGAGAACAAATATGATAGCACAAGGCTGTGGGCAAGCTCTGCCTAGGAGACACTTTAGGGCAGCCAGCATGAGACGAGCAGGAGGTAATTAGGTGCAGGAATGACCAGAGGTGGGCATAGAAGTATAGGGAGGAGGAGGGGCTGTAAGGGTACAGGGACCAGGTAGGGGCAGGTAGAGGTAGAGTAGCGGGGTGGGGAATGGGCAGAAAAGGTTGGATTGGCCAAAAAGAAGGGTGGGGGCTCAGGGTATAAGGGGAACAGAGGTAAAAGGGAGGATAGGCAGAATAAGATGGAGGAGATTAGGAGTCAGTTTTGGGCTGTCAGTGCCATACTAGCTGTTGACAGGAGGTCGAGAACCAGGATTGGTGTTTGTAGGTAAGTGCAGTGGAAGACAAGCAACACGGCCCTCTTAGGAGGCAGCTATAGGCCGGGAGGGTAGCAGTAGGTGCCAATGATGTTTGAGTAGATCTTTAAGGTGGGGCTAGTAGTGGATTTAAAGGAGGACCTGAGGGGGAAGGGGAAGGTGGGACAAAAACCACAGAAGCAGGGCTGTCCAAAAATCTGTGGCCAGCTGAGGTGGTGACAGGAGGGTTTGTGCTGTCACCATCCAATGCTCTGCCCATGGTGCTGGATAGACTTTGTAGGAAGAGTCAGTGCTAGAAGGGGGATGTTGAGTGGGTGTGCCAAGGGGGCAGGGAGTGTACAAATTATAATGGGAATCAGGTGGTGGGGGTATCACTCAACTGCAAACAATTTCTCATTATTATAATCTGAATTCTTGTGGTGGTGGTGGGGGAAGGGGGGCTACCATTAGAGTACTTGAGAATTTCTTAGTATTATAGTGGGGATAAGGGCAGGAAGAAGTACCATTAGACTACCAGGCAATCTCTGACTGTTACAATAGTGATTAGTTTTGGGGGGTATCAGATAACTAACTTGGAATTTCTTACTATTAGAAGGGGCATCAGAGTAGGAGGAGGGTATTGCTAGAGTTCCAGAGAATTCCTCCCTCTCATTATGGGGTTTGGGTCAGGATGGGGCTACTGTTTGACTATCTTGGATAATACTCATGGAATGGAAATCAGGTTAGGGCTGGGGCAACAGGCAAGGCTCTGCACCATAACGTTGTACATACAGTACTCATGTACAAAGGCATTGCACAGAGCTGCTTAGGGCCACATGATGGCATGTAAATACCCTCTTATTGTCTTGCATGAAATGTGGTCATTAGCATGCCATCCTCTGAATATGGCACCAAGGAGGAAAGGTGCTGTTCTATTTCTGACACACTGTCACCTTTGCTTCTGGGTGTCTGTTGCCAGCAGGGGGCTGTGATACACTGTACATAGGCACTTTGCACAGCACTATCACAACCCAATATTTATACAGGCAATGCGAACCAGACAAGGTGAGCTGCCTTTATGAATATGCCTACCTGATATCCATGTTCCATTTTTGTGTGCATCACTAAGTTTTGCATGATGCAAACAGCTGCGGCTGAGTATGGAGGCCCACCTCTGCACTTGATTCTTTTGTACACCCTGACATCATAACCTTCTGCTTGTGATATTGTAAACATTTCCACAATACTGTATAGATTGTGATATCACAAACAGAAGAGTGTGACATCAGGTGTGTGCAGACAACCAGAACAGATGAAGTCTAAGGGATGGTTATCATGTTTTGTTTTTTTGTTACTCTCCATACCTTTAAAAAAGGGGAAAACTAAATGTAGAAAATATTATACTGGCACAGTAACACCAGTATAGTTAGAGTTGAAGGTGTTTAATGTTCAGTCCCAATTTTGTGCACCTTAATAACTTTGGAGGAGTTTAACAAAACAGCCCAAAAGGCAAATTCTCAAGACATGAAAAGTTTCATGATGGCAGATTTTGCGGGTTCTGATATGTGGAATATCTACTGTTAGTGAGAGCAAGATGGCTGCGATACTGCTCCACTCCAAATAGTTCCTGCAAATGCTCAGGTTATTTTACCACTAATCTACCACTTCTTCAAACTTTATTCTCCAATTCAGCAGTAAATCACTCCAGCGTTCTGACATTTCTAACAACTATTGTAATGGGAATTGCAGCTGAGCATGCAATCCGTATGCAGTCTATGAAGAAGTAATGCTTGGCATTATACACCTTTGTTGAGTGTTGTCATGGGTATCCACTGCCTGTTAGTGAGGTTTTATTTTAATAGCTTAACCGTTGAAAAAGCATTAAGCATTATTATGTGTATTGCCAATGTTTTGGGAATAAACAGTAAAAGCGAGCAGTAGTGATCTGGCTCTAGGTCTCAGGACACCATAGATTGTCAGTGCCAATACTGTCTGATGAAACTTGGAGGAAGATATCAGAGAAAGATATAAGTATTTGTATGTTCAACGTTATATAGTATATGAAAGGTACGCTAATGTTGCCTTGGGGCCAGAGGGTTCCTTTTTGTTTGGAATCTCAGTCGACAGCTGGCTATGGAGGTGAGAGGTGGATTGTGCCAGTCCCAACAGGTCATGGGTGTGTGTGTGGGGGTGGGGTGGACCAGCACTCGCGGGGGGACACTAGATTACCAGGGATTATGGGCATCATGGGTGTCCCTTTCTTGTATATTAGTACATTCTTGGTCAACTGGCAGGACATGGCATTGGAGTACTGGAGAGATGGCCAATGGGGATTGGGACTTGGGGATGGGGGAAGGAGAATATAGACTACCATGGAATTCGGGGTACTGTCGGGAATCTGGGCAGCTGCCATCAGGGCGGGGGACGGCTGCTTGAAGAACCCTGCAGGGCATTGGCATAGTGTTGACGGCAGGACTTGGGGTGGGCATGTGGTGCTCTGTGAGGCCTGGGGGTGACAGCAGCTGGCAGAGGGCTACCCTGATATCGGGGGATGAGTGGGGGGCTTCTGTGGTACCATGGGGGGGTGGCTGTTGGGGCACCTGGCACTGAGGTGCACTCCCAGTGGACGTAGAATACACTTAGATCATCTAATGGCTGGCATAACTGTACTTTGACCATCGTCCTCCGGGGGTTGTCTTGGAATAGCACATTTGCTATTCCGTCAGCCACCCTCTTGGAATTGGGTGTAACTGCTACCATAAACCCCCTTAGACCATGTCACAGGGGATTTATGGTGTAGCCAGTGGCATAGCCCAACTGTGGCACAGGCAGCTTGCAATATGTAGCAGGCTACCTTCTGGAATACAGATCATCACAGTGCATGGTGCAAAGTGCTACTTGCGCCACTGTTTGGCAGAAGTCACTTTGCGACATGCCTAACTGTTCTGGAATCAGGCCCCCTATGTTTTAAGACCATGAATGATGGGAGATCATGTGATGTTTCACTGGGTCTAGCAGCTCTAGGGACTAGCTCCTGCTCCAACTCTCATTATTTGACTAAAATAAAGTAAGCTACAGTTGAATTCCAGCCTATCTATGAAGGATCAGGTTCCCGACAGATCCCTGGTGTGTTGACAACAAGTCGAGGGGCTGATAAGTACGGGAAAGCTTCTTATTTTCCAATGCTCAGTTCAGGGCCTAAGCTTGCTATGGAGGTCGAAATGCGCCAGGCACTACCACGCCACACGCCCCCGCAGACCCCAGAGAAGGGTCCGAAATGCCCAAAAAGCCAAACCGGGGGCTCTATGAAACCTGTGGCGCCTAATGTAACCCAGCAAAATCTAACTCCGTTATCGGAGCAAAAATTCATGGAAGAGCTTCAACCTTTTAAAGCTGCATTGCAGGATATCACTGCAGAAATTAAATCTCTCAGAGGAGAGCTCTCAGACACTAATAGGGCCATTACAGATGTTACAGCTCATACTACATCTTTGGAGAGCTGGAAGGGCAAATTAGATCCTGAAATGGTGAGCCTTAGGCAACGAGTGCACAAAATGGAAGCTAAACTGGAAGACTTGGAAGGCCGAAGTCTCAGAAATAATATTATAATCTTTGGCCTTCCAGAAGAAGTGGAGGGAACTTCACCCATCATATTTCTACAAAAAATGCTAACGCATATTGCTGGACCCTCTCCCAATAATACCACTTACGTAATAGAGAGGGCTCACGGCTCGCTACGTCCAAAACCTGCAGCTCGAAAACCCCTGAGACCACTTATTATAAAATTCCTTAACTACCTTGATAAGTCCCATATCCTTTAACAGGTCAGAAAAGTGCAGCAAGTTCTATGGGAGGCTCAACAGTTAAGGTTGACACAAGACCTACCAGTCTCGGTGAGGCAAAGAAGATCGGAGCTGGTATCTAAGCTAATAGCAGCAGGGATCAAGTATAGGGTACTGTACCCATCTCGCTTCACTGTTCAGCACTCTCGCACCTGGCACTCCTTTGAAAATGTGCAACAAGCTCTACAGGCTCTGTTTCCAGAGTTATTCTCCACTTGCGGATACCCCATGAAGAGTCTGGCCCGGGGTCTTCTTTTACTTCGTCTTTTTTTTTTTACTGCTTTTGCAAGTTTTGGAAATAGGACAGTGTCTTGGATCGCTCTGAAGAAAAAAATCAGCAAATACCGCTGTTTGACCACAGGAGGGCGACAGAGACCATACAATGTGTATGTGAGTAAAATTGGAATTTATCCTGTGATAGAGTCAGTGCGTTCTTTTCTTCCTATTGGTTGGAAGGAGATTTATAATTGACATATGGATGTTTTCAGACTCAATTTAGGACAAGGCTTTTATACAGCACGCCGCGGACTGGTAAATTGGGCTATTTACAGAGTTAGCTAACTCGATCTATGTTTTTTTCTGAAGTGCTAGATAGCATATTATTTTTTGTGTTGAATAAGTAAATTCCTACTGTATAGAATAGGAGTGTTACCTGGTCTTTAGTAATATATAGGAGTATCTGGAGGGCTGTTAAACTTCAATAGATGGGTTCATGTTTAAAATATGCATGGGAACCACGATAAGCAAACAGTTGCCAGTACTGATGACTAACAGTTCCTTGTTAGTTTCTTTAGTTATAAACTTCATTGTTTTACCAATTGCATTCAGGAGCATTGGCTACTATGTTTTCGTTATCATTAAGAGGAACCTGTCATTTTAACCTTTTTCTTTTTTTTTTTTTTTTTTTTTAGTATGTTAAAGGAATGGGAGTTGGGGTGGGAAGCAAATTAGAACTTTAGAAAAGTCCTTGTCCTCATATTCTAACACAACGGATTTCAAAAAATTAGAAAGCTTGTGCTTTCAATATAATATCCTTATTAGTGACAAAACTGAACATCTTCTTTTTAGATCAAAAGTTACTTACTTTGATCAAGGGGACAAAGCTGGGAAGCTATTAGCGCTATGGTTAAGAGCACAAACAGTTGATAGAATTGTACCAACCATTCGAGATGCTGCTGGCATTATCCATACTTCCCCTAGAGACATTGTTTCATGTTTTAAGTTATATTATCCATCCCTTTATTCATGCTCTCCTTTACCCTTCCATAGTATTGATCTAGATCATTTTCTTCAAGAAATAGACCTTCCATACCTGTCTCAACCCCAAATAGATATTCTTAAATCCCCGTTGACTTTAACAGAGGTCTATGAGGCCATTGATGCACTTCCATGAGACAAAACGCCGGGCCCTGATGGTTACACATCAAACTTTTATAAATTTTTCAAAACTCAATTAGGTACAATATTGCTTGACACTTATAACTACATTTATATGCAAGGCCTCTCAGATCACAGTCTCACTGCTGCTACTATTGTGGTGCTTCCTAAATCGGGTAAGGACCCAACCGTGTTATCAAATTACCACCCTATATCACTAATAAATGTAGATTTGAAGATTTTAGCTAAAATACTTGCTAATAGGATGGCCCAGGTTTGGCAGACCCTATTAAGTCCTGAACAGGTAGGATTTGTAGCTGAACGCCTATCAGTGGATCACCGGCACAAACTTTCTCATCTTATTTCTGCATCCAGGGACTCCCATATTCCAACAGATTTGGTGTCCCTGGATGCAGAAAAAGCCTTTGATTGGGTGTCCTGGGACTACTTATTTAACTTATTTCCATGATATCGTATTCTAGCACAATTTATTCAGTGGATAAAAATTCTCTACTCACAACCACTGGCTCATATATTATGTAATGGAGTCCTTTCCCCATCTTTTTTACTGCAACAGGGTAAACGTCAGGGATGTCCCTTCTCTCCATATTTGTTTAATCTATATTTAGAACCTCTTATTAGGAAAATTAATAATTCTACATTAGTTTCTGGTATTCCAATCAATCATTCCCAATACAAATTATCAGTATATGCCGATGATATTATCCTTCATATTACCCACCCAACTAAATCTATACCCTCTGCCTTAGGTATCATTCAGGATTTTGGCAGAATATCCAATTATAAATTGAATTTGACTAAAACAGAGGTAATGCCCTTAAATAATCAGACCCTAAAAATGAATCTTCAACATCTTGGGCTTTCTTGGGAAAGAAATAGAATAAAATAACTTGGCATATATTTATCTCAATCTCATTCCAAAATGAAACAATATAATCTGGATCAGTTAATCACACAGATGAGAACAGATCTAAATCGCTGGGCTTTACTCCCCATTTTCCTTTGGGGATGTATTAATATAGTTAAAATGAATATCCTGCCCCGGCTGTTATATCCCCTTCAAATGCTTAACCAATTTCTTCCTAATTCGTGGTTTAACCAGGTCCATGGTATCATCTCCAAATTTATTTGGAAAAATAACCCCCCCCCCGTAGGGCAATCTCTAAATTACAGAGATCCAAAGAACAAGGAGGGTTACAGGTTCCCAATATTTACCTTTATTATTTCTCGATTAACTGTTTGGTTGTTTCTCATTGGCTGAGGCCTATAGCAGATCCTAGGTCTTACCCTTACTCCCCATTGTGGCTCCAAATAGAAACTTCACTTTGTGTATCAACGGGTGTAGATCTAAAGGGACTACTTTATCTTCCCCTTAACAAGGTCCCCACACAGCTGAAATTCACACCTATCATGGCATCTCTCCGAACTCACATGCAACTTAATAAGACCCTAGGTCATTCACTAAAGAAAGACTCCTTCCAACCCATTTTGGGTAATCCCAACTTTAGAATTGGAGGTAAAGTTATTAAGCAGTCTTTCTGGCCGGATGGTGTGGGGAAAAAAGTGATAGATCTAACAGAGAATTATAAATTGCTTCCTTTCTCAGATATAAGAGTAAAGTATAATATACCAACCTCTTTTTGTTTTAAATATATCCCAATCTCCCAAGCGTTAATACAGCATCTTGGTAATGGTCTTTGGGACCAATATATGATTGGACCGGTCCTTAGTACAATTTCGACAAGGCCTACATCTCATTATATTTCTTTTTATTATAAAGAGCTTCATGATTGGAATGGAGAAATAGATGATACTCCTCATTATGTATGGGATAAGATTATTCCCCCATCAACTACAGTCCCCAGTCATTGGATGCAAATCTGGAACAGATTGTACAAGGATGTTAGGTGGGACCGATACAGGTTACTTTTGTTCTATGTGTTACAAGACTTATATTATAAGCCAGTAAAACTTAAAAAAATTGGGAAACTACAGTCGGATATGTGTACCAGATGTGGGTGTCAATGGTGTACGTTGCTCCACATTCTTTGGGAATGTAATAAAGTATCCCCGTCTCGGAAAGTATTCGTTCTCGACTTGGCCCCTTTTTGGCACTCCAAAATGCTTTTCAACCAGAAATTTGCATTACTGGAGACTCAAGAGATGTTCTACTTGGGAATCAAAGGAAACATATGACTCTGATATCCCTTTGTGCTAAAAAAATAATATTACACCATTGGTTAGATCAACAAATTCCTACATATATAGAATGGCTTCAAGAAATGCTTTTCGCTTTACAAGCAGAATACCTCTTGGCGAACATTTCCAAACGTAATAAGAAATATCAGCAGATTTGGGCCCCCTTGCTACCCTATTGTCCACTTAATTGTCCCTCAAGAAAGTTGTATTAATTGTATTATTGCATTAATTTCAGCTCTGCAGAGGTTAATATAAATACCTATACCATTATCAATTTTAAGTATAATGTAAGACATGGTTTTTCAGGGTTTCTATTTATTACTAACTCATAGTGGTGAAGTAGGTGGGAGGGGGTGGATTAGGGAGCTTTTTTTCGTTGTTGTTTTATTAAATTTGGGTTTTATAATTGATAATGTTTAACTATCATCTGATACTTAAGATAAACTATATGCATAATTATTGTTTAAGGGAAAACATATGTATGTTGTCTCACAATACTTAATTTTTGAATTTTATAGAAGTATGAGAATTTGCAGGAGTTATGTGTACTACTGGTCTCTATTTTTTGTATAAATTGTTTTGTGCACAATATGTAAATGTGAAAACTTAATAAGCTTATTAAATTTGAAAAAAAGACTATGAGCGACACTGCTGCCCACATAATTGTTCTGATCATTTTAAAACTGGATGTAATCTTGCCTCAATTAAGGAGGCCTTACTCTAATTAGTCTGACTGAGCCTGCTGTGTTATTAGGATGTAAGAAGTTCTTATATTATCCTATATTAAGCACTCACTTACCAGCTGCTAGTCTGTGTATGTATTAGTTAAGATATGTCTATAGATATTGAATTTTAGCATTGGGAGGTTTCTTATTTCAGAGATTTTATTATATGGGGGCATGTTACAGTTATATCTGATTAATGTATTTATAGCTATTAATTGAAGCCTTGTAGGCATATGTTTTAGTGTCTCCAGGTTAAAATGATTAATGCATCTTATTTTATTTCAGGTATTTAAAGCATTGGACAAATGTTTTGAAGTGACCCTCTAACTCAGTTCTCTCTTTCTGTATGTGATAAGACTGCCTAGTTTGGAGTGGTACAATAATTTAGCCTGAAATGTGGGATAGATGTGCTTCAAGTATTCATGCTGTTATGGTCCTAATTATCTAGTATGGAAATTTTGCTGCAAAGTATGACTAGCAGTCCAGTATGTATACTGAGACAGGACCTGCTTTGATTCTGCACCTTGTTGGTATCATGTCTCTTAAGGATCCTTGCTCCCAAGTAGAGATGTGGGAAACTGGAAAATTTCGCCTAGCGAAATATTTTGCATAATTCCCGCATTACGGGACATTTTTCACCTAGGCGAAATGTAATTTCGCCTCTAATTTCACTTTCACGTAATGCGAAATTTCGCCCAATTTCACCCAATTTCACTTTTGTATAAGGCAAAATTTCACCATTGTCCCTAAATTTGCCAATGTTTTTCAATTTTGCCAGTGAAATTGCAATGCATTTTGGGTAGATTGCTGAAATATCACGTGCAGGCTGTTTCCTGCACAGTATATTGTCTGTTGAATCAGAGAGCAGTTCAGTATGGTGCATCACAGCCAATAAATCCTTCAAAAAACTCTTAATTTGTGATTTTTGAGAGTTAATTGCTCCCAAAATCTTAATTTGGTTCCTAATTTTGCTTGTGAACCTTTTTTTGTTTTGATATGTTTGGATATTACTTAGTTAAACTTAGGTAGTGTTTTCAGTTTTCTCTGTGTCTGCGAGGAGTTGAGTGGGGGAGGGTTGACCGTGTTTTGTGTGTGTGTGTGTGTGTGTGTGTGTATGTGAAAGCAGAGCAGGCTATTTCCTAATATTTGACAGATTTCTCACAAGTTGTGAGTGAGTTTCTGTAATTTCTTTTAAGTCTTAATATTTTTGTTGGTGTGCTACTTATTTGTTATATTTTTCTTACATATTGACCCTTTTTTGGGGTAACTTTGTCTGAACAGTTACTCATTCTCAATAGCTCTGTTCCTATTCCCCTTTTGCTTAATCACGTGTGCTTTATTTTTTTATTGGAAGTATTCCTGTACATTGACCATGTGACTTGTCCATACGCAGGTGCACTGCTTTGTTGAATTGCTCACAGAAATTAAAATTGTGATCTAGCCTCTGCATTGCAGCGTTTCCTGTTTTTCTATTTAATTTGCTTACCATATTAACCGTTTCCTCCCTTTGCACTACTGGTGTTTACTACCTGACCCTATTATAGAAGACGGCATGTTAGGCAGTGGCAGCACCACAGTTAGGCCTGAACACCATTTGAAACAGTGTAGAAAACAGCAGATTTATGTCCTGATGGTGGATGTGAACCATGTAACTGCATGTCTAACACCTGATTTCTGTCTGAATGTACTGTAACATGTTTTGGGAACCATTTCTGGACATCTGGGCCATGTTAGGCAGTGGCAATACCATGATTATGCCTTAAATCATTGGTAAACAGTGTGCCAAACAACATGTTTTGGTCCAGGTGAAGGTGTGCAACATATTACAGCATGTCTGACACCTGATTTAGGTCTGAATTTACTGTAAAATATTTTGAGAAACATTTATGGACTTGTGAGGCATGTTAGGCAGTGGCACCACCTCGGTGAGGCCTGACAATCATTAGAAATGGTGCAGAAAACAGCAGGATTGGGTCCTCCTGATGGTGGATGTGAACCATGTAACTGCATGTGTGACACCTGATTTCTGTCTGAATAAAATTTAACATTTTCTGGGAAACATTTGGGGAATTCTGGAAGATCAAGAGGACAAGGGTAATACAACACTGAGTGGAGATAACTAACAGAGAGAACAAGAAAAGGGACTGAATTCTACAGGGAGCATAAGACAGAAACAAACAACAGCAATTGTCAATAAAATTATTTTATGTACAAAATAAAGAAACAAGAAGACTTAAGGAATAGATGCAGATTAAAGAGGATAGCATAGCTTTTTTTTTTTTTTATGGGGGGACATACAAACAATAGAATGAAAGATAGAAAAATGAAAACAAAAAAGACAAATTAATTTGTGCTGTCACATTATGTGCCAGTGGGGCTGCCATGGAGTTCTGACAGGATGCACATGATTTTTTCAACATCACACTGCAATTTAGAAATCCGCCCCCCCCCCACACCCAGGCATCACAAAATTCCTGTCTGAAATTGATTAACTCTTGTCGGGAATGCTGGACTGCAGACAGAACAGCGGATAAGTCTGTATGTGTCACTGGAACTGCTGGCAAGGTGGGGACTGCCTGTGCTACTGACTTTGAAAAGGGAGGGCCCTGGAGGGGTCTTGATGTTACAGACTGCTGCTGTTATCTGGTATAGCGAGCATGACGAGGACGTTTAACTGGTTCAGCCATGCCTCCCTCCTGCTCAGCCCCTTCACTGCTTACACCCACACTGCTTCCCACAGCTGCACTTGATGATGCCGCCACCTTCTGAAATTTGAGGTACCATTGCGGCAGCTGGTGGTGGTGGATCATGTGGCTATGCTGGCTGGTTGTCACAAAATATGATCCACACTTTCCTTCATGCACATCCTGCCTGCATAGATTGCAGGTGACCACTGGGTCACCAACCAATATTAAGTAGAAAAAATTCCAGACAGGAGAACTTCGGGGATGATGGAGCCACGGGGTAGGTACCACAGATAATGCCCCAGACACTGACTCCTCCAGCTGCTTGAGAGGGGGTATGGTCTCCTGCTGCCTGGGTGGAGGAACAGTATCCTCCTGGTGCTGGGGAAGGGGCACTGTCCCCAATTGCTGCTGGCGAGGGGGCACAGTTTGCTGCTGGATTCTAGTGCTGGAGCAAAAAGCCTCCAGCTGTGGCATTTCATTTGTGGTGGTTAGCTTAAACACGCATACAGGGGTCCCACTGTCTTCACCCTTCTCCATTACATCCACAATCCACAAGCACCACCAATTCAAACAAACAAACAAAACAAAGAAGCAGAGACAGAGACTCAGAGAGAGCCGGGTGAGGGGATCACAAACACACACACACACACACACACACACACACACAAACACAATCACCACGTACTCAAATATGAACTATGACAAAGACAAGCAAGAAAAGATTAGAAACAAATAGCACAAATTAAGCAATTTAGGTGTAAAAGTGCACTCTGCAGTCACAGGGAGTATAAACGCTCACTGCTTCCTCAAGATACATAGCACAGTAAGTGAACCACTCACTTACTGTCTGTTTAGACTCTACCATGTGACCACCAGCAGAGCAAAATGCCCAATTTCATCTAATTTCACCTCAGATGAGCAGGTGAAATTGGTGGCGAAATTTTGCCTGCGAAATTTCCCCGAAAGGCCATAATTTTGTGAAATGTTTTGCTAGGTGAAATTGGCAATTTCACCATGATTTCGCGGGTGAAATTAAATTTTGCTGCATCTCTACTCCCAAGTTTGGTAGCTGTGCACAAAGGTTAGTCTAAATGGAATGTCTACCTGGGCTCCGTAGCCAGGGTAGACTAGTACACAGATCTTATGTGGCATGATGGCACCCAGTTGAAAACGGAATCCATGGAGAGAAGGCTTTCCCAAAATATAATGGATTCAGCGGGTGGAGTCCCATAAATGCATGCAGAGACAAGTCAGAAAAGACCCTGGATAGTACCAGAAAAGTATTTCTTGTTTCTGATAACAAGTGGTGGGTCCGATGGATTGTTTCTAACCAGAAGTAGGGCATTTTGCTATCTAAATTCTCTGCTCTGATTGACTACCCTTGCTAAAGGGCATGGAAAGTTTTCTGGGGTGCATCTATCTATCTTTCTAGTTGAATATGCTCTTAGGGGGAGCATAGAATATACCTGTGGATAAAATACAGAGTTTTCAGTTTGTAAACAATTACATCATATAGGGGAAAACTTATCTTGAACCCTGTGCACATCAAACATACATTATATTGAAGAGATTTTGCTTGACATTAAGTACATTTTTATTGTTGCATGAAACTTGTAGCTATGTTTGTGCAACTTACTGTTTATAGTGTTGTGCCCTTTTTACTATGTATTATGTTTGTATTGACCTTTTAAAGGAAAACTACACTCTATCTTCTAAATGTTGTTTGTTTCCATGTCAATAGACAACTCTTTTCATGTAACTGTTAGGGTTGTATGCAAATGCTTTAGTCAGTTTTCACAGTTCATACTAGGCCCTGTTGTTGTTCTGGGAGGCTCCATTTTGTGGTCGTTGAAATCTCATTGTCCCTGAGAACTGCATTAGCATATGAGAACACGATGCATAATCACCCTTTAAACTCCCCAGTTTGTCTGTCTGCTTAATTAGTTTTAAAGAAACAAGCTGCAAAAAGGTGTGAAATACCACATTCACCTTCAGTGAGCTTTGCAAACTATCTGAGTTATAATGCATTTTTTCCCTTTAAACTTCATTCAGTTTATGAGTTTCCAAGAGTTTTTGCAGAGTATTTGTTCTTTCAGCATATAGATACATGGTATAAATGGGAGATCTAACATCATGTTCTCATATGCTAATGCAGTTCTTATGTACAATGAGATTTCAACAACCATGAAATGGAGACTCCCAGGGCAGTCACAGGGGCTACCATGAGCAGTGGAAAAAACTAAAGGTAGCACATATAGCCCTAACAGCAACAGGAAAGGAGTTGTCTGTTGACATGGAAACAAATACAATTTTAATGATATGAGGGTGTAGTTTTCCTTTAATCTTGTCTAGTCTACCTCCATGACACCATCAAGGGACAGATCCCACCTAATAGCCTATGATCTAGTGATATGCAGATGCTCACCATTAAGCTCACTGTTGGATTGCAAAACAAGACGCTAGTGCTCTTCACAGTTTACATCTTGCCAGGCAAGCAAACCGCTGGGTTAGCACAGTTCAGTGACAGCCATAGGAAGCTTAATTAAAACTGGGAACAAATTGCAGTTAGAGATTTCAACACACACTGGTTATCTAGTGACACAGCCAACTCTAAAGATAAAATCTCAGGCCCCTACCCAACCCAAATGATAACATGAGCCATAAGACAAAACTACAGAATGGGCACGAGCATACTCATACAGTGGCTGCTCACCAACTGCCCAGAGCACATCACTGAGGTGTCAGTCCTCCCAGACTCCCTCAGTAACCATTCCCTGGTGATGTTCACCTGGTCAAACAGGTTCACTAAGCCTGCACCATTATTCACAAAAAATCACTTTCTGAGAAAGGGTCAGTTGAGTCATTCAAGCAATGCCTTAGGATGTTTGACTGGTCCACGTTAGACATGGCCCAGGATGTAAACCAAGCCTTGGAATATTTCTACTAATTCTTCACTAGTGCTTGTGTCATTTTCATGCCTATCAAAACCAAGAAAATTAAAAGAAACTCATCTCAGTGGCTCAGTGGTTTCCTCCTTGAGCTTATGCGCAATAGAGACAATCTATGACATATAGCTAAAGACACTGGGAAACAAACCGATCTCACAGCCTACAAGGTTGCCAGAAACCAATGCATAAAACTTATCAGTAAGGCTAAAGCAGAATATTGCAGTGAACTAGTAGGCAATACATGGAATAATGGCAGGGACATCTGGAATGCAGTAAAATTCCACACAGGAAAGGATTCAAAATCTCCAACGGACCTGATAATTACTACATCAGGTACATTGCATGAGCCCAGAGACATCACCAACACCTTCAACTCGGCATTCACAGACCTTAGCTCAGTACTACCAAGCACCTATCTAGCCTCCTCGCTGCCCGAACAACCACCCAACCCAAGCCAGTCCACCAATGCAGTTAACAACACACCACCTTTCTGTTTTAGACATATCAGCAGAACAGACACAATTAAGTATGTTAAGAGGGTACTCGGAAAAACAAGGATGGAATGCAATCAAATAGGTATGAAGATGTTAGCTCTTACACTGGATGAGATTTCCCTACCACTTACAATGATCTTTAACAAATCACTATGTACTGGAATCTTCCCTTACAAATGAAAATCAGCACTTGTGATCCCAGTATTCAAAAATGGCAACAGAACTAGTATATCTAATTACAGGCCGATAACCATACTACTAACCCTATCAAAAGCGCTGGAGAAGATTGTCTCGGACCAATTAACTGAGTATCTTGATAAACACGATCTACTTTGTCCACAGCAACACGGCTTCTGTAAAATGCATAGTATGATTACCACACTTGTTGACTACACCATGCTACTCGACGATACAATGGACGTAGGAATGGCAGTGAGATCTATCTTTATAGATCTCTCAAAGGCGTTCAATACCATCAACCATTATCTCCTCCTCCACAAATTGCTCTCCATTGGCCTATCTCCTGACACGGTTGCATGGTTCACAATCTATCTCTTGGGCTGAACACAATGTGTGAAGATATGTGGTCAACTCTCAGAACCAAAGGAAGTTACTTTCAGCATACCCCAGGGATCCATACTCGGTCCATTACTATTTAGCCTATTTATAAACTCCTTCCCTCTACCTGTCAAGCTCACATGGTACTTTATGCCAACGATGCCATAGTCATGGTACCTGGTAAGGAACTGACAAAAATTACTTCCAGTCTCCAGCACAACTTCCAAAGTCTGGAATCATGGTTCAAGCAGAACAGGCTCCTACTTAACTATAAAAAAACCAAGGACATGCTATTCACTCTTCCCTACAATAAGAAAAAATGTGGCCCTTTGATAATCAAAAGGCACAAAGGAGAAACGATTGAACAGGTATCCACCTTCAAGCATCTGGGAATACACATCGATGATACTCTGACTTTCAACTTACATATCAAACATGTCATAAAAACTGCTAGCACCAAATCAGGAGTACTTATCCCTCTGTACAGACAGTTGGTGAGACCACATCTGGAATACTGTGTGCAGTTCTGGAGACCCCATCTACGCAAAGACATAGACAGGGTGGCGGCTGTCCAGAATAGGGCAACCAAAATGGTGCAGGGTCTGCACCAGAAGACATATAAAAAAAGACTAAAGGAGCTTAATATGTATAGCCTTGAGGGAAGGAGGGAGAGGAGGGACATGATAGAAACTTTTAAGTACCTCAAGGGAATCAACAAAGTCCAAGAAGATAGCATTTTTCAGAAAAGAGATGTGCAAGAACAAGGTGGCACAATTTGAAGACAGAGGAGGGACGGCTCAGAGGTAATGTGATGAAGTATTTTTTCACAGAGAGGGTTGTAGATGCATGGAACAGCCTTTCTGAGGAGGTCGTGGAGTCAAAAAAGTGGGGGAATTCAAGAATGCATGGGACAGACATAAGTCAGTTCTAGTGGGGGGGTAGGAGGAAGTAGGCTGCTGATTAACTAGGATCTGTAGCTTATCCATTAGGTAGGGAAATGGGCAGACTAGGTGGGTGAAGCGGTCCTTATCGGCCATCAAATTCTATGTTTCTATGTTTCTACCACCATAGACAGGCGATGTCGCCCGAAGCTCTGAAACTTGTCACCTGTAGCTCTGTACTATCCACTATAGATTATGGGTTGGATATATATTGTGCGGGCATGAAAACTGCTTTGAAGATGATAAAACCCCTCCTTGACAAGGCTTGCAGATTGGGGTGGACTACATAACCCATAAGTGCTCACTTTACAGGGAAACTGGGTGGCTCCCACTCCATCAAAGAATAAAAGTATCAGACCTGTCTATTAGGAAGAAGACACTTCTTGGTCATATACACGACATCACCAGTATGCTCTTTAAACCTGCAGCTACAACCAAGAACACCAGGAGAGCAGTTAAGGGAGTTCTACAGGTGCCTCATATGCACACTACATTTGCCCAAAGATCTCTAGCATTTCACGGTGCCAAGTAGCTAAATGACCTCCCAGCATCCCTCCTTGAAATTAGCAACTGGTCCAATTTAAAAAGGCTCTCTGCTCCTGTCTGTCACTCGATAACAACTGTGACTGCTCACATCAACCCTAGATCACTTCTATAATTCACACTAACCTACCTTGGCTCCCCCACACTCCAAGAATTTTACCTCCCCTCAGTACACCACCCCGACACCTCATCACTACCTCAACTTACCTTACCAGCTGTCCACCATCAATGCTCTATTGACAATGTCTCCTTTGGCTGTGTATAATTCCACTCCCCCAATCCTAGTTACTGCAACTTAAGTGCACTTGACTATCTTGCTAAACTGTTGAACCGCACTACTTTAGTGATGCTATTTACTCCAATGAGAACTTGGTAACTGTAACCTGAAATGTTTTCCTCATTTAGTAGAATTCTTTATCTCTAGATTGTCTTTAATCAGCTGTTGTGCTTGTATGTATAGAGCACTGCGCTGTCTTGTTATCCAATGTATCTCTCATGTTCTGTCATGCATTTTTTTGACTTGGAGCCTTTGTAAAAGAGCCTTTCAGCTCAAAGGTTGTAATCCAAAACTTTCAATAAATAAATAAAAAAAAAAATCTATGGTTGAACAAATAAACTAAACTACTACTACTGTTAATGAAGTGTGGTGTTTTTCCTATACTTATTGCACTTTTTTTGCTGTCATCTACAACCTATATGGTACTGAATTGCTTGCCAAAACTTTTGGGTTAGAAGAAACCTGTGCCAACTCCATGCTTTTCGAAGGCTGCATGAAAAAAATATTAATCGGTTCCAGAGTTATAATGATTTAAAGGATTTTTTTCTGTGCATGCTTCATAGGGTTTAAGGATAACCTTCTGATACAAAAGATAGATTTACCTTTCACAGGTATTTACTTTTCACAAAATTAGTGATTCATCTTTCTTGAGAAAAAAATACAGGTTGTGATGGCTGCTATTTTTTTTACTTAGTTAAAGAAAAATTATAAATACATAAAAATGAAGAATTTGAAAAACAAACAAACATGTGAATCTTGCTAAATAGGACATGTTAAACAATATTATGTTGTTTGCTTTTACCAAAAATAAGCCAGAAATACATTTTTGGGACTTTGGCTGTCATTTTCTGTGTTGTGAGCTGAATGTGGCATTTAAAAATGACTTAGATAATGTTGTAGTGTCTATAAAATGATTTTGTTCTTTTATTATTTATTAAATTTGTATGTTTACTATATTTCTTAAATGTTTTTTTAACATTGAATGTTTTAGCCATGAGTTTTTTATTTGGTTGTTTATACAACTCTTTTCAAATTCTTCCCATGACATTTCAGAGTTATTTCAGCAAAGTCTTTCCAGTTGATTAGGTTAATTTTTGTAAACTATTTCACTAGTTGTAAACTTTCTGGGCTTAGTTTTCAAAGAGCCCTTAGAGTGACACAAGTTGTGTCACTCCAGGGCTGCAGAAAATTTGGGGTGCATCAGGGACCCTGTGCCCAATTTTATAAAAAGACGGAACCCTGTGCCAAAATACCTGGAGTTGCCACAACCACAGGCTGGCATCAAACAATTTGTGCATCCGTGGTAATTCCTGCAGGCATCCACTGCCCCAACTGGTGCAATACTAGAGGGACTGGGATGTTTGGAGGGGAGAATGTGTTTGCCAGCAGGGAACTGGGGGCAAAAGGGCCATGGGGTGAAATGGGGGGGTCTGGGAGACAGCAGTCATAAGAGGGAGTGATGTGGCACCTGCCATGGGTTCTGTTTGCATAGCCATATTTATTTATTGAAAATGTTTCACCAGGAAAGGCACGCTGAGCAAAAAGATGCTCGTCTCACAGTGCGACCTGGGGGGAGGGGTTACAGAGGAGGCAGGTATACATACAATAGTTGAGTTTAGCAGTAGTGCAATACAGACAATGTACATGGTTTGGAGGGATTACATATGAACTTGTTACATAAGGAGAGCAGTACAGAACAATGATCATCAATGACAGGGTATACATAACATAGGTATAAGGCAAGGTAAGAGCAATACAGAACATGCACATCAGGGACAGGGTAAACATATCATGGGTATACATATCATGGGTACAAGGCATGGTAGGAGCAATACAGAACATGCACATCAGGGACAGGGTAAACATATCATGGGTATACATATCATGGGTACAATGCATGGTAGGAGCAATACAGAACATGCACATCAGGGACAGGGTGAACATATCATGGGTATACATATCATGGGTACAAGGCATGGTAGGAGCAATGCAGAGTATGCACATCAGGGACAGGGTGAACATATCCTGGGTATACATATCATGGGTACAAGACAAGGTAAGAGCAATACAGAACATGCACATCAGGGACAGGGTAGACATATCATGGGTATACATATCATGGGTACAAGGCATGGTAGGAGCAATGCAGAGCATGCACATCAGGGACAGGGTGAACATATCATGGGTACTCAATGAGGGAATACATTAATTACATAAGTGCCAGTAGCACACTAGTGTGCCAGGACAGAACTTGAGTGCCAGTACCAGACTTGAGCTGCAGTGGGATGCACCAAGCTGCCTGTAGGAGTTGGAGAGCAAGATGGGAGGTAGTGGAGAAGTGGACTAGTAAGCATTAGGACTGTGGGGGGTAGGTTTAGGTGAGGTGGGAGGGAGGGAAAATGATGTTGTTAGCTGAGGGTAGGGCAGAGGAGGGTATGTTAGATAGTGAGGGGGAGAGAAGGGAGATGTTAGGAGCGAGAAGAGGGAGTAAGAGTGAGCGTAAGTGCGTAGGGCAGTATATAAGCCAGACAATTAGGAGATAGCCAGGCCGCTGGTCAGCCTCTAAGGGGCAACTGGGGGAGAGAAGGTATCAAAAGTGGAGGGAAGGTCGGGGCAGTTGCAATTTGTTGCGAGGAAGTTAGAGAGGGCAGAGGATAAGGAGTATTTAGACGATGACTGGTGGATCTGGGCTGGTAGGCCATTCCAGAGTTTAGGGAAGAGGTAAGAGAAGGCTGATTGGCCGGCAGTGGTCCTTCAGTGGGGGATGGATAATAGCCTAGTGTCAATGGACCTGAGGGCGTGGGTAGGGGTAGGTGGGGAAGATAGGGAGGATGCTAGGTAGGGTGGGAGGGAGCCAAGCCAGTAGTTGGAAGCAAATTTAACAGTATGGATTAGGCGCAGGTTGCTCAGGGATGGCAGGACCAGTGAACGGTAGAGCTCGCAGTGATGTGAGCGGGAGGCATCGAGGGCAAAGTGGCAGAATGCCTTAAAGAGGGGGTCCAGTCTGCCTAGGGTGGTCTTTGAGGCGGAGCTGTAGACTACATCACAGTAGTCGAAGGTGGGTAGAATCATTTTCAGGACTAAATCACGTCTGACAGGTAGAGAGACAGGAGCAGTTCCTGTAGAGGGCGCAAGTTTTGGGCGCAGTTTTGAAGTGATGGCATCTACATGTGTGGTAAAGGAGAGGTGGCGATCATGCCAAACCCCTAGATACCTGAAAGAGGGCACTTCTTCAAGGATGGTGTTGTTTAGGGTATGGAAGATCGGGGGGGGTGAGTTTGGATAGATGCTGTCTTGTCATGAAAGACATAGAGACAGTTTTCTTGGCATTTAGGGAGAGTTGGTTGGTATTGAACCAGTGTTGGATTTTGTTGAAGTTCGTTTGAAGTGTGGAAGTGAGTTCTTCATGGGTCTGGCCGGAGGTAAAGAGGACAGTGTCGTCTGCATACATGTGGATCGAGGAGGAGGAGCAAGAATTAGGCAGATCATTTAGAAGGATGGAGAATAGGATGAGACCAAGAACTGAGCCTTGGGGAATGCCAGTGGTGATAGGGAGAGGGGGGAGATGTGGTCAGCTGTTTTAGTGGATTGGATTCTATTTAGTAGGTAGGCACTGAACCAGTTTGTGGCAGATGCTGCTAACCCAGCCCCTGATAGGCGGGATAGTAGGAGAGAGTGGGATACCATGTCGAAAGCTTTAGCTAGGTCAATGAAAATAGCGGCTGTGATTAGCCCTTTATCCATCCCAGTGAGGATGGAGTCCATGAGTCTTAGTAGGGAGGAGGTGGTAGAGTGGTGTTTTCTGAAGCCGGACTGAAATGGGGTGAAGAAGTTAGTTTCTGAGAGAAAGTGGGAGAGCTGGGATAGAACTAGTTGTTCCTGGAGTTTGGCGAGGGCAGGGAGGAGGGAGATGGGATGCTAGTTAGTAGTGGAGGAAGGATCACCACCTTTTGGAAGGGGTAGGACAGTGGCATGCTTCCATATGGAGGGGAGTGACTCGGTGGTGAAAGATAGATTTAATGGGGCGGCGAGGGGAGTAGCAATGGCTGGGGCAGAAAGGAAGAGGAGTTTGTTATTGAGACCATCGGGGATTGGCCTTTGGAAGGGTTCATGGAGTGAAGGGCATGTAAGGTTTCAGTGGGGGAGATGGGTCTGAAGGAAAAGGGATTCCTACCAGTTTGTAGGGGGATAGATGACTGGGGGGCGGATGTGGTTATAGATGTATGGCGGGTGGGCGAGGTTGCTGGAGGTAGGGAATCAAGGAGGGCTTGGGTGCAAGTAGTGAAATAGGAATTAAACTCAGAGGCTACCTTCAAGGGGTCGGTGAGGAGAGTCCCTTGGATGAGGAGAAGAGGTGGAGGGTTTGCTGTTTGGGGGGAGAAAAGGGAGTTAATGACTTTCCAGAATTTAGAAGGTCTCCCAAGATTTGCGTTTAGGGTGTTGTTGAAATATTCGGCCTTAGCTAAGCAGATGGCCTTTGTGCATTTGTTGCAGAGCATGTGGTAGGTGACAAGGTTGCTTGGGAGGGGCGTAGATTTGTAGTTGCACAAGGCCTTGTCACGGGCTTGTTGGCAAGCTATCAACTCAGGGGATATCCAAGGTAGATGAGACCCACAGACTCTTGCCCAGTGCAGGGGGGTGTGTTTGTCCCAGGCGGTGAGGAAGGTGTTCTGAAAATGCATAAAGGCCGACTCCATGTTAGAGCAGTCTGTGCTTGGGACCCAATTTGAGTGAGAGAGATCTTCCAGAAGGGGAGAGAGGTTGAGGGATTTGTATGAGCATTGGAATATAAATTTGGGAGGGGATTTAACTCTGTGGATTTTGCGGACCAAGTAGATTAGGTGGTGGTTGCTAATGGAATCAGGTAAGAGGCCCAAGCTGATGACGAGGTGTGGGTGGGATGTAAGCACCCAGTCTAGTAGTGAGTGATTACCGGACTTATGGTTTGAGCAGGTGGGTTCCATAATGGTTTGGGTAAGGTTGAGAGCGGTTATCTCTGTTTGGGTTTTGTTAAAAGTGGGAGCTAACCAGTTGTGGTTAAAGTCACCCATGGTGTATAGTTCGCCCGACTGGGCATGGGATGAGAATTGGCACAGTAGGTCAGTGACTATTGTGGTTGGTGTGCCTGAAATACCAGCCATGAAGATAGGTAATGAGGAGGGAGGGGACAGCTTTACCATGAGAAGCTCGTAAGCTTTGGGTTCAGCTTTTGTGAGAGAGACAGTGAAATTAAGGGCTGATCTGATGTAGATAGCCACCCCTTCACCTCTGGTGGGCCAGTCTTGCCTTATGATAGTGAAACCAGGAATGGCAATGGTGTTTCAGGTAGGCTGGTGTTTAGCCAGGTCTCAGATAGGATGATTATGTCAGGGGCATGGTGGGCAGCTAGGACCTGTAGCTGATCGAGCTTAGGGGCTAGGCTACAAATATTTAGGTGGAGGAGGTGTAGGCCTCGGGGGAGGTAGCCTGGTTGAGTGTCGGTGGTGGCTTTGGCTGAGGGGTTAGGTATGGGGTAGTCTGGGCCTGGGGTTAGGGTTGGGCCCGGGTTAGGCTGAATATCCCCTGCAGCCAGAAGGAGTAGGGCAATGGTTAGGTGGCAGCTTAGGACCCGGAGAGACCGAGATTTTACTGTACACTGGCTGGGGGTGTCAGCATGGGGTGCTGAGTGGAGGGAGAGGGTACTGGAGTGGGTGAGAGGGGCCAGAAGATAGCCGAAGGAAAAGACCGAGGAGGAGAGTGGTGAGGGGAAATGGGACCAGGAGATAGCTGGGAGGGATGAAGAGGATTTAAAGGGGGTATTTGTAGGATGAGTCAGGGTAACCGGTGGGGGGTGCTGGGAAACAGCTTAGTGGGGGAATTAGGATGGGAAGGAACAGTAAAATCGGGGAGAGCAGAAGTACAAGGGTTGTTGGTGGGGGCATTTTACCAGATTTGGGGAAGAGGTGCCCTAGTATAGTGCCTTAGTAGTAGCAGGGTGAGGGGTTTTAGATATCCTGGTTGCCCTCAGAAAGCATAGATACCACTTTGGAGTATTAGTACTGTCACGGACTCTGGTGGACAGGGTACAAGGTTCAAGGCCCTGGCAGGGCAGTTGGGATGGGACCTGGCTGAGAGCAGGGATCCAGGTACTAGTTGTCTTAAAAGTGGTCAGGTTTGGGCCTGAAAACAAGGTTGAAATAGTGACTCCTAGTGGTCAAATGAGGTTAGTAACAGAGTGGGTGTGGGTCAGGCGATATGGCATGGGTTTGTGAGTAGGGCTAGTCAGGTGCAGGTCAAGGGTGAGGCATGGGCAGAGGCTGGGGGTGGGAGCAGGGAGACAAGTAACTGAGCTGGTAGACAGGCTACAGGAAGTAGGAGGTGATTCTAGTTGGGAGTCTGAGGTGGAAAGGACAGAGGGTCTCTCTAGTGGCTAGCAGGTATAACCTGCAAATGGGAAAGTGGGGACTTAAAATAATGAAGGAGAGAAAGTGATGTCATAGAGCAGTGCCTATATAGGTAGTGACGACCCAGGGAGGGTGGGGCAGTCGACGTGTGCAGCGCGTCGATGGGCTAGCCCCCATCACAAGGGTGTAGCTTAGAGGTACTTTAATTACCTCTTCTAGGCAACCACATTGGTCCCCGCTCCTGGAGGCAGCACTGTTGGCTTGAGGGCAGGCTGCTGCTGAGTGTCACGGAGGGGACTGGACATAGCAAGGCCTATATTGGAGAGGGAACAAAGGAGCACATTAGGATGCAGCGGGAGTTACAAACGTAAGCTGCACATGTACAGACTGTCCCGACACAGCGCACCCAACACTCGTGAGGATACTCTGGATTGTTTAAAAAACAGACAAATGCAACTGCTACAGGTAAAAGATTTAAACAGCTGTATCCTGTCTTACAGTACCAACTTCAATAATCAAAGATCTTACAAGGTAAAGTCACTAGAGAGAACCCTCCCCCCACTAGCCTTAGCATGAAGCTGTAAGTACAACCCATTCAGCAACTCCACAAGTTATTTCAGCACTAGTTCACTGGCTACAAACGTTCGGCTAAACTGCAGTCACAAACACCATAGAAGTGCAGGAAAGAAAACCTCCCTCACAAGGGTGCAGCTTAGAGATACTTTAATTACCTCTTCTAGGCAACCGCGTTGGTCCCCACTCCTGGAGGGAGCACTGTTGGCTTGAGGGCAGGCTGCTGAGTGTCCAGACCACGAGATGGGACTGCTTCAAGGGGGGGGGTTCCAGGGACAGATAATAACATGGCCCAAGGTGGACACAGCCCTGGTAGTTTCCCCATAGGGAGCCACCTCACATAACCCTGTAGGTGGAGGCAGCCTGCCACAATGTAGGTGAGTGAGTATGAGGGGACTATGGCAGTGGCCGGAGAACTTAACCTCCTCCTCCACTGGCATCCCTCATCCAGGAGCTCCACCTTACCACCTACAGGGTTATAGGAGGTGCCCGACTTTGGGTCAGCTGCCAGGCATGTGCCTGCCTAGGGCCATATCACTGTCTGTCCCCGAAATCCCCAAAGTGGTCCCATCCCATGGGCTGTACGGCTATGCAAACGGCACCTGCCAGGTGCCATATCACACCCTCTCATGCCCACTGTCTCCCAGACATCCCCTATGGTATCTCCCATGCCCCTTCTGCTCCTGGCCACCATCTATCATACCCTGCCCCCTTTGCCACAGTGTGTGGCACTGGCACAAGTCTCTTAGACTACCTCTTGGCTGGTAGAAGGGAAACCCCTTGCTGCATCTATGACAGGGCTTCCAAAATTACAAAAAAAGGGATGTAGCAGCCCATCCATGGAGTAAGCCCCCTTGCAATCTGGCACACCGTATTTTAATTGCAAGTCTGGGGCAGTGCCAGTTTGGTTTAATGGCTTCCCTTTTTGATGTAAACCATGTCTGAAAATTGGATTTGCCATATCTTTTGATGCAAGGTGCCATTTGCGTCAATTATGTTTGACACAGACACCTTGCATCATATTCAGGGCTTTGAAAATCAGGCCCTCTGACTTAAAGCTCCATACATTTTAGTTCCATATTATACTAGATGTAAGTCTTGAAAAATTATGAGGAAAGACGTTTTGCCACTTAATGCATACTTTGCACACTGTGTTAATTATTGGGTTTTAATATGAGAAAAGATTGTCAGAAAATCGAACAAGTTTTGTATTTTTAAATTTAAGTCCTCTTTATTAAGAATTTCCTATATTTGAGACTGGTAAGAACCTTTAGTATCAATTGCAGTTTTCCATGGATCTATCCAGTAGATTATTTATTTACATTTTGCAGCCCAGTAATGCAGTAGAGGATACTGGACAACCCATTCCCACCTCTTTGCATATGATGGTAGTTTTTTCCAAGCGATTCGAGGAACTCCACCTCACCATAGGAACTTTTTAAAGATTTTGCACATCTGTTCTAGCCAAGTCACTGCTATTTTCCCTTGCATACCTTGAAAGAGATACATCAGGTGATAAATGAGCACCATTTTCAGTGCTTCTATTTGTCCCCATAAGAATAAAGATTTATCTTGCCAATTTTCAAGTAAAAGTTTAATTCTGTTAGTGAATGCTGTTAAATTGATTTCTAAAGTATTCCGTACTGAGTTTGAGATGTAGATACCCATATATTTTATTGAGTTCTCCATTTTTGGTAAGCAGGTATGGCCCAGTAGGCACAATGGGGGTGACCCGGGAGCACTGAGGAGGTTAAGCAACTTGCTCAGGGTCTCACAATATGAAAGTGAAGGCTGTGAGACTCAAACTCAGGTCTGCCAGATGTACCAAGCTCATTCACAGCTCAGTACTCTAAACTCTAGGCTCTACTGCAGAGGCAGTTTAAGAAAGTGTTGTATATGTGTACCAGTGCTGGGTGGCCAAGTACGTGCAACATCATTGGTCTGCCCCAATTCAGCACCTGAGTGCCCAGGCATTTCTGGGAACTCGCTAGGACAAGGGGTCATTTACTGGTACCAGTGCACATTGGGGTAGCATTCCAACAACACAGATTAGCCAAGTATCATGAATGGTAGGGGGAAGACTACATTATCTTTTTCAGGCTGTGTTTAGAGGCACCAGTAGGGCTGTTCAAATACCTTTTTCCAAATATTTGGCCAAATGTTCAATATTCAGGTCCCAGGTATTTGGTATTCAGACAGAAAAGGTGTTTTTCTTAAAAATTGTTCTAGAAGTCCTTAAATGACATGATTAAATCTTCTTTGGACGTAGTGTTCCATAAACACCTCAACAATACCTCAATAACCCACACAAAGCTGTCTGCAATGCACTGAAAGGTATTTTGACATGCCTCACAAGAAGCTATTGTTCATTATCAACACAGAACTGTCAGTAACATAACACAAGGTACTTGAGTTGTGGTGTACTTGATCCACCATCACACACAGACCATTTGTACAATGAGTGGCCAACCAGAGTGACACATTTAATTGAAAATTCCATAGGGTTGAATTAGCAGAACCTGACTCCTCCTTGATTTCAATACTGAATTGCATGTTATATTAACATGATGCTATTGTATCATATACAACATCTGGCACACAAGAGCATGAGCACTGTGTTGGGATGGTATGATTGTCATCAATACTGGGGAAGCAGGTAGTGGTGCTGCACCCAGGGGCATACAGTAGCATACAGCAAATGTCTGCATGTGTAGGTAATATGCTGATTGTGGAACTGCTCTGAATGAATGATACCACACTGGACAAAAAACTAAACACAATTCAATTCACTCAATATAACATGAAAAGCAACAAATGAAAAGCACTTCTTTGGCACTATTGGGTACAGTCAGCTAACAACCTCCTCAGTACTGACACATAGAACTGATCTCAGAGTCATAAAACAGGCACAACGGTTCAGTGAGTTATGCCTGACCAACTGAAAAACTGCAGCAGTTTTAGAACAATACTATGGGCAGACAACTGTGCACACACAGGGTGCAGCCTCACACAAAAAACACATATTGTGCACTCACAGGCTACATGTATGCAGTGAGTTGTGGAAGTGGGGAGTCAGCCAACATCTTCCTCAGTCAAGGAACTGAGCCTGAAATGAGATGATGAGCAGGAAAAAATCACTGAGTCAAACCTGACCCATGGAAAGAAACTGCGGCAGTTTTAGGTTGGCCAATTTTTGCAGCGGTAGGGCTTGTGCTCATAACACTAGTGACCCAAGTTCAGAAGTGATCTGAGGTCATTGGAGGGCCAGCGGGGGACAGGAGGAATGAGCATCTCATGGACTGCACTTCTCCTCCTCCTGGGGAGGATTGGGAAGCTGCCAGAGTTCAGCTGACCCCCTGGTGGAGGACAGGGATCCATCAGCCAGATCTCAGCAGTGTTGTGAGGCATATCAGATGTGTGGCACATGGGCCACAACAGCATTGCACATCACTCCTCCCTGGTGTACTACAGACAAAAAGAAATGATCTGACCATGCACAAGGATGTCCGCTCCTTGCCCAGGGCCCGCGCTGCCAACAATAAATCCTTACTACTATGTACCGACTGAGTGTCCATCAGGAGCAGGGCCCCCACCTGGTGGCCCTGTCCTGGGTGGAAAGCCAGGGTGCCCAGGAATCGAGGTAGGTCAGGGGTGACGGGGAGGTTGAGCACATAGAAAAGGATCAGAGCATGGCCAATCAGATAGAGTCCGTAAAGCATACTAAATATAAAAAACCCATGGCAGTTTTAATACACAAAACAATGTGTTCACACAGCCATTCATGTGCAGAATGCAACATCACAAAAATACTACAGGCACACACGTGAAGGATGTTCATGGTAAGATACGGGAGGGGGGTGCAGCCTACTTCCTCCTTAGTTGTTCAAGGAACTGTACTTGAAACCACATGACAGAAAAACCAAACAAAAAACCCCCCACAAAAATTAAAAACTTGCTTTACTGAAAAATGGCCCTTGAATTGTGTGGAAATGAAAGCGGTTTATGGCAGGAGCAGTATGCAAACAACCTTACCTGCTACTTTGCCCAGAAACAGGTCTCCAATAAATGTACTCCAAAAAGTCAAGCCTGACTTTCCTGACAAAAAAGCCTCTGAGCAAAAAGAAAATGTGCTTCAGTAAAAATCACACTGGAGCTATGTGAAACTGAAAGCAGTGGGGAGGAGTGTCACCCGACACATGCACACACATGCACACACACACACACACACACACACACACACACACACACACACACACACACACACACTCCTGGTCCCTTTAACTGAGGCAGCTATAAGGGACAAAAGCACAAAAATGCAGTCTGAAATGACACTCCCAATTTTACTATTGCAGATCAGATTTTAATACTGACAAAATAAAGCCTATTTATAAAATAAAAAAAGTTATTTTTTGCCAAGTTTAAGTTCTTAAAAGTAATGCAGTGCTAGCTCTCAGAAATGAGTGTCTCCTGTTCTCTACTAACTCAGAGTGAGGAGATCACATGGTATACATGGCTATGAACTCCAGCAATAGCCTCAGACTGGCCAATGAAGCTCTGTGAGACTTCAAAATCTCACGCACCAAATAGTGCTTCCTGAATAACAGTTGAACGGTGCACTATTCCGGAGGTTATCTGAATATTTGGCAAGCCTACTATTTTGTGATATTTGGGAAATAATATGGGCTCCATGCACAACCCTAGGCGCCAGAAGTACTGTTATTGATGCCAGTGCCTGATTAACTTTTACATGTGCTAGTAACCCTTTTCTTCTCCTAGGACCTTGATCCCAACCTTATTTAATCACTTGTTATTTGTCTACAATCTTGTGTTTTGTCGATAATATTAGTAGCATGCTAAGAATTTAATTTTGCCAGCTGTTGCTTGCATTGTGCTGGGGTGGGTCAGACTGTGCCAATGGGGACCACAATGATTTGGTACTGTTTCTGAGGAGCTAATATGAGCTTATAAATTAACACACTGATATTTTTCCTTGGAGGAGGAACTGCAGTTGACAAGTGAACTTTAACTGAGTGTCTCTGTAACACATCACCACAGGAGTTATCAGCCCATGACTCTGAACCTTATTTGAGCCCGTACCTCAGAGTTAATGTACTGTACTGTCCTCTGTGGTGATCCAGTACATACTGTTGCACAACTGCCCGTGCTAAAATGCTCAGGGCCCCAAATCTCAAAGATTGGTCAGCTATTGACCAGTGCATCAGCACTGTGTCACTACAAATAATTGCAATTAGGCAGTCTTTTACATTCATCCAGGCATACATTTGCAAGATTACACAAACTTTGGTTCATTGGTCTTCATCATCCTAAATAATCACACAGCATGTTTTCAAATGCGGAGCAGCAGAAAAGGCAGAAAACATATTCATACCCTGTGTTCATGCATGTGTCATCTCACATTTCCAGAGGGATGTGACACCTTCATCATAGCTAAGGCACTAGGCATGCATACCTGTTGTGCTGCCACTGCTTGCTATAATAGGTAGAGTTCAAAGACGTACTTTGAGATACTTTACAGCTTTTTGCTGATTGAACAGGATGACTGAGTCCATTGCACTTGGAGTAGGTGTTATCTTGTAACTATCTACAACTTTGTTGGGCCCCTGTTTGTGAAAATAAATGCCTTGGTTAAGGCAAGAAAATACCTACTTGAGATTTAGTGATACTGTGCTAATGCATTGGTCACTTTCTGAACAAGCTTAGTGATGTCTCATTACGTTCTCTAAAAATGAATGAGAATACTCAAACTGCCAAAATGATTAGTATGATTAAAGGGTACCTTCAGGAATGAGATGACAGATCCCCTTCGATATAACTGAAAGTCAATTAAATATGCCCACAAATATTTAATGATATACAGTATCCCTGAAAATATTATAGCTTTTAGAAAAAGGCATACAGTACACAAAACATGTTTTGTAGAATAAGTACTGTATAGTATTTCAAATTATTGGTCACTTATTTCATTTGTAATTCATCCCCAAGAAAGACTAGATCATTTTACTATCATTAATGCATTTTTTAAAGAACCCCTACATCAAATATAGACATGGAAAGCATATTTCTCTGGGATATGAGTCCTTTTAGTTCTTGGGACACGTTATTGATTTTTTATTACCAGCAGGTCCTCAGAGATCCATGTGTGTAAAGCAGAGTAACCTACATGATGTGAATGACCTGAATTAGTGCAGTGTTAGCAGCTACAGCTGGAACACTGCTAATCTGAACAACCACTCCGCATTTCTATTATGGTGTCCATTGATTAAGATGATCACATTTGCTAATCAATGTGAAAGAATAATTGTTTTGCCAATAGAGTCAATAATAATTAATTCAATACTTTATTCCTTTTGTGATTAACAACAGCTTGGGTCTTTCCCTTGTTCTATTTTCTAAGCTCATCAATTGTGTTCTTTTGAAAAAAGGTGGCAAGGGACTGAAACAATAAGGTGATCTACAGTATTAAAGGCTCCTTAATGGCTCAAGAACAAGTTTCAGGAATGTAATGTTCAGATGTAACTAAGCTTATATCTCAGATGTTTTCAGTGTGTCTTGTCACTGCATTATTTTGTACTTGGGGAACTTTGCCTCAGAATGGGATATTTGACCCCCTTGACTTTATCTGCTCCTGCTCCTTACCTACACATGAAATCAAAATATGATGGTATGGGAATTAGTATGAAGTTACCAACAGAGGATCAGGGAGCAAACTAAATAGACTAGGGACACCATTCACTTTTAATCCCTATTGATTCATGCCATGTGTAGATGAAGAGAAACAGCAGATGGAGTACAACAGACAAAAATCTGGGATTAGAAACATGTAGAATCATACATCTCTAATGTTTTCTACAGTATGTTCCTAGTTATGTGACTGGCCATGCCATTTAACTTGGCTGTTTTCCTCTTTTATGTATCACTTGCTGAGATTTGCAGAGTGGTGAGGCAGACCAAATTCCTCATCTTGGGCTGTGCCTGCAACATTCAAAGTGAACCAAAATGTTTCAATGATACTTTCAAACATGCTGACACATTTGCTGCTGTGTATCTGCTTCATGTCACAAAACTGATTTCTTTGACACATGCATCATCTTCTGTATGCAATTTGCTGAAACTGCATCAAAACATTAGACCATGTTTTATGTGGTATAGGTATTTGTCAAAAGTTGTGCAATTGTGATAAAAAGATTCATCACGCCCTGGGCAACCCTTTGAAAATCCAAGCATTTACTGTTTCTTTTGTATGCCTTGACTTTCTTACATGTAGCAGTTTTTGCCCAATGTTTTTGTCAGATCCTTTTGCACTGCAGTATAAACCTAGCAATTGCTGTGCCCTGACATGCCAAGGGACCACTACAAAAATGAGATATTATATCCCAAGGGGATACTCAGCCATCTATTTGATGAACATTTCAAATCAGTACATGTTTTGTATGACAATAGGGAAGAAAGGCATTTGATTTTATAAAGTACCTTTCATATACAGTACACTCTATCATAAAGTATGTTACAAGTCATGAACAATTGCACCAGCCATGACACAAACATTGGCAGGTTATGCAAGTCATTGAAGGAGGTTAAGGGAAGTTCAGGAAGTTTAAACATTATGTATCTTCCCCTAATGTAGCTAATCTATGCCAGCACTAGCTCATGGGCAGTTAAGCACAGATTAACAAATGCACAACAAAGTACCTAGTCTCCAAGAACATGTCACAAGTACTCCTAAAGTGTTCTGAAGAAAATCTCACAGTATATTTAGCAGAAATGAAATGCAAATTTCATGATCAAATAGTATTATTCTCGTTAGTGTGTGACTGTATTATGGCTTCGTGAGTGTGAAATATTTGCATTATGCAGAACCATTCCAGAAAGAGTTTTTTTTTTTAATTATTCTAAACTCAGACATCTCACTGTCACTACCAGTGGCTTAACTCCCTCTCTGCCCTTGTAATCAGAGTAGTATACTTAAAATACAAAGCTCTAACAAAATGTGTTTTAAAAACTTTTGCATGATTTTAACAATGATCCTGCACCAGGGGTTTACCAGAAGGGCCTGTGTGTCTACTACCTCATCTACTCGTGCTTACATCAGTGGTGCTTCCATAGCAGTTCACAGTCACAGTCACAGTTTTGTAAGTACTTAGTATTTCATCAGCCAAAAATAAACAAAAGCATCAAATAGCCTAATTATCACCTCTGCATTCCCAGTCATATCTCATACATGGTGTTAAGCAGCTACTGCTGTTTCTGTCACAAATATGTAATGATTTGGATGCAGTTGCCCAGTCCACATGAAACTACATTTCAGGACCAACAGCAGGGCCTTGTAGACCAACCTTGTTGATGATGTTGCTGCACTGTTGCCGATGCATATTGCCATGTTTAAACACCAAGCTGAATGCTGAAGAAATTATCCATTTTGATGACTTCCCTGCACTGATGAATGATGAAGGAGGACAGATGGACCACGCCTGATTTTGTCAGACCTACTGAGTGATTATCTGGCTGATGAAGCGATGACACTTGGTTTCAGTCTTCAGTTCTTCCATTAGTAGATTTGGCACTGTAAGTAATATCATATTTTCCGCCTTTCCTTCATTTCATTTTGTTTTTGTCATTGTTTATCAAGTTTTACTGTAGTGTAGTTATATTTTGCAAATGTTTAAATCAGCTTCAGCCAAGGGTTATAAGACTGCTGTAATCAAGACTGGGATATACATTTGAATTGTTTTTTCTCATGATTGTCTGTCTCTTCCTCTCTTGCAGTTACACCTCCATCTCCTTTGCTCAATTAGACAGCTCATTTATTTTCATGTGCAAATCTTGATTCTGCACAGCTAAGTATTTTACATTTCGTTTTTACCCTTCCTTTTTTCCATTTTCAGGTGTTCCCATGAAAATGATTTAATATGATTTTGCCCATTGTCAAGTCTAATTAAAAGTGTATTGGACTAATAAGGACTCTGCCCAAAGGAGTACATTTGCAGTGCCGCATGTGTGATCTATTAAATTAACAGTGTTTATTTGTATTCAAATGTCACCTTATGTGGTACTGCCAGACCACAGCCACTTACTGTGCATGGCCCAATGTTAGATCACTGTGTCCTCTATATCCTTATAGTTTTTGTATGATGTTTCTCTCCCTCTTTTGCAGGTCTTATCATTTATTTCAGTGTCACTCAATCTCCTTCTCCTCTGCCCTCCTTAATGGTGTTACTAGAAGTCTGGGGAATCCCAACTGAGCTAAATCACATGATCACTTAGTCCATCACCTTCTGCAGCATGTCAAGTCATTAAGTGCAATACTCTAAACTTATAAACTCCGGTATCTCTCTCACTGCCATTTCCAGTGTTTTATACCTATCACTAATGGTGCTGTGATACCAGTACACTTACAATCACAACCTCAGTCATCATAGCAGCTTTATTTTTAAAAACTAATTTCTAGTGAAATAGATGAAAAAAGAACTATGAAAATAAATATGGCAGTATAGTGCAGTGGTCTAAGGCTCTGAGCTGCAAATGTGGTGACATCCAGCAGGCAAGACCTGGGTTTGAATCCCACAGCTTCCACTTGCATACTGTGTGACCCTGAGCAAGTCACTTAACCTCCTTGTGCTCCCAGGTTGCTCCTGTAAAAAAGCTTTCAGCGTAGTGTGCTATACCTGGTTAAACAACTAAATAAAACTAAAATGCAACTTTTTTTAAGAAAAACTATTTACAACAACAACATCTTTCAAATAAAGCAGAAGTTGACATTTTTTATTTTTTGTCTCACTGGGGCACTATTTCTACTCTGGTGGGGTATGGGGTTGCTGCTGGTTGGGTGGCTACCAGTGATGCTGCCGCTTACAGGTAGCTGCAATGTCCTGGAGCTTGTCCTTTATTATTTCTTGGGGGGGGGGCTCAAAGGAAAATGTTGAGGCCACACCAAAGCTTTTTACCTGCCTCTTCTTCTTTCTAATGGACAGGTCCATCAATATAAACCTCTGTTGTAAGGTGCCGTTTGGCTCTGCTAGGAGTGTAGCAAGCCCTAGAACTGGCCCTCCATCTTTCTCCTGCCTATACTCCTCCTAAGTCCTGGCCTCACATGCAATTGTTATTTGTTTGAGGTACCTGGCTGCTCTGCTGCTAAGCTTCTTCTGGGCAGGGGCCTCTGTCAATGTAAACAAAGGGAACAAACAAGATTATACTCTATTGAAAATGTTGGCAAGTTTGCCTTTTGACAGGTATCTCTACATGTTGTACCCCTCCACCCTGGGATGATAGATATGAACGTTATAGATATATAATCTTTTTGTTACAGAAATATCACATTATTGACATAATGTCTGATCCAATAATAAAAATGTAAACAGAGGTTGGTGAGGAACTTGTCCCTTGCCAGATGCAATGGCTGAAAGATGACTGATGCACACTTTGCATCACTGTTCTCAAAAGGACCCATGGCAGAGGGAGTATCATTGAGAGCTGTCACATAACATCTAGCATGGTAACCACATTGTAGTCATCACCAGAAATCCCACCAGTGCCTATCCTCCCTGGAAGTTGCCTACCTAGCAAAGATCCCTACCTTTATGTCAAGTTAAAAAGTGCCAAGTGCCACATGCCATACATACAAACATCATAGTGTATGGACCTCATAAAACAGTTGGCATAGTACTTGTAAATAGAGACCAGCCAACAGCCTGACATAACTGGGAAAGATCCTCATCCCAATGCCATTAAAAAGGACAAAATGTGGAAACAATTCTGTGTACTATGCAACTTGTTTTATCCATGCCTATGAAATGTAACATGATCCAACAGGAAGTCCCCAAAGTCCCTTTCATACATAACTGAAATTAAATCGTTTATAATTTGTGTATTGCATAAATTTCATGCCAGTGTCTGTGGGTGAGAGAGGATGTTGAACAACTTCCCTTGCCTGGGCAGCAGCACTATCTCCAATCTTAGCAGCTCACACTGGGCCACCTGCTCCTCCCTTGGCTTATCCTGACTGATGAATAGTTGTTAACACAAAAGAGGAAGATTACATCAGCAGGACATTAGAAATGAGTGCTTCACAATATTATAACAGTTATACAAAGCGACAAACATTTTCCATACTTGGTCAATATTTTCATCTGGCAGGGCTGCCAGGGGAAACTTGGAGGCATGTGTCACTGACACGTGGCAAGCATACCAGGTGTCAGTTAGGAATGGTGCTTGCTTCCACTGCCAAAAGCAACACAAGTGGCCTGAAAGGTTGCTACAGCCACCATGGGTTTTCTTTTGTGTACCTAAGTGATTGACTGGGCCATTGCTCTCTAACATGCGCCATGGGGAGGTGGGTGTGAGAAAAACTTTGAAAAAAATTACCTAAGTACACAATCTTCAGCCAGGGCCTGCACTGTACACCATCACTGTACAGATAGATGGTGCAGTCAGTGCTGGATGGGATTTTATCAACTTCCACAGAACATAGAACTAGGTTCATGGACTGGGTATATGGAAGGTGGTGGAGTAAAAGCTGGTGGATTGTAAACAAATACTGTTGAGTTCAGAATGTGATAACTGAAGAAGACAACAGAAGAATCCAAAGGTCAAACTCCACCCCAATCCCACTGAAAATGGCACTATAGCACACAAAATTGTGTTCAATTGGATGGTGGCAACTCAGACAGATGGAACATACAGTAGTTGAAGATCATAACAAGGGCTCAAATAAAAAATCTTGGTGCCAAAAAAGAACAGTTATCCTGCTCTAGGACATTGACAGTCAGGTGCCAGCAGCTGCACCACAGACAGCCACTACACTGGTATCCCCCCAACTCACAGTCTATAGCTCCTCAATAAAGACTGTATTCTCATATTACAGTTTCATGTTTAATGTGAGCAAAAAGGAAGCACTGGATAGCACTCATCAACAGCAGTGCCCTGGCATTTCCATCCTCCTGTCCGTTACAGTGATGTCACCCCAGTGTATTCCAGCATGTGGTGATCTCTGCATTAGATAGTATCTCCGTAATGCTTAAGATACTTGGTAATACAAGCCGTTCTCTCTTCCCTGCAATTCACCAAAGTTCTATTCTCTTCCCATATCATCTCTTTGTATAATTTTTCATCACTTTTGTGTCCTGGATGCTGGTCTCCTCTGGTGCGAAAGGTGCAGACAGATCTTTCCTAGTACTGCCCTGAGTGCTCTCTGCAGTAGCAATCTCAAACAATGGCCAATTTAATGTGATCACCTGTTTCACTCACAGTTTCCCTCTCTCCAACTGTCTCACTCTTAAAAGTGAAACTTAACCTCAACCACATGTGCCAAAACTGCAGAATCTAAACCAACAATTAAACTCTATTCTGAAGTTTATATAGAGAACACCTTCACAACCGTGGACTGCTTTCGCTATACTTTAAACTCGTATCATTCCACATGCACTTTTAATAATGCAAGTTTAAAGTAGTATTGCAGCACTACAAACTTTTATCATTAAAAGTGTATGTGGAATACTAATCTGTGGTTACAATAAACTGTGGTTATACTTGAACTTGAACCAGTTTACAATCACAAAATTGTGAAATCAAAAAATGCAAGTGAAGTCACTATCCATGGTTTTAATAATGTATCCAAAAAGACTTTTGGAGTTCTGTGGAATTAACCCCTGCAATTCTGAAAAGTATTTTGGAAGCAGAATTGCCATTCTGGCAGTATTCCACTGGTGAAATTTCAGAGTCCGCACAGCACTACAGGCCATTGTTACAAACAAATGAAACTAGTCTAACATGTAAGGAGGAAGTTCAGGCTTGCAGTGACTAAAGACAGACACAGTGGCGTAGACCACAGAAGAGGAAGCAAGGAGGAAGAGGTTTGTGGAGAGTGAAGCTAGAATCACTGGAAAGGAGGATGGGCTTGTTCTGCTGTGCTGTTTTAAGTATTTTTTTATGTTTGCTTGTCACACATGCACAATCTAAAATTGTGTTAGAATGGCATTTCAGAGGTGTGTCACTGTTGGAGCCAGTGCAGCTCAGGATTGAATGGGTTCAACAGTGACAAACCAATGGTCAGCCAAACTGATCATGACACAGTTCTTGGCTTGTTGAGTGGAAACTTCCATACTTGAAATAAATAAGCCATTCTGATCCAGGGCAGCTCTATCTTTTCATCTGTATGATGCTGCCCATCAGCAAGGTGAGCTGTGTCATAATCAGCATGTTGGTGGTCATCCTCCACAACCTAAAGCAATCCTACCCCCTGCCAAGCATCCCTCCCACCTCCACATCACTTTCTGTGCCCTTTTCAAATAGATCCCACCTTCTGTTAAGTACCCCTCCCACCTCCCCATCACTTCCCATACCCAGTGCATCTTTCCAACAGATCCTACCCACTGCCAAGTATCTCTCCCACCTTTCCATCACTTCCCATACCCCTATAAATATAAGTTGACACTAGGGTGTCTAATCCCCGGTGCTGATACCTGAAATAAAGAAAAATTTCCCTCATAGTCTTTTTCAATTTATTTTTAAACCCTATAAAAAAGAAAATGTCACTGATGTCTGTTGCTGCCACCACACTCACTGCCATTACCTTTCTCCCCATCTTAGCCACCCAGACAGAACATCCCCATATCTGTTACTTAGCTACTGGGGTCCAATGCCATCATCATCTCTGCAATAGCGACACATCTTCTCTCTTCAAGGCCAGACCATTAATTGAGAGAATCTTGAGAGAATCTGGTTATTGTGTCAAAGTATTTCAGTGCTTTTTGAACTTGTACTCATATCTTGGTACTTTTTCAGTATTTTTCCCCAAAATTTTCAACATGGCCTTTTTGAGATTCCACATCATGAACAAGGCAGGTAAAATTCTTCAAAACCAGCCTGAAAGGTAATTTCACACTTCCTTCAGAAAATCATCTTTTGGGCAGGATTTCAAACCTTTCACCTACTGGATTCATGTGGTGGGGTCATAAGAAGACTGTTGAGAATCTGGGGTCAAAATATTAAAACACAACAAAGTTGTTAAGGTACATTGAAAATTTTCAATGCTTGCGCATAACTTTGGTAATTTTCAGTATGTTAACCACACGTTTTCAACATAGCCATTTTTTTCACACCACCTCATAAATGTGACAGGTGCTGTTTTTCAAATCCTGGCCAAAAGGTGTTTTCAGACTTCCTGTGTGAAATGATTATGTGACCAGTATTTTATAAATGACACCTGTCATGTTCAGAAGGAGGGGTCATAAAAAAAAAAAGACTATGCCGAAAATTTGTGGTCTCAGTGTCACAAAACAATGAAATTATGAAGAAACATTGAGTTTTTTCAATGTTTACACATAACACTGTGATGTGTGCAGATTTTGGCCCAGACTTTTTAACATAGCCCTCTTGTTACCACACCTCGTGAACATGACAGGTGTCACTTTTCAATTCTCCTCTGAAAAATGCTTTTGCATTTAATCTGCAAAGTCACCATTCCAATGGAATTTAAAAGCTTCCACCTTTGTGATCATAAGGTGGAGTCATAAAAAGACTGTGTTAAAACTATGGGCCCAGATATTCAAACTGTGCCCAAAAAGTGCGCAACAGCAGGAGCAAGTGCAAGTCCATTGCACCCATGTGCAAGAGGCGCGATATTCAAAAACGGCGCTGGCCAAGATGCGCCTACAGCTGATGACTGAATATCACACCACCTGCGCCATAGCGTAACTAGGGAGGTGAAGCTGAGCATATCTGATGCACCATAGTGCAACAAGGGATGTTCAGCTGAGCAGTCCAGATGCGCCATAGCGCAACCAGGGATGCCTCCCCAAGCAGCACAGCAGCAATGCAACAGCACAACCAGGAATGCAGGGGCCCACCACCCATGCCACAGATGGGCAGAGGAACACACAGAAGAACAGACATCGTCCCCCCACCCCCATGCACTGCAAAACTGGGGGAGGGCTGGAATAACCACTGGCCCATGGAGACCAGCAACCAACCAACAGCTCGGCCATGGTGCCCCATCACACCCCCTGGCAAGCTGTGACCGGCACACAAGGAGGGCTGACCACCCCATGCCACACCATCCCACCAATGCAGAGCACACCCTGCACCATGACCCCCAAGCACCCTGCCCAGGAGCAGCATCCACCAGTGCAGGATACCCCATGCATGCCACCACCCCCACTGTGACAATGCAACCCTGTGCACCACAGAACCATGCAAGGCAGCCCCACCTTAAGCACCCATCAGCAGGTGGCAGCACACAGCGATGCACCAACTGCATACACAGTGCCACCATGCACAGCCCCCCCGAGGTACAGCTGAGAGACCGACCATGCGTCAGCACATGAGGTACCCCACACATGACAGGGCATGCCCTGGACCCCACCACCAGCAGTACAGCACCCTGCACGCCCTCCCAAGGACACACCCTGACCCAGCCCAGGCCACAACAGCCAGCGCAGATGCCCACAGTGGTGCATGGAAGAATGCATCACACCGGATGCAATACAGTGCATGGACAAATACCCACCCATACCCAAGGACACACCAACACAGGGACACAGTAGTGGGGCAACCAAGCCTCCAGCATGTGGCCATGGAAACCATGTACACACAGCCAGCACTCCTCCATGGCACAGGAGTGCCAGCCACCCTGTGCAGGCACTGTGGAGCTGTACGCCACCAGCATTTTCCGAGCACAAGTGACAGACAGTGGTGCACATTCCCTGCAACACACACAAGCCACAGCATGGAGGTGGGACAACAACAGCGGAGGCCACAGTGTCACCTGAGGTAGACATGCACCACACCAGTGACAGGAGGCAACCCAGCATTGTGACGGGTACAGTGGCTGTCCTGCATGGACAGCCACCACTGACATGCCAGCGGACCGTACAGGTCACAGACATGCAAGGGAGTCAGCTGCACAGGCCATGGATGGGCTGACAGGTGCATCATGGACACAGAGCATGCACCATGGACCACTGCACACAGTCATCCAGTGCACAGGGGAACAACACACACACCACAGACAGTGACTAATAGCTACTCCCACACCATAGTCACTTCCCCACGGACACACATACACGCACATGACTGCACCACCCCTGACGCCATGCACACCACTGCAGCTGAGCACCTATAGCCTGCTGCAAATCAGAGACCACCACAGTAGGCATATCAAAAGAAATGTATTTAAAAATAGCAAACAAAACTATGTACAAATATTTACAAAAGTTTGGGGGGAGGGCCACAAACAAGGTGGGGGTGGGTAAGGGGCAGGGGTGAACAAATGGTAGAGGGAAGGAGGGGTGTGAGGGTGGGTCCAGGGGGTAGGGGAAATCAGGGGCATTGGTAAGCTCAGTGGGAGCCCCGCTCCCCACTCCAGCTGCTCCTCCCGCCATGTCGCCACCTGACACCTAGCCTGTCGATCCTTTCCAGGATTTCCAGTGATGCCCTGGCAACATGTAGGATCTCCTGCAGTGCCTCCTTGATTGTCTGCAGCTGCCATCCACCTAGGACAAGGGAGCAGAGTCAATAGGTGTGAATGCACAGCCCCATACAGCCCACCCACTGTGCATGGCATACGGCCATGGGACATGCCTCTGTGATGGTGTGTGACCACCCACAGTGATCGCGTCCACAAGACCTGCCCACCCAGGCGCACACAGCCATACGGACCACTGCACACACCCACCAGCCTAGCCCTGCACAGCACCACTGTGGCTGTTTAGTGACATGGCTATGTGGTGCGAAGGCAGTGGCACAGCCATGTACCCGGTGCATGCATGGTCCACCATTGATGCACTCCCAGACATGCAGTGCCACTGGACAGTGCTGACTGTACCAAGTTGCATGTATGGCAGTGGTGTCAATGGATGGTGGCCACGCCCCACTGCCTGCCCTGTTACACAACATGCAATAATAATCATGGATGTAAGGCACTCACCATCATCAGGCTGGTCCCTCTGCTTCTGTGGACCTTCGCCCCTCCTGGAGTGATGGTCTTCCTGCTGGCACCTCCTCTCCCTCACCAGCCGTCACTTGTCTGGGCCTAAGGTGCAAACATGGAGAGAGGAACATCAGTAAAATCCTGTAGCAAAGTCCCCCTGCCCCCATGTGTGTGCAATCCCACACAGCCAGACCCACCCACCCAACACCCTGATAACACCACCACCACAGCCAACACCGGACATTCCCCCCCCCATGTTCCAGACACATGCAACCGTGATACCCATATGGAATATAAAAGTGTATGGATGTTACACCTACCTGGCCGTGGCACCGTGCCCCTCCTGGCATGTGCCTGCAGGCGGGCAAGCAGGTCCGGGTCCCTCCACCTCAGGTCCCCATATCTGTGGCGGCACTGCTACAGTCAGATGAAGATGGAGGAGGGCCCATCCACCTCCACAGGAATATGCAGCTCAGTGCAACAGTGGGCCCGCCTGGATGTCCAGACTGATGTTGTTGGAATAGGTGCAGAAGAGGCCCTGCCCATGTCCCAGCATGCCAGCATCCACGGATGCCAGCATGCTGTGACTTGGGCTGGTGCCAGGCTCATCACCAATGATGATGTCACTAACGTCATGGGCAGTGACATGTGTGTGCCACAGGATGGCCACACAGCAGGTAACATCGCGACCATGGCTGTGGGTGGTGCCGCCATGGAGGCCTGCATGTCATCACAGTCCCAGCCTGTGCCTGTCAGCACTGGTGGGGCAGCACTGGTGTATGTACAGGAGAGTGGGACTGTTGCAGCCACTGCAGCGGCACCAGTGAGCCCTGGGGAGAATCAGCAGTCGGCCAATGGGCTTGGGGGTACAGTGTCAGGGGGCAGCATCAGTGCACCACCTGTGGACATACCCAGGCCTGATCCTGGTTTGCAGCACCCACCCTCAAGGGGTGCTGAGCATCAGGGCCATGCACACCCTGAGAGACAGAATGCCGATCAGGCAGATGACCTCTTGGATGAGCACACCCGCATACTGCAACCATCTGTCAATCAGCAGATGCAGCTTGTAACGGTGGTGGGTGCACTGAGTGTGGCTCTGGAGCAGACAGAGGAGCGTTGCAGCAGAGAAACTGCTCTGCTCCTGGCAGGGATGGACCAGATGCGGGATGATGTGACCTCTGCCATTGATAGGCTGACACATACAATCACAGCTGCCATGGCCACAGGGGGGAAATAGTTAGTTGCCCATGCAGCGCAGACACCATGCAGTGCAATGTCCACCCCCCATTCCCAGCGTCATGCGACACCCTCCTTGTCAACACCGGGTTCAGCTGTGGGCATCCCGAGCATGCCTGGCGCAGGCATGTTCGGTGTGCTGCAGACCCCTGCACGAGCACGATCATGTTCATGCAGTGGAGCCCCTTGGGGACCAGCGGTGCCACCCCATGAGGCCAGTGGTCAGCCTGTCAGTGCTGGCGGGTCTTGGCAGGGCCACCCATGCATCTGTGGTGGCCAGGGCACTGTGGCACATGACTGACCTGTCTCCCAGTGTGGCTACTGTCTGATGCTGCCCTGTGTGCATTGTGTCAATCCGCAGGCAATGCATGGGTGGGTACCCGGGCCCTGTACGCAGACACACAGTCCATCTGCACACCCTCCCGGCTGCTGTCTGCAGTTGCGTGTGAGATGATGATGCCTGCATTGCACTGTACACCAATGTGCAATGGTGCCCAGCATCTGACACATGCACAATGACAGGCAGTGGGTGTGGTGGTCTGTGGACATGTGTGTGGCTAGGGGTGGTGTTCTGGGTTGGTGTGCCTCCTATCCTTTGTGCATGTCTGGTGCATTGTGTGTGTGTGTGTGTGTGTGTGTGTGTCTGTCTGTCCATGTGCCATGTTAGACCTCACCCATCCCTAGTGGTGTGTGTGGTTCCATGCCTGGCCACTTCCCTTGATGGCATGCACCCCTGGTGTGTGTCCATGCGTGTTTGTGGGTTGTGCCTTAGCCACTGGTGGTTGCACATGGCCCCATGACTTACCTGGGTTGGCTGAAGTGCTCCTCTGTGATGGGGTCCCGGTGCAGCTGTGCCAGCTGGAGCAGTCGGGGGTCCTGTCACCCAAGGGGGGGCTGCCCATCACCATTGTCACCGGCGTCCTGATCGTTCTCATTGCTGTCCCCATCTTCGACCTGTACGGCTATCCCACATTTGTTGGCCATGTTGTGCAGGATGCAACAGGCCAGGAAGAACCCACAGGCCTTTGAGGGCTGTACTGTAGGGCACTGCCGGAGGCGTCCAGGCAATGGAAACATGCCTTCAGCATCCCGAACACCAGCTCAATGACATTACGTGTGGTGGTGTGTGCCTCATTGTAGCGTTGCTGCGATGGGGTTTCAGGCCGCCGGTATGGTGTGAGCAGCCAGGGATGGAGTGGATATCCACTGTCACCTGTGTGTAGAGGGTGGAGGTTAGTTTGGTGATCAGCATCACCCTGACCCAGGCCATGTAGGCCACTACCCATGTCACCTCTGACCATGCCCCTCCCAAGCCCTATGTTTGTATGTGTGGTTTGCATACTCACCCACTAGGTGGCCAGTGGGGATGTCCCCACTCTCAAATCTGGCACAGTGCTGGCTGGTACCAGATGAAGGCATCGTGTGCTCCCCCAGGGTGCATGGCACAGACACTGATTATGCGCCCCCCGGCATCGCACACCACCTATCAGTTGATGCTAGCATAGCCCTTGCGATTCATGTATGCGGCCCCCTCTGGGCCAGGTGGTGTGCGGATGGCCACATGGGCGAGTCTATTGCCCCTAGCATGCCAGGCATACATGCTATCCTGTGAACTCCTGCATGTTTGCTGTGCACTCCGGTGTGCTGGGAAATGGATGTACTCTGCAGCATGTGGCAGCAGTGTGCTGAGGAATTGGGTGAGGTGGCATGACACGGCTGACTGGGTTATGCCTGTGGTGTCCCCTGTTGGTCTCTGGAAGGTACCCATGGTGAGCAAGCACATGCAAGCTGTCACTTTAGTCTCCACTGACAGAGCATGGCTCTGTCATGTGGGTGCCTGCATCACATCACTGCACAGCTCACAGAGCCACCTCAGAATTACCCGATTCAGGCGGTACCAGCCCACGACCTCCGTATCACTGTACAGCTCGAAGCTGGTGCAGGCTCGGTACTGCCTGTTGGGGGCATACCGCCGATGGGCTCTTCCACAGCCACGCCCCCCTGCTGCCCACCTTCTCACCCCTGTCATTACTGCCTCCATCTGGATGGTGGCACTGGCCATCCCTGGCTTGTGTTCACCCCCCTGGCAGCTGTTTCTGTGTTCCCCCTGCTGTCCTGGCTGCTACTTCCCCTGCACCGGGAACACCTGACTGTGCTGGCCTCACTGCTGTGTGTCACTTCTCCCTTCTGCACTGTGGCTCCCCACACCTTCCCCCGAGCCTGTGGGTTCCAGGTGCCCTTTCACTGTCCTGCCCTGTGTGTGTGTGTGTGTGTGTGTTGCCTGTGTGGCTGGCTATAATTCAGCAACTTGTGGCTTCCCTGTAGTGTTCTTGTGCCTCTCCCTTGTTCCTTTTCATTTTGGCTCATTTCCGCTATGGTGCAACTTCTGCTTGCTCCCCTATTGCGCATGGCGCATGTTGTTGAATATCGCACTGCACCATCTATGCATGGTTCCTCCCCCTTCAGTTGTGCATACATTCATTATCATTGCACTTTTGCTCAGCGTGATTTGGGGGGCGCAACTGCCTCCCACCGAATATTGCAGAATGGCGCATTTTTGGACTTGCGCTGGCACAACCCTATTGCGCATGACGCAACTCTTTTGAATAGCTGAGCCATGGGGTCAAAATGTAAAAAAAAAAAAACAAAGTAATGAGGAAACAAATTTGTTCAATGTTTACTCATAATTCTGTGATTTTTGCAGATCTTGGCCCCAAATGTGCACATAGCCCTTTTGTTACCTCACCTGATGAATGTGACAAGTGTCATTTTTTGAATCCCTTTCAACACATGTGTGAAACCACCTTTCAGACAGGATTTATAAACATCCACCAGTCTTGATGATAACATGGGGATAAAAAAGACTATGTTGAAAATCTGGGGTCAAAATGTAAAAATACAAGTTAAGTCATGAAGAAACATCAAATAATTTAAACTGCTTCTCATTACTACATTTTTTGGCCCCTAATGTTGAACATATCACTTGTGTCATCTCACCTCATGAACACGATGGGTGTAAATTTTCATATCCCCTTTGATTTTTTTTTTTTTGCAGTAGCACTGCAAAATCACCTTGTGGATAGGAGGACCTGTCTTGATCACAGTGTCAGGGCATAAAAATACTATCTATGAAATTTGGGGTCAAAATGTGGGAGCACATTAAAAATTAGATATTGCTTCTCAGCTGGCCTATCCTTGGTAAATGCTATCTAGAAATGAGTAAAAGCAAGATACCACTGAAAAATGAAATATTGCATCTGATCTGGTCTATCCTGGGTAAATATTTTATTTTTTTTATTTTAAAAGTTTCACCAGGAAAGACATACTAAGCTTAACACAGCTTATCTCCAGATGCATCCGGCGGAGGGAGGGGGGTAGAAGAGGGCAATGAAAACAGTCAGAACAAAAGTTACAGTAATTACATAGCAGATAAAAACAAAAATTAAGAATCATATGCAAAGCTACAATCAAGAGGCAGTTTATGCATTTTTTATTTATTTATTTAATATTTCAGAGAGACCTTTGAGTGTGAGCTCTTTTACAAAGGTTCCCAAGTCATAGTTTACAAAATATGACAATACACATATACAGTTGTTACAGATGCCTGCTCATTGGTATTCCAGAGCAATTACAGTGAGAGTTAAACAAATTGGAAAACAAACAGAGTAATTATAATAGAGTAGAAGCTAATTTAGAACAAGCATTTGTCAATGCCGAATTTTTGCTTGCTGGCATTGGCATTGGTAGTGTAGAAGTTACAGAGCTGCATAATAGGAATGGCAGTGAAGTATTGAACTGAAGCCAACCCTACCAGCACCCTACAGAGACTGACAGGCATTGGGGTGTGCCTTTGGGTCATCAGGCATAACGGCCATGCCATTTCACCACACCCTACCCTGCAGACACCGACAAGTGTCACGGTGTACCTTGGGGTCTTTGGCCCTTATGCTCACCCCATTCCATCAGGAAATATGGTGAGATGGGTGCTGTATAGGAGAATGGGGTGAACTCTGGGGCCAAAGAGTCCAAGGCACACCTTGATGCCTGTCACTGGCTGCAGGGTGTGGAATGGTATGAACATTACAGGCGAGAATCCCAAGTCACACCCCTGATGCCTGTCAATCTGTACAGGATGGAGCGTTATGGTCAGAAACCCTAATGCCTCAGGCATTCGTTGGTATTTTCACTCCAAATTTTCAACATGGGTTTTTTGTGACCCCCACCTTATGAACAGTGGCAATATCAGTTTGTTAGCTGAAAGCTGATTTTGCATAGCGACTGAGCCATTTGGCACCACAGGTGCGAAAACACATTTCAAACAGGATGTGAAAAATGACAGCTGTACTGTTAATGGGTAGGTGAAAAATGGCAATGTGGAAAATGTGTAGTGAAAATATAAAAAAAACTGGTGAAGTCACGAGCATGCACAGAAAATGCGCAACGCACACCCGTAATGCAATTAGTTTGGGGACTTTTTACAGCAGATTGTCAACACTGGGATTTTGGAACCTCCGCTCATGAACAGTGTCACTGTGATTTTCTTAATCTGTCCCAAATAGTGATTTCCCACAGCGACCACGCATCTCTGTGCTGGAAGTGCGAAAACACTTTTCGGCCATGGCGTGAAAAATGACAGCTGTACTGTTCATATGGAAGTGTGAAAAAATGCCAGGGTGAAAATCTGGACTGAAAATATTAGAAATCCATGAACTTACCAGGGTGCGTGGAAACTGCACAATGGTCGCTCGTAACACAGTCATTTTATGAACTTTTTTCACCAAATTTTTAATGTAGCCATTTTAACACCTCTGCTCATGAACAGTGTCACTGTGATTTTCTTAATCTCTTCCGAACATTGATTTCGCACACCGACTGTGCCATTGTGTGCTACATGTGTGGAAACACATTTTGGGCAAGATGTGAAAAATGACAGCTGTACTGCTCATAAGGAGGTGTGGTAAAATGGCAATGTTGAAAATCTGGAGTGAAAATATTGAAAATTCACAAACTTACGAGCGTGCATAGGAACAGTGCAATGCATGCTCGTAAAACAATCATTTTGGGGAATCTTTTCACCAATTTTTTTACATAGCCATTTTAACACCTCTGCTCATGAACAGTGTCATTGTGATTTTCTTAATCTGTCCCAAACATTGATTTCGCACACCGACTGTGCCATTGTGTGCTACATGTGTGGAAACACATTTTAGGTGAGATGTTAAAAATGACAACTGTACTGCTCATAAGGAAGTGTGGTAAAATAGCAATGTTGAAAATCTGGAGTGAAAATATTGAAAATTCGTGAACTTAAGGGCGTGAGTAGGAACTGCGCAACTCATGCTTGTAAAATAGTCATTTTTGGGAATTTTTTCACCAAATTTTCAACATAGGGTTTTTGAGGACCTACCTCCTGAACTGTGACACTGTCATTTTGTAAATCAGTCCCAAAAGGTGGTTCCACGCAGTGACCACAAAATCACCTTTTGGGCTCAATTAGCAAAATGACAGTGACAGAATTCATGAGGAGGGGTCCCAATAACCCTATGTTGAAAATTTGGTGAAAAAATTCCCAAAAATGCCTGAGATATGCATCAAAGTTGAAAAAACCCTATTTATTCCATTATACAGCTTACCAGCATTTCCTCAGTTCTCGGTCGGCTTTGAAGAGTGCAGACGTGTTCCTGGTCCACTGAAGATTGTTGTGCTGGACTCTGGAGGAAAGTATGGGGTGAGGTGGGGGTGTGTGGGGAGGCTGGGTGCACAGAGGATGGGCGTGGATGTGAGGATGGGGGTCAGGACAGTCAGCGAGGGAAGTTTTTTTTCTTTTCAGGTGCTTTTCTTTTTAGGAGGATGATGCAGGACTTGTGCCATGCTGGAGTGGGCTCCCAGTATGGCAGCTGGAAGGCTGTTTGGGGGGGCAATGGAGCTAATGGGAGATTGGGCACCCCCGACAGCCATACAGATTGTTGCCATGCTGGAGTGAGCTCCCAGGTGGCACCTAGTAATCTCTTGGGGGGAGGGTAAACAGTGGAGCCAATGGGGGATTAGGCACCCCTGTCAGCCATACAGAATGTTGCCACACTGGGGTGGGCTCCCAGCATGGCACCTGGAACTCTGTTGGGGGGGGAGAGTGCAGCAGAGCCAACAGGGGATTGGGCTCCCCCATTGGCCATACAGTGTGTGCGTAGGGGGGATGCATGAGCATGCAATATGCATGTGTGTGTGTGGGAGGAGTGCATGAGCACACGATATCTTATCGCTGCTCACTGAAGTGTAGTTCTCCCTTTCAACTGTATGTCACTGCATTTTCAATTGCTGTCATAGACAGCTGCAGCATTCATTGGCAAACTGTGGCCATGCCTGCAAACACACTGACTGAATTGGAAGACAGGGTGCCACACCTTCGAAAACTTGGGATGATGGCACTATGTTTCTTGCACATTCGTGCAAGCAGAGATAAAAATGATTGTTTGCACCAGTTTGCCCCCTTCCTAGCGACCTCGGAATCCGTTGTTAGACTAAGTTGAGAAGACTGTACAGGGGTTAGTGCTTACTCAAGATGGCAGTGGGTTGGGTGTCAGTAAATCAAGAGGGCAGGGTTTGAATTTACCCGCAGAGGGAAAGAGGTGGGGAGGTGGGTCGGGGTGCTGTGGGGGGCAGCTCCAGTGGGGCCTTGTCAAGTAGGGGGAGGAAGGGGGAATAGGAAGAGGCATTATCTATATGCAGCTAGAGCTGATGGAATAGATTACGCTCTAGGCTGGGCTGGAAAAGGAGACAGGGTTCACTAGGTAGCCCCAATTGGGTGGTACCTAAGTTAAGAGCCAAAACTTTCAAGTAGTGCCTGGGCAGCAGGTACACTTTGCGCATGACATGAGATGCTGTTTAAGGCCTGCTTTGAATTGAGATATGCTGTTTGTTTGTAGTTTCTTAGGGAGTTCATTTATCCAGAGGGAGGCCCAGTAGGCGAAAGTGCGCTGCCCTAGTGAGGTTCAGTGGAATGAGATAGACAGTGCTCCATTCTTCTTCCCTCTGGGGATGTGAGGTGTGGGTGAAACCTCAAGCAGGTTACCTACACAGGGTGGGTTTTTTCCAAGGAGTGCCTTTTTTACCAGGAGGCAGGTTTGGTATTTGATCCTGTCTTTTAGGTTGAACCAGTTTGTACCCTCATACAGGGTACATATATGGGTGTATTGATCCACACACAGGGTAAGGCAGCATGCAATTTGGACCCTTTTGAGTGCTGCTTCAGAGGCAGCACCATACATCACCAGCCCGTAGTCAATCGTGAAGAGTATGGAGCTGGAGACAGAGGTTCGGAGTGCCTCCAGGGTGAGGGAATTTTTATGCCTATAGAGGACCCCAATCTTTGTTTTACTGCTTTTACAAGGGAGTCTTTGTGGTACATATAAGTGAGTGAATCATCAATGATCCACAAGGTACTTAAACAAGTATACCTGCTCAGTCAGCTCATCAGCCTTATTTGTGATTTTGAGGGAAGTATGCTTCCACTTATGGTGAGGGTTAGACAGATACAATTAAAGTGAAAAGTGCAATTTATGTGAGAAAGAAGCCATCCAGTGGGTTTCAAAGAAAATACAATTCAAAATGCAGAGGTAAATGAGGGACTGAGAGTAGGAGCAGGGACTAGTATCTAGAGGAGATAGAAAAAAGGAGGATAATCCAGTGTAGATCAGGAGTAGAGGGAGAGGAAGGGAGTATAATGTAGTGAGCAGCAGAACAGGGACAGGGATCAGGTACAGTTGCATGAGTGAGAAGTGGAATTTTGGAGAAGAGGGGAGAGCGAGCATTGTGAAGAGGCAGAGTTGATATTTAGGGGAAGAGAATTCCATAGTTTGGAGAAATGGTACGAGAAGGCAGAATGGCATCCTGAGGATTTTCTTGAAGGGAGTACAAGAGAAGGATATCTAGGGTTGCAAAGGGTGTAAGGTGAAGGTGGAGGGGGGAAAGTAAAGAGGTTAGGTAAGAGGAGAGAGAGACTAGCCAGTATTTAGAGATAAAGGAGATACAATGACAGAGATGTCTGGCTTCAAGTGAGGGAATGGAGAGTGAGGAATATAGGGATAAATGGTGGGTGCAGGGCAGACAGGCTAAGGCAAAGTGACAGAAGAATTGAAAGAGGGAGTTCAGTCTGGCTAGGGTGATCATTGGAGCAGCACTGTAGACAATGTCATCATAGTCGAGTATGGGGAGAATCATTTTCAGGACAGTGGCTCGGTGACTTAGAAGAGGAATGAAACATCTATTCTTGTATAATGCACTGAGTTTAGGGTGAAGAGTTTGTGTATTGCATCCACATGCTCAGAAAAGTCAAAGTGCCATTTGAGTCAGACCCCGAAGCACTTAAATGTGGGAACATCATCGATTGTGGTCCCAACTAAGGTGTAGAAGCAGGGGAGGATGGTAAGCCTAGTGAGTGTCTGCCTAGTGCCCAAAGTCATTATGACCATTTTCTTGGCATGAAGGGATAGCTGATTTGCCCAGAACATGTTCTGAAAGTTGATGAAGTCCAGCTGAAGCCTCTCCATCAGGTTGGAGGGGAAGGAACCAGAGGCAAATAGTACTGTATTATCTGCATACATATGTAATAGTAAATCGTTTATTGTTCGACACACAAGGTCTTTACAAAATTTAAAATGTTAAAATTCCATAATTTTCACAATTTGTTAAACACGTATGACTTATACAAAAGTTTAAAATTCCACACTTTTTACAAATTGTTATGCTTGTATATAAATATCATACACTGAATGTACATCATCAGCAATGACAAAAACAGTACACATACCCACATTTATTTTAATGTCTTAAATTCCATATTCCTCTGGGGTCCTATCTATGTACAGTATTATTAATGGAAGTTTTTTTTCTGTATTAAATAGATGTGTTCTGTTTATTCTGTTGACTGATTATGTTGTACCCTAAAACCAGGCTCTTACATTAGATATAAAAAGTATTTGTAGTTTTAACTGTCTTCCTCATTTTCTGAATTTGCTGTAAATATGTAGCTACTCTGAGGACTGTACATTCATCCTGAGTTGTCAGTAGCACATTAGTCATAAATTCCTTATCGACGTTGTTCCAATCTGTTATGAATGGTGCAAGCCAAGAATGCCAGGTTTTATTTTGTCACTAGCAGTCCCAAAATACGTGATGCAGATCTTCATCTGTGCCATTGTTATAGTAACATTTTCTTGTATCCCTTGGTAGCTTTCTGTATCTTGCTACTAATACATCACTTTCAAAGCATTCCATCCTGAATCTAGTGTAAACTTTCCTTAAAGCTGGCTCAGTCAACAAATCCAGATAATAACTATACCCAATCCCAGCTTCAGTATTCACATACCAAGGTGATATCCCCAAATTCCTGATAGCATCATTATCCCTTATCATCCAATTATTTATAATCTTCCATTTTATGTATTTTCCATATTTTAAACTGATAATTATATTTTGTTCCAAATACTTGTTCAGCTTTATTAAGTTGCATTGATTTAGTAGCTGCAATATCCTTTGGTACCAGCCGTTCTTCCCACAGCCTCTGACAGTCCACTGTTTTTGCTCTTTTAGGAATACATATGGATAGACGCAGAGGAGCAGGCAATTGGAAGGTTATTCAGGAAGACAAAAAAGTTAGTACTGTGCAGAATATTCAAATTCCGGCAGAACCAAATTCCATGGAATATTCAAAATTCCAACGAAATTCTGCCAAATTCTGCCAGAAATGGAATGGTGGAATTCTGCAGTATAAAATAGTTGCGGAATGATTTTCTGTGGAAAAATCACTGTTCTCTGTGGAGCTCAATATTTCTGCAGAAATTGTTGCGGAATAATTTTCTGTGGAAAAATTGCTGTTCCGCAGAATATTATTCCTTGGATCACAGTAGGCAAAATTCCACAGGTGAACAAGCAAAATTCTGGTGGAAATTCTGCCATGGAATAGTCATTCTGCACTAATTCCATTGGTAGAATTCTGCATTCTGCACAGCACTAAAAAAAGAGTATTGGGCTGCGGACAAACCCTTTGGGGCTGCCAGTGCTGATAGGAAGTGGGGAAGGATAAAGAGTCTCCAATTCTAACAGATTGAGTCCTACCCCTAAGGAAGGAGTGGAACCAATTAGAAGCAAAGTTTGAGAGCCCTGCTGCTGTAAGTTTGTTGAGGAGAAGGGGTGGGCTATGGTGTCAAAAGCTTTGGCCAAATTGACAAAGATGGTGGAGGTGATACGAACCTGATCTATTCCTGAGAGAATGGAGTCAGTAAGTTGGAGGAGAACATGGAATGGGATTTGAGAAAACCAGACCAGAAAGGGGTGAAGGAAGCAGAAGAATCCAGGAAGAGGGACAGCTGGGATAACACGAGGTGTTCTTGAAGTTTAGCTAAAGTGAGGAGCAGGGATATATGGCAGTAGTTGCCAGGACAAGAGGAGTCAACTCCATTGGGAAGGGGTATGACAGTGGCCTGTTTCCAAGAGTCAAAGACAGAGGCATGAGAAGAAAAGAGGTTGAGATGGGAGATGATTGATAGAGCAATGGCAGAGTTGGAGAGATGGAGGAGTTTGGGGTTGAGCCCATCAGGGCTCCTGCTCCTGAAGGGGTTAAGAGATCACTGAGGCTGTCAGCAGGAGTGATATGAAAGAAGGAGAAGGGGAGACATGGGGTGGTAGGATGGGAGGAGAGGGAGAAGGAGGTGTAGGGGGAGGGAGGAGAGCAGGGAATAAGCACAGAAGGTGAAGAATGAGTTAAATTCTGAGACAACAGAGAGGGGATCTGAAATGGTGATATCACCCACCTTGATGCCTAGGGTGAGGATTCGGCTGAGGGGAAAATAGGGCATGGATGAACTTCCAGAACATGGAGGGTGATTAATGTTGTTCTGAAAGGAGGCGGCAAAGTACTCAGCCTTTGTAAGCCTAGTGGCTTTGGTACAGGGATTGAAAAGGGCTCAGTGCCTAAGTAAGTCACCAGGGGAGCCAGATACATTGTAAGCCTTCCAGGCAAGATCACGTGCATGTAGGCAGGCTACTAATTCTGCTGAGATCCAAGTGATGTGGGAACCATGGACTCTGGTTTTCCTGAGGCAGGCATGCAGATTCCAGATTGACAGGAATTTGGCATTTAAATAGTTGAGGGCTGAACTGATGTACTGTAACTAGTAGAAGAGATGGGCAACCAGTTGGTTGCTGCCAACTCAGCATGGAGGGAGGTCATGTCCAGCAACTGGAAGGATCAGATCTGGAGGAGTTTAGACAGAACTTTGGGATAGTGTATTTTGTGAACATAGTAGACCATATGGTGGTCACTAAGAGCATCAGGGAGGGTGCTGGTATCTATGATGCGGTGGAGATGAGAGGTAAGAACCCAGTCCAGTAAGGAGTGATTGAGGGATTTATGATTGTTATGTGTTGGGTCAGAGATCAGTTGAGTTAGATTAAGGGACTTAATGTTTTGACAGAGTTTAGTCTGAGAAGGGGAGAGCCAACTGATATAAGGAGCTCAATGTCTGATGAGGGGGACAGGCCTGGGCAGTAATTGACACCAACCACAAAGATAGGGACTGAGAAAGGGAGCGAGAGTTTGAGGAGGAGTAATTCATATGCAGAGGGAGAAGGGATAGAGAGTACAGGAACGGACTGGATTGTAGAGGAGAGGTAGATGGCAACACCACCACCCCTCTTGGTGTGATCCTGCAGGGTAAGAGAGTACCTAGGGATGGCACCTGCAGTATATTGGGAGATAGCCAAGACTCTGAGACTAACACATCAAGTTGAAGCTTAACCATGAGTGGCTGCAGTTGGTCTATCTTAGGGAGGAGGCTGCAGACATTGATGTGAGCTGCTCTTGTCCCTTTGGAGAGACAAAGTGGGAGGGGAAAGAGCAGGGATGGCATTGGGTTTAATATCATCTGCTACTAGCAGTAGCAGGAGCTTAACTGATTCAGAGATGTATTTTTGCTGCAGTAGAGGGGTGAGAGGGTGGGGAGGAAGGGAGGAAGAAAATATCTAAGAGTTTTGAGGTGGAGGCAAGAAGAAGGGGAGGAAACAACTAGAGGCTAGGGGAATGAGGGAGAGAGAGAGAGAGAGAGAAGGCAGGAGGATGGGAGGGTAGGAAAAAGATGGGGGAGGGAGAAGGAGGGAGGAGTAGAGGGAAAGCCAGTAGGATGGTGGGAAGTGAGGGAAAATAGGAGGAGAAGGAGCGAAATGGTGGTAAGGAATATAATTGGAAGACAGAAGGCTATGGGAATCAGAACTGATAATAAATAGGAGAGAGGAGAGGGACCTTTTCGCAGAGAAGGGAGAAGGGGTGGAAGTGCACTACAAGGATGGGTAGTGGAGGAGCTGAGAAGGGGAGGACGGCTTACCTGGAAAGGGTAGGGAAACGAGACCAACTACAGGTGGAAGCATGGCTTAGCCTGGTAAGGTAAGGGGAAAAGGAAAAGTAGACAAGGAAGTGGAGAGGAGGGAAAGATGGGTAAGCATGAAACAGGGGATGGTGCAAATAGTAAGGGAGCTGAGTGAGAGTTGCACAATGATGGAAAGATAAGGGGGCCCAATATAGGGATTTAGTGCAACAGACAATAAGTAGGGGAAGAAAGAGGAGTGAGAACAACCAGGTGTGGGGAGGGGGGAGGTATGTTGGCAAGGGTTGGAACAGATCAGAGAAAGAAGGCTATGGGGACCCAATATTGGAAGTTAATTGGGGTTGTCAATAAGTAAGAAGAAGAGTGAAAGCAGCACAAGGCGAAGGGGAGATGGAGGTGTGGAACGATGATAAAAAGACAGAGGGACTCAAAAAAGTATACTAAGTTGCAAAAAAAAAAACAGAGGGACCCAAGAATAGGGAGATTAGTGCAAATGACAATAAGTAAGGGGGAGAAGGTAAAGTGAAGGCAGCCAAGGGAGGGCTATACAGAGTAATATATGATGTGGAAACAGTTGAGCAGGCAGTGGCTGAACCAGACAGGTGGCTGAACTAGTAGTGAGCAGCAACGACAAAAACAATAGCATTTAGCATTTAAGTTTGACTTTGTGACAATGCATGCACATACAGTGTGGGAACAATTGAGTAGGTTATGGCTGAACAGATGGTTAGCGAAACTAGCAGTAAAGCAGCAACAAAAAAAAACAAACAGTAGCGTGTAATGTTTGATTTTGGCTTTGAGACCATGTATGAACTGTGGTACTGAAGAAGACTGGAGGAGAGTGGAACAGAGTGGCTGGCAGCCCGGCAGACTCCTGGCTGACTCTGGCAGACTCAAGACAGACAATTACACTACCCTTAGCACATAGCCCTTTGCATGGACAGACCGCTGTGTAAGTGGTAGCCTTGGACCAACTACAGAAAAGTACAGCAGGCAGCCCTCCAGTTGGCTGAGAGGCTTTGAGTGGTCAGGGATGGTTCAGAAAGTCCCTGGCCTATTGCAGTGGATCAATGGGAAGGAGGGAGTTTTGCAGCCTCTAAGGACCCCCTCACGCCCCCTTGTAGTGGTGCCAGGCTAGCACTGAGATCAAATTGCGGTCAAAGTCCTCTGCCCTGAGGTAGAAACCCAGGAAAGATGAAATATATATATATATATATATCTCCACTGTGTATCTATCTAGCTATATATATATGTAACCCCTAGATGGCGCTATCCCAGGGGCTACTACCCCTGCCTGATTTGCCACTAACAGGTTGAGGGGCCTGGATCCAATGGCGGGTGCCTCCACCCAGAGGTCAGGGTTTGCAATAGTTAAGCTAACTTGGTCACAGCCCTCTGGGACACTGCAACCCCCCTTTCTTCCCACTAGTGGCCCACACAATATATCAGAATTACCTTCACAGTATACACTTACCCCCAGGACTGGTTCGGCACTGGGACCTCCTGTGAAATGAGATACAGTGCAACAATCACAGTACAGTACTTTAACATAGACAAATACCTCAGGCAGTATAACTTTGCTGAAACAAGCAGCTCTGATTTATTTAGGGGATATAACAAGGACAGGGGAAATCAGGTTAATTAGCTTATCACTCTAATAATCTACCTATGGCTCTGTGCACAGGCCTATCCCTATCAGTTACTGTCCCTGGGTACCCAAGCCCTAGTGGCTAGTCAAACCGTGGCAGCTGGTAGGGCCCTTTCACCAAGAGAAAGGAAAATTAAACAGTCAGCAGTACAGTAATTCCATTTGGATTTAATGTGGCAATTCAACAGGAGCGACCCTGAATTAGTACTCACGACCTCCAAATAAGATAGGGTCCTTCAATATCAGCAGGGCTACTCCTGAGCTCAAGAGACTCTTCACACATTTATATGGTAAAAAAAAAAGAGATACTATACCAGGCAGGCTGCACCTCTATCCCGATCGCTAATTACTGCACAATACCGGGAGAACACACAGCAGATTCAGTTCCTGACAGACCGAGTGCAATTCAATAATTTCTCCAGTCTTCTACAGGGTGAGCCTGGTTTCTACTCTTCAGAGATCCTTTGATTCTTTTCACAGGACGGATTCAGTCCTAACAAGCAGTTACACAAGCTGCAGACCGGAACTCTGGGCCTTACACACGTTTTTTGACTAAAACTGCACACTGAAAAAGCACAGGGCTCCTTCCATCTTCACTGCCAAAGCTCAACTGAAACTCCAACCGACAAAACCGGGCACTTCCTTTGAGTTCCTCCCAGTTCTTGACTGGATTGGCTGTCACTCACAATAGACTGCTGCTGTTGGTCCAAAAAGGCACTGAAGTCTAAACTACATCTCCCAGAGTCACTGCCCATACAATCCTCTTGTGGCTGGCTCAGATTATGAGTCCAAGTTCTGATTCGTCCAAGGCACCATTTTAGAGCTAGCTTACCCCACACTGATTGGTCCAGTTCAGCAGTTCAAAACCAGAATGGGGAACTAGGCAGACACTGTTCTGACTGCAAAAGAAGCAGGTTAGACAAACTGTAATTTCATTATCACTCTAAATGGTTTCTGGCAAACAGTTACATCTTTCAGATAGGTTCCCTTTGCACTCCTAGTGACTGCAAAAATGGAGTGAATTGGCAGCAGCTTGAGTGGTACTCAAACAGAAACACACAGTCCCCATATAAACTAATTATGTCTGCAAGCAGACAGCTCTTAAAGAGACAGTACCAGAGGTTCTAAAAACACTCACTGATAAATGGCTTAAGCATAAACACCATTCAGGCTTGGAGCATTCAAGCAAGCTCCTGAAGTCTTTTGGGAACCCCCATTTGCAGGGGTTACATATATATATATATATATATATATATATATATATATATATATATATCTATCTATCTATCTATATATATAAAGATACACACATATATATATATATATATATATATATATACATATAAACTGTATATATGCCAGCAATAAGACATGATGAGGTGTAGGTTATTGCCTGATAAAGCAAGCCCCAGGTGCGTTATGAGATACGAGGCGCTTGCACCGAGTACCTTTAGCACCTGGGAAGAGGTCTTATCAGGCCATAACCCACACCTCGGAGAGTCTTATTACACTTATAAAATGGGCCAAACATTTCTACACAACATTCATTTAACTGCTGAATTCAGCTTATTTGTTTTTTAACATTTAATTATTTTTTTTTTTACCATTTTCAAAAAAAATAGTCCCTATGTGGGAGCATTACATTCATTGCAAACTCTAAATGAGTAAAGGTTTGACTTTTTGTTTAAAGTTCAAAGAATTGTAAATTAGTAAAAAGTTTGTATGAGTAAAGGTTTCAGGAAATTCGTGAAACAAACTGTAATGAAACTGCTGTAATATGTGCTTTACTGAAAAATGTTTATTTATTGTAGTTTATGAATTGGACTTTTTTCATGGTGCAGTTTTGGATACTAAATGGTGTATTCTGTGTTTCCTTGGAGAATGCTTCATAGAGAAACCCCGCCTTATTGTTGTCTTCTGGGTATGCAATTGCGTAATGCTGGTTCTTGCAAGACTTGCTTGTTGTTGGTCTCGATGTTGAAGGCAGCATGGCTTCAATGATGGATGTTGCTGAAGTGGAAGTGTGTTCTAAGGTAATTTGCTGTCTGAGATCCATTTGCTTTAGGGCTAAAATATTCCCCCAGTGTTTGCAGTCTTCTTGATATGCGGCCCAATATGATCGCAGGCTACACTTACTCTTGTGACGGCCATGATTTGCCATGATTCTAGGCCTGATCCGGACAGTAGCTGCATGGCGGTGGCCCAGAGACTGTGGTTTGTGTACCGGGTAGAGAGACATGCTTGGTCACTGATTTTAGTCATGAGGCTGGCAAGGTAGTTAACTCCAAGAGGCTCTCGTGTGTACCAGATGTCTGTGGTTTCATAATCTGTAGGTTGCAGGCATCTGGGGTGCAAGCAAAAGGCTGGGGGGTCAGGCAGCAACTTGGAGATGTATTTTTTGAATACACTGACTGGACAAAGTTCATTGTTGGGTATAGCATAAATGAAGCCATGATGTTATTGGGTGTCAGGATCTGCCTTTTTATGATTTTTTGTATACTCACTGAAAGTCATTGTGATAAATTATGTGCCATCATCTGCTTGCTTTATTTCAAAGTGGTCAGGTTTTAGTTGCCAGAGTTCCCCTCGCCCTCGGTGTGCCATACATAGTTGTATATCTAGCCAGACTTTGAGGAGGAGCCCTCTTGGTGTGTGCACTGACAGGACAGGAGTTTTTTTTTTTAAATGTCCAGGACTGACTTAGAAATGGGTGGTTGATGTTTTGAGGTATCTTTCCCCTCTCGCCTGTATCTTTTACAGACCACGGTAAATATGTTATTTGCTGTTTATAATTATGGGTCTGTAGATAGATTCAAGGGTCAATTAATTGGTGGGCTATTGATGTATCTTTTGAGGCTAGTACACATGGCAAGTAAGCTTGCCTAGCTATATTTGGTTCCATCAGATTGGCACACTACCACATAGAAATGCCATAGTTTTCGGCATAATTCTTCTACCACTATGGTATGAAAGTGAATTAAGATGTTCCGAGCCTGGCACCAATTGTTAAATACTGACATTGCCCAAACTGTAGTTTTCCGAGTGTTGGCTTCATCTTTTTGTTTTTCTAAATCATTAATTTGGTCTGCTGACAGGTGTGGGAAGTTACTCACCCCTGTTGTTTTCATTTTCCATTTTTTAGGGATTGAGGAGCCTTCATTGGTTTCACAGGAATTTTCTTTGAATTTGGTGAGTACTTCACTTATGTTCACTTGGAACTGTGATTGTGGTATGTCCAACATTTTCTTACCCAGTTTACTGCTTTGTTTTTGGAAAAAAAGAAACCTCTTTTTGTCAGGTACTGGTAGCATTTGTAGTGCCGTGCTGTCACTGCCTCTTTGCGATAGAGCGAATGTTCAGCAAAGTGGTTTGGGCAGCGCGGGCTCATTGATTTTCCAGTGTGCCAGGGCTATTGGTTGGCATGTAGTGCAGGTTGCTAGGATAACTGTCCATAAGGACACGGCTCTAGCAACCTGTGGATCAATCATAACATTAAAATTTTGTTGCCCATTTTATAAATATACTGTATATATATATATATATATATATATATATATATATTATAGGGGTGCATTTTCACCCCTATAGTTAGGGTTGAGTAGGCAGTTTAATGTTAAACCCCAATTTGCACGTTAATAACTTTATAACCATTCAACGGATTTTCACACAGTTCAGAATATGTGGTCTCGTATGGTAGCTCTCTTGATCTGCCAAGTTACGTTTTGATCAGATTTGCAGTTTACATGCAGTGAAGCACCAAAGCACTTATTTTTCACTTTTCCCCCCTATTTTTGCTGATTTGTGCCCATCATACTGCGGCCACACTGTTTGGAATTTTGGTCTGAACTTGTCTGGGTAGAATGAGATTGCCCCGAAGAACAATCCAGCATTGGTTTGGTGAAAAAATATTAATCCTTTCCAAAGTAGAGCTGTGTGAAGTCCGCGAGATTCACTTCATGAAGTAATTTACGGAGTTCACACAATTCATGAAGCGATTCGGTGAAGTTTGCAGCCACGAATTTCATAGATTTTGCCATGGAGCATGAAATTTCACCCATGAATTTCACGCTTTGCATTAAGAAAAGGCAAATTCCACCAGACATTTTGTGCAAATTGTGCAAATTGAAGTTTTGGGGTGTTCTGAATACTCCATGAATTCCACGAAGTGCAAATTTTCGGCAATTCACATGCACTTCGTTGGTGAAGCTTAACTTCACAACACCTCTATTTAAAAGTTATTTAATTTTTAATTTTTGGGTTATGAGCATGCTCAGTTCAGTCTTTGGAAGATATGTATTTTTTGCAAAAGAGGATTTGGCTTACGAGCAAGGATTTTGTTACCTCATGAACAAGGATTTATGTAATCTCCGTTTATGAGGAAAAATTCCCCTTTCACGAGCCACTGTCTTGTTTTCAGTTTTCCCTACAAATAAAACATTGTAACTTGTCCCATGGATGTGCTGTGCTGTAATTGAAGTATGGCTTTTGTTCAGGGTGGTGCCCTGTACAAACCAATGACTTTGGTTTACTCTGGTTTTGTGAAAAAATGGCCATTTTTAATTTAAAAAATCCTAGTTCGGCACTCACTTCTGATCCTTTTTTGTGAGGTGACAAAATCCTCGTTTGCGAGCCGATCCTTATTCGTGAACTGTCAAAATCCTTGATTGCCATTTCCAGACCAGATAGCCCTATCTCACAAACAAGGATTGGCTTGCAAAAAGGAATTTTGTCAGCTCATGAAAGAGGGTCAGCTCACGATAGAGAATTTGGACAGCTCTCGAAAAGGGATTGGTTTTTTAAATCCCTTTTCATGAGCTGTCAAAACCCCTTTCATGAGCCAGTCCTTGTTTGCGAGCTGACAAAATCCTTGATCACCATTTCCAGACCAGATGGCCCTATCTCGTGAAAAAGGATTGGCAACAAACATAGATTTTGTCACCTCATAAAAAAGGATCAATTTGCAAAAAGGGGTTTTGACAGCTCACAAAAAGGGATTGTTTTTTTAAATCCCTTTTTTAAGAGCTGTCAAAATCCCCTTTCATGAGCTGTCAAAATCCCATTTTGTAAGCCAATCCCTTTTTGTGAGCTGTCAGAATCCTTCTTCATGAGATCAGGACCAGAGGGCAGATTCCAGGGTGAATAGCGCAACTCACAGGCATATGCAAGTTGCGACATTGTCACCACGCCGATGCCCCTGCACCATATTCTAAGAGTGGCAGGGTCCCAGCACTTACAACATGTGACTTGCGACATGTGTAGGCTAACGCCACTGGCATGGCATAATAGCCCAGCATGTCACAAGTTGCAGCCCTCTGTAGACTGCCCCCTTGGAGCCCCCACTCTGGATCCCATGGCTTGCACCAGGGGGCAGGGGGGGCTGGACAGGTGGCACAAGAGTCCAAGGGGGCACAGTGGAGAATGTATCCCTGGGGGTCCCCGACAGTCAGGGGGGTGGAGGACGTGGTCATGTCCATGGGGGCATGGGGAGCACAGTGGGACCTTTGCCACAGCACTGTGGAGTTGGCATCCATTGGATGGCATCAACGGATGCCCTTTAGAGCATTTCCAAGATGCTCTATGATAGCTCCACCAGTGCGGCTCCTGGAATTGCAAAAGTGGGTTATGGCAGCTGCCCTTCTGGAATAGGGCACAGTTGCTGCCTTAACCCACCCTTGTGCCATGTCATTGTGGGCTGCAGTGTAGTGGGTGGCATATCCCATGGTTGGCATAGCCCACAGCCGACATGGTGCAAGGTGCCTTTTGGTATAGGGACTGGTGTAACACATGGCGCAGGTCGTGAATTATGCCATGGGGTCTGGAGTTACTTGGCTTGTGCCAGTATACGCCATCCTGGAATTGGGTTCCAGATGACCAGATGGCCAAAATCTGATGAACAAGGAATTCTCATGAATGGGGATTTTGACACCTCATGAACAAGAAATTTAAAAACGTTCCCAGTGTACTGCAAATAAATGATTTGGTCTTTTGGCTTGAAATTTGCAGAATACAAAGAGGGTGTCTCACACATGTGAATTATCAAGTTCAAGTTCAAGTTTTTTGTGAAGGGATAATATCCATTGAGCAATGCTCAATTGCAAGGAGGTCCCTTTTACAGCAGGGCAATAATATATACACATATACAGAATAAGTAGGGAGTGGCACAACAACATTGGGTGGAAAGAACTAAAAATTTGTCTAACTCAGTGTAGCAATACATGGGATACAACAGAATAGTACATCAGACAATAGCAACTAAAATACATCAACCAGATAAGGTATGAAAAGTACTAAAACATCATAAAAATTGATCAATAATGCTTGGAGTACAGTGGAACAATCCATCAAATAACAGAAGTTAACATACTTCAACCAAATAGGGGAGCAGTAAGCTTGAGATATTTAATAACAGTGAGTAGATTCAGAATTAAGTATTTCCAATGGAGGTAGTATACCGATAGTGAGAGAATGAACTTGAAGTAGCTAGAAAGGAACAGGGTGGAAAGGCAGGGAACAGATATTAAGATACAAGTGCAATTCCTAAATTATCCTGTTTAGGTGCAAACATTTTAATCAGTTCCATAGCTATGCCATTACGAAGTTGAGATATTTCCCATCCCTTGACAAGAAAATCCCAGTAGCTGCTAATATATAGATGTAACAAAACAAGAATAAGACCAATAAGTTAGAATGTTTTTAACCAGTGGTATCTGATAATGTCCAAATCTTTGTGTAGAGTTTGGAAGAAAACAGAATAGTTCTTTCTGAATGGCTCACTAGGAAAGAATACCTTTAACTGCTGGTCTAAGGGTACTTAGAATTCTGCCATCGGGGTGCAGTTTGTGAATCCTGTGCCTGGGCTGTGGCAGCTTGCATCTGCTGCAGTGCCTCTTGCACCTTGTTGCAGCCCAGCTCTGGGTGCAGGGATGGTGCAAGCCCCATTTGGGGCAGGCAGCCTGCAGTTGATGCAGGCCACATTTCTGAATTGCGTGGAGACAGCCCTGTACACAAGGTGCACCTTGCACCATATCTGTTTAGTGCAAGCACCTTGCATCAGATGCAGGGCTTTGAGAATCAGGCCCTATATGTCTAAAGAGATTCTGTTTCTGTTGGCTCACAGTGGTATAGCATGCAGGCAGGAAATTTCTCTCTATATATTACAGAAATTTCAGGAAATATCTGGTGGTGGCTTTGGCTGCAACTATATAGCCAATCATATAACAAAAATACTCACCCCTCATCCTCCTCTGCAACCCTCTCCTGCAGAATCAACAAACATCCATAAAAAAGCAACATATTCAAAATTCGAAACCCCTCCCAGAGATGGTACCAGTTGATCAAACTGATCATTCTAATCCTGATTGAAACATGTACATTCCACCACAAGAAGTCAGAAGCAGCTACTTACCAAGGACCAGGAGATGTGGATAAAAAATTAGGTTCAGATTATAAAATGGCATAGACCAATGGAGCAATCTGATTGGTTATTTATAATGCAATATGGGACAATATTGCACTATAAATAACTATTTCCAGTAAACTGGCCGGTGCACAGAACCTAATGGCTCAAAGGTTAATGTTTTTGGCATTTTATTTAGAATTTTTTCAGTTTGCTGCAGCCACCCTCCTCCCGCTAACGTTTGATTTCTGCGGCAGGCAGGCGGCAGTTCTCTACCATTCCTGTTGTATGATTATAGTTGTACTCCAAACCCCCACCACCATACGCACGTGCACACACACACACACACACACACACACACACGAAGCAAGATGACATAAAGCATTTTTTTTCCTGACATCCAATATGCAGCCAGCAGCCCCCTTGACTTGAAGCGAGTGTGTCCCTTAGCAGCCACCGTACATGGTGGTTTCCTGCATTTTCAAATCACTACCTTGTGCTCTGTGGTAGCAACTTGATCGATGGCTTTCCACATTTCCAGGTTTACCAGTTTTTTTAAGGTAAGCAGTGTCCCACAGACTTTTTTACAGCAGATCAGTAATGCACATGTGGTCGAGTGGATTTAGGTCATTTATGCCATGCTGCAAATTGGACTCACCACTGACATAGTAAGGCACTTGACAATCTCTGAGCAGATTCACTTTCTCAGACCATGGAGAGCACATAGACTTTAAAGGCAGATTGTTGCAGAATGTGATCCAATCGGAGCAAACTGAAAGCTGTTACCGATGCAGCAGACCAGGGAAAACCTATTCCCCTAATGCATGGCAACTGTACCTACATTGATTTTAGACAGTCTGACTTTCCCAGGTTAGAGTTCAATTGAAGAAGTAAGCACTCATCTTGACGGCACTACCCGCACCCCTTTGTGTGTCAATAATTTTAAAATAACCCTCGATGATGTCACAAATCTACAGTACTCGGCTGACAGTGACAAACTCAGCAAAAATGTATAAATACATAAATAAAACACACAAGGTACATTTGGTGGCAATATATGCAAACATCTTCAGCTTGCAGTGAGGGGCTCACAGTATAGCACTAACAGTATAAACTAAATTTACAACTACTGGTTCACTGTTAATTTAATCACTGTAACTGTAATTATTACTAGTATTATTATGACCATGATTATTAATAGTAACTTAATCACTACTTCAATCTAGCACCAGCAGGCAGAAGGACTATTTTATTTTAAAAAAAAGCATATTCATTTACATTTAATTTATTTAAAAACGTGTTTTCATATGGGCCTGTGATACTATTAACTCCTTTTGGAAGGAGATTCAAAATCGTCTTAATCCATTACATATGGTTGCTGACAAATTTAATCCAGAAATTTGTATACTGGGGGATTATAGGCAGATTCAGGGGGCACAACAGAAAGCCCATATGGCCTTAATTACTGCTTGTGCCAAGAAAATAATATTAAGACATTGGCTAGATTCATCTACTCCCTGTTATTTAGAGTGGTTCAAGGAAATTACGTTTGCCCTACAGGCAGAACTCACACTTACAGGAGTTAAGAACAGATTAGGAATGTACAAGAAAAGATGGGAAACACTCCATACTCTTATATTGATGCAATAGACCTAATCCATATTTGCCCTTTCATGTGCTCTGTATGATGGTACTACCCTTCAGGGACTACCAAGTAGCCAGCAATTCAGACCTATATTTTTAGAACTTTTATTTTTTTTCTTCCTTTTTTCCTTTTTTTTTTTCTCCTTTCTTTTCCCTACTACAAAACCAGGTGGCAGACTGGGTTTGGGAAGAGAAGGTTGAGGAGGGGTTGCAGACAACTTAAACATATTAAAATCCGCTTCTATTGAGCAATTATTTTATGTTACCGAATGCAATAGTCATGTAAATGTTTACTGCTGGATGTTCTTTACATGGCATTGTCATGTTGTCTGTATTGGTATGTTGTGAAACATTTAAAATGAATAAAGTTTATTAAATTAAAAAAACATGTTTTCAAATAAAACAAAATGCTTCTGAAAATAAAGGGCAATTTTATAAGCACAATAAGACACTCTGGGGTTGTGCATTGTGGTTTGATAACCTCACTCCTAGGGGCAACTGTCATGCCTAACTACACCCCTAGGAGTGCGGTTATCACACCATAATGCACACCCTGTTGTGTCTTATTGCTTACATAAACCTTTCTTAAATGAGTGCAAAAAGAGGCAAACAAAAACAAGTAAGCAGAAAGAAAGAAAAACAATATGAGGACTGATAAATAACAAAGGAACTGTATAATACTCATTTGCTCAAATCCAGCTCTCAGTGTCAACAAAACCAATATAGTTACTTAAAATAATAAAAAACTAACAAGAGAAGTAAGGGAAGTAGGAAGAAATGAAGAAAAGGGGAAGGGATCATAAGAAGGAAAAGGAGAAAAGAAGAGATAAACCCTACCGCCTTCCACTCTTTTTGTTTGGGAGGGCACAGCCGGAAGGGGATTCTGAGAGGTGGGAGCTTGCCATTCGCGTCTGTGCCTGAGGAGTAGCCACAGATTTCAGGACTGCATTGTGAGTTTAATCTTTATTACTGGTATGCCATCTATGTTAAGAAGTTTGCGGTCTTACTAGTACATCTTTTTGTGCGTTCCTGCTGGGCCCTGCTCTTTCTAATTTTTTCCAGTTGCTCTAGGAGACCGAGGATGATTTTTGTTCTCTCTGAGTGATGGCAGCAGAGTGAAGAGCACCCAGGAAGATGCTGTTTGGGCTGGCTGAGAGAAATGAACAACGAGGCAAAAGGGAGAGATTTGGTTCCCCTTGAGAGTGAGAGGAGTCGTGATAAGTGGAAACATCAGGATTAACCCTCTAGTCTTAGATATTTCATCCAGAGGGGCGTAAAGAGCTTTTAGTTTTTGTTTTTACTCATATTTTTTGTTTTATTCCTCCGGGTTTGTTTTGTCTTTCTTGGTTTTGTTTGCTCTACCAGTTTGTTGCTTAATAAGTGTTGATAAGAGGTCCTGTTTGCTTGATCTCAGTTTGTCGCATTTTGGTTTGGTTTTAAATATAAATTATTATTTTTTTTAAACTTTTGTTTTAAATTTTCCTGGGGGTATCTGGGCCATGAGCATTTTGTTGCCCAATAGATTTACAGCATTCATCTCCAAGGGTACTTAGGCACATGCGTGGCGTCTTTCTCTCAGATGCACCAGTGACCTGGAGAAGAGAGACAGGTAGCTCTGGTTATCTTGCAATGCAGCAGCTTTTGTTATTTTTTCCCCTTTTTCTCCTCTTAGTCATTTTTAGTTATAGTAGCTGTAGCAAGCTATGATAAAATTTGCTGTGTTAAACCTCTTTTGACTGGTTGAAATATCGAAGGATGTACCTCGTGGGTAAAGCACCTGAGAGGAAACCTAGTTTATAAGCGACCGCTGTGAAAAGTAAGAAATTTATTTTTTATTTCAATTTTTTATAAATCTGAGCTTTGTGAATCCAAAGTTTTAGAGATGTTTTTCCTTTGGATCTAAGGGGAAGTAAGCTGCAAGATGTGTAAAGGGACTAAAAGGAGTAAAGTGGAAAATAATTTTATGTAGGCAGTTTATTGTTACATATGGCCAATGAACCATTTGTATTTTAGTTTCTGATTCCTCTTATTTTATTTTGTTTTGTTACAGTGCCAGGACCCTATATTTGTGAGCATACTATCCTCATGGGGACGGACGTTGTGACAATCAACCGGCTCATTATAATCAAGTGCCATGGATATCTAATTTTCAGTAAATACAAAGAAGAGCTTTTAACGGGCTGGTGGGAACTTGAAGGGAATTCGGAAGGCTGATTGAAATTGTTTACAGCACTATACTAATCAGCTTCTGATAGCACTTGTCAGTGCCTCTGTTTTAAGTGTGGGAACTTGAAGGGAATTGAAAAAGCTGACTGAAATTGCTTACAGAGTTATACTAATCAGCATTTGATAGCACTTGTTAGCGCTTCTGTCTTAAGCGTGGTTTTTCCCATAGTATAAGACTTGCCAACATATACGGGCCTGCTTTTGGACTGTTATTAATTTGGGTCAAACTCTTTGATTGCAATTTTTTAATTATATCTCACACAGCTCTTAAAGCAGATAAAGCAGTTAAAAAAGGCTCATACTGTTGAAGGAATCGACTTCAGGAAAGCCAATGAAATTACTGAGTTAATTGAACACTGCTGCTCAACTTTGGCACAACTCTCTTCTGTTTCAAGGTGTATAGACATAATGGCTAATATCTTTTTAGTCTAAGAAAAAGACTCTAACCTTTATATTATTTATTTTTGTTTTTTGAGGGCGATTTTTGGATTTTCAGGTTTTGGTTATCTAAATTATACTGAACAAACTGCATTGGTACATTTTGCAAGTTTTGCACATTTGAAGCTAATTCTTTAGCCAATTAAACTTGTTATTTTTTCCACATTGTTATTTGGCTTGATTTTTACTCATTTTCTAACTTATAGATAGCTATTTATCATTACAATTTGGACTTTACTTGGACACTTCTGTAGTGATACTTAGCATTATCTTCCTATAGCTAATAGTGTGTTCTTGTGGTGACGTTGAATTCTGTATTATTTACCTATAGTGAACAGCGTGCACTATAAAGCTGAGAGACCCTTAAATGGTGTACACAAGAAGTGGGAAGATGGTGTTATCTAGAGATGCAGTTAGAAAATGTAGGGAAATTGTTCCTTCACCTTCTGATACTTCAGAAATTCAGGAAAAATCAGAAAAGATTTCTAAAGTACACAAGGAGAAACAACTTAAAATTATTGAATTATGGGACCAGCAGGCACACAGGGTTAAATATTTATCCACTCCTGCTGAGCCTAAGTGTAATCAACCTAGTCAAGGGGAAATGGACTATGAGATACTAATTCCAATCCCCAATATCTTTCTTTCTTCGGAAATGGAGATAGAGATTTCACTAGAGGCTAGTAAGAGGGATTTTACCAACTCTAATTATATCTTGACTGGTGAATTGGTTGAATCTAAAGTTTTTTCTCCTTATTCTTCTTATTTGGTACCAGAAAGTGATTATAACTAGCAGACTATATTTATTACTTCTTTGTATGATTCAGAAAAAAATGACACCAGATTTGTTAAATGAAGGGAATCATGGAAAGACAAGGGATTCATCAGACAAACTATTGAAATTAGAAACCATTTTGAAGGACCTAAATTCCACCATTGAGGGATTAAGGAGGTCTGATATGGCCTACGAAAGGGGAACCCAAGTCAAGGACGGGTTAAAGAATACTAATCAGGAAGGTAGAGATGACCTCACATCACCATTTAACAAAAAATACTTTAAGGATGCTGGACATTTTACTGCCAGCTCTTCTCTTTCCAGACAGATGCTAGAAATTATTAAAGACAGATACTATGCTGATATAGCAATTTTGGAAAATCTAGGAGTAATTAAAAATGAGATTTCCAGTCTCCGGGCTGACACTTTTCATAATAAAATTTTATTGGAAGGCCTAGGAGGGGCTAACATTATAGAAAGAACTACTGAGCTGATTGGCATGCTGGAATCCTTTAACAAAGCAATACAGGCTAATTTACCACCACCATTTGACAGAGAAGCAATTTGTAATTGTAATAAAGGGACTGAATTACCAAAAAGGAATAATAAGAAGGGGAAAGGAAAAGGAAAATCCAGGAATAAAATGGAGGGATATAATTCCAGTGTAGTGTCAGGGAAAACACAACAGTGTATTATAAAGGGTAAGGAACAAATTCAACCTGAGGACCAAGGGGAAATTTAGAAAGAAATCTGTTATATTGAATGAGAAATAGATTTTATAAAAGTTCAAGATTCGAAGGGGGAAGCCAAGAAGAAGGACCTTTGGCGTGGTTGCCTTATAGATGTACAAAAAGGTTCTTTGATTTTAGAAAGAGATATATCTGCTAGTCAAACAGCCCCAGACTATCTTAATAAAGGAGAAAGCAGTAAATCTGAATATTTGTTGGAATGTTATGGGATTCAGTAACTCCCTAATGAAACACAGGATACTCTCCTTATCTGGGTAGCATAAATTTTTGGATACCAGGAAATACCCAAAGATTTTTATGTAATGAGGCCACCTAATAAACATTATTATGGCTGTGCTCTAATATATTGCCAGGATGAAACACTCTCTAAAGAAATTTGGTATAAAATCCCTATTTTGGGTTTGGGATGTATTTCTGTCTCCCCTCCTCAGAAGGTCCCAATTATCAGGGAATTAGTGGCCCCTAATATCATAAAACCTACAGGCATACAGAATCATGGGAGGTTAGTTATTCCAACACAAGATGCCATTAGGAATCAGAAAGAAGAATGGAAGAATAGAACATTAATAATTTTTGGATGGGAAATAAGAGTAGGTGAAACAATAAGGAAAATTAAGAATGATTTTATATCATTCTAGGAAAAACTTTACAGATAAAGACCTCCAACTCTTCAATGGAATGGTTAACAGTTTATAAAAAAATACAACACTACCTCTCAAATAGATATCACAATTAAGAATTCCCATATTCCAAACCAACTATTGTTGGCTGGGAATAGATTGGATCCTTTAGGCATTTATATGTTTAATTTATCATGTACCGAAACCTAATCCCACCCAGAAAAGGTTAAGGACTTAGTGAAGGATGATAAGATTTCTTCAAATAACTGGTTTTCTGGCCTTGAATTGTTGGATGGTGAATGACAACTACAGCAGGAAAATTACTATCTGCCATCAAATCCTGATTTGACCAAATGTAGGCCTTTGGAAATTTTGTCTTGGAATATTGAGGGTGCGCACATCAAGTTTGCCTACCCAGAGGTCAAGACATTCTTGATGCAGAAAGAGATACTCTGTCTCCAGGAAACCTGGTATTCAGAGACTTTCCACCCACAATTGCCAGGATATAGAAGATACTTAACCCCTGCTACAAGAAAAGGGAAATTAGGCCGTTACAAATCAGGGCTAATGATTATTGTTAAAACCTCACTGAATTTAAAAATTAAAGAAATACAGACAAAAAATAAGGAACTCCTGGTGTTGAGGCTGTTGGGGAATTTGGGCAGTTTAATTATTGTTAATGTTTAGCTACCCCCTCTAAGTCTACAGCCTCTGAAGCTTGTGCACATTTAGGGAAGATTTTAAAGACTATTATACATAACTGGCTGCATTTACCCATAATGATAATAGATTATTTTAATGCTAGAATTGCAGCTAATAAAGAGAATGAAGAGTTTCATGGGGAACTCATATCCTCAGTACATACAATAAATACTAACTTTACAGGTTTGAGGAGGTCGCTGGTTCTAGTTACAAATGCAAGAGGGAGGACTTTGAATACATTGGTGTTGGATCTTAATTTGTTTATACTAAATGGGCGTACAATTAGTGACAATCTAGGCAAGCCAACTTTTGGTAGTAGTAGAGGATTTTCAACAACTGACTTAGCATGGGTCAATATAGAGGCATTGAAATTGGTTAAAGATTTTGGGGAGCTAGATAGAATTGAGTCAGCTCATTTGCCGATTTTGGTAACATTAAATATGAAGGAGATAAGAGTAAAATCAAATTCAGAATTAAATAATTTGGAAATAAGAGATCAGAGGAGAATTAGATGGAATACCCGTGCCATTGGCAACTTTACTGATTTACTGGAGAGTGATACTCTGCTCAATCTAAGGGAATCTCTAATTAGGGAAAGGGATAATGATATGATTATAGAGAAATAGAACAGAATTAATACACTGTTAAGGCCCCATTGTTTAGTTAAAAGGCCTCATAACTCAAATCTTGTAGGGAAGTCTTGGTTTAATAACATCTGTAAATTAGCTAAAAAAGAGCTAAATTACAACTTGAGACAAACTAAAAAAGAGATTTTAGATCTTAGAACCAGGGCTTCCATTATGAATAAACATAGGAAAATCTATAAAGAAATATTGGAAAAAGAGAGATTAAAACATAATGTAGAGAGATGGGAGGCCCTAAGGAAACCAGTAATTAAGAAGGATATGAGGGCATTTTGGCTACAGGTTGCTTCGAGTTATAATAATTACTCTTCCAAGCCGGAGGCCTATATAACTCCAGATACATGGAAGTCTTATTTTGAGGTCTTGTATTTGTCAACTGAGGATAAGAACCTCCTCTTACAGGGGGTCCCAACAGGCGATAAGAGTGCTTCCATGCTTATGTATATTACTGAAGAGGAAATTTATTTTGCTATTATCTTTCTTTCTTGAATAAAGCACCGGGTCTGGATTCAATATTGGGAGACATTTATAAAACGTTTCCCCTTTGGTAGGTTTCAATTTTATTTTCTTTTTTTAATGCAATACTACAATGTTTAACTATCCCGGAGAGCTGGTTAGGGACCATCATTTATACAATTTTCAAGAAAGGGGACAGTAGTGATCCTAGAATGTGCCGCCAAATTAGCCTAATTTATATTTCACAGAAGCTTTTTGCAAAAATGCTCTTGGACCGATTAACTATCTGGATTAAAAAAAATGCTATTCTGAGTGAATTTCAGAATGGCTTTAGTAAAGCTAGATTCACTGTTCATCATTGTTACATCCTGAATTACCTTATATGCAAATATGTCAAGACAACATCTCAAAAACGATATTGTTGTTTTATTTATTTTTCCTCAGCATTCAAAAGTTTAAGCAGAGGCCTCTTGTGGAATATTTTGGAGAAGTATGGTCTTGAAGTAGATTTAATAAATATAATTAAGAGATTATATACTAATACTTGGGCAAAGGTACAATATAATCACTATGGACATGCAACTGACCCCATTAGAGCTAATTTGGGTGTTAGACAGGGTTGCCTTCTGGCACCCACACTGTATAACATCTATATTAATTCTTTATTAACAAGTTTTGATAATCCTGATTTTCATGCCCCTGAAACTGGAGAAAAAGGGATACCATTATGGGTATATGCTGATGATATTGTTTTGTTGTCTATTTCAAAATTGAGTCTTCAAAGAAAGCTTAAACTTTTTCTGACTCTGTCCTCTGACTTGAAGTTAAGGATTAATAAAGAAAAAACTAAAATGCTTGTCTTTGGGAATACAAACAAAAAAAAACTAATCTATGGCTTGGTTCAGAAAAATTAGAAACTGTTAAATAGTATGATTATTTGGGGGTCAGGTTTTCACAAAATCGTACTTGGAAAATTCATAGGACATTGATTAAAAATAAATTATGAACAGTGTCAGGTGCATTTAGAATATTGAATGCTAAATTAGGTAAAACTATGGTACCTGGAGTTATTAATGTATCAAATGCTAATTCCTGTGCATTATACGCTGCAGAGGTTTGGGGATCAGAGGATAATAAAGAACTTGAGATACCAATTAACAAATTATATAGATACTTATTGATGGTTTCTAATTCAGTTCCGGCAGCAGTTCTACAATTAGAACTTGGTCAGCATTTGTTAAATTCTAGGATTTTGGAGAGAAGGATTATTTTTCTTTTAAGGTCGTTCCTTCTCCCCAACGGCCGACTTCCCATTTGTTGCCTGAAGTAGAAGGAGATGAAATACCTTGATGTGGGTTTCCTCTCCCCCTCTATGCAATTGATAAAGAAACAGCTTTTTCCCATAGGTCTGGGGCATATTTTGATAGATGTATATATCCAACCTTGGAATGAAGTTAAAAATAAGGTTGTATTTAGAATTAGAGATTTCGATACAAAATAAATACTCCCGTTTGGACCAGCTTAAATGCTTTGGTTGGTACAAACAATTAAAAAGTACTAATCTTATTGAGCCTTATCTTCAGCTCTTGACCAAACCTAGTGAGACACGTTGGTTATGCAGAGTATGAATGGAACTTTATAATTCCAATTATATACATTATTTGCAAAAAAGACGTGATGTTTCAGCTCCTTATTGTAGATGTGGGAATCTTCAACCAGATGATTTAAAACACGTAATCTCATTCTGTCTCCTTTTTACTAATAGTAGAAATAAATGGTTGAGAGAAACTTCAGGTAATTCATATTTACCACCAAATATGATTTTATATAATCTGTTTAACTCAAATGATGAGCGTAAGCTAAAGGTCCTAGTGGGCATTTTGGGATCCTTGCACATTTAGATTTATAATGTCTCTAATTGACTGTTGGTATAAGACTGATGTATTTCTAATGATTAATTTGGTTGGAATATCTGATATTTATTTTGGATTTTTCACTTTGGCCTCATGGTATATAACCATCAAATGCTATGTATGGTATCCTTGCACTTTATAGATAGAGCTGTCTAAAGGATTAATTCTTTGGAGTATGTTTTTAGATGCTAAAACAGTCTTGTAGTGATATGTATTTACTGCCATATTTGATTTTGTAATGTACATTGAAATTATATTTTATATCTATCAATAAACCAGACTAAACTGAACCAAACGCTCTTTTTTAGTTCTGCACTTGTATCATGTCTCCTTGATTGTCAATCTCACCTCTCTTCCATTGTTGCTATTATTCCCCATTCTTACTTCCCCCAAACTCACCTAGATCAATTAACACTGACTCCTCAGCACCACAAGTCTGTCTAAAAAGAATATAACAACAAACAACAAGCAGTTAGCCTGTCCCCACTTCCCCAGAATCCCATCAAGATAGGATAACTGAGGGAGACAGAACAGCAGCACATGCCAAATTATTGAAAGTGCTCTTCTTTTTTGTAGTTAAATATAGTATTGCTCTTCTTTTGAATAACACATAGACAGATTTGTTTATGCATTTGTAACTCTCTTCAGAGATGCTGGGTAGCCAGCTTGGCTGATGGGAGTGACAGTGGCATCATACAGTATGTCAGCATAAAGAATAAAGATACATCAGCAACTCCTGTATTTACAGAGACACACAATGGAATTGTTTTTCTTCTCTTCATTCTTTCTTGTTGCATCTCTGTTTTTCCTCTTTCTAGCTTTGGTAAATAACTTTGCAACCATAGAATGAAATGGGCAACAGAAAACTAATAATCCTTATTAGCTGAACCTATCATATTTACTAAAATATCATACTAATAACAATTCTTAAGAATTAAGGGATGCTTCAAGCATCTTATTTATATTAAAATATATGAATACTTTAATGGAGGAGGAGGAGGAGGAGTGTAAAAGGGAGGAGGAAAAGAAGGGAAGGAGGAAAATGTATTTATTTTGTTTAAACTTTGGTAACTGGGAAAGGTACACTGAGCCAGGGCTCATTTCCAGGTGTGACCCAGGGAACAGGTATAAATAAGAACATTATATTTATGTATTTATTTAGTTTTTGTTGACTAGGTAAGTGCACTAGACAGATTATGCCTATTTTCAGGCATGACCCGGGGAAGGGGGATACAGATGAATGCCAACTGATCTTGAACCAGATTAAGCTGTTGGTGGTATTTTTAGTGAATGGGGGAAATTTGGCCAGGAGACCAGGGAAATTCCCCTACTCCCCTGTAGGGGAACCCTCTTTCCAAGATGGCGTCCACTGATTCAGAGGTGGAAGCTGAGGAGAACTTTCAGTTGGCAATGGAGGTGGAGGATTCTGCTGTTACTGTTGTAGATGGGCTGAGAGAGACCGTAGCTGAGAAGGCTACATGGCTGGATGAATTAGTGACTGGAGTTGCGAGTGAGTCTACTGGCTTTTTTACTGGTGGTTTGAATATTCTGCCTGCTTTGATAGAGGAGTCAGCAGGACGACAGACTACTGCCAAGGTCATGGAAGATAACTGGTAAGAATCTATGGATGGTGCAGTGGAAATGACTGCCCAAGGCATGGAGGATCCCCGGGAGGATATCTCAGCACTGGGTAGGCATTCTACAAGGGCTGAGAAGGGAGACTCTAACATGGGTGCCAACAATACTGAGTGGTAGGATCAAAAAGATCACCCGATTGATTTTGATACTTAGTCTCCAGAGAAGGCATTAGGCAACGCAGGGTGGAAGCAGAAGCCTGATGGTCGATGGCTCCCGATATCTCAATGGATGATTTTTGATGATCCTGAAGACTGAAGATGTGGAACAGCCCATTAGACAGGAGGCTGCAGGCATACTAGCGATGGAGATTTCAGGGCCTGACGTGGGTCATCAGGGGAGTGCTGCAGTCCTGCCTCAGTGCGTTTGTTCTGGGAGTCTGGACGTGTCAGGCAGTGTGATATTGGGGACAGTGATAGCTGATCAGGTAGGACAAACTGTTCCTCTGTCTACCTCTCCTGTTCAAGTGCCTGTTCCTTTTTTATGAGCTACTGCTCATGGATCTGAGGCCTCTCCTAGGCGGCATGACACTGGGGCTATTCCCAAGGTGGGCCCTTCTGTGTCAGGGGCTGATGTGTTGGGCTCGATCTCTTCTGGAACAATGTTACCACCTCCTTCACAGGGGAATGGGAATCTGGCTTTTGCAAGCCCCAGACTGACTTTTTTCTGAATTTTATTGACATAAATTGACACACGCCTCCAGGAAGAATGCAGTTTGTTTACGTTATAGAGGAGGCATGAAGGATCATCCAGATCAGCTCTTTGTGGCCCAGAAACTGTTGTTGGACTCAATGTTGTTTCATCCCGACAAGATTTATGCTTTAATGCACATCTTGGGGTAAGATACTTATGATATAAGTTTTCGCCAGCATTCTGGCTTAGAACACTGTTGGACTAAATTTCTCATGTTAAAAGCTACTCCTTTGTGGGTGCCTTTTATGGCGATCCCTCTGATGAAACCGCTCCTGAAAACCATTACAATGATGTTTCGTAATGAGAGGGTTAATGTGAATTACATACTTTTTTGGTTACAAAAAAGATGTATAGTGCTGGGGAGTCCTGAACCTGTTTTAGACACTATAGGTCTTTGGACTGGAGGGTGGCAATTTTGAATTAAGTTGCTACAGTCTGATTCTACTATTCATCATATCCCGAATAGTTTTTTGGGGAGGAGAGATAGGGTGTGTGTTTTTATGCTGGACAGCCACAGGCCTGCTATAAATGTGGTTCGCCTACTCATCTCAGTAGTTCCTATGATAAAATGAAGATGTTTTTTGTGTGGTGACTTTGGCCATGTTAGCATGGCATGCAAAAATGTTTTCAAATGTAACCTATGTGAGGAGTCAGGGCATGCTATTCATCAATGTCCTTGGGCGGGACAGAATAGGGCTGATGGATTGGATCAGAAATCCTTTGTTCATATGGCTCAGGACTCTACCACAGAGCAAGCGATTTCAGTGCTCCTGAACCCCCAGTATGAAGGCACTTCCTCTGGGCCGCAGTGCCAGCTTAATGAAATTCCAGCAGACGTTCAGTCTGACAACTTAATTCTGGTGCCAGATGTAACCCCGCTTAGGGTAGGACAAAATCCCCCCAGATACCCCTGAAACCACTGAGATGCCTCCCCCCATGGAATTTCAAATGCCTAAATCTAGAAGGGTAACTAGATCTTCTCAGAAAGATTTGGAATCAGGTGCTTCAGTAGTTACCCCAAACCCATTTCAGATCTTGCAGCCAGACAGGGACTCGGATATTGAGTCGGATGTTTCCTCAAAGTCAGGTTTAACATTAGATATGGAGCAGGAGAACCTGTCGTTTACTCCTGAGCCAAGAAAAAAGAAAGGAAAAAAAGGAAATCAAAGGCAAAACATATTGATCCGGGATGACTTAATCTCATCTTTCCTGTCCTGTATCTCTGTTGCATATAGCATCACTTAATGTATGCAGTATGCATAATTATAGGAAAAGATTGCGTTGTCCTATTTTATATTTTAATAGAGCAGTATCCCTGGAGGCAGAATTACGATATGGCACTGAGTCCCAGCCATCTGCTGGCCCCTTTGCAGCTTGCAATCACCGCTTGGATGCCACCCTGATGACGGAGCTTCAGGATGTGGATGGCAAGTTGCAGACACTTGACATGGATATTCTGCTGGCAGTTCAGAGGCATTTACAGACTATAAACTTTTCATGTAAAGAAGCCCGTATGGACGGGTGAAACGTAAGCTACTTTGTCTGTTGCACTGCTATGTCTGCTCATTGAGTAAAATGACTTTAAGGCAATGAATTGGTGTACCTGTTGTTTTTTTGAAAGTTTGCTGCTGTAGGGGTGAGTGCTCTCCACAAATTACATTTACAGACTAGATTTGGAGCTCCTTTTCTTCCCTCTATCCCTTTTGTGGATTATGTGTGTCCCTTACTCCCTCTATTAACTGAGACTCAAATTGCAGAATTGAATACTCCTATTGCTGTGAGGAAAGTAGAAACAGCTATAAAAGGTTTCAAGGATGGGGCTTTTCCTGGGCCTGATGGGCTCCCAGGAGCATTGTTTAACATTTTTTTACATGTTTTGGCAGAGGTCTTACAGGATTTGTTTAATGGAATCCTCACACATACTGAGTCTTTAAGTAGCATTGGTGCTGCTATAAGTTTTTTTATATAAAAAAGGATCAAAGCAACTCTTAAGTAATTGGAGACCTATCAGTCTATTTAATTTTTATTATAAAATTCTGTCCAAAATTCTATGTTTACGGTTACAAAAAGTAAGTGCATTCCTTATTAATTCAGCTCAGATGTGTTCTATCCCTGGGAGGAATATATCAGCAAGTCTGGCTTTAATTTGGGATGGATATGAATATGGGAAGCAAAACAAATTAAAAGGTTTTATTGGCTATTGATCAGGCGAAAGCTTTTGATAAAGTATCATATAGCTATCTTTTTCATATTCTCTCAGCTTATGGGATTCAAGGAAATATGTTAGTGTGGTTAAGGGCTTTATATTCAGAAACCACAATTTCGCCATCTATCAATGGTCTGTTGGGAGATTCAGTGGAGATGCATATAGGTGTAAGGCAAGGATGCCCAGTGAGCCCCTTGCTGTATACGCATGCCTTGGACCCCTTTATTAGACATGTGATCTCAAATCAGAGAATAATGGGGTTGTCTCCTCACCTAGATTTGGAGGAACAGAAAGTGGCTGCTTATGCTGATGATCTTTGTTTTTTTTTGTTCCTTCAGTGGAAGTAGGGGCTATGTGTTGGAGGAATTGTATCTTTTTTCACAAACTTCTGGGTCTATGATTAATATGGATAAATATCAAGCTGTTCAGATTGGACTTGTAGAGGATCAGACTATTATGAGTGTGGTGGGGGTAACACTAACCTCTTCATTACTTTCCATTTTAGGATTGCAGTTTGGAGAGGGGAATCTACAACTTACGAATTGGGAGTCTAAATTAAAGGTGTGTGAATCCAGAGTTCAACTTTGGAAATCTTGGAAATTCTTCAAACTAAAAAGAATATTAAACATTAAGACATTTTTATTATCTGTTTTTACTTACTTGAGTTTTATTTACCCTCCACCCATTTGTTTGGAAACTCACTTATGTAGCTGCTTCTTTCAAATGGTGTGGGGGAGCAGACTTAATCCTATTAAACAGGAATATATTTATCTTCCAGTTAAAATGGGGGTCTAGGGATGATAAACATGGTCTTTTTTTCATTCCTTGTTTTTTGCTTCTACCTTGAAGCTGGGGTGGGGGTGGGATACAGTCTGCAAGGCAACAGTGGGCTTGGCATCTGTTATGAAGGTATTATGAGAAATGGGAACCCTTTCCACCTATAATTTTACAACAATATGAGATTCCAGATTATTTTTATTTTTTTTAATTTTTTTTTATTTAGTTTTTGTTGACTGGGTAAGTGCACTAGACAAATCCTGCCTATTTTCAGGCACAACCCGGGGGAGGGGGCTACAGATGAATGCCAACTGACCTTGAATCAGATTAAGCTGTTGGTGGCATTTTTAGTGAATGAGGGAAATTTGGCCAGGACACCGAGGAAATTCCCCTACTCTTTTCGATAAGTGCCATGGGATCTTTAACATCCACCTGAACTACCACCAATCCAGGCAGATGGGACCTTGGTTTAACGTCTCATCTGAAAGACAGCACCTCAGAAGTGCAGCACCCCTCTCATGCTGCACTACAGTGTCAGTACTGGGATATTAACCCAAGTGCCAGATGTGGGAACTGAACACACAGCCCTCTGATCTCCCAGTCTCAGAGGCGAGTGTGCTACCTACTGAGCCACTGACACTAATGCTGAATCCTCACTTAGAAAGGTGAAACAATGGAAATTGGATAAATCTGGACTCCTAATATCCACAAGGAAGTCCTTGTATTGGCATGTACTGACTTCACAATTTACTGGTCAGACTGTATTTCCACAGTGTATGCCATCCAGACATTCCCTGGTGTTGGCATTACTGATTGATAAGAGGGTCCCTACTAGAACATGGGATATTCTCTGGCTTAGTTGCTATGGGAGGCTGGGAGTTAGAGTGAATATGAAACATAAAGCTTGGAGGAACTGGGATATCCAAGAGTGGAATGTGGTCAAATTGAGGAAACTCAATCTCGTTTTTCTTGTGTTTCTCAGCAACGAGAGTTTTCCTGACGTATATGGCAAATAAATGGCAGTGGTCATATCTTACTTCCATCACTTATGAGAGTTTGATTTTGGGTGATTATTCAGGGTATTTAAAAATGTTTTACCCTAGTACTTTGACTGTTATTTTTGCATGTCTTAAATTCTATTTGTGGCAAGCACATTGTCAATTTTTATCCCAACAACTAAACACACCTCCAATTTCTTTTGCAGTAATTGTTGAGAATGCTATTCTTCAAGTTAAGAAATCAGATTATAGAAGACTGCCTAAGGGTAGGGCTGATGTTCTCTGGAGACGAATTGCATGGATTAATTAATGTGTTTTTTTATTTGTTTTACAGTCTATGTTTTTTGTGTTTATTGTTGGGATTTTGTATGGTGCTTCTATGAATTGCTAGTGTTTATGTTACTTTGTCTCACCTATATTATGCATTTAATTTAGACCTCTGACTGTAATGCTGGGTCTTAATTGTTATATTCTTCTGTATTTGTTATGTGATCTATTATAATAAAATTCCCCTACTCACAGGTAGGGGGACCCTTGTCAGCCATTTGCCAAGATGGCTGACATCCAAGATGGTGGTTGAAAGCTGGATGGAGGACCTGGAAGGGCTGACACTAGCCAGTAGATCCCTGTGAAACTGGATACTCTGGAATTGAATACAGAAAAACCTACTATTGCTTCAGAAGAAGTCTCCAACTCACCTATGGCACCTCTTACTCAGGAAAGAAGAACTTTACAAGGTACTGTGTTTAATGCTACAAATGTATCTTCACCTAAATTAATACAAGAACACTTGTGGCAAGTCTACCATATGCATAAGGAATTTATGAAGCAGCTGATACAAAAGGATGCCTCTTTAAATGCTGATATTCCAGATGCTACTTATCCTGCATCTGCACACTGCTGATATTGCACCTCCTTTCTATACTAACAATGGATTGCTCATTTCTGAGGATGTACAGCAACCTGCCTCACTGCATTTTAGGCAAACAAATCAAAATCCACCTGACTTTGTCACTACTTGGACCCCTGAAGCCACGCTAAAAGCTGCTGGCTGGCAGCAACCCACAGAAAATTATCCCTGGTCCTCTCCAAGACCTGTCAGCATCGTGGAGATAATCTCTGCAGTGCAAACATCAGTGCATGACCTTCACCAGAATGCTGCTCTCCGGCAGCGGTCTGCTGTGTCTTCCAAGAATGTTCCTACCTCACCCTCTGCAACTGCATCAAAGTTACAGCTGCAACAGGACTCTCTTCCTATGGGCCCCAACTGTGTACAATGAACCGATATTTCTTCATCTGAAGATGAAGTACCTCCTGTTCTTCCACCGAGTGACTAGATTCCTCAAGGGGATACAGTGAACGTGGACAAAACATTCAAGTTAAGTGACTTATTTGCTGCCGTGGGGCAGCCTGTTCAGTACCGTAACACTGTTCAGCTGAAATATCTAGGGGATGTGTCTACAGCTCCAACTAGAAAGACAGTCCTTCATAATATGCTAAAAGATATGCTTGGCATTAGCCCATCTGTACTTTTTGCTTTTATACATGTTCATGGGGAGCTTATACTGTATATGATTTAAGCTTTAAAAAAGTGACAACTTTAGTCATTTTGGGCTAAGTATGAACTGGTGAAAAATTCTCTCTTGTGGGCCTCTTTCCTTCTCATTCCCCTTACTAAACCTGCAGTAAAATTTATTACGTTGTTGTTTAGAAGTGAAGGGGTCAGCATTGCAGATGTGCAATACTGGCTACGCCAGAGGTGCGATATATTAGACACCCCACACCCAATTTTAGATGATGATTTTGTATGGACTGGGGGCTGGATAATTTAAGTTCAGTTGCATCAAACTCAGCAAGGCATTTCACATCTCCCTAGTCATTTTTATATTGGGAGGGATAAGGGTATCTACTTCTACCCAGGACAGCCTAGAACTTGCCACAGGTGTGGGTCTGGGACTCATCTCAGCTATACCTGTGACAAACCCTGTTGTACTGTATGTCTAGCCTATAGACACGATAGCCTTGGTTGCTCTAACCCCCTACTTTGCAACCTTTGTGACCAGCAGGGTCACACTTACCAGCAGTGTTCCTGGGCAGACCACAATAGACTAGATCACCCCCACAGGACCAGGTTGCTCTCATTACTGACTCAGATGCAGGCCCTCAAGCATAGGGAACAGATAGCATCCTTAGTAGAAACCCCTCCAGCCCCACAAGAACCAACGATACCTGGTACTTCAGCCTCTGGATCTGAGACTCTACCCTCTACCCCTCTTCTCCTCCAGCCCCAATGGACATGATACAGGATGATCTCCTTGCCTCCAATGCAGTACCACCCAGAGTAGAAGGTGCTTTGCCAGTAACAGCCCCAGACCAGGGGCATATGCAACCCCCCAACCCATAAATTTACCTCAGTAAAGAGTTCTTGGAGAGCGAAGGGGAAGAGAAAATCAGAAGCCCATACCCCTAGAAAAATAATTCTGACCAGGAATAAATTTCAGGCCTTGGCAAAAAAACACAAGCAATGGGGGGATTCTGAAGAAGAAGAAGAGGATGGGGACTATCATTCCTTCAGGGCGTCCTCTTCTAAAATGAAGGTTTCTTTAGAAGGGCAGAGTAAACCCTCTAATGCTGAAAAAAACTTCTCCCAAAGAGGTGATTAATAACATTTCCCCTTTTTTTCTGCTTAAATTCTCATGCATGCTGCCACTAAAATATGCTGTCTTACTTTAAATGTAAGCAGGATGAAGTCCTTCTGAACCACAACTCATGACCATACAGTTTCTGGTTGATCTGCCTCATGATATCTATTTACTAGAGGACACCAGAATGAAAACAAGGCATGAAATCAATCAGGCTAAAATGAAATGGTCAAGAGGTCCTTCATTCTGGGCTCATGCTAAGAACTCATGTGATGGTTTGGGATTCTTTTTTCTGGGTATCATTTCCATGTAACAAAAATCCTTGAGATTCTCCCTGGGCGAGCTATGCTAATTGATTGTATTTTTAAGCAATTAAAACTAAGACTCATTAATGCACATGCTCCTCAAAGTACTGCTGCCAGATCAGAGTTCTTTTTCTTAATTCAACCTTATTTACATACTTCTAGGCAGATAATTTTGGGAGATTTTAACTGTGGTATATCTCTGACTGATAAAGGGGGTACAACAAAGAAAATGTTTGGGGACTCTGCTGCACTTAATAAAATTCTAGCCACTGCTAATATGAAAGATGGATTTTGTGCCCTACACCCAAAGGGACAAAAGACTTATTATAGAGGTACACATGCTACAAGGATTGATTTTATCTTCTTACCTAGAAATGTCACTGTGTCTCATGTGGTGGTCATCCCTTGTGAGACCTCTGATCACAGGGCAGTCTCCTTAACCTGCTCCCCTGCACAGGGCCCTCTTCCTCATACCCCTACTTCCAGATGGAAATTAAATACCACCTTACTAACTGACCCTAAAATAGCTGCTGCTGGTTTAGAATTTTTAAGGTCCTGATGCACTGTTCTGGATGCCTATTATTCTCACTTAGGTTGGTGGGAGGACACAAAATTGGATCTGAGGAAATTTTTCAAAGTAAGGCTAGGACTAAAACCTTATTGGCTTACCTTACATATTCTATATGGAGACAAAAACTTCAAGATCTCATTTCTCTTCATATGAATTTCAGGTGGACAACTCTCAGGCCATTAAAAATCTCAAAACCCAAATGGAGGCATATCAGTATAATAGGGCTATGTCCCTAAAATCAGAAGCACAAAGTGGCACTCAGAATTCTAAACCCTCCCTGGACATTTTTAAGGGATGCTCAGATAGAGTAGCAGCCACCTATATAGGGAATTTATTGGACCTAGACACAAATAGTCACTGTACTACATTAACCCATATAAAAAAAAAGTGGCTCAGAAATATCTAGAGCATATGTTTGGGAAAGCATCACCCACTAGGGGGTCTTCTGACTTTCTGACTGATATTATAGCACCAAATACCTCCCAGGAACAAGTGTCCTCTCTTACTGCTCCAATTTCTGTAGCAGAAACTAGGCAGGCCATCTCTCATCAAAAGAAATTTACTTCTCCTGGGCACGATGGCTTAACAGTTGAGTTTTACCAGCATTATATAGACATTTTTTCACCTATTTTGACAATAGTATTTAATAATATATTGTTTTCACATTCAATTCCAAATCATCTCTCTGATGCCATTATGATTTTACTGTTTAAAATAAGGGGCAAATCAGACATAAGAAACTGGAGACCTCTTAGTTTGCTGAATGTTGACTATAAAATTCTCGCCTCTGTTTTATTGAGCAGACTACTTCTAGTGGCCCCACTCCTCCTCTCTGAGTCATAGATGTGTGCTGTCCCACTCAGGTCAATAAAGCAAAATTTATCCTTATTAAGTGATATTGCTTATTCTTCCTCCGTAAACAATCCTTCCATGCTAATCTCATTAGACCAAGAAAAAGCATTTGACTGGGTAAATCATACTTATTTATTTCAGGTTCTGCATAATTATCACATTCAAGACATTTATTCTTTGGATCCAACTGTTATACCACACTGCTTGGATCACCCCTCACATTAATGGATTCCCTGGGTCTCCCTTTTTAGGGCAGAAAGGGATATGACAAGGCTACCCCCTAAATCCCCTACTTTATGCATTTCAAATCGATCCCTTGTTGCAGAAGATATTGCAACACCCCATAATTCTTCATATACCTTTACCCATGAGGGCATCACTTTCAGTCATCACAGCATAAGTGGATGATTTATGAATTCATACTACCCCTCTTCTTCGAGACTCTGATTTGACAGCAATCATTACTAAATCTGAAGACTTGTCTGGGTCAAAACTAAACTATAATAAAAGCTCAGTCCTCTATTTACCACCTGAAGTGACAACGGCACAATCTACCCTGTTTGCTGGGATACCTGTTGTAGCTGGACCTACTAAATTTTGGGGCTATTTTTAGGTAGTAATGATGATGCTTCACATAATTTTACATTTGCTATCAAAAAAGCTGATAGAATAGTGCTTTCCTGGAAAAGTCAGTCCATCTTCAAAAGGAAAAGAGTATTTTGTTGAAAACTCTTACCTTACCTCAATTCCTATATGTTGCCTCCATGTACCCTTTACCTTTGTCATTAGAAGTTAAAGTTTACAATGCATTTTTTCAAGGGTTTTGGGGTAGTAGATTAAACCTTATCAAAAGGCAGTATACTTAACCAGACTATTGTTTTGGAGGGGTGCAGATGCTAAACCCCATAGATTTCTTTCACACTTTATTTTATTCACATGGCATATTACATTTTATATATCTCTCCACCGTTTTGGTACTCCATAGCCAAGCATTCAGCCATTCCTCTACTATTGGTCTGGAATCATGCACCCTTTGAAATTCCCAGAAATTTTAGGAAGTTTAAACCCTTATCATATTTGGTACCTGTCTTTTACAAATTACAGCAATGGCATATTTCCCTGAACAAACTACTTACATCAGCCAGAAAGCAGATGTATCATTCTTTGCTAGACAGTAATTTTTTTGAAGGCCCATTGCTTCAGGACTTGCAAGGGATTGTTTTAGATTCTAGTATGGTCTTTCAGCAGCTTACTGATCAGATTATGGGATGTCATGTGGCTATCCTGCCATGGATGCCTCAGTGTCTGGGGAAACCACAAACATAAGTACATAGAAGAGAGAATGTGTTCCCGAAGCACTTGTTCGGGGGTTGTTGAGACAATGTATCATTTTTTATAGAGTGTCCATACAGTGCATCTCTTTGGGTTTTACTGCTGCATAAATAGAAGGAAAAATACCTTTCTCCCCATCCTATGAAATCTTAGTTTATGGTGCATATCCTTCAAATTTATCCTCATATCACCCTAGTACACTAAGACTTATTTTTGCATTTTGTAGGTTCTATCTATGGCAAGCACACCATGCATTACTGTTATAACAAAAATGTTATCCTGCAGGACAAGTATTGTCTCAAATTCAATCACAATTACAAGCCATTTATCATACTGAAGAAAATAAACTTTCAACTAGTGTACACAAAATGTATTGAAAGAATTGTGGGTGGATTTTGAATTAGCATTTTTGGGAACTTTAGGATTAATGGTTTTATGTTTGTGTTGAGGTTATAATTTCATATACACTATCTATGTTTTTTCCCTTTTATTTCATAAGAATTCTAGTGTAAGCATTGTCCTCATTTTAGGCTTCCTTTATGATTTCCTATGGTTATAGGTGGGAAAAAGAGTTTTGTCATAACCCTGTATGCTGGAATACTTAATTTTCCTTTTCTTATGTTTTATGTGATGAAACATTGTTTGGTTTGTACACTACTTTTATGTTCAATAAAAAATTCCCCTACTCTTTTTTGAGAAGTGCCATGGGATCTTAAACATCCACCTGAACTACCACCAGAACAGGAAGATGGGACCTCGGTTTAACATCTCATCTGGAAGATGGCACCTCAGGAGTGCAGCACCCTCCTCATGCTGCACTACAGTGTCAGTATTGGGATTTAACCCAAGTGCCTTATGCAATATGCCATATGCAAAAGAAAGTGACATAAAACAAATACAATGCAAAGACATGACAATAAAACACAGTATGATACAGCAGGATTCAGAGATCACCAATGCAGTTTTACAATCACAATTGGGTAATATTACAATGGTTTAGGCATAATAAAGAAATACAGAGTGTAGCTAGGTCAGAGTTTAGTTTGAGGAGAGAGTTAGGGGCAGAGGCAAAGAGCAGTTGGGTCATGTCTGAGCAGGTACTTGAATGCTGGGAGTAAGGTGGCCTGCTGGAAGGAAGTAGAAAGTTTGTTCCACAGGGAGGGAAGATGGAAAGAGAAGGCTTACTGTCCAGCTGTAGAGTTAGGGTGGGGAAGGGAGAAAAAATGGGATGATCTGGAGCATAGCAGGTAGGGGGAGAGACTGGCTGGAGATAGGAGGGAGAACAGATAGAAGGGAAGATGTCCAAACCAGAATTTGGCAATAAAAGCTATGGAGTGAGTGTGGCAAAGGTGAGAGAGGGGAAGGATACAAAGAGATGAGTAGAGGGAGCAGCGATGAATGCAGAATGAGGAGTTTGTGGCAAAAGGCATTTAGGAAGGAGTCTAGTTTAGAGAGGGAAGAGGCAGGAGCAGTGTCATAGAAGCTGTCAGCATAGTTGAGCATGGGGAGGATGGTTTTAGTAACCAGCTCATGATGCACCAAAAGGGGGAGCCATTTTTTATTGTGGAACATGACTCCTAGGTTTTGGCAGAGTTTCGAGTGCAAGGTGTCAATATGAACATATAAATCAAGCTTGTTATCTAGCCATACCCCAAGGTATTTGAACGCAGAGACAACTTCAAGGGTGGAACCATCTGGAGAGGAGAAGATGGGGGACTTGAGAGAAGAAAGCTTTTGTCTTGACCCAATGGTCATAGAGACTGTTTTCTTAGTGTTTACCCTCAGGTTGTTTGCCTTAAACCAGTTTAGCAGGCTATTCAAATCACGCTGGAGCAGGACCACTACATCAAAGGGGGGGGGAGGGACCAGAAGTATAGATGATAGTATCAGCAGCATACATGGGGAGTCAGGCATGCACACATGCTAAGGGGGAGGGCATTGATAAAGAGAGAAAACAAACTGGGGCCTATGATAGAGCCCTGGGGTACACCAACAAGGATCGGGTGGCGAGACAGGGCCAAACCCATTTGAACTGACTGACTCCTGTTCATGAGGTAGGAACTAAATCAATTCACTACTGGAGGCACAAAACCAACTGAATTGAGCTTGCTGAGTAGGATTGGGTGGGACACTGGGTTGAATGCTTTTGCCAAGTCAATAAAGATAGTGACCGTGATGTGGCCCATATCCATTCCTGAGAGAATAGCATCTGTGACCCACAGTAGGGAGGACATAGTGGAGTGTTTTTCCCAAAACTGGCTTAGAGTGGGAAGATAGTATTGGTGCTTTTGAGGAAATTATAGAAACATAGAAAGGTGATGGTAGGGGAGTCACATGATGTTCTGGAGCTAGCAGCTGACTTCCAGAGTTGCTCCGCTAACCCAATATCTTTATTATTTAAAAAAGCTCATTTCTGTATATCAAAGGCTTACAATTTTAACACTAATTGCTTCCTTACCTCCTCAGCTTTCTTTCAAGGCCAAAAATGTCTGAAGAAATGGAGTATCTAAGGAATCGATTGTGGTGCATCATATACCACCCATCTCTCTACAAAAGGATAAATGTATCAAACAACAGAAGGTAGATTCTGAATCATCCACTTCTTCAGATTCTAGCCCATTGACAGTGGCTGTTTTCTACAGGAATTAGCACCACTTCATGAGTCCATTCAGTGCATCACTGAAGAAATGAAATCTATTCAGCCAGCAATTTCTGAGCTTACCTGGGAGGTTTCTGATACGGAGGTCAGGGTAAGCTCTACTGAAGACTAGCAGACAAAAACAGCTCCAACTATTACATCCCTGTGCCAGAAACTATCTAAATTGGAAACCCATATTGAAGATCAAGAAGGGCACTCAAGGAGGAATAATTTGGTTATCCTCAGTTTACCAGAGAGATTGGAGGGTAAAGATGTCTTGCCTTAAATCCAGAGAGTGTGTGAAGGAGTAGCCAGTCCCTTCTCAAATGGCCCACAGTACATAATTGAGCAGGTTCACAGAGCCTTATGACCCAACCCAAATGAAGGTGATCGGCCTTGGCCTATCATTTTTCAGATTTTGAATTATCTGGACAAGCTTCATATTCTGTCGGCTGCACGTAAGAAGAATCTTTTATTATGGGATGGCCACAAAATTAAAATCTTTCAAGATCTTCACTTCAATACAAGGAAGAAATGGGCTGCTTATCGACCATTTATTAATAAGTTACTGGACACAGAAATTCAATTCAGTTTGCTATATCCAGCCCAGTTGCAAGTTTCTAAAGACGGTTGGCAGCACATCTTTGAATTGGCAGACCAAGCAAAAATGAAACTTCCACGGCTGTTCCCTGAACTTTTCAAGTCTACAACCTGACTTAGTAGACTATAACACAATCTGTTCTTGCTCCATTGGAAGCTAATGTTTGAACTACTTGACCTTTAATCAAGTATCGCTGATGAGGACTCTCAACAGGACAGTTTATTTTTTGTTTTAATTGAACATTATTACAGAGCCGGATTATTTGTTTTCTAGGCTTTTTGCTATTTGATATGGTATTTGTTACTTCTACATGTTGGTTCTAACACATTCTGCTCTATTTTTCTGGTTATAAAATAGTTCATACTTGCTGAATGGGGGATTTCTATCTTCTTTTCTTTCTCTTTTCCACGTTACTGCATAGACTTACAGTCAGAGATAGTTTCCTTTTGGATGTAGATCTCAGTCAGGTAATGGGGCAGTCTGGTTAATATCCCCCATTCCTTTATTTTTTCTTTTTAAATTATAGGGTAGTCTCTTGAGGGCTATTGTTATAAATGTTTCACTTAATGGCTTGTTACTGCCATCGTGTGGGCTTGGGTGGGATGGTCATTCCTGGGAATGTAAGGGGTGATGTTTAACTCCTCAAGGAGCCTCTCATCTATTTTCTCAGTGAGGTGTTGGGGACTGATATTTTCTGTTATCTTTTTTTCTTTTAGGGGAGGCTTCTATTTATGTTTACTGTTGTGCATACATTTCCAAATATTTGGCTTATCTGATTTTCTTTTTTTGCCTCCTCCCCCCCAATTTCTGTAAGGAGTTACTAGTGCTACCCTTTGCTTCCTTAGTTTTATGCTATTAGTATAGATGGGTGGGATGGGGATTGTGAGTCTCCCCCAATAATACAAAAAGAAAAAAATATATATATTCTGGAGGGGAGTCCCTTCTGGTTCTTTCTTTTTGATCTTTATCTTTTATCTTTCTTAGGTCAGGGCTCCAACAGGGTATACCCAACTTGGTTCTTCTTTTATCTTTCTTATTCTTTCCCTCCTTGAACTATCTATTCCAAATTTAGAGAACCTTTTCTCTCTCTATTTTTTTTCCTTTTTCTCTTTAATTTATTCAGGAAAGGCGGGCATACTCAATATTGGTAGGAAGGCTGAGACAAATCTTATAGGGTAGGTGACTGGATTTAAGGGACCTAGTGGAATCTGAGTTATATTGAGTTATACTGGGGGGGTGGGTTAAACAGTTTTTTTCTGGATACTATTTGATTTTAATTTTTGTTTTTTCTTTCTTAGGAGTTTTTTGTTTGCTTATTAATGTATGATTTTTATGGCTAGAGTTTGGGTTTTGGGGATTTCTATCTGTGTTGTGGGTTGATTATTGGGGTGGTTCCTGAATCAGATTTATATATTGTTGCCTAACCACCTTATTATTTATTGTATAGTGTTCCTGCAATGTGTACTTCATCCGTTTATATAAGTAGGAATATTACGGATGCTCAAGATGTTAAAAAAAGATACAAGGTTCTGAAACATTTAAAACATCTAAAAGCTGATGCAGATTTCCTCCAAGTCTCATATGCACAAAAATATAAATTTCTGTTTTCTGACAAGATTGGGTAGGGCATGTATATGGGTCTGGTTCTAGTAGTAAATAGAATGGGGTCTATATTCTCATCACTAGGAGCTTATCTTTTCCTTTTTTTCTGAAATTGGAGATGATGAATGTCATTATATTTTCCTTCATTGTAGGCTGGGGTTAGAAGCAATTTTATTAGGCTCTGTATACGGCCCTCTTAATCACTCCCCTCAATTTTTTATGCACCTGGCAACTCTGTTAGCCCCATATACTCATCTTCCATTGGTTATTGGGGGAGACTGGAACTTGGTTCTCCAGTCTGAACTGGATAGGTCAACATCAATGCGTAAAAGTCTTTCACTTGCATAACGTGAGCTTAGAGACCTACTGGACTCTCTGGGATTACTGAATCCCTGGAGGATGTTGCATCCCTCTGAGAGGTTGCACACCTTTTTTTCTCCTGTATACCACTCCTTTTCCTGTTTTGATTTTTGTCTGTTATCCAGGGAACAGCTATCAGGGTGGACTAGTTGTCATATTAAGGAATGAGTTATATCTGACCATTCTCCCATTTGTCTAATTTATAGTATATTGGGCAGTGCTGGTAAAGACTTTATGTGGCACTTTAATGTGCAACTACTTCTTGATAATTCAGTGGTTGATAAATGACGTACATTTATTAAACATTTCTTCAATGACAATCACAACCAGAGATGCCATATGGGGTATAGAGAAGGCAGCTATCCATGGTGAGTGTGTCTGCTTGGCTACGGTTAAAACTAAGGAATGCCACCATCAACTTAATGACATTTTACATCAGATTAGAGCACTAGAACTGCTCTGTCTTCCACCACCCCAGAACCAGCACGGTTGCAACTTAATATCTTATGTACTAAGTATTCTTCTCTAATTAACAAGAAGGCAGAATTGGCAATTTTGCGTACCAAATGCTACTACCTTGAACACAATGAAAAAGTGGGTAAATTATTAGCATTGAGGCTTAGGCAGCAGGAAGCCTTTAGAATAATTCCTGGGCTGTATAAACCAGGCACCTCTTCCCTAGTTACAGAACCACATGAGATTGTTGACATTTTCCAGGATTTGTTTTGCAAATATGTATTCTGCTTCTCTGGAGGTTTCAACTAATCTTGAAGAAATTCAGCATTATCTTCAGGCATTAGAGCGTCCTCAGCTATCAGAGATCCAAAAGGCTTCCTTAGGGGGTCCTATTATGGCTGAAGCGGTTCAATTAGCTATTTCTAGTCTTTCTGTAGATCATGCCTCTGGCCCGGATGGTTTCCCCACTAATTTTTATAAGTTTTTTTTTCTGAAGAACTTATCCCCATTTTGGTTTCATTATTTAATTAGATATTTGATTATGGGCTCTCTGAATTTTCATTAACTTGTGCTTATATTATTCTTTTGCACAAACCTGGAAAGGATGGCCATTTTCCTGCAAATTACAGGCCCATCTCACTTATAAATACAGACTTTAAAATTCTAGCAAAAATATTGGCTTTACAATTAGAGATGGTATGAGAATGGCTTATTAGTCTGGAACAAGTTGGTTTTATGAAAGGTTGCCTTTCTAGTGACCACACCCAGAAACTTTTTCACCTTAGCTTGGCTTTGGAGGGATCCAGAGAGGCAGCTGCTTTGGTTTTCCTTGACACCAAGAAAGCATTTAACCATGTGTCATGGCCCTATCTCTTTCAAGTCCTGCAAGCATATAATATTCCATTGACCTTTGTCAAATGAATGCAAATACTTTATAGCTGTCCCTCCATGACCATTTGGTGTAATGGTGTTCTATCTTCTTCTTTTCTGATCACTGCTGGTACCCGTCAGGGTTGCCCTCTTACCTCTTTTTATTTAATTTATATTTAGAACCTGTTATTGTGACTAAAAGTGAATCCTAAAATTTGTGGTATTTCTGTTGGTTTGGTACATTATACACTCTCGGTACAGTATATGTGGATGACATTCTATTGCATCTCACAGAGCCAACCCTTTCTATTCCAGCAGTGCTGGATAAAATTAACAAATTCTGTCATATTGCTGTATACAAACTAAATTTGGGCAAGACAACATTTTTACCACTTAATACATTTGTTGAGAAAGCCCACATTCTGTCTATGGGTTTACAATGGGAATCCTGTACATTAACATATCTGGGAATCCAGATCCCACGTCAGCTTACAACTCTTTTGAAAGTTAATCTAGACCCCTACTGTCCATTATTAAGAATGACTTAAAACATTGAAATACTTTACTGCTCTTCTTTATGGGGCTGGGCCAACATTGTTAAAATTAATATTCTGCCTCAGGTATTATACCCCTTAGGAATGCTTAACATTATTTTGAAACATAAATGGTTACTTCAACTCCACTCAATACTCTCATCTTTTCTCTGGAAGGAGAAAGTCATTAGGAGGGCATATTCTAAACTAACATTTCCCATCAATACTGGAAGTATTTGGCTACCTAACTTCAATGCATACTACTTTACATTACATGGCTCTAAGTATTTTCAATGGGGTGATACTGTAGGTAGTGAGCAGCAAAATTATGTGCCATTGTGGATTCCTTTAGAATGAACCCTATGTTTAACAGTTGGTCTGCACCTGAGAGCATTGTTGTTTGCTGCCCTCTCTATATTACCACAGAAATTAAAATCTACCCCCATATACTGGTCTTTATGTGCCCATGCCCAATGATGTTGCTATAATGGCTTTAATATTCATATCTGTATGGCACAGATGATCTTTCGCAATCCTAATATTAAAATTGGGCATCATCCAATTCCACCTTCTTTTATGCCTTTGCATTCTCATATATCAGTTTCAGAACTTTTGTTAGATAATCATTTGATGGATTTTTCAACTTTTCAAAGTAAACATACAGGTAATTTAAATCCACGGTATTGTTTTAAATATATGCGGTCATCTGGAGCTCTACTTGCTTATTTCAGATCACCCAATTGACTTGGTTCACTAACCCTGCTTTTTGAGAATATTATATCTATGACAAACATGCACCATGCAGAGGCCTGGCTATATGGGCTTTTCAATCTTTGGACCCGGCTAAATTGAATGGTGTTGCCTATTATTGGCAAAATGCTCTTGGTTCAGATTGGGTACCTTTAGAAAAAGTAGTAGTAACATTTTTATTCAACTGAGAAAAACAATGAATAGGTACAACTTGACTGAGACAAGCTCATTTCCAACGAGGCCCTTAGTACATCTTAAATACTGTTGCAAAATCAAAATATACAAACATTATCATCAGTACAACATATAATTTGATAAACACATGCAAAATCTTGCATACTGTTTATTTTACCCCAGTATGTTTATATAAGATGGGGAAAGTGGTATCTCTTATTTGCCAAAAATGCAGTAAGATAGACTGTTCCCTCCTACATCTCTTATGTCAATGTGATATAATAGAACCATTTTGGACATCTATCAAAACCCAATTAGACCCCTCTTTTGACTTAGTTAATTTATTTACCCCTGGAATTTTATATTGGGTTACTACAAGGGTATTCATTTTTCTTTTCAACTGGGTCATATTGCCTTGATTGCCACCGCAGCTAAAATGGTCATCCTTTGGCATTGCTTGGATGAAAAAGTACCAGCATGGACTGAATGGCATAGAGAGATCCTTATCACCCTTAATGTCAAACTGCACATTGCAAATACGCATTATAAAAGGTTGTCCTTTCTTGCAAAATAGGGACCTCTGTATGCTTGGCTCTCTGCTTTATGGTTAAAGTACAATGTATTTGTCCCCTGATGTTTTATTAATGAATGCTTTATTTGGTGGTTACTGTGTATATTTATTACTTTGTTCTGTTTGGGTAGAGGGTAGAGGGTAGGGGTAGGGGATGGGATTGATTTATATATTTTTTTTATTTTAGTTATTTTTTTTATTATGTATACAGTGGTGATTTTCTTGAATTTATTGTAATGATGGTTGTTTATCTTTTGTATGTCATGTTATTATGTTTGTGTTTTGTAAAAAATCAATACAATATAGTTAATTTAAAAAAAAGGAAGGTGATAGTAGAAGGAGACCAAAGGTCCATCAAGTTTGCCCTTGAGATCCCAAGATCCTAGGTGATCCTGGGACCATGCTGATAGATTCCCTTGTAGATTTCATTCTAGTGTACTCCTTCTCCCAACCCCTTTTGAATGCTGATATGTTTCTATCTCATACCACCTCCACAGGTAGCTTGTTCCATGACTCCACAATCCTTTCTGAGAAATAGTGCTTCCTAAGATGCCTCCTGAAACTCCCACCCCTCATTTTCCATTCATGCCCCCTCGTGTTTGAGTTGGGAGCCTTGGTGAATAGTTCAGCATAGAGTACTGAATTTAAAACCCTCATGTAATTAAAGGTTTTTATCATATTCCCCATTTCTCTCCTAGATTCGAGTGAGTACATGTTTAACACCTCCAGCCACCCCTTGTTCAGCAGCCCATGAAGCCCCTGTATCATTTTGGTTGACCTTCTCTGCATGATCTCTATCCTGTCTCTATCCTTCGTAAGGTATGGTCTCCAAAACTGAATACAGTATTCCAAATGGGGTCTCACCACAGATCTGTACAGTGGAAGTATCACCTCCCTGTGCCTACTGTCAAATCCTGTCCATATGCATCCTAGCATTTTGTTGGCCCTAGTATATGCTGCATTGCATTAGCTGGTTTGTTTAAGGGTATCACTAATCATAACTCCTAGATCCCTTTCCTATTTTGAGTTACTGAGTTTGACCCCATTTAGCCAATAGGTTGTTCTAGAGCTATTCCTGCCACTATGCATCACTTTACATTTCTTGGCATTACATTTCGGCTGCCAGATTCCAAACTATTGTCCTAACCTTATTAAATGATTGTGTAGGATGGTCACGGCTTCTTTGCTGTCCACCCTTCCCCCTAATTTAGTACCCTCACTGATCAGTGTAATCTTGCCCTGGATACCTACTCCTACGTTCCTGATGTATACATTAAACAGGATTGGGCCTAAGACTGAGCCCTGCAGGACCAAAATCATCACTTCTCCCTCTTCTGACATTTCACTGTTGACCAGCACCCCAGAGTGGACTCAGGACTCTAGAAGCTTAACAAGGGAGGGAAGGAGGGTGATAGGGAGGTAGTTCCCTGGGCTGGAACGGTCACTGCCTTTGTGGAGGGGTGTGACCGTAGCCATTTTCCAGGCCAGAGGAACTGTAACTGAGGAGAGGAAGAGTTTGAGTTGATGTTTTGGGGGGACAGTGGCAGAGAGAGATACAAATGGTCTTGGTGTCAATCCCATTGAGGCTGCTTTTAGCTAAGTTAAGTGACATTAAGGCACTGTAAACTGCCTGTTCAGAGATGGGGGAAATAGTAGCCATTTGGGGAATGCAGAGTAGGGGGTTGGGATGGGCTGTGTCAGAGACAAGAGAGCCATCTAAAGAGAGGATGGGTGTGGTTGACTGGGAGGGTGGGTCTATGAGGGAGTGAATGGTTTTCCAGAAATTAGAGGGAGAGCCTTGGCTAGAGTGGAGGAGTTCCTTGAAATATATTGTTTTGGCAGTCCAAATGTACCTTAGTACACTTGTTTCTTAGTGACCTGTATACCTGGAGGTTCGTCTGGGACAAGGAGGATTTGTAGGTAGCACATGCAAGATCACACAGTTTGCAGTGGGCATTTAGGGTGGCATTTATCCATGGGTGGTATATACATTTGACCCACACTGGTTGGTCAGAATACATGCACAGGACAGAGATAAGCTGGCAGTGAGAGTGATGGACACTGAACTACGCGCTATTTTGAGGAGTAGACAAGGGAAGCAGGGAGACTTTGCCTGACCAAAATTTACAAAAGGTATGCCACCGTTACCTTTCTAGTTAGTCTCCTTCCCAGAAAATCTTATTGTTGGCTCGAGTCGTGTGCTGTTCCTCCCCTGTTCTCTTTCTGCCCACAGGAGGAAGGCCCATGAGGGTGAACCTGAGGTAGGGAGCCCCTGTCACAGAATCGGAGTGCGAGCAGCGAAGGAGAGAGCCTTCAGATGGCTGCAGGAGTAGGAGACATCGCACCAATCAAAAAAAGTGAAGTCACGGCTGAGTCCAGTTTGACCACTAAGCAAAAATCTCCTGGGTGAAAGACTTAAAAACTGCATCTTGAGGAGTTTACGAGGGATGTTTCTTTTCAGATTTATCTCCTTTTCACTTTCTTTTATATTTATAATCTGAAACTAAAACCCGGTCGATTTACTTTTCTGTTCTTTAAACTTTTATTAGAGTTTTATATGCTGATGTTTTGTGTTTTAAAAACATTTTTAAACATTCCCGCCGTATGCCAATTCTTATCACGTGAACCCACCACCTAAAAACTCACCTTTACCTGTGACTGCATATGCAATCAGTTACATCAGCTCAGTTCGACCTTAGTAGAGTCATTTACAGCTCATGGGTCACTGCTTGCGAGCTGCTGCTCTTTCTAAATTGTTTCTTTTACTGAGTACCATGTTTGTACTATTTAACACTCATCTGAAGTTTATAACCTGTGGATGGGTAAATAAACAATATCATTCACAGGTCAAGAGCTGCATATTTTATCACTGATACGTAAGTTTTTCTATAATTAAGCCCTTTTTTACTCATGGATCCTTCTATTTAAGCGTCTTTTTTAACCCACATACCATATGTTCCTACTAGATATTTATACTTGATCCTGACTTTGCAGTTATAATATCGGTTGCACTCCTTTTTACTCAACCTCAAGATTTTAGGTTTGTTCCCCTGTTTTGCACCACTAGGAGTTTTATTCCTTATTACTGCATGTTTTTGTTTACATTTACATTTATTCATACAGAGAATTCATTACGGTGATCTACGGAACCTGAAGACCTGGATTCTCGGACTTCTCAAGGGGACTAAGCGATCTCTCATGTTTGTTGAAAAACAGAACTCAGACTTCAGAATACGTTACTTTTTTCTGGCCATCACATTGTGAGATCCTGACCTCTTCTGTGGACCTTCAGCAGAGATATCTAGAGGCATTTCCAGCTAAATGGTGAAATAAAAAGTGTTTGTGATACTGCATTCAGGCGGGTCTGCAGAGACTGATTTTAAGGACTTGCTGAAGAGCTCACTTTTGTTAAGGCATAAAGGAATAAAGGAAGTGAACTTAAAAGTGACTTTTTTGTCGGCTCAGGACAAACTCTTTATACTTTTTATTGTCTAAGCCTTTAATTGTTTGGGGACTTACACCTCATACAATTCTTTTTTTTTTAAGATGTATACTCATAGTGGTAAAATAGTTGAAAAAGATATTAAGGGGAAGGGAAGGGGAAGGGGAAAAATGGTTTTTACTCATACTGAAAATAATGATGGTAACAATGGTAATATCGGTAAACAATTTATTGGCACCAGGGGATTACAAACTTGTTGTGGCCTACAAAAGAAAAAGAAGAATGGCTGTGTGTTTACACAGGAATTAGTTATTTCAGCATCTACCCCTAAAGACTGCTCGGGATCAAATTTTTTCCCATCACCTCTGTATCAGTCTGGGGGGAGTTGGTGAATGGTCCCAAAATAGAAAGCTCTTATTCAAACATGAAAAGTAGCTTGAGGGCCTTAACCTTGGACAACTCAGAACTACCGAGTTTGAATGGAACTTTGAAATCTGATTTAAATGCAGAAGTAAAAAATGATAAATATATAAACCCAGTTACTCCTAATATTGGAATTAAAACTAAAGGAGAGAGAAAAGTTAAGAAAGGAATAAGCCCAACAGTCAAACACACATGACAAGGTAAAATAACTGATTTATTTTACACACAATCTTCAGAAAAAAATGATAGATTACCCACAAAACAGCCTCACTTCTACACAAATTCTGCATGATCACCCTTTTAACAAAGAGCCATAAATTTCACTGTACCCAACACAGATCGAACTCTTTGGCCCTGGGCAATCTGAATGCAGTATAGATAAATATTTGAATCACTCATTAGAATCACTTATACTGAGTTAGATAAGGAAGTAGAAGCTATAGAAATAAATCCAGAACTTTTAAAACAATGCCCAGACACAAATTTCAAAATATATGATTAAAGCATTATCACACCCAATAATTGCCAATATAGTCCTTTTAGAGGCATATAATGGCCTAAAACATCACATTGAAAGATTATCTGATTTCATAGTTAACTTTATTTCAGAACTGAATGAAAAATGTAGAAGTCTGGGGAAAAATAATTCAAATAAATCAATGTGAAGACCTTCTTTCTCCTCCATTTTCATCCCCTCTTCTCCAAAAAAAAAGAGAGCCAATAAGAACAAAAAGGGACCTATAGTCAATAAAGACAGAAAATCCAATAAACTTGAAAAGAAACTCTCTAAACAAACCAAAAAGGAAAAACTAGATGGCAAAAAACCTGGAGAATTTCTCAACAAGTCCAATATAAATTTAGATGACAAGAACCTAGGGGGATCATGGACTGAGTAACGATCTTGTTGAGCTATCAACATTTCACTTAACAAATGAACCAATTAACTTGAGGAATCTTAATGGTCATGAGGCAGTAAGTAAAGCAGAGAGCAGGTTTAAATTGAAGTCGCCAAGTAGGATCAACTCACTGGCAGTTGTGTGCGAGGAGATGGTGGAAATGCCTGTGAACAATTAGGTTGGTGGGAGTTTTGGGGAGACATATAATGCCTCAATATATAAGGGGATATCGGCTGGAATGTTTAGCCTGGCAAGAATTACCTTGTGAGAGATGGGGAGGGACTCATGCAGTGAGATGGAGCATGATAGGGATTGGCAAATATCGAGCGCTACCCCACCACTCCATTTGCTTCTGTTCTGGCAGAAAAGGTTGTAGTCATTAAGGGTGAGGTGGGAGTCTAGAATCTTGGACAACAGCCAGGTTTCAGTAACACAAAGTATCTTGGGGTGTGCTGGGCAATCCAGACTTTCAGGTCATCTCATTTAGGAAGAAGGCTCCTGGCACTGAAGTGAAAAACTTTGAAGCCTTTTGGTAGAATGGGGGGTAGGAAGGGGAGGGTGGGCCATGGTTGGGTTCTGTGTCTCCAGGTAGGAGCAATAGGAACATTAGTGAGGTGAGGAGGGAAGGGATTTTGTGACCTTTGTGATATTAGGAGGGGGAGGGATGGCAGGAGAGAAAGAAGGGCAACATGTCCAAGCTAAAGCTTCCATGTTTAATACAGGAACACATTACACTTGGGTGTATGAAGGCATGATTTATGGGAAGAGTGGGGTGGGAGAGTGGAGGAAGGGATGGAGGGAGGAGAGAGAGATTAGATAGGAGAGTAGAGAGTGATGAGAAAGGAGGGGGAGGGGTGGGTGATAGAACAGGTAGGAGGGAGAGCAGACCAAAGCAGAGAGGGAGTAGGGCTGACATAATAAAAGAGTGGGCAGGGGGGTGGGGAAAGTTCTGAAATATTCTGCGAATAGCAGGGTGAAGAAGTTCACTATCTGCCATCAAATACAGCAGGTAATAGTCTATGAAAGAGAACTGTGACTGCGGTAATTTGTTATGAGTGTTTTTTCTGGGATCGAAAGTGATAACAGAAGCAAGGTTTGGGGTAGGTGATGTAATCTGCAGGGTCTGAGCAGTGGTGCTTAGAAAGCTAGACTAATTACAGCAGATTAGTGCCAGCTAGTTGAGTTGCTAGAGTTGGGGAACTCCAAGAGTGTGGTGCCTGTAGGGGGAATGTGGGATGTACCATGCCATTGATCAGCAGGGGTGTCAAAGTTTACTGACTGATTTCTGTACAACCTGTATCCCTATTAAAAGAAGATAAGCTTAGGGTGGAAGAGTGGCTGTGGAGAGTGGAGAGGCAAGTGCTTAGTGGTGCTGCATGAAGCATGGCACCACTCTGACTGCTATAGCCTGTTGCCTGACGCACCAGAACCATGTGGTTTGGTAGTAAAGTCACAAGATGGCACTAAGGACTGGCTCCTACCTGGGAGATGCTTGTGAGATGCTATGAAGGGCTCCTGGTGAAGCTGACCTCTTGAGCCCTACTGTGCAAATGGTTTGACAGCTGGTGAAGGAAGAAGCACAAGTTCAAGTTCAAGTTTATTGCAGGAAAACTCAGTTGACCAAGCTCATTCACAAGGAGATCCTGAAGCGTGTATACGGTCAATGAGACACTACATTAAAAAAAATGAAAGATGAGTGGGCTGGATTACAGTGGAGGGACAGGCTGAAATGGGAGAGTAGAGGAGAGTGAAGGAGGGGGAGGAAGGGCAGCTGCTAATGTGCAGCAGTAGAAAGCCAGAGAAAGCAAGAGCACAGAAACACAGAATAGGGCAGAACATGAATTGACTGAATTGAACAGAACAAATCTAATAATATTGTCAGTAACTGTGCAATAGCAGGCTGGAGACTGCAGCTAGTAAAATGGTACACTAGAAGCCTAACAGCTTAACAGAGTTCACTGTAATATAGTAATTACATAAAGTTTATTGAATGAGATAGCCTGAAAGGCTCTAGGTGAAGCAAAATTAGTGTCCAACTATTAATAATCAAAAGTCACAGAGAAGAGCTCACTCACACTTAAAGAGCTAATCTAGAACATCAGAAAATGAGGCAGGAAAACAAACAGATCAGTGTTACAAATTCTATCTCTAGTGTTTTGCTGAGCACTGTAGCCTGCTGCCTGATGCACCAGCACCATGCAGTCAGGTAGTAAAGTCACAAGATGGTGCTGAGGACTGGCTCCTACCTTGGGGATACTGGTGAGATGCTATGGAGAGCTCCTGGTGCAGCTGTCCTCTGAGCCCTTCTGTGCACAGTGTTTGGTAGCTGGCAGATGCTGGTGAGACACTATGGAGACCTCCTGGTGCAGCTGCCTCTCGAGCCCTGCTGTGCATGGGGTTTGGTAGCTGGGGGAAGCTGGTGAGATGCTATGGAGGGCTCCTGGTCCAACTGCCCTCTCAAACCCTACTGTGCACAGGGTTTGGTAGCTGAGGGATGCTTTTGAGATGCTATAGAAGGCTCCAGGTGCAGCTGTCCTCTTGAGCCCTACTGTGCACAGGATATAAAAACAAAACATATGTGGAAAATTAACAATGAGGTAGGAAATCACATAGAAATAGAATATGGGTATGAAAGCTAAGGTACAAAAAAGAGAGGAGAAACAGCTAAATCAGACTTACATGGAAGGTCAAAATTTCTGAACTTAATGAAGAGAGTAGGGCAGTAGAGCAGCTGTTTTTGTATTAGATTCAGTTGGAGAGAGGTGAGGAGCATAATGCTAAGAGAAATAAGAAATGATTTATATGGGGAAAATCAAATTTCTATAAAAATCTGTTTAAGTAACTTCCATTTGTTTTCTCCCTATCTTGTTTTTTTCAGATATTGTAGCACTCCTTTCCTGCATGGGTAGGTCACCTTTATGAGCACCTTGACATAAAACAATAAATCCTGTTCACAAACTATACACTGTGTGAGACTTCACTTATTTTACGAAGAAGTAACAGCTATAGTATGCACACAGTTTGATATAATGGTGATGAGTAAAATGAATATATTGTAAAATAACACCACTTTAAAAAAAAGTTAATGCAGAGGAAGAATAAGGCTACCTGTACATTGGTACAGTTTGAGTATTATATCTACTGTGCAGCGGGATCCACAGCATGCAGGCCACATGATAACCCATAAGTCATTTTCATTGCTAAATGGTGTGGGATGGAACAAAATTTCAAATTTGCTTCAAAATTTAGGCAGGAACATGGGTGGGATAAGGGAGCACCCTTTATTTGAAGACTGATTGTAAAAACAGTTATGTATCTATAGGGGTAAACATGGGTAGGGAAGTTTCAGGCAATAAAAAGGACAGCAGACAGGTGCACAAATGGAAATATATCTGAAGACATCTAGAAATACTTTATTCAGTTTAAAGATACAAATGAGTAGCAATATGAAAATTAAAACATGGGATGGAAAAGCGATAAGGAACAGAACAAGAATCAGGAACACAATCAAAATCCATAACATATTGAATTATTTGGATAAAAAATAAAAATAATAACTGCACTATGATAACAAGAAACACACTTCACCCAGCATGATTTTTGTTGGTTTCAAAAACAGATGGGGAGTAGGAATGCACTCTCTAAATCTTCAAAACTCAAGAGGCGTAGCAATGTTTTTTAAGAGTAATGGAATAACTCTGTAAATAATAAAAAGCACCACTGACAATAATTGTAGATACATTACAGCCAAGTTTCAATTTGTTGATAATAACTTAACTCTACTAACACTCTATAGCTCCAATGAAAACAATCCAACATTTTATGAAGGCTACTTTCTTCAATTATCAATGTACAACTTACCATATTTGATTGGTCGAGATTTTAACGTTGTTAAAATAAACAAAGACAAAACATCAAATACCATTAATTTGTATTGAATGTCAGTTAATACAATTTTCAATTTTAAACAAGCTCTCAGATTGACAGATCCCCTAGAGAAAGCTGTATCCAAAAGATAGGAAACAATCCTTCTTCTAGGTACCTCACCAACCATGATCCCCAAAAGACTTTTGTTTGGTTTCAGAATCCATTTTGCACTAAATAATGGACTACAGCTATCCTGGAATCTCAGTATTAGACAATTTCCAATGCATTTTACAGATGAAAACTAAAGTAGAAAATAACCAAAACAAAACCTGGAGTATGGACCAAACACTACTTAAGAACCCTTTATTCGTAACTCAGTTTTGATATGAGATCCGAAACTTCAGATGCAGTTCTAAAGATGACTTTCTTAGCTCACCATTAATTATACTGGATGCATTTAAGGTGTGGCCCAAATGCATGTTTCAAGCCACATCATCTTGTAATAAACAACAGTAAACCAAAAGAAAACACCAACTACAGAAATCAAGTATTTAGAAGTTTTACACAGCTAAACACTAGATGTTAATATTTACAATGTATTAGCATAAAAAAGAGAAGCCTACAATACATTAATACAAGAAACTGAAAAAGGCAAGTAAGACATGATGATCTTACATAAAGCTGGAGTGACCAATCAGAACACAGATGGCTTGTCTCATCTATATGAGGAGTGAACTGATTTGGGAAGCTCATCCCATGCAGGCGATAAAGCCCTCAAATTCAATCTAGGTGGGGAGGATTGTGATGCTTGGCCAGCTGGTTATGATTGTTGTATGATATTTGTAATATAAAAATATAGTAGGTGATTGTCTCACATAAGCTAGCCTGTGCTTATGGGTTCCACCCTCCCCAGGTTTCAGTGAAGCTACAGGACATATTACCCTGAAACCTGGAGGTAATTAAAAAGACTAGAGACCTGATTAAATGTCTCCTGTTTTTTAAGTCTTAATTAGAACTGACCGAGCTGCCAGGATATAGGGCTTGTAAAGTTTTATGATCCCAATAGGAAGAACATTGATGCCAACATGGGGTTAAAGGTTGTAAAACCCTGTGATCTGCCTTGGTAATAGGAAACCATACAAGATCAAAGAGAAATGTTTAATTAAGGAGTCATATTTAGGAAGTGCTTTTCCTTCTGATGTGACATTATTTAACATACCTTCTGCTACAAAATCATGGTTGGAATTTTTAATTCTAAAAAGGAGGAGCTAGATGACTCACCAAGGGGATGGGGAGATGGTATTGAAACGTATCCTTGTAACTGGGGAATATGTCATATTATTTTGGGACTCTAGAGAGAGACACAGTGCCCGATTCTCAAACGGGGCTGCGTTCAGTGCAAGCTGTGGCAAACAGCAGCTTGCACCAAAGCCCCATGTGCCAGGGACCCTGAGCCAGATTCTGGTACAGGAGGGGTTCTGGTGCCTAAGTCCCACTGCTTGCGGCAACCCCAGCCATGAGGCAACCACATGGCACATGGGAGGGTTCACTGCAAGCCCTTTGGACTGTCGACTGCATGGTCTGTCCAATTAGGGACCGGCAGCAGAGGTGTGCAGAGGACTGTGCCAGTCCCCTGCTCTGTCTGGGGATGGGGAGACACTACCTGCATGGGTAGGGGGAATGGGCACCAGTGGGAGGGCTGGTGGCATTTGTCCAGGTACTAACTAGGACACTGGGATCTGGAGGGGGGCACTACCAACATGCAGAGGGGCACATCGAGGATTGGGTGGGTGCTCCTGCCCTAGATGACCTATGGGGACATGACCTGGAGGGGTATCCACTATGTGGCACTTGTGGGGCACGGTGGGGTTGGGGAGGTGGGACACACCGCACTACTCATAGGACAGCTCACCCAGGGGAATGATGTCTAAGGGGCCTTAGAATTTCTCCCACTGGGTGCTGTCTGTGAATAGCAAGCTGCAGCTTGTGTTGGCGCAGTCCACCTAGCACCATGTTACAGGCAGTGCAGGGCACAGGGCTGGCACAAGCCCTGTTTGGGGTAGGCAGCCTGTGGTCAATGCAGGCAACCTTTGTGAATTGCATGGAGGCAGCCCTGGACGTAAGGTGCACCTTGCACCATATCTGTTTGGAGCAAGCACCTTGCGCCAGATGCAGAGCTTTGAGAATCAGGCCCATAGTTCTCTAACTTTCAAGGCACTTACAGAGGAAATACTTTAGATAGAAAAAGTCTGAATGTATTGTGGTAGGAGTTTTTGTTTTGTACTTTGCCCCTGTTCTTTTAAGTGATTGTATACTCATTGATATATTGTTCAGTGTTTACATTTTTCATATTTTTATCATCTTTTAGTAAAATCTTTCTTTGAAAGATGCTGCTTGGGTGTGTCTTCCAAGTTCTTTTTGCATGTGATGTATATGTGGTTAAGTTTGACAGCTGTTCTGGAGAGCTTGATGGTGTTACTAAACTGGAAAAAGGTAAGAATATACTTAAGGTATTTTATAGAGTTTTAAGGGTTCATTTTAGAAGCCTGGTTTGGTGCCCCTGGGGAAAGATTGTACCGCAATTCCCAAAAAGGGTACATATCTGAGCCTGTACGTTTGGGTACACTATTATAAGGTTCACAGTTTGAATCCCCTCAGAACTTGAGACTAAAGGTGATTCAGACCCAAAATCAGACAGGAGGGTTACCCTGTCTGTTACCTGTTCACACTATTGCATTCTGAGGTTGGCACTGTGGAGCAGAGAGCCTGACCTGCTCAGTGCGTTTGTGACAGATTTGGTTGACAGCAGTGCAATAAAATTGGTAACACAAGCTTTAACTGTTCAGTGTGTCAGCTTAATACTGTAAAGCTCACTTGCAAAATAAGGCAGTGATTTATTTTTAAAAAGGAAACAGAACTATATAATGTTGCTTACAGTCAAGTTCCTACCTTTTTTATTTTGTTTCTGAAGTGCAAGTTAGAGTAGCCATATTTAGGGAAGAAGATGGCTTCCAATTACAGTGGGTACACCGCAAACTATTTCAGGCAGTTGTGCCAGGACAGAGGAGTCCTGCACAAGGTGAGAACCCCCAAGCAGAACCTCATGGATGTCCTGATGGTGGTAGATGCCCTGAGCATCGAGTCACAGACTGTGACTGTAAAGGACCAAACCTTGGGCATAGAGGGGCTAGCAGCCAGTGCAGTGTCCAGATCCAGTGAGAAGGGCAGCAGGGCCAGTGCTAGTGAAGGGCCACAGCAGCAGGGGAAGGTCACCAGCATTCTGGAGCCAGAAGAAATCAGGCTGCAGATTGAGTTGCATAGAATGGAGCTGGAGTTCCAGAGAGAAGCTGAGTGAGAATGGTGAGAAACAGAGTGGGAGAAATGAGCCACAGAGGAGAAGTGGGAGCAAGAACAGCAAGAAGTTAAACCTGAACAGCGAGAGATGGACCATGAGGAGTGTGAGTGCCGGAGGCGACATGAACTGGAGAAGCTACTTACTCCAACCACCAGCACAAGAGCAGGTAAGTGGCTTGGGTTTAACTGGAACTACAGGACTGGGTTACAAATTAAATTCCAAATTGATAGCTGAATTTAAAGAGGGGGAAGATATGGATGCCTTTTTAAATTCCTTTGAAAAGGCTTGTATTCAGGCAAACATTCCTAGAGGGTCCTGGAGCTTCCAACTATCCCTGCTACTTACCAGGAAAGCTCAGAATGCATTGGGTCACATGGACAATGAGGACAGTAATGATTACAGCAAGCTTAAAGCTGTACTTTTAAAGAAGTTTAATTTGACTGCAGAAGCATACAGAGCTAAATTCCGCAAGCTCAGGATAAGCCCTGACATGAACTACAAGGAGCTAGCCATGAAACAACATCAGTGTTTAAAACATTGGTGGGAAAAAATTGAAGCAAACTCTCTAGATCAAATTGAAAATGTTATATTGTTAGAACAGTATTTTGGGCATGCCCAGCACAGCTGAAAACCTGGCTGGAGGACTGAGATCCCAAAACAGTGCAAGAGGCTGTTGAACTCTCTGACCCATATGCCAAGAGCAGACCTGCTCTGAGAGAGAATGGGGTGGGCATGGCAGCACAGAAAGGGAAAAGTGAGCCTTCAGGGCAGCTAAAACCCTCACTGCCTTCATCAAAACCAGTTAGCCTCAGGTTTCAAAGAAAAGATTTCGCTGAGAAAAGAAACAAATGTTGGGTTTGTAAAGAAACTGGGCATATTGCCAGACAGTGTCCCAAAAGGATGAGCAATACGCAGAATGGAGATAAGAAAGAAGTGGGTTGTTTGTGTGTCCCTAGAAGCATGCCTGTAAACATGAGGGAACACATGCACCAAGTCACGGTGAATGGTGTACAGACACAAGGGTTAACAGACACAGGGGCATCCCTGACGTTGGTAAAAGGGGATCTGTTACAGTCTGATCAGCTTATACCCAATAAATTTGTAACTATACAAGGATTCACTGGTGAGGAGGCCACATTGCCACTCACTAGTGTTCTCCTAGACTGGGGTGAAACAGGGGGAACTGTGCAACAAGTAGCTGTAGCCAAAACTTTAGCAATTGATGTCATCCTTGGCAACAATCTCAAACAGGAGATGGTGTGTGCAGTTACCCATAGCCAAGTGGCAAGGGAACATTTTAGATCCCTGGACCCCACAGAAGCCATTGTGGAAACCAGTGGGAGGCTGGTTCCCCAGTCTGTGTCTTCTGATAGGGAGACTAATGAAAGGGGGGTTAAAATGTCCCCAGTAGCATTTAACCACACAGCTACAGAGGGTTACTCCAAAAAAGGAGGGGTGACCCATTGCTAGTGCTAGTGCTAGGGAGCCTAGTTTAGAGACTGAAGGGGACCTTTCCCATGCCTTGAGAATGTGTAAGGGGTGTGCAGCTGCTCAGAAAAGTGACCTTAGTCTAGAGAAACTGAGGGCTTGGGCAGACTCTGATGGAGCACAGGGAGGTGATGGTAAACATAAAGTTTATTGGGAAAATGGACTGATGTATATTCAGGCTGTGAAGACAGAGGGAAGGGAGATAGGCAGGCAGCTTGTCATTCCCCAGGGGTACCATGAGCAGTTGCTCAGGATTGTACATGATATTCCCTTGTCTGGTCATCTGGGAATCACAAGCACTATGTAGTGATTGGCCCAGAATTTCTATTGGCCCAACTGCACCCAGCAGGTGAAGGAACACTGCAGGTCTTGTCACTGGTGCCAAGAAAAACGGAAGGTGGGTAAGAAAACCCAAGCCACCCTAATTCCATTGCCCATAGTGGAGGAGCCATTCCAGAGGGTGGCGATGGATATTGTAGGGCCTTTAAATACCCCCAGCTCCTCCGGGAAGAGGTTCATCCTAACTGTGGTGGATTATACCTCCTGGTATCCACAGGCAGTCACCCTATCCTCACTGAGGAAAGACAAAGTGGCAGATGCCTTACTTGGGATTTTCTCCCATGTTGGGTTTCTGCAGGAGGTTATCACCAATCGAGGGGGGTTCCTCCATGTTGGATCTGATGAAATGTTTGTGGGAGAAGTGTGAGGTGGTACAGAAGTGCATGACACCTTATCACCCCCAAGTCAGTGGGCTCATGGAAAGATTTAATGGTACCCTGAAGTCAGTGCTCCAAGTGTTTGCTGAACAGCATGGGAGGGACTGGGAGAAATATCTTTCCCACCTGTTATTTGCATACAGGGAGGTGCCCCAAGAGTCAACAGGGTTTTCCCCCTTCAAACTCTTATATGGACGCTGGGTATGTGGGCCCCTAGACTTGATCTGGGAGGACTCGGGAAGGCAAGCACACCACCCAGGGAGCTCCCATAGTGGATTACATACTTAGGGTTAGGGAAAGAGGCTGAAGGAGCTTATGGGGACAGCCCAGAGCAACCTGGCAGCTGCCCAACAGAAACAAAAAGTGTGGCATGACCACACAGTCAGAGCTGGCTCATACATGGTGGGTCAAGAAGTCATGGTCCTTATCCCAGTCTGGAAAGACAAGCTGCAGGCTGAGTGGGCAGGACCATACAAAGTAGTTAGGAAGGAAAATGATGTGAACTATATCATAGAGTTACCTGACAGAAGACATACAGAAAGAATGTACCATGTCAACATGATGAAGCCATATGCTAATAGGGCTGACATTGTGTTTGCAGTATGTAGTCCTGGGGAGGGGACGGATGAAGGAGACCCCCTTCTGGACTTGCTGGAAGAAAGCAAGGGGGAGTCCTCTGTGGAGGCAGTAAAATTTTCACCCCAGCTGGCCCTGAACAAGATACAGGAAGTAAGGGAGGATTTAGCAGACTTTACCCCACTGCTTAGCACCAAGCCTGGACTAACTCCCTTAGCGATACACAATGTAGACACAGGGACACAGATGCCTATACGGTGGACAGCATATCAGGTGTCAGAGGCTGTCCAAAAGGACATTAGGAGGGAGGTAGAGGAAATGCTGGATTTAGGGGTAATCCAGAGATCCCACAGCCCCTGGGCCTCATCCATAGACCTTGTGCCCAAGCCAGATGGCTCTATGTGTTTCTGTGTGGACTATCATGGACTGAATGCAGTCACGAAGTCAGATGCCCACCCGATGCCCCAGATGGAAGAACTCCTGGACAAGTTGGGAGGGGCGACATACCTTATGACCTTTGACCTGACAAAGGGGAATTGGTAGGTAGAGTTAACTGACAGAGCTAGGGAGAGATCAGCCTTCATCACTCCGATAGACTTATTTATATTTAAAGTAATGCCTTTCGGAATGAAGAATGCCCTGGCCACTTTCCAAAGGTTGGTGAACCAGGTATTAAATGGTACTGAGGAGTACAACGTGGCATACCTGGATGACATTGCCATCTTTAGTGCCAGCTGGGAGGAACACCTGTCCCACCTTAGGGAAGTGCTGGGCAGGATACAGAGGGTTGGGCTCACTGTCAAAGCTGTGAAGTGCCAGGTGACCATGGCTGAAGTAGCATACCTCAGGCATGTTGTAGGCTGAGGACAGCTCTGTCCTAACCAAGTAAAAATTGAGGTGATCAAGGCATGGCACAGACCAGAAATGCAGAAGCATGTCAGGAGTTTTCTCAGTACAGCAGGGTACTATAGGAAATGTCTACCCTATCTGACCTGGTAAAGAAAAATATGCCTAAGAAAATTACCTGGGAACCAGCCTGTGAAAAAGCCTTTACCAGACTGAAGGAGGCACTGTGCAGTGCACCTGTATTAAGTCCTGACAATAGCAGACCCTTTATAGTCCATACTGATGCCTCAGGTGTGGGTATTGGGGAAGTACTGAGTCAGACATCCAACCAAGGGGAAAGATCTCCCTGTAGTGTACCTGAGTAAAAGGTTACTTCCCAGGGAGCAGGCTTACTCTACTGTGGAAAAACAGTGTCTTGCCATAGTGTGGACCCTAAAGGAGTTAGAGCCTAACTTATATGGGCAGCATTTTGAGGTACAAACTGACCACAACCCCCTGGTTTGGCTGACACAAATGGGAAAAACTAATGGTAGACTATTAAGATGGAGTCTTGCCTTGCAAGGGTATAACATGACAATCTTACATAGGGCTGGAGTGACCAATCAGAACACATATGGCTTGTCTAGTCTATGTGAGTAGTGAACTGATTTGGGAAGCTTATCCCATGCAGGGGATAGAGCCCCCAAATTTAGTCTAGGTGGGGAGGATTGTGACACTTGGCTAGCTGGTTATGATTGTCGTATGATATTTGTAATATAAAATATAGTAGGTGATTGTCTTACATTAGACAGCCAGTGCTTATGGGTGCCCCCCCCAGGTTTCAGTGAAGCTACAAGACATATTAACCTGAAACCTGGAGGTAATTAAAAAGACTAGAGACCTGATTAAACGTCTCCTTTATTTTTTTGTCTTAATTAGAACTGACCCAGCTGCCAGGATATAGGGCGTGTAAAGTTTTATGATCCTTATAGGATAAACATTGATACCAGCATGGTGCTAAAAGTTGTAAAACCCTGTTATCTGCCTTGGTAACAGGAAACCACACAAGATCAAAGAGAAAATGTTTAATTAAGGAGTCATATTTCGGAAGTGCTTTTTCTTCTGATGTGACATTATTTAGCATACCTTCTGCTAAAAAATCATGTTTGTAATGTTTAATTCTTAAAAGGAGGAGCTAGATGACTCACCAAGGGGGTTGGGAGATGGGGTTGAAATGTGGCCTTGTAACTGGGGAATATGTCATATTATTTTGGGACTCTAGAGAGAGACACCATTCTCTAACTTTCAAGGCACTTACAGAGGAAATACATTAGATAGAAAAAGTCTAAATGTATTGTGGTAGAAGTTTTTATTTTGTACTTTGCCCTTGTTCTTTTAAGTGATTGTATGCTCTTTGATATATTGTTCTGTGTTTACATTTTTCATATTTTTATCATCTTTTAGTAAAATCTTTCTTTGAAAGATTCTGCCTGGTTGTGTCTTCCAAGTTCTTTTTGCATGTGATGCATACGTGGTTAAGTTTGACAGCTGGTAAGAATATATCTAAGGTCTTTTATAGAGTTTTAAGGGTTCGTTTGGGAAGCCTGGCTTGGTGCCCCTGGTGAAAGATTTTACCGCAATCCCCAAAGTGGGTACTTATCTGAGCCTGTACATTTGGGTACACAAGCAAAAGGTTCACAGTTTGAATCCTCCCAGAACTTGAGACTAAAGGTGATTTGGACCCAAAAGCAGACAGGAGGGTTACTCTGTCTGTTATCTGTTCACATTATCATGCTTTGAGGTTGGAACTGTAGGGAGCAGAGGGTCTGACCTGCTGAGTGTGTTTGTGACAACAAGTATTACATATACACACAAATTATCATTACCTAGCCAACTAACCTCCAAAAATACTTTTGTGGCAACAAAAAAAAAAGATCAGGAGCAGAAATCTATAATAAGCATACAACATAAACACGACAATATACAATACTGGCTTAAAGATGACTGTATACTGTGCCTCCCAACAACAACCTAGCAGCAGCAAAGGATTTTCTTAAAAATAATAAAACATTCCCTGACATTCCAAGTTTATTTAATAAAAAAAAAACTTGAATAATCCTATTACAGAAAATTAAGTTAAAAAATGCATTTGATTGTCTACCAAAAGGTGAACCTCAGTGCAAAGATGGTTTTAAAATAAAATTATGCAACATTTTCAAAGAAGAGATTGCACCAATACTAAGAAAATTATTCAACCAATATAATATAAAATGCAAGCAATTACAAAATCCTTTAGACAGGCTATCAACAACATTTTCACAGGAAAGACAAAAGATCCACAATAGTGTTTATAATATAGACACATACAGTACTGTAGGTCTGTTAAACACTGATCTTAAAGAGCTAGTGTACTGGCTAAAATTAATATTAGAAGCAAAAAGCAGCTAACCATTACCTTTCATGTCTGAGGTACTTTTTCTTTTCCCTTTGTTTAATTAGAAGATTGTTTACCTGATGTTAGTAGGTACGATGTGTGAAACAGCTCTTAACCTGGCAGCTGACATATCTTGCTCTACTGCCCCACCATACATCGTCAGCATTGCAACATCACTGACTGTGACATCACTGCTACTTAGGAACACCAAGTGAGTGACTGCCAGGTCATTCACATGTGATGTCACTGTCAGTGAGGTCATAATGCTGATGATGTAGTGTGGAGCAGTAGAGTTAGATGTGTCTACTGCCAGGCTAAGAGCTGTTCCACATATCCACTACAATATTATCAAATAGAAGACTTTCTGATGAGCAAAAGGAAAAAGGAAAATACTTCAGAAATAAAATGTTAAAACTGAGTACTACTTAACATTTGTATTATTTTCCTGTCTGCCTGATTTGGCTCCACTAGCTCTTTAAAATGTTCTAAAAATTACTGATATTATGGTAGTATGGTTAGAAACTGCATTATCTCTTTTTATTCCTCAGAACCAAAATGGATTCATAAAAGGCTGCCATATTTCAGATATTATGAGAAAAAAAACAACATTAATATACTATTTATATATTAGCAAATAATACAAATCTTGATGCAGAAAATGCTTTCAGCATTCTCCAATAATAATTTATACAACAAATGGGAGGCAGTTTAGTGCAGTGGTTTAAGGCTCTGAGCTGCAAATATGAAGACCTGGGTTTGAATCTCACAGCCCCAACTTGCATACTGTGTGACCCTGAGCAAGTCACTTAACTTCCCTGTGCTCCCAGGTTGCACCTGGTAAACAAGCTTTCAGCTTAGTGTGTCTCACCTGGTTAAACAATTGAAACAAAAAACAGTGGGAGAAATGTAACTTGGTAAGCATTACAGAAACTGCCTAAACTATTTTATAGTACCTCTACAGCTGAAATAAAAACTAACAATTGAGTATATTTTATTAAATAGCGGAAACAGATAAGGATGCCCACTATCACCTTTTATATTATTAATAGTTATTAAACTTTTTGCTATCGCCATGAGCCCAGACCTACACATTACTGGAATAACAATTAAATTTACTAATTATAAAATAAACCTATATGCAAATGATTGTATTCAACAAATCCATCAACATCTTTAAAATAATTTGTTTCCTTATCAGAAAGCTTTGGCAAAGCATCTAGCCACAAAATAAACTGGAGCAAAATGGAAATAATGACTTTGGACCATACTTACACTCTTCAAATCCTTTATAGTTGCCATGTAAACTATCGACAATAAACAAAATTGACTTCCTCCTTAGAAAACCTGTATCATCTTAACCATCCACCAATATTAATGAAGATACAAGCTGTAAAGAGATGGGGGCTACTTTAGGTCCTGAATTAAAATGCTTGAAGGTGTTTGGAACTGGCATTGGAGTTCATGGTAACATATCCCATGCAGGACCATATAGGTGGTAGGGTTGGTAACTCTAACATCAAATTTCCATTCTTTTGTCACTGTATTAGAAACCTTAACTGATACATTAATAGAGTTTTTTGCAATGAATTTCCCTTCTTTTTGAGAAAGTGTAATGTTACTCAAATGTGGTTATGGGAGCGTCGTCTCTGATTTTCCCATCTATACCTAACTGTAGAGACATTGTAATGAATTGTCAATGGAGGGCTCTGCAGTCCCAATTTTTGCATAATGGTATCCATATGTGGGAGTGCAGGGTTTTCTGTGCCCTGTGCTCCCATCTAACCATAAATATAGAGACATAGCGCAGGCCTAGAGACATTCCAAGTACTTGTGCTGCAGTTGGGGCAATATGTCAGGAACCATAGGAACTTTTGAAAACATTCCACTGTAGTTGTAATCATGACCTGGCAACCTGCATGCATGCTTAGTACACCTAAAGGTGTACTAAGCTGTGCTTAGAGAAAAACCCATATCTTGAACTGTTTTCGAGATATAGGCACCGAAAGGTAGTGCAGCCACCACAATGTTATCCTAGTGGAAATTTTGAAACTTTGGAATGCTATAACTATGGAATTAATGTAAATTGTTTTCACCAACCCAGCAAAAGGCACATCTATGGTGCAAAACCTTCCTACCCTGCATATTTCAGCCCAAAAGTCCTAACCATTCACTTGCTATGAGGTGGCAAAGAAACTGTTTCTTTGGGGGGGGGTACTTTTGCAAATTTCCAAAAGTTTTATAAATTTTGCAAAAGTTTCATGAAAGCATTTGCAAATTTTCAAAAGTACATTTGCGAAACTTTCGCAAAATTGGAAAGGTTTCACAAAAGTACTTTTGCAAATTTGCAACACTTGCAATGGAAACATTAAACAAAAACATGTTTCCAACCATTATTATTAAAAACTAAGGTCAGGATCGCATTCCTCGGGCCCCGATTAGGTAAACACTACTGTTGGTGTTTATCAAGGTGCAGTATTTTTTTAATTACATCGTTTTTTAACCATCACTGTCTGAAAACAAGGTGGTGGCAACATGAAAGTGAAAAACCCATTTGTAGCAGTGAAAAGTGCTTTGGTGAAAGCAAAAACTGCTTTTTTCCTATAGGCTATAATGGGGAACTTTAAACTTTAATAACTTTTGAGTGCATTAATATTTTTTCCCCAAACCTTCAAAAGACACATCAGTGACCCAGACTCCCTATACCTTGAACATTTCACACCAGACCCCCAAACCATTTGGGTCATAGCCACAAGCAAAGAATTTGCCTACAAGTGAGGATTAATTGCATTGTTTGGCACTCCACAGCTCCGAAACCAAACATTCAATCAAAACATAACTTGCCAGATCCAGAGATCGATGGTACCAGACAGCACATGCAAAATTTCAGGTAAATCAGATAAACAATTGCAAAGTTATTAAAGTGCAAAATTTTGGGTTTAACATAGAAGTGGTCATACAACCCTAACTATAGTGGTACTACCGTGCCACTATAAAATATATATAAATATACATATATATATATATATGCCATGCAGATATTTTGTTCATACTGTGCAAAATTCACGAATATTTTTCACCTACAGAAAAGTTCATAAGTAGCAGCAACAATATATTTGTGCAACATTTGTTAAAAACAACGTCCACAATAAAATAGCCTTATAGCCTTATATTCAGTTTTCTAGAAAGCGCAATACTGTATATTGTACTCAAAACTGCTTTAGTTAATGTCAAGTCAGTAGCTACTAACACACTGCAGTTATATAGAAAATACCAGTTTCAGTATCATAGTAGATGCTTGATTAAGCATTGTACTTAGGTCGGGCTGGACCACAGGCGACTCAGCAGTATCCATATTTCCTTATTTAAACTGTTCAGGTTGTTTTGTTTTGCTTGAAAAAAACATCAACAAACCATAGAAGATCATAACCCAAACACAGTCATGAGGAATAGCACTGTTATAGTAATATCTCCATAGCAGAGATTAAGACTCTAGTATTATCAGTTCAGTAAATGTAATCCTGGTTTGCAGAACATGCAGGGCATAAAAAGAGGGCAGGATACAACTCACTCAGACAGTAATCCCAAGCAGTTCAAAAAAGGAGCTCTAAGATAGTAATCTGGAGAATGGTTTGTAGATGAAGAGTCATTCATGACCTCAGAGAAGTTCCTGCTGGTGGCCCTGGTATGCATGTGGATACAATAGTTTTGCTAATCACAAAACATTCTGCATCTGCTCAGTGGCTCAGCTCTCAGAGGAATCATCAAATCAACCAAACAATGCAACACTAAACAAGCATTTGTCAATGCTGAATGTTGTCTCGCTGGCATTGGTATTTGTAGTGCTGGTGTTAGAGATGCATAATAGAAATGGCAGTGAAGTATTAAAATGATGCCAACCCCACCCCCACCTGTAGAGACCGACAGGCATTGGGGTGTGCCCTTGGGTCGTCAGCTATAACGCTCATGTAATTTTGCCTCACCCTACCCTGTAGACACTGACAAGTGTCGTGGTGTGCTTTGGGGTCTTTGGGCATTATACTTACCCCATTCCATAAGGAAATACACTGAGATGTGTGCAGTATAGGAGAATGAGGTGAACTTTGTGGCCTAACAGTGCAAGACACACCACAATGCCTGTCACTGGCTGCAGGGTGTGGGTGGGGGTGGAATGGCATAAGCATTACAGTCGATGATCTCAAGTCACATCCCTGATGCCTGTCAGTCTCTACAGGGTGGTGTGCTACAGTTGGAAACCCTAACACCATAGATGTGTGTTGGTATTTTCACTCCAAATTTTCAACATGGGCTTTTTGTAAGCCCACCTCATGAAAAGTGGCACTATCAGTTTGTTAGCTGAAAGGTAGTTTTGAACAGTGGCTATGCCATTTGGTGACACAGGGATAAAAAACACATGTTGGGCAGGATGTGGAAAATGACATCTGTATTATTCATGAGGAGATGTAAGAAAATGGCAACACTGAAAATCTGGAGTGAAAATATGAAAAATTGGTGAAGGTATGAGCATGCATAGAAACTCTGCAACACACGTCAGTAACCCAATTATTTTTGGGATTTTTTTAACCACATCTTTAACATAGGCATTTTGGGTCCTCCCCTCATGAACAGTGGCAGTGTGATTATGTTAATGTGTCCGAAACATTGATTTTGCACAGTGACCACGCCATTGTGGCCACAGGTGCGAAAACACATTTAGGGAAGAATATGAAAAATGACAGCTGTACTGTTCATAAGGAGGTGTAAAAAAATGCCAGTGTTGAAAATCTGGCATGAAAATAGTGCAAATTTGTGAAGTTACAAGGGTGTGTGGAAACTGCGCAATGCATGCTTGTGACATAGTCATTTTATGGAATTTTGTCACCAAATTTTCAACATAGGCATTTTAGGACTTCTGCTCATGAACAGTGTCACCATCATTTCCTGAAACTGTCCCAAAAACTGATTTTGCTTGGCGACCACTATTCTGCACTGGACATCGAAAACACATTTCGCCAGGATATGTAAAATGACAGTTATACTGTTCATAAGGAGGTGTATAAAATGCCAATTTTGAAAATCTGGGTGAAAATATTACAGATTCATAAAGTTACGGTGTGCGTGAAAACTGCATAACACACTAAATAAATGATCATTTGAGATTTTTCACCAAATTTGCAACATAGAGCTTTTGAGACCCCACCTCATGAACACTGGCACTATTATTTTTGTTAATCGGTCCTGAAAGGTGATTCCATGCAGTGACTGCGAAATCACCGTTCGGGGCCGATTAACACCATGACAGTGCTAGAATTCATGAGGAGGGGTCCCATAAACCCCATGTTGAAAATTTGGTGCCAAAATTCCAAAAAATGCCTGAGATATGCATCAAAGTTGCAAAAACCCTATTTATTCAATTATACAGCTTACTTTCATTTCTCAAGTTTGCGGTCAGCTTTGAAGAGTGCAGATGTGTTCCCATTCCAATGAAGATCATCGCGCCAGACTCCGGAAGAAAGTATAGGGTGAGGGGGGTGTGGGAAGGCAGGGTTCACAGTGGGTGGGGATGGGTTGTGTTATCTTATTAATTATTGGTACAAAATAATCAACACCCTATCAAAGGCACTGGGAATAAATCTAACATTCTGACCAATACTCATGTTGTTAGGGATTCCTGATCCATTCTTCAAGCTTTATAAAAGTAACACAAAGTTAATCACAATAGCCATAACTGTAGCTTAAAAAAAGTATCCTAATCAAGTCCAAGGACTCCACTCCTCCAGCATATGAGACATAATTAAACTAGAGAAAATACAACATTTCAAAAATAACAAACGAGACATTTAAAAAAACAGGGGTTCCATTCCATGGTTTTATTCTGAATGGTTTAAAAGAATAAACATATATTTTTCTTCATAATTAAGTCTTATGAGACACTATCAATGCTTCACTTAAACAAATCTTTGTAAATAGCATGTAGTTTTATTGTCCATCAACTTTATCACCAAAAGTAGATAATGCAGAATTATCATAAACTACCTTCATCAAATCTTATTTTCTTATCTCCTGATATAATTTATTGCACCTTTTAAGCCTGACTGCATTACATATTGGACACTGACCTATTAACGTATTAAGGCACCCTAATGCTCTAAATAAAAACAAGCATTTGTCAATGCCATGTGCACTAGTGTCATGGGGGAAGGGGATGTTTGAAAATTGCTTCAGTAAAGTTGTTTGTGAGGTGGGGTCCCACAAAACATATACTGAAAATCTGGCACAAAAATGTTTAAAAATGGGCAAGTTATGCCACTAAGTTGAAAACCCTATTGAAATACATTGATGCCGAAAACCCCATTGAAATACATTGAAGCACTTACCTCAGTTTGCGGTTGGGCTTTGAAGAGTGAAGACGTACCTGCAATCCAAGGTATATTACAGTGATGGACTTCCAGTGGGTAAGTATGGGGTATGGGAGCTGGCTCAGTGGCGCTGAGGGTTGAGACACTGGACATCACACCTTGCGCCACGCCGGCAACCCGTATTCGGGAATGGACATGGACCACCGGGGGTTGTCAGTGGAGGAGAAGGATCAAGCGTTTGATGGACTGCTCTCCTTCTCTGGGGAGGGGAACTTTCAGTGTTGGTGCCCGCTCACCCACTGGCAGAGGCTGGGGGACAAGGCACCATGCTGCAGTAGGGTGGAGCTGGGGAAGACACTTGGAGGAGAGCACGCATGGATGCAAGTGTGCTCCATCTCCATTAGCATCATTTTATGCCCCTCAGTTCCAGGTGAGAAAAAACAAACAAAAATTCCCTGACCCGCAAATGAGCCAGCTCCAGTGTCGACCCCTCTGGCAACGTAAGTTTGACTGTCGGTGGTCCCACTCGGGGGCATCCCCGAGTATGAGGGGGCTAGTCACCGGAGCCTGGTGAGCCCATTCACAGGGCTAGGGAGCATCTGGCAAAACAAAAAAAAAGTATGGGGTTGTGTGGGATGGTGGGTCATGAGTGGGAGGATAGGGGGTTGGGTAACGGTTGAATGGACAACTATGGACATTTTTATTTTATTTTCGGGGGAAAAAATGATGAGGGACAGTCTTCTTTTTTTTCAGGGAGTTTGCTGAACAGATGAGGACACTGGTGGATTGGACACCCTCAGTGTCTGTATACTGTTTGATGGGGGGGTTATATAGTGGACAACAATGGAAGGACAGATGGCACTGGGGGACTGGGCACCCCCAGTGTCTGTATTCTGTTTAGTGGAGTGGGGGTTACACAGCAGACAATGATGGATGGTTCTCTTTTTTTTAATGATAAAAAACAAGCATTTGTCAATACCAAATGTTTAATGTATTGAAAGATGTCCACCTCTGCACGTTGTTTATGCTCTTGAGGTACTTGAATGTATCTATCCTGTTCCCCCCCTCCCATCTTTCCTCCAATAAGTACATATTGAGGTCCTTTTAACGACTCCTGATATGTTTCTGTGTTGCATGCCATGTACCATCTTGGTCGCCTTTCTGTGGACTGCCTCCACCCTGTCAATGTTCTTGCACATTTGCGGCCTCTAGAATTGCACATAGTACTATAGATGAGGCCTCACTAGTGCATTATACAATGGCATCACCACCTTATGCCTGCTGCTAGTGATACCTCTGCCTATGCACCCAGCATGCCACTGGCCGTTCTTGCAACATTTGTGTTCTGCTTTGACACCTTTAGGTCATCAGAACTGATAACTCCTAGGTCCCTTTCTTCCTTGTTGATCACCAGCAACTCCACCCCATCCTGTAACTCTCCCCAGGTTTCCCTCTTCTCAGGTGCATTTTTTGGGCTTCTTTGCATTGAACCTCATTTGCCACTCCTCAGACCATTTTTCAAGCCTCTCCATGTCCCTGCTTATTTTCTCCACCCCTTCTGGAATATTCACTTTGTTACAGATGTTGGTGTTATCTGTTAACAGGCAGACATACCTTTCCTTCTTGCCCTTCTGCAATGTCTGTAATGAAGACATTGAACAAGACTGGTCCCAGGACTTATCCCTGAGGTACCCCACTGGTCACCCCCTCTCCCCAGATTGGATCCCATTACCACCACACTCTGCCTCCTGTCTGTCAGTCAGTTTCTAACCCAGTTTATTAGCTTGTGCCCCATTGCCAGACTACTCATCTTGTTAATCAGCCATCTATGTTGGACGTTGTCAAAGGCTTTGCTGAAATCAAGGTTGGTGACATCAAATGACCCTTCCTGATTTACTTCCTAAATGAGGCATTAGGGTTTCCAATCCTAATGCCCCACCCCCACCCTGTAGAGACTGAAAGACATTGGGGGTGTCCTTTTGGGTCATTGGCTGTAATGCTCATGCCATTCCACCCCCACCCTGCATACACTGACAGGCATTGTGGTGTGCCTTGAGGTCTTGAGCCCTAACTCTCACCCCATTCCATAATGAAATAATCTGAGATGGGTGTAGTATAGGAGAATAGGGTGAAGGTTAGGGCCAAAGACTCCAAGGCACACCCCAATGCCTGTTTCTGACTGCAGGGTGGGGGTGGGGAGGAATGGTGTGAGCATTGTGGCCGATGACCCCAAGACACATGCCTGATGCCTGTCAGTCTCTACAAGGTGGGGGAGGGGATTGCAGTTGGAAACCCTAATGCCCCAGATGTTTGTTGGTATTTTGGCACCAAATTTTCAACATGGGCTTTTTGGGACACCACCTCATCAACAGTGGCACTGTCATTTCATTACTCAATCCCAAAAGGTGATTTCGCACAGCAACTGCACCATTCGGTGCTACAGGTGCTAAAACTCATTTTGGGCAGGATGTGAAAAATGACAGCTGTATTGTTCATGAGGAGGAGTGAAAAAATGGCAATGTTGAAAATCTGGAGTAAAAATATGAGAAACTGGCACAGTTCCGAGCATGCATAGAAACTGTGCAATGCACGCCCGTAACATGGACATTTTTGTGAATTTATTCACCAAATTTTCAACATTGGCTTTTTGGGACCTCCCCTTATGAACAGTGCCACTGTGATTTTGTTATTCCATCCCGAAAGTTGATTTCACACAGCGAAGGTGCCATTCTGCGCAACTGGTGTGAAAACACATTTCAGACTAGATGTGAAAAATGGCAGCTATACTGTTCTTAAGGAGGTGTGATAAAATGGCAATGTTGAAAATCTGGAGTGAAAATATAAAAAATTGGCAAAGTTACAAGTGTGCATAGAAACTGTGCAATGCACGCTCATAACGCAGTCATTTTTTGGAATTTTATCACCATATTTGCAAGATGGGCTTTTTGGGACCCCACCTCACGAACAGTTGCACTGTCATTTCATTACTCAGTCCCAAAAGGTGATCCCGCACAGCAACCGAGAAATCACCTATTGGGAACAAGAAATGAAACAACAGTGGCATGTTCATGAGGTGGGGTCCCAAGAACCCCATGTTGAAAATTTGGGACCAAATTCCTAAAAATGTCTGAGATATCAATCTAAGTTGAAACCCTATTCAGTCCCATTATATGGCTTACCTTTAATTCTTTCAGTTTGCTGGTTGAATTTGAAGAGTGCAGACGTGTCCCACTGTACAGAAGATTGTGTCTGCAGACCTCAGAGGGTAAGTATGGGGTGAGGGAGTGCAGGGAGGTGGACGCGCAGAGGGAAGGTCAGGATGGGGGAAGGGAAAGGGGATACAGTGAGGGACAGTTTTCATTTTTACAGGTGAAACAAAAATAAAAGACTGTGAGGGAAGGCTTTCTTCATTTACAGGTTAAAAAAATATATGTATAAATTTAGGCACACTGGGATGGGCTCCAATTGTGCCACAATAGTTGTGGGGAGGGGGGAATGCTGACATGGAGATTAGGCACCCAGATGTCGGCTAGGGATATAGAAGGGTTGGGGGGCACATCCAAAACCCGGAGTGGGCATCCTGGTGTTGGAAAAGGAAAGGGAAAATTGCTTAACCAGGAAAGGACACACTGAGCAGCAGCAGGGAAAGGGGAAATTGTTTAACCAGAAAAGACACACTAAGCAGCAGCGGGGAAAAGGGACATCATTTAACAAGGAAAGACACACTAAGCTGCAGCAGGGAAAGGGGAAATTGTTTAACCAGGAAAGACAAGGGGACATTGTTTAACAAGGAAAGACACACTAAGTGGCAGCAGGGAAAGGGGAAATTGTTCAACCAGAAGACACACTAAGCGGCAGTGGGGAAAGGGGACATTGTTTAACAAAGAAAGACACACTAAGTGGCAGTAGGGAAAGGGGAAATTGTTTTACCAGGGAAACACACTAAGCCGCAGGTGAAGGGCTCACATTTCAAAGGACAGAGCAGCATGCAGCATCAGCTCTGTCCTTTGAAATGTTTGCCGAGATGAACCCCCCTCAGCAAACCAGCATCATTAGGACACTGCTTGCTGATTTGCTAGCCATTGACCGGCACCTGCAGCATTGCAGGCCATTGGGCTGGCACCCCTCACACCTCGCTCTAGCAACTCTCACATCAACATGTTCGTCTGCACTTGTGCACACGATGAACATAAAAAGGACATGTTTTACTGACAGAAATGTTTGCCAGGAATCTACACTTAAAACAAGTGCCATGAGATCTTTAAGTTCTACCTGCACAGTTACAAGAGATAGGCAGAAGGGACCTCAGGTTAATGTTTCACCAAAAGGATGGCACCTCAATAGTACAGCTACCACTAATACTGCACTACAGTGTCTGTACTGGATATTAGCCCATGTTTCTGGTGTGAGACTAGAACACATGACCTTATGATATAACAACCTTAGATGTGAACATGCAACCTATGTAGCCACTGCCACTTGTTCCAGACATTTCCCTTATACCCGCAACAGCATACTTGAAGTGCACAAGGATGGTGGTGCTGCTGATATGAAATTAGTAACTGCAGTTCAAGGTAGGGAGCACACTCACCCCTAATTAATGTTACACAAAGTAAGCCAGACTGAATTAAGTTGTAGCTGTATTTGTATTCCATCCAAAGCATGTGCATACAGCAATCAAAAGACTGGATTGTGGAACCCCAATGTTTTCTTATGTTTTGCCTCACTCCTCGAGGCTTCCTCAGAGAACAACAGTAATTAAATCAGGTTGTGACATTATACCATTCAAAGTGAAATATGTGACATACACCACCAATCAAAAAAATGCAATTGCAGTCAATTGTAAACAAGTACAGAATTCCTGTCTCAAAAGTTTCTTCCATTATATATATCATTTTTATAAACACCACTTGAGTTATAAAGCATAAAAAAAGAGTTTGAACATAAATGAAACAAAAGATAAATGAATTTCTGATTCCTTAAGTTGAGATGCTCTTTTGGGGCCTTCACCAACTCCATTCCCTTGTCTTACTACATGGCTTGGACTAAAGACCTGTAGGATACAGCAGCCAATGCAGGGATTAGAATCCATCATATGCAATTTCAGTAATAATACTGGTATTGTCATATTTAAGGATAATTTTATCCAACATTCAAAAGCAATTGGCAGACCGATAAAAAAGGGGAGGAGAGGATAAAGCAAAAAACAAAACAAAATGGGGAAGCCAGAAAAGGAATGGGGTGGGAGGAAGGGGGAGGGTTTGTGTTGGGGGGTGTTCCAACTCTTTTTTGTAATGCTTTGTAACACAGGTGGTGTTTATAAAAATGATTTATATAATGAAAGAAACTTCTATGACTTAGGAATTCTGTACTTGTTTATAATTGACAGCAATCACATTTTTTTTGATTGGTGGTGTATGTCACATGTTTCACTTTGAATGGTATAAAGTCATGACCTGATTTAATTACTGTTATTCTCTGAGAAAGCCTCAAGGAGTGAGGCAAAACATAAGAAGATGTTGGGGTTTTTACTGTCCAGTCTTTGATTGCTGTTTGCACATGCTTTGGATGGAATAAAAAAACAGCTGCAACTTAATTCAGCCTGGCTTGCTTTATGTCCCGTTAATCAGGGGTGAGTGCCACCCTACATTGAACTGCATTTTCCTTATACCTTCCAAAATCTTTTTCACAATATTCCACTCTAAAATTGCAGGGTTATTTTGGCAGGGAGGAGACATCTGTATAATTTGCTGCATTTCAAGCCAGAAGCCTAACTTTTACTACTACAGCCTGGTCACACAGGTCATGTCTCTTCATCACTGGTTTAAAGAGGCACCATCCCAATCTGGAAACAGCAAGAGGCTGCAGTGGTTGTCCTTACCCAGTTGTGTGTAATCCATTATTCATGCTCCTAATATGATTTGTAGGCTGACAGTATTATTGGATGGCCTGAAGATATGGGATATAATTTAGGGATATCTTTGAGTACCCTCCCTCTTTTTATAAATCCCTCTTTGTGAGGAGCTCTGGACTTCTACGGTTCTTGAGGGACCAATGTTTGCATAGTGTAGGGAGAGTGGCATGCTATAGGTGGGTGATCAATATCAGGGAGCAATACATTACCTCAGAAAAATGCAAGCTAATAAACTTCTTACATGTGGCCTACATGACTCCCTATTTGAAATCTCTTATGTACCCTGGAATATCTGGGTACTGCCTTAAATGTACTGTATGAGATTCTGGAGCAATTTCTGGCTTCCAGTCATTTGGCCTGCTCATCTGGATCTATGTACTGTTGCACAGTCATTAACCTAGTCCCTCGTCAACTGCTTACTTTCTGGACGGTGGTCCAGGAGGTTCTTACACTGTGGTCTGGAACAAATGTGGCATTCTCCCCTAACGTTGTCCTCCTGGGGCCACTGCAGACCTGAGGCTTAAGAATTTGGGTACCAGGCATTTACTCCACTTCATCTTAACTTCTAGGATATGTATCACCAGAAAGTTTGGGTTTGTGTCACAGCTGCTCTAGGGGACTGGATCTATGAGTTCTTCTAGCTTCTCTCCTTAGAAAAGATCATATTATCTCTGGGAGAGGAGCTGGAGAATTTTTTTAAGGTCTGTTATCCAATTCATGACTCACTACAGTCAAGCAACATAACAGCAACTCTTTCACCATAGGTGTCCAGCTGTGTACAGGTTCCCCATTTAAAGGGAACAAATATTTGGCACTTACCACCTGAGCACCACTGCTACTGGGTTGCTGATGTTGGGACTCAGTGTCTGGGGCAGTAGCATGTGAGGTGGATGCCTGAATCATGGCGCCATCCAAAACGGTGACGCAATGTTGGCGAAAGCCAGATAGGTGAGCGGGCAGGGAGGATGACTAGATGTGGTGGGGTCAGCAACCCGAGTGACAGAATGTCGCTATATGTACACGCGCACGTGTGGAAGCAAGCACAGCGAGCATGGCCTGGGATGGGTGGAGGGGATGTAGGGGGTGGTGCTGCGGTCGGCTGCCAAACTGCACCGTGGCATTGGGGGTTGGCCTCTGCTTGTGGTGCATGTGGTTCTGGGTTTGGGTCTGGGTCCGGGTGCTACTATGTTTCTGTTGCGCCCAGACCAAAACTTGTAGTAGTTATTTTGCTTTTGCACCCCCCTGACATGCACCCCCCTGGAGTTGAGAATTGTTAAGTAGGAGGTGCGGGGGGGCAAAGACCCCCACTTAGGAGGGGTGAGGGGCACACACTCCCCACAGAAAACAAAGTATTTAAATCCCCCAGCACCATTCTTAGTTTTGCTGAGGATGTCAGGGTGGCAAAACTGTTTTCGCTGCCCTGACGTCACAATAATGCGAGTCGCTGTTCGGGGCTTGCAATTATCACATAGAACAGTCTGGGGTCATTCTGAAATTGGCAGTACAGAAGTTTGGATAGAGACTGGAGTGATCAGGGAACACATTGTTCACAGTAGTAGGGGTAGGAAGGCTATCTAGTGGGAAGAAAACAGGCAATTGAGTTGGGAGGATAGAAAAAGTCCTCAGGGTCAAAATGTGATTAATGTAGTTTACTGTCTGTTGGGACCTGAGTACATTATTGGACATGTTTCCTTTTACTACTGTCTGGCTATAACTTGCAGTACTGTATATTAGATGTACATCCATTGCTGGCACTTGCTTATTATGTCCTGTTTCTCACTAGCCTACAGTTCAGATAACTGCTGTACTGTTCAGCTCACTTTATTGCTCAGTTTTGTGGTTATAACTGTGTTTGTATGATGCACCCATGTTTACGCTCTGTATAACTCTGCTGACTCATGTCTGTGATGGCTTATTTCTCATTGCCCTGCATCTCTGATAATTGTTTTGTCTGGCATGAAACTCAATTAAAGGAATGATGCAATAATATTTGACCACCATGGTAAGACCCAGCTGTAATATCACTGCAGGTTTAAGTAATGTACTGAAGCAGCAGAAATTTTGCTGATGTCCTAAAAAGTGTTGATAATATTACAAGGATAAAAACTTAATTATTTGAGTAACTACTTCTGTGATGCAGTGTGCCACTTTGCTTTAGTGCAGACCATGTTACGTCAACTCTTTGAATACTAACAAGGATACTTTTCATATGCACTGAAAACTCTGACTCAGATTTTTTTTTAGTTTTATTTACCCAGGATAGCCCAGATAAGCTGCTACATCTTGTTTCCAGTGATGTTCTGGTTCTACCAACTTCCACAGATGACTTGACCAGAGTACTGGGAGGTCAAGTGACTAGTCCAAGGTCACCAAGTGAGTATTTGGTATTAGTAAGGTTTGAATCTGCAAGCTCATGCTTCCCAAGCAAAGTATTGTACAAGTATGGAGTAGTAGCTGGGAATTCTGAAAGACCTACTGATGCTGTTATTCCGGAAAAGGGACTAAGGGAGAGAATATATGCAAACAATAATGAGCAGACATAAAATATCAACACTACAAAAAATGTTTGTGCAAATGATACTGTAATTCCTAAACAGTTACTTTCATAGCTCTCTAGCCATACCTGAGTTAAACATATATATCAGTATCAGACTAACTATATAAATGGCCAAGAAAGGATGGATATAGCAGGTATTTTCTTAACTAAAGTTATAGGTCTCAAGCAGAGGTGGACAAATGGATACCAATGGGGAGAGGCTTACACAGGACAGTGCAGCCACCGCAAAGGATTGGTGCCCTGTAGACTTTAATTAGGTAGGCAGAACCCATGTCCTATAAGCATAGTTTCTCTTCTTGGAGTATTGGGTGTCATAGGTGTGTGAAAGAAATGTGGGCCAGACTCATGGCAGCAAGAGTAGCTAGTTGCTCGAGAAGAGTTGTGGGGACTTAGAGGCCACAATGAAAGCCATGTTTGAAGCAGTGCAACAACTCAACAAGAAAATCAACAGCTTTAAAGAGATCCTGACACAGTTGAGGCAACTTTGAAAAAATGTTATATTCAGGCATGACTGTAACTTATATTTCATATTTCATTCTGCAGTTCTCACCCTCATTGCCTTATTACTAAGGGTATTTGCATGAATACAGTATCTCTGCCCTTTTAACTTGGGGTGCATGCCTACACCTGATATCATAATTCTGTGTATAACGTCAAAATATGTTGCTGTGGAGATAATTATGATGTCATAAACAGGATTGTAATGTCACGTGAAGAAAGGAAGCAGCCGGAGTAGATATAGTCTAGGGGACAGGAATTTCATTTTCATGCAACTGTTTTCAGTAATACAGAAAATAGGGAAATAATTACTGAAAATAAATGAAGAAATAAAGAAAATGGGATAGAATTGAATATAAATCATACTTTTTTCAAAGTTTTCCTAATGCTGTCAGGGGCCTTTTAAGTCCCGGGTATCGGTAACTGTCATAGGTTGATGAATAGGTGGACCACAGAGGCAAATTGTAGCAAACAGAATAAAGTATTTATTCTATAAAAAGCGGACAGCATACAGCAAAACAAAGAAATAAATAAACAAAATAATCAGGTTAACAAAGGAAGGCTAGAAGTAGCTAGCTTCAGAGATGTTTACAGCATCACATCACCAGTCTATTTGACTACCTAACCTAGATGTGCTCCTTAAATACAAAAATGACTGACATGTGATCACCTAGCTCCACCTCTGTTCTTTACTTTGTATATGTATTCTTTATTTAGTTTACAAATATCATATTTACAATAACCAAGTCCCTTTAAATCACTTTATTAACTTATAAACAGTGTATGAAGTGAATTACAGTCTTTTTTTAGCTCCTTTGAATGTTAGTTCTGTCTCAGAAGGCACCTCCCCTTTCAATGGCAGCATAAAAGTGTTTTGAAAGAGGCCGTCCGGCTCTTTAGAGATGCTGCATTGAAGGGGGAAGGTACACAAAGCTCCGACAAGCTGACTGGCACCAGGAATATCCTCGCTCCACAAAAGTCTTATAACAGCCCAGAAAGGGCTCTAATTCAGCTCTTGAAAGTAAGTAGCAGGTCATCAAGGCATTTGTTTTATGTATATCTTTCTCTGCACTTGGTTTCCAAAACAAACTGCTTCACGACTGTGTGCATGTTCGAGCGGGAATTGCCGTTCCAGCGCTCGCCTTCGCACAGTCGTGTAAATGTTGAAACTCTAGGGTAGGGGAAAAATGAAGCCCACTTCCTATCTCCAGGGGCTTTTGGCAAATTACCCAAAAATTGGGAGAATGCTTAAACTAATGTTTCAATATGAGAGTTTGTTATACTCAAACAGTATAATAAATACACCGAGGCTTGGCTCAGGCAAACAGAACCCTGAAAGCTATTTTACAGGGAGTTTAGCGATTTGAAAGGATACAATTACATATGGACCTTTAAACAGGGCATTAAAAGACCAACCAAATGATGCCCCATGGAGCATAAACAGTTCCCTTTACATATATATTCATGATTTAACAAGAGCAACAGGAGTCAAAGACTCCAAATACATACACAAATGGAAGCATGGCATTATAGCATTTAAGGATAACAATCCAGATGTTCCTTTATTATTATTTTGGCTCTCTCTTTTGTTTACATGGGCAGGATATGGATTCTAGATAGAGACAGGAGACAAAATAAAAAAAGGAAATAACATGACAGACAATTAGTAAAAAACAATACAAGAATATAAACAAAGTGGGTGGTCAGCCCAACAAACAAGACATTACAAACAAAACATATAACAGAGGATTATTCTAGAATCCACAGTCTTCACAGAATGAGAGAACAAAAATACATGGGGGGGGGTTACTTTTTCACAGTAACAAACAGTAAAGTTGAGGGCATGGCTACAGATCTTATGGATACTGGTAATGAAGCTTAAGCTGTGGTGTTGGGGGTTGTGAAGGAAAATAAGTTTATTTATTATTTTATTTATTTAGGTCTAGGATTACAAGTACCTTTGAGACAAGGCTCTTTTGCAAAGGTTCCACGTCAGTTGCAGTACAATACAGGAGATACAACAAAATAACAACATTGTAGGTAAACAGTACAGTAGTCAGGTAATTGTGTGTGAAACACATAAGAGAAACCCAGTACGGTATTTTCAGGGAGAGGAGATAAGAGAAAGGGGGAACAATGGAAGGGCCAGAGGAAGGTAGAAGCAGCTGGTGGCATTGTCAAACATCACAGGGAGAAGTGCTGGTGGTAGGGGGAGGGGAGGGGGAAGGGTAGTGGGAGACAAAGGGTAAAATAAGAGATAAGTGCTATGAAGAAAGGGCATGGAATGGCTAGGGTAGTGGTAAGTAAGGCTAATTATATGAGGCAGTCACAGGAGCTGGAGGCAGTAAGATGAAGGTGGAGCCTGAATTTGAACATGCCAAGCTTGGGAATGGAGGAGATGTCAGTGCTGAGTACATTAAGCCAGGAAGGAGCCATATGAGCAAATGATCATTGACCCTGAGTGGTGCAACAATGAAGAACTTGCAAAAGCTGCAATTCAGACCCCCTATTGTTTCACGGCTTTATGCTCGGGCACAGGAGAGCTTGGACTCACTTGTCTGGATTATTTAGAGGATGGAGCTAGAGCAGCAAATTTATGAGTATTGGGGATCCCAGAAGCATGGAGGTCTTGGATCCCTTTGGCTGCTGTTTTATATGCAGTGCAAGGAGTTTAAGGTGCTTACTAGGCCATGCAAATTGTTAAATTTGGCTTGACAGGCCGATTTCAAGTCTGGTCTGGTGAAACCTGAACTGGCCCAATTTGGCTCAAAATTTAATGAAGGGTTTTGAGAGTCAAAACACATTTGATTTTAAATGTCATCTCATGTACTATTAAACTATACTGTTAAAATACATGAAAATCAATGAACAATAATGGTAAGCAGAAACTTCACAATGAGTGGGGTAGGGTACCATACCAAGAGGCTCAGAATCAGGCAAACTCCTTCCTCCTCTGCTGTTTTGTTCCACCCAACCTTGCTCCCCTTTAGCACTCCTATAGCAGGGCTGGCAATTGGGTGATGATAATGACAAGAGAGCTTGAGAAAATGAAAATCGTCAGCAGTCAGAACAAACTCTGGTCAGAGTCAAAATGGCTGCTATACTGCTTTAAAGGGACACTGACCACTTTTGTCTGACTTTTGTCCCTCCTACTAAAAAAGGTGACTACAGCCTTCTACATAGCCAGTTATTATACATATGCTGAAAAGATGCCATGACATACCACTATTTTAAAGGTTTTAAGGAAGATGAGTAATCCTGGTGACCCACCTTTAGCTCTGTCTTGTGGATAGTAATGTAAGTCCATGAAATGTATGAACTGTATAGCATTTTTAAAAATTAGGTCAATTCCCAGCTAGCAGCAGAATTATAGGCTGGCCTCCTGTAGGACCAGAATTGGTGACATGGCCCTCCTCCAGGCTTGAATCCTGATTCTTGGCATGAGTTGGGGACCACTGCCACCCCTGCCATAAGGGGAATGCCCATGGGGAATACAGAGTAGAGCTAAGCCCATGAGAAGCCAAGTGACGGGTCTCGGGAGGCTGGAACAGAAAGGAGTATGAGCAATGTACAGGGGAGATAAAAAGAACAAGGAAAAAGGGCTACAACTATTTTACTTGCTATGGAGTTCTGAATATTTTGAGATGGCAGAAGACAGCATGATGGACCTTGGGGCTAAATTTTCAAAAGCCCTTTAAATGCACATAATGACTTACTTCATCACTTCAGTTGCGCTACTTACGGTACATAAAAATCTTAGAGCACATAAAAAATGGTCTGCCTTCCTGCCACAAGTTGCGCATTGAAAGTGAAACATATGTCAAAAAATAATGTGTTATTTTATTACTGTAAAGCAGGTTAACTGTCACAAATGTGTCAAAAGCTCTGAAAATAGTAATCCAACATATTGACACATTTATTTGATGCGGGCATAGCCACAGACTGTGAACTTCCCCGGCATCGCCTTTTGAAAATCCTGCCCTTGGTCTTTTTTCATGTAGCATTTTGTATATTTATATGTACAGTATAGCACTGCATAAAAAAAACATGCATCAAACTCTCATAATTTTCTCCCACTGGCACACACAGACAGTAGTGGGAACAACTGGACCAAATGCTTCCCATCACATAGTACTTTATCTTCCTTGAAGGATGTTAAAGGTAAAATAAACCTTCAAAGAAAAAGTAATCCCACACTGCCTCATTTTCTCAGTTACCCCTTGGAATGGCCAAGTCTAATTTTTTTGTACCTATAGGAGTGCTTCATGTTCAACCTGGGCAATACTCGTTTTAGGAAATCTGGACACTCACTAGAATGTTAGCACATCATCAGCCCCCATTCCTACAGCTGTAGGCTTTGGAGCTGGTGAGGGGTTGACACTAGAGTTTCTAAAACCTGCACTGGCTATGTTGTGTATGGAGCATTAATATAATGTGTGTGACAGAGTGCATGTCCATCATGCTACTTTTACCCGTAAACTGCTTCACAACTCTGCAACACTGGCAACACAGGTTTTGACTGGGTTTGGGGTGGAATGTGTACTCAATCCCTACTGCATTCAAGCTGGCCCTTTAAAACCTTACTGCACTACTTGTTCTGGGTGTTGGGTGTACCTCAGGGACAGCAGCATTAACAAGCAACACTCAGGCCCAATAAAGGAAGAGAGGTAGAGGTTTCTGTTTCAGTGAAATGAAAGTGGAGACAGCAAGAGGCTAAACTGCAAAACATTTTGGTTAAGCTGAATACAAGTTGTTTGTTTTATTTTCTGGTAGAGGAAAAGTAAAGCAGATTTAATTTAATTGAAACTAGTGTCTGGAGTGTTCTTTATGAGAGTGTTGCCTGAGAAGCCCCAGTGTACTACCCTGTCACAGTGTGACAAAACAAATCAGACCTAGCTGCACTTAAAGAAAAGTAAAGATGGACTTGAGCCAAAAGTGCTACATTGCAGAATTAGAAAAAGCATACCCCCAATAAATCTCATTCCAAAAATTAGGTTTATACATTATTTCATTTAAAAGTTATGAGCTAGTTTGTAACCCTAATTTCACTACCTGTTCAAAAAAGCCAGTCTCAGTGAAGAGCTGCTGCTGATGTCATTTCCTGAATTCACAGTTTTGTCCTCCCTATCAGCAAGCATATAGGACCTGTTTATCCAAAGTTTAAAGATTGTGTGCAATCGTTTTCACAAGTAAAACAGGCAGCACCATTCAATAAACATTGCTATAAAAACTATGTGTGTTTCAGGATTTGTAACAAAGTTGACAAATTATGATTTTTAATGCCTTTTTGGTGTGGTCCATTTCTCCAGGGTTGCTGAATGCTGAGTCAGCATGCCACCAGGCTGCTGATACCATTTGGGATGCTACTGTACTGTGCCTGTTAGAAAATTGTATTATTACTCGTATTGTAATGTTGATAACTTCATTGCTGTTTGTCACTGTCTGCTTTATAGTAAGTTTTAGTAGGGGCCTTATAAGTAATAATTCCTACTGGGGTGGAAGTGTTAGCCCTGATAAAATGATCACTTTAAGAGAGGAATAATGCACAGATAGGGTGTCATGCTGGGATAAGGCTGAGTGTGCCCAACACCCAAGAAGTGATGTTATCTCAGCATGACACACACACTAGAGTGCATTATTAAAAAATACATTAAGTAAGTAATAATATCCTACAGGGTCGGTGTTATTGGGATATAATGGACTGCCCAGGGGCGTAATGAGGCCCAACGCCACAGGCGGAGGGCCTTATAGCCCCTGGAAGGTCCGTTATATCCCATAATGCCCACCCTGGAGGGTATTATTACACTTAGAAAATGGGCAACTGTATTTTATATATTTGGGGAAAATATATATATTTTTTAAATGTTTAAAGTCTGAGCTGTTTTATTTATTTCAGTAATAAAATAGTTCCTCTGCCTGCATGTTACTGCTGCTTTTTGTTTTTAAATTAGGGATTTTTGTTCTAGTACAGCCCCAGTAGTTTTAAGTTTTGCTTGATGGTTGTCATGGTCCACCCCCCCATGGCTTCAACGGTGGAGCAAGTGACTACAAGAAAGTGAAAGTATTTATTTTTAAACAGGTACAGTATATTTATTTTTTCATGCTTTTAATGTGGATTATGAGCAGTTTTACTTAGCAAGGGGGAGAATTGTAGTTTTGAAGGTTTTGTTAGAATTGGGTCAAGAAGTGGCACCGGCAGGTTTATAGTATGCACAACCGAGATACGGAGACGTCCTGCCAGTCACTCATGCTAGTACATCAGCCTGCATTTGTAGAAGCGGGAGATGTGACTATCTGTTTCACAGCATTGGACTTTGGTGAGGCTGAAACTGTTATTTTAGTAAGAATATTTTGTTGGTTTGATATGTTAATTGTAGCACTGGCGACTTGCAGGATGAAAGAAATGCACTGGTGTTTGGGAGAGCGTGGGTCGCAAGTAGCTCGGTAAGCGAGCATGAAAAATGGTAACTGGCAAGTTTTAGATTTTGGGTGCCAAAGTATAATGTCAGAAATGGGGCATTCCAAAGCAGCACTTGTTTTGAAGTGGGCCGTTGTTGAGAAGTAATGGCCCGGGTGGCAGGCTGTTTCAGACAATCAGGGTGTCAGTTTCAGTTTACACATTATCTAAAACGTTATAACAATGGTAAGAGCAGTATGACAGCTAATATGCTGATTTGCATACAGCAAAATGGAATTCTAGGTAGATTATAACATTAACTTAAATGTTCCTTACTCAGCAGTGCAGTCTCTTATTTTGGTTGTGGTGAATGCAGTATAGCACCTAATATGTAGATGCAAGCAGCAAGGCATTGTGGATATAATATGAAGTTTCTTCCATTTCCCTAACTTGGAGGTGCAGTCTCCTATTTTATGTAGTGGTTACAACAAAAGATCTCAGATGTTTATTTTCAAAATGAAGCATTGTGCATACACTATATATATATATAATAAAGTATGAGGTGGTGTGTGTAAACTTCAAGTTTACACACACCACCCAATATTTTATTTTATATAACTGTTGGGTTTTTCTTTTTTGCCACAGCAGTTATATAAAATAAAAAAAAAGCCATCCCTGTGCTGCCACGGTCTGGTTTCAGCACATGGTCCGTGGTCAGCCTTACATTTTATTTAACATTTTCTGTATTTCTTTGTTTCATTCAGAAGCCTAAAGTTAAGTTTTTTTTTATTGTGCTAGATTTTCTGGCTGAAAAACATTTACTACCAAGTCCAAGTGACAGTTAAGTCTGTGGGAGAAAGATAAGGCAGCCAGCGGTAGGAGATGAAGAGCTATAGCGGGCGCATACGCAGAATGAGGGAAACCTTGAGCCTATTTGCCATAATAAACAATCCTTTATTACAGAGAATTAGCCATGGGTTTCCTTATTGGAAAAAAGGAAAGGCAGTTATTATATAGCTGACATGATTTCTTTATTGAGAGATGCAGTCTCCTATTTCTAGCCTGCATGCTAATTTACATAGTGAGGAATTGTGAGTACAGTATATAGCTAATTTTTCTATCTCCCTACTGATGACATTCAGTCATGCGTGTGCTAGAACTAGATCCTTGATGTTATGCTAGGATAACATAATGGGTCCAGCACCAGACTGACCAATCAGAGCCCAGCATTCTTTCTTCCCATTGTAGAACTGTTTTTAAATGCCTTCCTGAGAAATCAACTTAATTAAATGACAGGTGTGAATAACCACAGCCTTTCACCACATCAGAGTTATCCAGTCTGCAAAACTCACAGCAAAGGGCTATGACTCAACATCCAGTTACCCTAGAAAAATGGACCTCAACATAACAGGCACCAAACAGAAAAAAATTAATTTGTCTACTTTGTTACAAAACCCAAAACACACACAGTTATTAAAGCAATATTTATTGAATGGTGCTGCCTTTTTACTTGTGAAAACAACTGCACATGATCTTTCAGCTTTGGAGACACCAAATCTATAAGCCTGCTGACAGGGAGGACTAGACTCTGAGTTCAGGAGATGGCATCATTAGCAGCTCTTCATTGAAACTGGCTTTTTTGAACAGGCAGTGAATTTAGGGTTGTAAAATGACCTGTAACTTTTAAACAACGTAACTTAGAGATCTTATTTTTGGCATATGGTTGACTGGGGCTATGCTGATCCAAATTATGAATTTATTGATGCCAGAAATTTTGCCTGGTGTTCCTCTTTAAGCAATTTCAGCAAATGTGAAACTTTATTTTAGAAGTCTGATTTCATCCATTTACGAATGTGTTTTCAATTTTCCGATTCTCCATTGTTGTACTCAATTTACCTCTGACGTTGGAACATGATGTGAACTACCCCCACAGCTTATGACTTCTGCTTACCTCATAGAGGTTTCACCTATACATGTAGCAGTCAGAGTTCTTGTCTCTGCTGCCCTAAATCAGAAGGGCACAAGATGCTGGGGAGTACCCCCCCAAATGAGGATGGTTCACGATGACGAAAAAGGGATACAAGTACTAAGCTAACTATTGCTGCCCTAAAAAAATACTTCTCCTTCTTCTCTTGTGTTGAGGAAATGCTGAGCTCAATCCTGGGCCACCATTCACAATCACATTACTTTCTGACCTTGGCACACTCAAAGGCATGAGTTTCCTCCATATTAATGTATGCAGTCTGTTACAAACATTCTCCATGATCCAGGCCTGGGTTCTCCACACCCTACCAGATATTCTAGTGATTTCTGAAACCTTGCTTAGACCAGCCACATGTGATAGAGAGGTCAACATCCCTAACTATATTCTGTTTAGATCAAATAGACAGTCCAAGGGTGGAAGGGTGGCCATCTATGTCAAGGATAAATATACGGCTTCCTGTCTGAGTTCATCATCAGTTGCAAATGCTTATGAATGCCTGTCACTTCAAGTCACAATCACGTATACTTCATCGCTATGTGTTATTGGGCGCTATAGACCTCCTTCTGCAGATGTACAATTGTTAACTCATCTAAGCAACATCCTCGAACAACAATCCTCAGAAATAATTATTCTTGTGGATCTTAATTTAGACTGGCTATCCAAAACCACCACACCTCTCATAACCTTCTGTGATACCCATGGGCTAACACAACTCATTGATGAATCAACGCAAATTAATAAAAAGAATATGGATAAAAACTCCTGCTAGATGTTATCCTGGTGAATAAACCACATCTGTTCTCTTACGCCGGCACCTTCTTCAGTGATATCAGTGATCATTCCTTTATTGCTTGTATGAGATCAAGTAACAAACTAACTGCTACAACAAAGTTGCTGCTAAGAGATCTAGATGGAATGTTGACCTTTCTGCCTACGTCAACAAACTAAATCACTCTTTGCATTGGCAAGAATTCTACCTGGCAAAAAACACACAATCAGCGTTTGACATATTCAACAAAATTATCCTAGAAGCCCTAAATAAATATGCCCCTATAGTTAAGCTGCGAGTAGCAAAGAATGCATGTCGGTGGTTCACAACAAAATTAAAATCTGCATTGATTTTGAGAGACAACCTATGGAAAAAAGCATGCAAATCCCGGACTTCTACAGTGCCAGTTCAAGAGGACAAGAACCACATGCACTAGAATGGTTAGAGACACAAAAGCCACTTACTATCTTTATGAATTTCTCTCTGCCTCCAAAAATCCAACAACATTTTGGAAAACCATTAAGGATTTGTCCGATCACACACCCAGTCGCTCATTACCTGAAAAAAATGTTGAACGCTTTCAATAATCATTTTGCAACTGCAGGTTTAGCGTTCGACAATTCCCCTCCAAGTTTGATATGCTCCCAGGTGGATTATCAAGATGCTGATTCCAGCATCACTGACTCAGTCCTCTCCTTGCATCCTACTACTCTGAAAGAAGTTGAAGACCTGTTGCTGAAAATGGATGTAAAAAAAAGTGCTGGTGCAGACACCCTGGACCCGTATTTTAGGAAATTGGCCATTCATGTGCTAGCCGTGCCCATAGTCCACTTATTCAACCTATTACTGACCCAAGGACTCATTCCTTCGATCTGGAAAACAGCACACATCATACCCCTGTTCAAGTCCGGAAATCCCTGTGATCTAAATAATTACAGACCAATCTCAATTCTCCCTGTTCTGTCAAAATGATTGAAAAAAGTCGAAAGAGACCAACTGAGGCAGTACCTAGAAACTAAGAACCTGCTAAATCCTGTCCAATCAGGCTTCACAGCTAAACATAACACCATCACAGCACTTGCTAAAGTGACTAATGATTGGCAAAGAGAGCTAGATAACAGAAATTATACTTGTGCTGTGTTCTTGGACCTGAGTAAGGCCTTCGACACTGTCGACCATTCCCTGCTACTCTCCTCCCTGACCTCATTAGGTGTAGACCCACTATCTCTGCAATGGTTCAACAACTACCTCTCTGACCACTTCCAGCAGGTGAAAGCAGAAGGAGATCTCTCAACTCTCAAACCTCTCCTAAGAGGTGTTCCTCAGGGTTCCATCTTAAGACCCCTTTTATTTGCAATCTACATCAACAACATTGATGAAAGCATAACCAAGGCCAACATTCATCTGTTTGCAGATGATACTGTACTTCACATAAGCCACCCATCATTACAAGCTGCATGTGATGACCTGCAATCTGAGTTCAACCTGCTGCAATATTAACTACAAAACAAAAAAACTATTACTGAATGCCAAGAAGACAAAAGCAATGTTCTTTTCTCCCTCTGTTCAAGTGGTAAAGTCAGCCCTATCAGAACCTATGCCACAGCTCTCTACAATTCTAGGTGAAAAGTTGGAATTTGTCTCAAAATTCAAATATCTGGGAGTATGGCTGGACCATAGGCTTTCATTTACAGAGCACATTGAAGAATTACGTAATAAATTATGACAGAGACTTGGCCTGTTCTTTAGGATAGCCCACTTCTTAATTAGAGATGCTAAACTGCAGCCAGTCCAAGCTACCTTTCTATCATTGATAGACTATGCTGACCTCCTGTATAGTCAACGTCCTACCTCCAACTTCACCAAACTTGACACGCTCTATCATAGAGCTTTGAGGTTCATCACAGGCCTTCCTTACTCTACGCATCACTGCTCCTTATATCAAGCAGTGGGGTGGACTTCTCTTCAATACAAGTATGATAGAAATGTAGCTTTATGGACCCTGAAAGCCATCTCCAAAAAACTTCCCCAATACATTGTAGACTATATTCCTCTAAACCCTATAGGCAATTATGCTCTGAGAAGTTTCACATCCATCTTACTGAAGGTTCCCAAAGTTAACTCTCTCTTTGGCAGGGTTGCTATAAGCTTTACACTGTCCTCCTTGTGGGACAAACTGCAAAAAATGCTAAAATTAAGGACACCCATCAGCATCTCTACCTTCAAGTACTTATACTCCCGTCTCAGAAATTAACAGTGCAATTGTTTTCCATGACCCTAATTTGTCATCATGTTAACCTGTTCCATTTGTTTTGTCTCTGTTTCCCTTCTTGGTATTGGCCTACTTCCTGCTTTCTCCAGCTTTCTCTTCACAACCCCTCACAGGGTATATCTACAATTTCCACATGTTCAAGCATTATTAGTTCCCCCTTCCTTAGCCCCCGTGAACCCCTGCCTCTTCCTCTATTTCATATCCCTGTCCATGGGACCTAACCTCCTCACCTCGATATCCCCTTGCTTTTACATTACACTCCCCTTCAGGTACCCCGTCTGCCATTAGTTGGCTGTTCCCTTATGCCTTCTTCATGGCTGGATTTGTGATGGCCTCTGGCAAGTGGACTCTCTGGTATTTCTCTACAGTGGATATGGACTATATGAAACTGTATTTATGTATCTAAGATTATGAATGGTGGATATGACCTTTTTTGTATTTGGACTCTCCTCTACTATGGTTCCCTTTATTTCTTCTTTTTCTTGTTATTTGAATCTCTTAGTACTTGCACCAATGTGAATATGTTTATATAATTTTATATATATGTATTTATATATGTTTTTATGTATAATATGTATGATGATACCCTGACCTTGTTCTAACCAGGTCCATCTTGTAAAAGAGCTCTGCTCAATGATGTCCACCTGGATAAATAAAGATTTTGATTTATTGATTGATTGAGTTCATCTCAGATAATAAATTATTATGAAGTTTTGAAGTTCTGTACCAACTCTTGATATTAAGAAGAGTTTGTACATCACCATTAACATTTTTGACCTGTATTCTACTCTAGTGCTGTGAATATGAGACACAATACTTTCCTTCTGGATAGATAATAGGTAGTCACCGTATCCTGAAGATTTAAACATATTAGTTCTGATTATTAGCAGCCTAGTTCTCAGGAATATATTTATGCAGTTATGTATTTTCACCTTAGGCTAGTGCCAGCCAAACAATACATGGCAGCAGGCTTTTTTGTGATATAGGAGCAAATCAACTTCGGGAGGGGAACATTATTGGATTTAGGAGAGCTGGGCATTTCTCAACATTTTAATTGTGCTGTTTCTTTTTGGGAGCAGGGTGGAAGGTAGGTCGAATTGAGCTGGTAAGCAGCTGAACAGGGAAAGGACAAAGGCAGTATAGAGAGCATTTAAAAATCAAACAGACACACTTACCTACATATGATCACCTACTTGTTCCATTTTGTTTGCTCTCTGTCTTCCGTGAGCATGTCAGATGTTACAGTCTGGGCATAGCAAGAATGTGGCTACACAGGGAGTTGGATTTAAGACAATTTGGGCTTTTTATAACAGGAATATTAACTCTACCAGTTAAACTAACCTGCATTTTGTTCATAGTTTTCTCTTCTGGTTCTGGACATAGGTCAGTGTCAGAGCGTAGGAGGTGGTTATGTGATCCACATGGACCAATCACTGAGAGTGAGAGGGTTGAATACATTTAAAATCAGCTGACGTTTTGCCCTTGGCATGTATTTTTACCTTGAGTTAGCTCCAGCAACACAGTACATGCCAGCAAACTTGTTTTGATATGTGGAAGTAAATCACCTTCAGAAGGGGAGAATACCTGGATATGGGAGAGTTGGGCATTTCTTAACAGTTTATTTGTGCTGTTTGTTTTTGAGAGTAGGATGGAGGGTAGGTGTGGGTGCCACTGCTAAATGGCTGCATAGGGAAATGGACAAAGACAGTTTAGGCTGCATTTAAAAATCAAACTGTACACACTGACCTGTATTTGATCAAGGTATAGAAAGGAAGAAGCTGAACAGGAAGGGAATCAGACTTTAAGACATGTTGGGCTTTTTTAAAAGAGGACTATTATCTCTATCAGAAAAAGTAACCTGCATTTCATTCACAGCTCTCTTCTGGTTCCAGATGCAGGTCAGGGTCAGAATGCAGGAGGTTGTCACATAATCCACACAGACCAATCACTGAAAGTAAGAGATTCATTCGGAATCAGCTGAAATCCTAACCTTGGGTCCCATTTTCAGCAGCAGCTCTAACAGAAATGCAGTGCTGCAAAGAGCATGGGGCTAGATGCAGGATACAATGTTTATGGCTGCATTTGTAGGCTCAGGAGTTCAAGTTAGGAGGAATGAATTAGTGCGGTGTAGTGCAGCCAGGGGTGGGGAGCACACAAAGGAACAGCACTGTGTTAAATGGAGAGAAGGTGGAGAGATGTGGTTCAGCACCAGTCAAAGCACTCAGTGGAAGGAGACAGTCTAGTTATCCAGTCACTTGCTTCCATAGTCCCTTCTCTCTCCTATGTCATAGCAATGTGTCAACATGGTTCCACCCACACAGCCATAAAAATGAGAGTGTGTGCAAATAAGTTAAAAATATATTGCCTTGGGGCATTAGAGGCAGACCCTACCAGCCTTCTCCTGACACCTACCCCACCAACAAATGTTGTACTGCTTTTGCTTTTTTGCTTTGTTTTGTTACTCTCTCCAATTTCAGTAACATTTCAGCTGAAGATGGATTTAAATATATATATATATATATATATATATATATATATATATACAGATATATACATATATTCATGGCAAAAAACTCAGTTTAATGCATCAGTTAGGGTTGTTCCAGAGCAACAAAGTGAGAAAATTCAGTGTTAGGGTTGAAAGCTCCCCTTGCACACCCCAAGCCTGTACCCCCAACCGGCATTGGGGTTTTCATTGGGGTTGTCAGCCCTAACTCGCACCTTATCACATGTGTAAGCAAGCTGAGGTATAGGAGAATGGGGTGAAAGTTAGGACCGTTGACTCCAACTCACAGCCTGATGCCAGTTGGGGGGCAGGCTGGGGGGCTGCAAGGGGGGCTTTCAACCCTAACACTGAATTTCCTCACTTTTGTCACTGTGGAACAACCCTAACTGATGCATTAAACAGAGTTTTTTGCCATGAATTTCCCTTCTTTTTGAGAATGAGGACTATAAATAGTAAATAGAATGCAGTGGTGGGAGGGCCCTGAACTTCCACCATGTGATGTCTTGTGACATAGTAATGGTAACTGCAATGCAAACAGAAGTGCTAACAGTTACGCACATGGTGACGCAAACGGAAATGGTAACACAAACATTAATAGAAACACAAGCGCAAAGTGACGCCAAAGCGAACAGTGACACAAGGAGATGCAAGCATGCACGGAAACGCAAGTGGTAACATGCACAGTCATGGTACTGCTATTGTAAATGCAAATGTTAACTGTTACAACAACAATAACACCAACAGGAACAGAAACGGAAAGGCAAACGCAAGCGCATACAGAAATGCAAAGCGTAATGCACACGGTCACGGTACCACAATTGCAAAAGCAAATGGTAGTGGTAACAGGGAAAATAATGCTAAAGGAAACAGAAACAGAAAGGCAAACACAAGCACGTACAGAAACGCAAACCGTAAGATGCATGGTCATGGCACTGCAATTGGAAATGCAAATGGTAACAGTAACAGCTAAAATAACACCAAAGGAAACAGAAACGCGAATGCAAACGCATTACAGAAATGCAAATCGTTACATGCGGTTATGGTACCTTGGTGAAAGCATATGAAATGGTAATAGTAACAGCAACAATAATGTCAAAGGAAACAGAAATGGAAATGCAAGCATGTACAGAAACACAAACCATAAAGCTCGTGGTCACGGTACCACAAATGGTAATGGTAACAGCAACAATAATGCCAAAGGAAACAGAAACACAAATGCAAGTACGTATGGAAATGCAAACTGGAATGTGCATGGGAACACAATTGGAAATGCAAATGGTAACAGTAACAACAACGATGACGCAAAATGAAAGACAAACTCAAATGGGAGGGCGGCCGCAAATGCAAATGGTAATGCACATGGTGACGCAAAGCAAAACACAAACAGAATCAGTACTATAGACAGGAATGGTAACAGTAATGCAAATGCAAGTGCAAATGAAAACGCATAAGGGTAACACACATGGTGGCGTGCACAAACGATGCGCATAAATGAGTGCAGACCATAAGCGAACCGGTAAGGGTAACAGTAACATAAGTGCACACCCTGGTTTCCCCCAACAGCTGCATAGAGAAACACAGTGAGTACAAAGAATGTATGCATAATAATGGGTCTCGGAGCAGAAAATGAAGAATTGAAATACTAAATTGCTTATATCTCAGGAACTGTACGACATAGAAAAAAAATCAAAATTTTGTGTGAATTATGACTTTCCTGGCTAATTCTGAACTTAGCCCCTGCTTGGGGGCTAAGCATTTTTCCAATGAACAGTCTGTATCTTGCACCGTTTCCTAGACACACGCCCCGAAAGGCACGGTGGACGCCATAATGTTATCCTATGGGAAAAAATGTGAAGTTCAGAGTACCGTAACTTTGCCGACCTGTAATATTTTTTCACCAAACTACCAAAAGGAACATCTGTGGGATGTTGGCTTTCTTCCTTCCAAATTTCAGCCCAAAAGTCCAAACCATTATTTTGCAGCAGGGTGGCAAAGAAATCCTGTCATGTGGCGGATGCCGCAATGTTAGTCTATGGTAAAAAGTGTCAATTTTAGAGTGCTGTAACTTTGCATCCCTGCAATATTTTTTCACCAAACCATCAAAAGGCACATCCGTGAGATGTTGGCTTTCTTCCCTTCAAATTTCAGCCCAAAAGACCAAACCGTTCTTTTACAGCAGGGTTGCAAACAATTCCTGTCATTTTGGCCATAGCGTTGAAAAGTAGTGTCGTGATTTGTGACACCTTTCGCAAAAATTTGCGACAGTGTCACAAGTGCAACACTACTTTGTGACACTATTTTTCCAAAAAATTTGGAAAACATATTTCTGGGGTGTTTCACCCCCAAATAAAGACATGGCTAGCATCCTCAGGGCTCAACTAGGTAAAAACAAAAAGAATTATGTCCCTAGATGGTCCCAATTTTAAATTCCAAGCATTTCTGTGATCAGTAACTGAAAACAAAATGGTGGATTTGCGACACTACTAGGGCCGTTTACGACACTAAAAAGTGCATTTGCGACACTGTCAAACTTTTTGGTAACTTTTCCCATTGACTATAATGGGAAATTAGTTTTTTGGATAACTTTTGAACCGTTCAATATTTTTTCACAAAATCTTCAAAAGGCACACCGGGGATCCTGATCACGTTTTCTGAAGTTTTTGGACTGGTCATGTAAACCATGCACCCAGTAGGCACGAGCAAAGAATGCACAAAAAAAAGTAATTGCATGCCAGAATGTCGCTTAATAACTCCGCAGCCGTATATCCAACCGGTACAAAAGTTTGCAGATCCCAAGATCTATGATTACGCCCTGTGCCTGCCAAATTTCAGGCAAATCCATTGAACAGTGGCAAAGTTATTAAGGTGCACAATTTCACCATTTAACCTTAAATGGGGTACTAACCTAACTATGGAAGCTACCAAGCTACCATAATATATAATAATATATACATAATTGTGTATATATATATATATATATATATATATATATATATGCTGTTTTCTCCTTCCACTCCTACTCACAACAGGCCTTTGCCCCAGTGCCACCACTAGGCCTTGAATAACACTAGATATTTTTTTGAGGGGGCTACACTCAGTCTGCAGAAAAAAGAATTTTAATATATTGCTTCCAGGGAAGGCAGTCCCTGCCAGCTGTCTCCCTCCTCTACCCCCTCTGACAACTTTGCGGTTGGCTGATATCATATTTCTTTGTTGCTCTCTGCCCTCAACTTCAGTAGTTATGGATTTAAACAAAAAAATATTTCTGTACTTTGTCAAAGGGCTTAATACTGCCCTAATCCTACTGCCTGCCTTCTCTTAAAAGCTGCCTAAAATGTATTGTTTTTTCTCTTACTCCCACTTGATGAAAATACTGCTGTACTGCTCAGCTTACACTCATGCCTGCAACATGCTGTGCTCGCCTTTGAACCTGCTGCACTGACATGAGGGGTTTATAAACCCACATAACATCATCCTGTCAGCTCCAATCACAGCAGATCTATCAGCAGCAGGGTTAAAGTGGGCAAAGAGACAGAATGCCTGATTGAACTGCCACTAGTGCAGTCACATGACTCCCCTGTCACAGCTTGACTCATGTGTGAGAGGAGGTTCAAGTTCAAGTTTATTGCAGAAAAGACTCCGTTGAGCAAGCTCATTCACAAGGAGGTCCTGAGGCACATACACATACAGTTCGCAATTACATAGACAAAAGATATAAAATGTAGAACAAAGAAAAAATATATAATACAAAAGGTATACACAATAGAAGTCCTTATGCTATATATATGCAGTACAGGAGGACTGGAGATGAGAGATAGACATCAGGATGAGAGATCAGTCAGATGGAGCCCAGTGCACACACTTGCACTAGGAGGATGGACCAGCCTTCAGGTATGTCCTACCCCTAAACATCATTGCTGCATGCTGCTGTCAGTCTCAGTGACTGACATGACTCACTGACACTAGCTCCACCAATTGCTGCTTTGTTCTGCCCTCCTGTACCCTGCAGTAGTGCTAGTTCTGCTCCTGCAGCACACATCTCCCACCTTCTCTCAGTCACTAGCAGTCTATGAATGTTTGTGCTTGTGCTACTTCACTGTTTGTGCTGGGCTAATTTTGGATCAGAGGCTTTTTGAGTTTTGGAAGTGAACTCTGATTTGGAGGTTTAATTCTGATCACTGCCACACCAGAATGGCCTAAATGATTCACCCAACCTGATTCCTGGCCCAAGTGCTTACAGCCTGTTTAATGCAAAGGGATTCGTCTGTTAGAAAGATGTTACAATCATTTTTAGACTGTTATCCATGGTCATGCTTCAAATGGCCAAAACTAAACCTTACTGGGACTTTGAAATAAGTAAGTTGAAAACCCTCCAACGGTATAACAATATAGTGAAGAAATAAGTATTTTCTACCATAACATTTACTGTTGTAGTCCTCATATACTCTGAATCAAGTATTTTATTACCGGATGTACATTCCTCTGCATAAAATGAATAAAGTTAAAAAATTAATGTGGAAGATTATTGAGGGCTATAAAATTTTATTAAAGCACCATGTAGTCAACCTACTTCCTAAGAGGCAGTCAGTACATTATGCATAGTGATGGAATTATGTGATCTGACCTTTGCACAGAGGTCAGAAGCCATAGACCAGCACTCTGAATCAGTTTTACTGGATTTGAACCACTGGGAATCCCTTTCTGAGTGTAGTACAGTAGTCCAACCTTGAAGATTTTATTTATTTATTGAAGAGTTTCACCAGGAAAGGCACACTGAACAATATAAAATTGCTCATCTCGTGGAGCATCCTGGGGGAAGGGGAACATGGGAGTACAGTAATCAAAAGCACATTTCCATGCAGTATTATAGAAAAGTATATATACAATACTCAACAACACATTTCCAAAGGTAATACAAAACAGAGAAGCAACAGAGTGAAAAAACAGTACATCAGTAGCATTAGAGAAACATTGGGATTTGATGTGAGAGGAGCAAATTAACAGCACTGCAGACTGATACATACAATGCGGACAAGGAAGTGCAATAAAGTACATTGGCTACTCCTCACGTTAAGTGCTAGGCTGGGAAAGGAGATGATGAAGCCAGAGGGGAAATTAGGAAGAGTGAGGATCCAGAGGGGAAATTAGGAGCAGCTGCAGGATGGAGAGAGGAAACTGAGGAGTGAGGTTGAGATGCACCATGGGAAGGAGGAGTGCCTGATTTGATGAGGCATTGAGTTCCAGAGCTTAGGGAACCTATAGGAGAATGATGATTGGCCTATAGAGGTGGTGTGTCATGGTACAGCTAGGGTGAGGGAATCACTGGATCTGAGGGAGACAGGGGCAGTGGGGCGGGAGAACAGTGAGGAGGCAAGGTAAGGGGGAAGTGTATCAAACCAGAATTTAGAGACAAATTTTATGCAGTGAGCTAGATGGCAGTTTTCCAAGGAGGGAAAAGCTAGAAAGAAAATATAGATCACAGTGGTGGGTAAAGGAAGGGGCATCCAGAGCAAAATGACAGAAAGCATTGAAAAGGGTGTCCAATCTGGTTAAGAATGACTTCGGTGTGGCACTGTAGACTACGTCTCAGTAATCAAATATGGGTAATACGATTTTCTCGACAAACTCCCGCCTGGCCTTTAGAGGTAGGTAGCATCAGTTCCTGTAAAAAGCATCTAATTTGGGGAGCAGCTTTTTCAGGATGGAGTCTATGTGTCCAGTGAAGTTTAGGTGCTGGTCTAGCCAGACCCCAAGATACCTAAAGGAGGAGGTATCCTCTACAGTAGTGCCATCAAGGGTGTGGAAGAAGGACAATTTAGTTAGCCTAGAGAGTCTCTGCCTATTGCAGAAGGTCATGGAGACTGTTTTCTTGATGTTGAGGAAAAGCTGATGGGAGCTTAGCCATTGCTGAACTTTCTCAAAGTCATGCTGAAGTGTGGAAGTGACATCAGTTCATGACTGGTCAGAGTAGAAAAGGACAGTATTGTCAGCATACATATGGATGGAGGAGGAGGTGCACACTGATGGGAGGTCATCAAGGAATATGGAGAATAGTGGGGGGCCAAGGACAGAGCCTTGGGGTATGCCAGCATTAATCTGGAGTGGGGGGAAGGTGGAATCAGCAATTTTGACTGACTGTGCCTGGCCTGTTAGGTAGGAGCTAAACCAGTCTGTGTCTGAATCACAGGCCAGCAGATCACAGAGTATGTAGGAGGATAGGGTGGACGACAGTGTCAAAAGCCTTTGCAAGGTCAAAAAAGATCGCAGATGTGATTAGACTACTGTCCATACCTGAGAGTATGGAATTAGTGAGCCTAAGTAAGGAAGTGGTAGTGGAGTGATCTTTCCTAAAACCAGATTGGTAGGAAGTGAAAAAGGCAGAGTCAGAGAGGAAGCGGAGAGTTGGTAGAGGACCAGGTGCTCCTGAAGCTTAGCAAGAATAGGTAAGAGAGAGAGACTGGCTGATAGTTCCCAGGCATAGAAGAATCAACTCCCTTGGGTAGTTGGAGAACTACAGTTTACCTATCTGCCTATGCTGCAAATATACTGTCTGATGTTGGCATTACCCAACCATGCACTTACCCTATATGACAAGAGAGGGGACCATGCTATTGATGGATGATAAAAGGTAGATGTAAAACGTAACACTTACACAACAATACTCATAATGTTGAGATAGAGCATGTCCCATCTCTAATAATTATGGCCTTCCCTTTCAGATGCCAAAGGCAATGTGACCTCCATCTGCCTACTATATTAGTCAAAGCCAAGCCCCTGCAGAATGTACGAGGGTAGAAGCTGAGCCTGGTTCAACTATGACTTACCACCATCATCCCTGACAAGCGAAACCGATGGCTCCTGCTGGCTATGTTATATTTCATCACCCAGAAGAGTTATAGAGATCATGCCCATAGCCAAACCAAAGACTTGGTCAGAAATGCGTAGACATGATCCAAGTACAGCTGACTTCGGACTCAGTTAGACCTTGAATATCATGATCTGTGCTGCTATGGGACACTCTATGTGTGCTTAGGCCAGAGTGCAACATGACCTAAAATAACTAAAAGCATTGTGCAGAGACCACAAGAGAGCGCACAACTAGCACACTAGCTGTGTAGAGGAAGACATTGTGTGATATGCAAGCACCACAGAAGGACCATCCTGATCACTGGGGTAATGAGGTAGTGTATACAAACAGAAAGGGTGACCAGTGTATTGGCCTGCCGCACAGCGGTAGCACTACTGCTAACTCTGAAGTCCTTTACCCTCTCCCAGCCATGCCTGGAACCATTAATGGTTTTGGTGCTCACCACATCAGCTGGCAGACTGTTCCATGGCTCAGCCACCCTCCCTGAAAAATGAAATTTCCTGACATCCATTTGAACCTCCCCCGGCCAATTTCCACTTAAGTCTCCAAGTTCTTGATCCACTATTACAGTTGAATAGTTCCTCGTGGTTCAATCCTTTCAGCAACTTGAAGATCTGTCATATCTTCTCTCTGTTGTCTGGCCTCCACCAAGTACATGTTCAGTGCCTTAATCTGATCCTTATAATATCTGTCTTGCTGGCCCTGAATCACTTTGGTTAGCCTACATTGTACCATCTCCAGTTCTCCTTATCTTTCCTCTGATGAGGACTCCAGGCTTGACCTCACCAGTGATCTATAGAGAGGTAGTAATACCTACTTTCTTCTGCTGTCAGTACTCTTCCTGATGCGCCTCAGCTTCCTGTTTGCTTATTGTGGACTTTGTTACATTGTCTAAATTGTTTGAGGAGCAACTTATGACGACTCCTTAGTTTGTTTCTTCAGAAGCAGTACCCAGCTTAACCCCTTCCTTCCAGTACCACGTCTTACTGCAGGCTGTATTACACTGGCTAGATTGTTTAATGAAGTCACTGTATGATGACTCCTAGTTCTCTTTCCTCAGAAGTAGTGCCCAGCTTAGCTCCTTTCATCCAGAACCCTGTCCCTGGGGTTCTTGTTCCTTATGTGTATCACCTTACACTTTTTGGCATTGATAGTCACCTGATAAACCTTGAAACACCTCTCTCTGGCCTTTGTAGGTCCCACTGCATCTCATTAATTCCCTCCTTACTTTCTACCCTATCACATAGTTTGGTGTCATCTGCAAATAGAAACACCTTGCCCTAAATTTCTTCTCTTATTTCACTTTTTTTTGTTGTTGTTGATTTCTCCCCCCGGCCACCCAGTTGGCTTCTCTTACTTGGCATCCTCCTGGAATCTCTGGCTGCCATCCATCCCGCACCATCCTCCACCTTTGGGACATCACCAAGCTACCCCCATGGCTTACCCCACATGGTGGGGTGGTGGGGAGCCCCCAAACTCCCCACCAGAAATGGATCCAGCATTGGCAATGTCCTCTGGAGTGTGTTCCCGATGTAGAGGCCATTCACGCTGCACAACCAGGGCCACCAATTTCCTTTTTTCTGTCACAGAGTGGAGGGAGTGCAATGCCAACAGTGGGGGTCACCACGTGTCGTCCCAACACGTAGCACACCCCACCGGCTGCCCCGCCTCCATGCTCCATTGTAGAGGGCCAGGTGTGCCAACACCTTGCCTCTGCTAGGTGTCAGGCAATAGCTGGCCTCACCCCCCCAGAAGAGGAGAGCTGTCCTCTGAACGTTCGATCTTCTCCCACCCCGGCTGGCCCCTGATGAACTGAGCACACCATGAACACTGGTCGTGGTGTGCCAGGAGGTAAGGCATCACTGCCTCTGCACTCCATGCCAATAGGATGGCCATCTATGTCACTTATTTGGAAATAATAAGGAAGGTCTGGAGCCAAGATTGATCCCTGTGGCACACCACCACCCTCTCCTTGGAGTTGACTCTGTTTATCACACCTCTCTGCTGTCTCTATTGCAACCAACTTCCCACCAACATAACTGTGTTCTTTGCATCACCCAGATCCTCTACATTCCTTAGCAACCTTCTATGAGGTTCTGAGCTTAAAGCCTTGCTGAAATGGAAGTAAAGTAAATCCACAGCATGACCATTATCCATTTCCTCATTACCAGTTAAAGAATACTATCAGATTGGTCTGACAAGTCTTTCCTGCCATGAAACCATGCTATTTACTCTCCTGGAGTTTGTTTCTCTCCAGGTAGCCCACTAGACCCTCTTTGACTAGTGTCTTCATCAAGTTATCCACAGTGGAGGTAGGACTGACAGGTTTGTAGTTTCCTGGATGCCAAACAACAATGGCTACCCTCCTATCATTTGAAACTAACCTTTGTTGAATTGAGCTATTGAATATCTCTACCAGAGGTTCAGCTAGTTCCCATGCTAATTCCCTGAGGAATCTTAGATGCATCCCATCTGACCTCAGAGCTTTTTCACACGTTTAGGAGTGCTAGCTTCTTCATCCCGTTTCACTAGTAAATACCTGTGGCCTCCCCAGATAGCTGCCTTTATGCCATTCTTTGGCAGAGGCCCACTGTCCTCCCTTGTGAATACATAGCAGAAGTAGTCATTAACAATGGCTGCTTTTTGCTCATGCTCCTCTATTGCCCTGCCTCACTCTGCTAATCTAACAAATCCCTTTCCTGTCTTTCTTTTTTCCCCTGATATAGCACCAGCAAGGATGCAATGCAGTGCATTGCAATATTACTGCAAAATGCTGCAGTCTACTGCAGGGAGCAGTGCAATTCAATGGAAATTAAGCCATTTTGTCATGCAGTATTTTGTGACATGTCATTTACTGCCAGTTACTGTATGACATAATGCCTAGCTCCACTGTATATCTGAAGAATTGTTTTTCTTACCACTGACCTCCTCCACAATACATAACTTTTTGCTTGCTTGCTTTTGCATCCCTGACGGCTCTTTTGGATTGCCTAGGTCTCGCTTGGTACTCCTCCCGTTCTTCCTCCCTCTGTTTTAAATTGTGCTTGGTGTAGTCCTTCTTTTTGGCTCTCACTGCCTCCCTGACCTTTTCAGAGAACCATTTGGTCTCTTGTACCTGTTTCGTTTGGTTACCATTCTCATGCATGACTTTGTTGTCTCAAGAATTACCTCTTTAATTACTCCTCATCTTTTCTCCTTCCAGTGGTGCTGACCACTCCAACTAACTTATTACAGATGAATACCCTCATCTGATTGAAGTCTGCTCTTCTGAAATCCCAGATTTCAGCCTTTGATGAGGGTTTATTTCTTAAAAGGGTCAGCTCAAACCATATAGTGGTATGGCTGAAAGACGCAAGTGATTTCCCAAGCTGCTGATCCTGAGGGCCAGCTAGAACCATATGATGTTATGGTTACTGGATCATAGTGGCTTCCCAACCCACACTCCTCTTACCAATTTTGAGTTGGCAAGCACCATGTCAAGAATGGCAGCCTGCTTTGTAGGTTCCTTAACTAGCTGTGCCAGCAAGCAGTCCTGCAATGTATCTAGCAGGGCCTGATTTCTGGTGCTCCTAGCAGCTGGTTTTAATGTGAATAAATCCCCAGTAGCAGTTTCCCACTGCCAAATGGACCTCAATCCAACTGAATGGCAATGACCCCCAGTAAAGGAAGTTCTGCCCAAGGAAAGTATCCTCCAGCCATCCTCCACCTTTTAATATGTATTATATAATGGCAAGAAAGAATGCTGGCCTCTGAGTGGTCAGTCTGGGACTGGATCTGTGATGTTATCCTAACATAACATCACGGATAAAGTCCCAGCAAGTCTAAAACCTCATCACCAGCTACACTAAAAAAATCAGTATACATTACATATACCGAAGAGAGAGCCGCATTTCCAATCGGCCTCACATCACTGCAAATTTTCCCTCCCATAACACAGAAACATGTCAAAATTAAAACCCACAGCCCTCACACATTACCCTACAAAGTTTTTCATTATAAAAAGAAACAAAACTGAACATTCCCAGGAAGCCATCAGTGTGATCGTCTTCAGCTCTCCCAGCCTGCCTTGAGCACAGTGAGCTCATCCGTTAAAGAGCAGATTGCAGACCAATAACTCACCACACAGCATTTTCTCTGTCCCATTTTCTTTTCATCTCCCAGTTAATAGATGCCAACTGTACTGGGAGAAACGCAAGCAAAACCAGAGAACCTGAAATGTCCCTGCACATTCAGAGTAGCAGGAAGGGAGCAGGAGCAACCTGCCGAACATCTTCATGGTGCCTAACACACGCTCCCGCCTCACTGCTCAGATCATGCTTTTCTTCCCAAATGAAAAGTGTCCCCCCCCCAGTACTGTCATCAGCAATGGAGAAAAAAATTCCTGATCAAATCTAATTAAGTCACTGGCGTCTTCTCCCAGTCAGTTCCATGCTGTCATCTTCTCCAGGTAAACAACCACAAAGTGCCAAGACATCATGGTAGGAAGCACAACTCTCCAGTCCTCAGTCTGCTGCCTACACACACACACACACACACACACACACACACACATATACACGGTGGAAATAAGATGTGTGTGTGTCTGGGGGGGCATACCATAAATTCAATTAAATGGACTGACATTGTATATGTGTATGTGGGGGTAGGGGGACATGGATTCAAATGAATTAGACAAAGGCATATTGCAGACAGGAGATGATACATGCACAATTCACAGCAGTGCCACCTACTCATGAAAACAAGAGAACCACACTATTTTTATGAAAGTATACCTACTCTTTAAAAAAGGACTAAAAAAATTATCTTTAAATGTATATTTTTACTTACATATTTTTTTTTTACAAAAAACTAAATGAGCTATTGTATAATAGTAATAATGCACTCCAGGGTGTGTGCCTTGCTGGGATAACGTCACTTCTCAGGTGTCGGACACACTCGACCTGTGGTCTTGTGCCCAACCACCCGAGACGTGATATTATCCTAGCACGAGACACACCCTGTCGTGCATTATTCCTTTATTCTAACACCTAGCAAGCCCCATAATCCAAGGCTAAGTACTTGTCTCCATCCTCAAAGGTACATTTCCATCTTTCTCCGAAGGCTCTCAGCTACCAGTCTTCAGCACACCTGTGTGTGGCAGGGAGAGTGATCTGCCCATCTTTCAGTGACACTAGCCAGAATGCTTGGCTAGTCTACCTACAGCGAAGCCCGGCAGAAGGAAACACATTGACACAGTTTCCTGCATGACAGAAAGGATTACCACCCATTGAAATTTCATTATTTTCTGCAGGAAATCTACTGCAGAATTGGGTTGCATACTGGCAGGCTTCACTGTAGCATCACTTAATGGCATTCAGAAAGCAAATATTCTAGCATGTTAGTATGCTGATGCTGCTAGTTGAAAGCATTAGGAAACACAGCAGAGTGCTTCAGGTTAGGGAGGGGTGTCACTTAACTTAGCAGCCATGGTACAGCATGTGCCTTCTATTAATTCCTGGAGGTCAGGATGCAGGGGCCTACAGGTACTTGATTAAGATGGCAGTTTTGGCTGTAGGGTAGTCTGTCTCAGTATGGTATTTACAGATGCACATGGGAGGAGGAAGGGGTAGATAGGATTCAATCGGGGGCTTTCTATTTTTAATTGTATTAGATGATGGAGTAGTGTGAGAGAGCAGGTGAAGACTGGTAGTCGGCATGAGAGTAACCCTGGCTATCTGAGCTGTGATAAAGGATTTTTTTTTCACAGTTTTCAATATTTTTTTTAAATGTATTACTAGTTTATGAATACACAAATTAGCTAATACTATTTGATATACTATTTGCTTTTTCCTCCTGAAAATGGTATTCAAGAATGAATAATTGATACTTGCACTGCTGTAGTTCAGATGGAGCTCACCCATTAAGTAATGCTTGCATGCACACTTACATGCCCTATTTGGTCACATAGGCCATCAGAGATCACAATAACAAGTGCAACCCCCTTTTGCAGAGTGGGGTTCTTCTGAAACTGTACCAACCCTCAGGACTCCTGGTGTGAAGTGGGGATTGGTGGCTAGAGAGATCTGCTGTAACACTTGGTCATTTGGGCAAATGTTGGACTCTATGGGGATGCCATCTTATGATCTGCTGACCTCTGGGATGCCTAATCATCTGAGTTCCGAGTCTGAGTGTTACCACAGGGTTGTGTGAGAAGGTGGGATAGTGTACTAGTGCCTTTTTCTAACACTATGTGGAATATTGAGTGGTGTGTTTTAAGTTACTGGGTCAATTGGCACCCTGCTGTTATGGTGTTATATAAGGCAAACTGGTGAGGAGGAGTCAGATCTGAGAGGGATCCCAACAAAAGCAGACTGTGTGGTGCATGAAAAAGTGCATCATCCTGCACCGTATGTCTGGACTACAAAAATGACTCAAGTGGCATTTGAGTGCTGGTCTGTATGAGAGACAACAGCTGAAAGTCTGCATGTAGTCCTTAGGAGAGGAATGGCAGAGTCTATCCATCAGTCAGATTCACTGCTATACTGAGACAGAGAGAGAGAGATCACACAGAATGATCCTAAATTGACTGAGACTCTGGATTCATGATACAGAGCCCAAGAGGTGCAGCCAACTGGCTTAAGTGATTGAGGTCTGTAGCACCCTGTGGAGCCATTGTTGAACAGCCATAAGTACAAGTCATCCTCGCTCTGATTAAAATAAGCTATAGGAATTACAGTCTATTTTGCAACTTGGCCATTGGGTCTGATTACAAATGCTTTGCTTTCAGAGGGTTCTGTGCCATTTAGACAATTTCATAGCCTTTGCACCAACTCCAGCCAACCCACTGCAACATCAACAGCACTGCAGTTATCCAACACTGGGTACGCAGGGACTGATGTTAATGGGGAGGAGTTGTGCAATTGAACTTATGGAAGCCCTAGTACCAGGAAGGAGAAGGTAGTGGCATCCAACAAGGAGGACAAATATTGCACAGTGTGTTTCCACATAGTTCAATAGAGATGAAAAAGGCTGAGCCTAGTTGTGTCTTGTTATTGACAGCCACAATATTCTTCATCAAGACACACCCTTTAGGGCCTGACTATCAAGGGGCTTGAAGCAGTTCAGGCCACGCCTACACAGAGTGGCTAACTGGGGCCTACTTCTTAAGGAATTCTATGCTAACCTACTTTCTACTTTGGGGGGTCACTGTGTGAATAAAACTGTGTTCTTTGTTCAGATCTGTTATCATTATTAACTGCCATTTTGTTTTGCACACCAATGACAGGGATTTTCCTTGTGTTCTGTGGGGGTTAGTGGGAGACCTTAACTACTGTGGGGAGGAGGGCAGACACAGCATCACAAAGGGCTGTACTAAGTTGTAAGCTAAACCACTAAAAATTATTTCTGTGTGAAGGCTCTGCACAATTCATTGTCTGTGGATATGAAAGCCCCTTATTAATTGTAAGAAAAGCTTGGCAGCCTGCTGCCAGCATAAAGTGGGGTCCCTTCCTGAAAAGGCCCTTGCACATATACAATATAATTTTTATGGCAAGGCAAGGAGCACAAAAACAGGCAGATATTTACATTTACACACACACACACCTTTCATTATCAAGTCTTTAGTGGACATATTAGAAATAACATGAAGTAATGTGAATCGCAACTTCACCCACAAAGTAGGCACAATGTGACAAATTCTTTGTTGATTTTTCACCTGGAGTGTGCACTTTTGAGAAAAAAAACTCAAACTCAGTGAAATTTGAAATGTTCTCAGTGAAAATTATGCCTTGTGCAGTTTTTAAACTTCACCCACCAATTCTACTCAAGTACAGTATACAGTATAGCTGAGATTTAATGGTAAAATGTGAAGCTGGCAACTGTCTGATTATGAAATCTAAAGACCCTAGGAGTCACAAGATATCTTCCCCATGTCTGAAGTTGGTATCATTGCCCATTTTGTTTAGTGTTGTATTACAGAAAATGCAGGGTTCCTTTTGTTTAGTAAGCGCCCTGGTTTGATTCCGAAAGCTCCTGATGTGAGGCATTCAGCTGCAGCAACAGTGCTGCTTTAAGGTCAATATGATCTAAACAACCCCGTAATATAGCATGCATTCCCAACGTGATGCGAAAACTTCAAAGGCATTGGAAATTTGCTCTTTCTCCTCTTCACCAAGAACTGTTGCCTGCCAGAAATGCTTAGCAGAGCAGCTGAACAGCTTTGTTAAGGTGTTTATCCCTCTGAGACAGTTCATAGCTCTGGGCATTCAGAAGTGCGGAAAGGGATTTAGACTGTGCCAGACATGCAGGACAAGGTTTCCCAGTCAGACACAATATGGAAGCTGATCTACATAATCCCTTCATCCAGCTAGGGTATGAAAGAAAGACAGAGAGGCAGAGAGAATGAGAGAGCAGGAGAGAGAGAGAGAGAAACCGAGACAGAGAAAGAGAAAGAGAGAGAGAGAGAGAGCGAGGTTGCAGAAACAGGCTTGTCAGCTCTGACAGCTTTATTAAATTGGAAAGCCTCAATGCTCTGCTTGTTGCTGCTTTGCTACCCAGCAGCTTAACTTTAGAATGTGGATTCTCACTCTTTTATTTTAGGAAATGAAACAAAGCATTCCATTCCATTTTTGTTAGCCACCTAAATGTTTTAAAAATTAGATTTTTTTTAGATAAATTTATTTTTTAAGATCTTTTTATTCAAAACAGTACAATGAGCATTATTGATAAAATCAATAATATAAAGTGTTATTAAACAAAAGTATATGTGTACAATGGATGCATCATTTCCTAGTATCTTTATAACAACAGACTATGACACAATACCCAAAAAATAACATATACTGCCATTCTACTGTCTCTAATAAAGGATGCTTTCTTGAAGTAAAGCAACTCAACTGTTAGAACATGAAGGCATGATATTTAAAAGAAAGATCAGGTCAAGGATAAGATCCTTATGCTGGAGGTTTAATTACATGTTGTAAGGTACTTAATCATGTCATCCACTACATTTGTTCTGGCAGACCTCCATTGTCCTGTGTCAGATAGCCAAGACAAATGCTATATAAACAAAATTTGCTGCTCATCCTGTCTTTTGTTTTAACATTATTTTATCATTCTTTTTGGTGACAGGCAATAAATAGTTGCTTGAAAACATTTGTTAGGGTCACAAAAACTATCACCGATGACAGCTGTTTCAGTTTTATGATGGTCACTGTCATGCATTTTGTGTTTGAAAACCAAAATTAATTCATAGTTCTAAAACATAAATTTCTTGTACTGCTGAGGCAAAAAGAGCTCAGGTTATGAAATGGGTGAGTATTGGGGGAGTGTGAATGCTTAGTATAGAGAGTTGATCTTGCAGCTGAATGAGGTTTGTTGAGGTGTTTTCAAGTGTGGGAGGTATTTAGATGGGTGGGGGGTCACTGGAATGTGCACTAGAGAGGGAGATTATGCATATGCTTCGGTGTTGTGGGAATGAGCAGTAAGCAGGGAGGGATTCTGTAGATGGAAGGTGTTTGTGAGAAGGAACACTAGATAAGGTAGCAAGACATCAGTGAAATTTGCAACAATATGTACAAGGAAGGGAGATCATGCAAAGGAGTGGGAAGTATGTGGCAATAGAAACAGGGATAGTATCATGAAGAAAAGAAGAAAGACAAGATGGTGGGAAAGTAATAAACAGTTGAACAAGCTATTAGTTGATGGGTTGGAGGTTAGCTTTGATTATGAAAGCAAAGCTCTGGAAGGTTAATGTGAGAGAGAGCGAGAGAGATAGAGAGAGAGAGACAGTTAAGCACAGGGAAATTAAATGAATTGTTCAAGTTTGTAGACTGGATAAGTAGTGTTGTGGGATTTAATCCCAGAGTGCCCTGTAACAGGGCTATACTCTAATCAGCAGACTGCACCCCCTTCACAGATACTGTAGGTAGGGCTTGCACAAATACACCCATGAGTGAGGAGCCATGTGGCTGGGTGGGTCTTGCACAAATGCATATTAGGTAGATGGATCATGCAGATAGATTGGGAGAGGTGAAACTTTTACTGTAGATGGATGAGGTTCACAAAATAAAGTATACTTTCGGAGATGGGATTGTGCAGGTGATGTGATGGTTGTGAGAGAATGTATTTGGGACAGAGGATCACAGAGAAAAATGATAGTTGCAGTAATAAGTATTGCTGATTGTGCTTAAGTGTGGGGGTTGTAAATAATCGTTACTGGAGAAGGGATCAAACATACAGGTGAGAGATTTATTTGACAAGCTACTGGGAGGTGTATTGTGCATATGGATATGCTTGTGAGAATGTTTTTTGGGAGAAGGATCATGCAGATAGGTAGAGTCAACAAGAATGAGTATTAAAGTTGGGATTATGCAGATGGTTAGGGTGTTTGAGTGAATGATTACTGAAAGGAGAACAAGGAGATGGGTGTAGTTTGTAAGCACACATTCTGTATTGAGTAAAGGGAATTTTGCGGATGGGCAGAGTCTGTGTTCAAATACATACTAGGGACTGGAATAATCCAAATGGGAGTAGTTTAAAAGCATGTAGTGCATGTGGTTTCAAGCAAATAGTCAGGGAAGTAAAATTGTATGCTGAGGAGAGAAGCTGTACAGATTTCTGAAGGGTTGTTTGCACAGGGGATAAGAGCCATTCAGATAGGTGTTGGGGTATGAGGATAGATACTCTGAAGAGACAATCCTGAACATGATTTGTGTTTGGGGCACAGTGTACTAATGAGGTAGCTCATACAGAAGGGCGTGTGATTTTTGAGAATGCATACTGGAGAAGTGGCCATACCAATGTACAATATGTGGAGGCAATGTTTAGAGGACATGAGTGATGTCCAGTGAATCTGCAACAAAATACTCAGACAAGCAAGAGTTTCTGAATTATCCTAAATGTAATCCACCCATTTAGGCTTACCATTTGGACACCAACTGCAGCAGATCTTTACGGCTATCAGACACTCAAGTTGTTTTTACAGGAACCTTCAGACATGGGGGGTTGGGGGACCACAGTGGGACAGAAGTGTTGTCCATTCAGCATCTCTGGGATCACATCTGTATGGCCATGGCCCCCAGTACATGGGCACAATTTTCCTGACCCTGTGGATCAACAAAGAGTGCTAAGCTGGGGGACATTTTTGATCCATTAGTGCAAAGCAACTGCAGTCTGAGACACATTTGAGGGACCAATTAAACTACCATTCCTTTGTGTAGGACACTGCTGTAAATGTTTATCCCTGTCCTCACAGGATTGTGAGAAATGGTTAAGCATCGTGGGAAAGTGCAGAACTCAGAGGCATGTAGTGTCTCCATGTCTGCATCATTCGCCAGCCAACCAATTAGAGTCAAGGAAAGTACGGACACTAATGTAAAAAGTTGGACTTTAGTTATGTAGTCACTAACAAAATCTTATGAGGGAAGTAGCTTGTTGGAGGGCAGAACTGCCACAAGGTTGTATTCATTCTTTGTATCAGCCAGTGGGGAGCAGATATAGAGTGGGCTGGTTGTGCTGTAGCATCTGCCTCAAGATCACATACTGTATACTTAGAAGAAGCTTGACTGTGGAGCTCCTTTGCAGGATTCCCTGGAAACCCAAGTATGGACTGCATCCTGTGATCTAAGCATCAAGGACAAACCCAGTCTGTTACCCCAACATTAGCACCTGGTAGCATAACTTTTTCCAAAGTAAGAGTGGGCTGGTGCCAGTATAAGTTAATGACTGAGCAATTGTGTCTGACAAAGTATGCCTTATGAGCATTCTACTGGTCAGATAAGCTGACCCCTGAGGCAAGGCCCCACCCAGGGTGAAGACAGAAGAAGAGACTTCCAGGGAACCAAGACATCTGAAGAATGGCCCAAACCTATTAGTGACTGTGACACAAATTCCTCACTAGGGACTTCCAGTTCACCGCCATCACCTGGGTTTTTTACCAATAGGGCCCAGGATGCCTGTTTCTGACCTCCTTCTCCTTTGCTCAAGGTCAGGATGGTCAACACAATAACTGTGGGTAGAGTGCTCTCTCAGAGATGAACTGTAAACAGAGTCCAGCAGAAATAGAATTTACTCTTTTAAATAACACACAAGTAGTCACTGATTCTATAAAAATAGACTGTTTACTAGAATACTACAAGTGGCACAGTGGTTTAAGGCTCTGAGCTGCAAACCTGGAGTCCGGGGTTTGAATCCCACAGCCCTCACTTGCATACTGTGCAACCCTGAGTAAGTCACTTAACTTCCTTGTGCTCCCAGGTCACACCTGTAAACAAGCTTTCAGCTTAGTGTGTCTCTCCTGGTAAAAAAAAATTAACAACAAATTGTATTTACAGGAAACAAAAGGGTTGCATGGCTGAAATGGCCGAAAAAGGGGAGATACTGTTGATGGGGGACCTGAATATGCCAGATGTTAACTGGATAATATGTACTGTAGCCACATCCAAGAGCAGGGTCATTCTCGATGCCCTGCAGGGGGCAGGCCTTAGACAGCTAGTGTTGGAACCCACTCGGGAGCGAGCAATACTAGACCTGGTACTCTCAAATGGAGAGAGGATCACAAATTTAGAAGTCAGTAGACATCTGGGAAGAAGCGACCACTGCGTAGTGTGCTTCACAATGAGCACAACCATGGAGATAAGCCATACAAAAACAAGGATACTGGACTTTAGAAGGGCTGCCTTTGGCAAAATGGGTGAATACCTGAAGAATGCACTAGAAAATGACCAAAAAGGAGGGGTAGAAGAACAATGGAGAAAAATCAAAACTGCCATCATAGAGGCAACAAACCTTTGTGTGAAACAGATAAAGAAAACAAAGCGGAGTAAAAAAACACTATGGTTCTCAAAAGAGGTGGCAGGGGAGGTTAAGGAGAAAAATGCTGCATTCAAAAAGTATAAGGAATCACAGAAGGAGCACGACAGGGAACGGTATCAATTAAAGCAGAAAGAAGTGGGGAAGGCAGTCAGACTAGCAAAGGCCCAAACCGAGGAAAAAATATACAACTCAGTTAAGAAGGGGGATAAAACCTTTTATAGGTACATTAGGGAGCATAGAAAGGTTAAGGGAGGGATAGTGAAGATTAATAAAGGAGAGGGAGGTGGGCAGAGGAGACAGTGAAAAGGCAGAGATACTGAATGAATACTTTTGCTCAGTATTCACAAAAAGATGAGGAGGAGTTACCTAAACCAGACAGTAGAAGCACTCTGGGTAGGGGGGGTTGACACCAGTCCATTTACAGAAGAAAGAGTCCTGAAAGAACTCCTAAAACTCAAGGTGGACAAAGCAATGGGGCCTGATGAAATTCACCCCAGAATCCTAAAAGAACTAAGGGAGGACCTAGTGACACCACTGACCACGCTTTTTAACAAATCATGGGAGGATGGGGTGGTACCTGAGGACTGGAGGAGGGCAGATGTGATTCCCCTTCACAAAAGTGGGAGCAAGGCAGAAGCATGAAACTACAGACCTGTAAGTTTGACCTCAGTGGTAGGGAAAATGATGGAATCACTTCTGAAAGAAAGAATTGTTGAGTACCTAGAGGCCAGTGGGGCACAGAACCCAAAGCAGCATGGATTTACAGCATGAAGGTCATGTCAGATGAATCTAATTGATTTCTTTGACTGGGTGACCAAAGTAATAGACCAGGGAGGGGCTGTGGATATGGCCTACCTACACTTTAGCAAGGCATTTGACACAGTCCCGCACAAAAGATTAATAATCAAGTTAGCCAGCATGGGAGTGGGTCCCAGGGTGGTAGCATGGGTAGCAAACTGGCTGCACAAGAGGACACAGAAGGTAATAGTGAATGGAACACATTCTGAAGAAAGGGGGGTTACTAGTGGAGTACCTCAGGGCTCAGTACTGGGTCCAGTCCTCTTTAACATTTTTATAGGTGACATTGCAAAGGGTCTGGAGGGAAAGGTATGCCTCTTTGCAGATGACACAAAGATCTGTAATGGAGTTGATACACAAGAGGGGGTAGAAAAGATGAGAAGGGACTTGGCAAGGTTGGAGGAATGGTCAGACATATGGCAACTTAGATTCAATGCAAAGAAGTGCAAAGTAATGCACCTGGGAAACAAAAACCCAGGAGAAGAGTACACAATAGCAGGGGAGGTACTAACAACAACAAACATGGAAAGGGACCTGGGGTAGTCATATCAGATGACCTAAAGGTGGATAAGCAATGTGAAAAGTCGGTAAGGAGAGCCATGGGGATACTGGGATGTATAGGAAGGGGCATCACAAGTAGAAAAAGGGAAGTGGTTATCCCTCTGTACAGACAGTTGGTGAGACCCCGTCTGGAGTACTGTGTGCAGTTTTGGAGACCTCATCTACGCAAGGACATAGACAGGATGAAAGCAGTCCAGAGGAGGGCAACTAAAATGGTGCAGGGTCTGCAGTAAAACCATATGAAGAGACTGAGAGAGCTTAATATATACTCTTGATGAAAGGAGGGACAGGGGGGACATGATAGAAATGTTCAAGTACCTCAAGGGAATCAACAAAGTCCAGGAGGGTAGCATCTTTCAGAAAAAGTGATGTGTAAGAACAAGGGGGCACAATTTAAAGATAGAGGAGGGACGGCTCAGGGGTGTTGTGAGGAATTTTTTTTTCACGGAGAGAGTGGTGGATACATGGAACAGCCTTCCTGAGGAGGTCGTTGGGTCTAAAACAGTGAGGGAATTCAAACATGCATGGGACAGACACAAGGCAATTATAGTGGGGGGTTGCAGGAAGTAGGCTGTTGGTTAACTAGAATCTGCAGCTTATCCAGTAGGTAGGGAAATGGTCAAACTGGGTGGGCCAAGTGGTCTTTATCTGCAGTCAAAGTCTATGTTTCTATGTTTCTATGCATTTACTAAGAAGCAGAAAATAAAATCACATTAAACAGATAGATATTGTACAGCAGAAGTCTAAGCTATCCTCCCCTACAAATCCTTCACCTGCCCTAGCTAAACAAGCACTTTCCCCTCACTGTGCTAGCTTACGTCAGCTAGTCTTTGTAATTTCAGGGCCCCTGATCTTTAAATGTTTCAGTACAAGAGAACAAGCTTGTTTTAAGCCCCTCAATATATTGCTTTGCTCCAAGTGGGGAGGGTTCTACTCACTTTGAGTGACATGCTCAGATTGCCCAGCCCACTTTGAGAGTGTGTGTGTATGTGTGTCGCCCCACCCTTCAGCACCTCCTTGCTACCATAGTGATGTCCACCTGGTTCCTTTTGTTCAATATAGGAACATCTCCAGAAAGGATGCCCCCACTGGGTTTATTGCTTTATTGCCTCCACCCTGGCTTTCCTGTTAAGTTTCTCATGAGAACCATCAGTTCTCTACATAAGCTGTCATATACAACTTGATCATGTGATCTGGTAGCCATCTTGTACCTGAAGCAGATGCCTATTTAGAAAAGAATAGCTTAATCAAAAGAATACATGATTCTGGTCCCCTTTCTTGTCACATCTCACCCCCTCCAGAAATGAAGGTGTGTCTCTCTTGGGTAACCCCCACGAGACACTGCCATTCATGTAAGGCCTGGGGAGTGCCTAAAGGAATATGCCATGCATCTAGCCCTGCCTCACCAGTCCATCTGCACTGGCATTCTGCACCCACTTCAGTGCTGAATGATAATATTATATGACTGTAGTACCAAACTACAGCACAATAACTGTGTTTTGCCCACTAGTCCTATAGAGCCATGTCAAGGGGTTATGATCAGTGACCACAGTGAACTCCCCCCCCATATAGATGTGGCTTCAGCTTCTGAAGGGCCCACACTATCCCCAGACATTCCCTCTCCACTGTGGCATATGACTGTTCCCTGGGCAACAGCTTCTGACTCAGATACACTATGGGATGCTCCTCCCCCTGTTGTGTAATCTGGCTCAGGATGGCACCCAGCCCATGGTCTGAGGCATCCATGTGTACTACAAACTTTAGATCATAATTGGGGCTAGCCAGCACAGGTGACCCACATAACGCCTCCTTCAACCGTTGAAAGGCAGACTCACAGTCCTCTATCCAGAGATCTTTTTCAGGCATTCTCTTTTTTGTCAGGTCTGTCAGGGATTTGGCCACATCACTGTAGTGAGGGACAAACATCCTGTGGTACCAGGCTATTCCCAGAAATGCCCTTACCTGTTTCTTTGTGGCTGGGGTGGGCCAGGCCTGGATGATATCAACCTCCACTGGCTATGGACAGATGCGTGCACTGCCACCTGGTGCCCAAAGTAGGATACTTCAGCCATGCCCACTTACCATTTTTCCACCTTAACTGTCATCCCTATGGCCTTCAGTCTGCCAAACGCCTCCCTCATGTGTCTGATGTGATCCTCCCATGTCTGGCTGTAAATGGTAATGTCATCCATGTAAGCCAGTGCATATTCACCTTCCCCTGCCAGGATGCGATCCACAAGCCTTTGGAAGATTGCAGGTGCATTCTTCGTCCCAAATGGCATTACTTTGAATTTGAATAAGCCATATGGAGTAATGAAATCAGACCTCTCCCTGGCTGCAGGGGTTTACAGCACCTGCCAGTAGCCCTTTGTCAGATCTATTGTGGTCAGGAACCGAGCTTCCCCAAGCCATTCCAAGGTCTCATCTGTTCTGGGCATTGGGTAGGCATGAGACTATGTACAGCTGTTGAGCCTCCGGTAGTTGACACAGAACCATGTGGTACCATCCTTCTAGGGGATCAGGACCACAGGTGAAGCCCAGAGGCTACTGGACTCCTGGATCACTCCAAGAGCCATCATCTCCCTGAGTTCCTCCAGCATGGTCTTCTTAACCCCTCAGGTACCCTGTAGGGGGACTGTCTCAGTGTAACTTGGGCCCCAGTGTCCACATGGTGTTTAGCCATTGTGGTGTAACCAGGATTCCCTGTGAACATGTCCCCAAAGTCATGCAAATCCCCCTTAGCTCCTTGGCCTGAGCCAGTGTCAGCTGCCCTGAGATGGTGAGATTATTCATGGAGGATACCTCCTGGGCTTCACCAAGGAGGTCCACCAGGGAATCTGCTTTGTTCCCCTCCTCTGGCATGCTGCACACAGTGAGGATCATTTCCTCCCTATCATAGTAGGGCTTCAACCTGTTCACATGATATACCCTCTGCCTGTACCTTCTGTCAGGCAGCCCTACTGCATAGTTAACATCACTCAGCTTCTGGAATATGGAGAATGGGCCCTTCCATGCCACCTGCAGTTTATTGTGTCACACTGGGATGAATACCATCACTCGGTGTCCAACTTCGTAATCCCAGACTGTGGCCCCATGGTCATACCAGGCTTTCTGTTGCTGTTGTGCAGTGGCTAAGTGTTCCTGGGCAAGTCCCATGAGCTCTTTAAGCCTGGCCCTTAAATTGAGGACATACTGCACAACAGAATCCCCTTGGGTGGCATAGTTACCTTCCCATTCATCTCTGACTAAATCTAGGGGCCCCCTCACCATGTCATCAAACAGGAGCTTGAAGGGTAAAAACCCTGTGAACTCCTGTGGAACTACCCTGTACGCAAACAGAAGATGAGGCAAATATTTGTCCCATTCCCTTTTGTGCTGATCTGCAAATGCACTGAGCATCGTTTTAAGTGTCCCATTGAACTGTTCAACCAGGCCATTTGTCTCAGGGTGATAGGATGAAGCACGGAGCTGTTTCACCCTGCACTTCTCCCACAAACTGGTCATTAAGGATGATATGAAATTTGTTCCCTGATCTGACAAAATCTCCTGGGGAAATCGCACTTGGCTAAAGATTCCCAGGAGCTCATCAGCCACCTTTTCTGCCTCAATGGAGGGCATTGCCACTGCCTCGGGATACCTGGTTGCCTGTGAGGCTTGGGGTACTTAGGTGCCCCACTATGTCCACGGCTACCCTTTTGAAGGGTTCATTGATAATAGGCAAGGGCACCAAAGCTGCCTTAGCTTTGCCACTGACCTTCCCAAATCACTGGCACTGTGGACAGGTCCAACAGTAATTTGTCATGTATGTGTACAGGCTTGGCCAAAAGAAGTTGTTGGCAAGCCGCTATTTTGAGTGGGTAATACCTAGGTGGGCTGAAAAAGGAATGTCATGGGCCAGGGCCAGAAGCTGCTTTCAGTAGTCCTGGGGTACTGCCAGCTGCTGGAGTACCTCTCACTCTAGCCCCCTCTGTGGTGTACACTCCCTGTACAACAGCCCATTTTTCCAATAAACTGACTTTTTACTCCCTTGAGAGGCCTCAGCACTATCTGCTATCTCTCTCAGTTTTTGGTGGGTAGAATCAGCTCACTGTGCCCTGCCCAGCTCCTCATGTCTGACCTTCCCTAGTTCCCCTTCAGAAGGAGCCTCCTCCACTTGCAGCTGGTGCTCAGGGCTGCTGCTCCTAGCTAGCCCTTCACCCATACTAGCCACTTCCTCAGCTGCTGAGGAATTGGTCTGCACAGGCTGTGTCACCCCCTCCTCCCCCTCAGAAGCTTGCCCTATTGCCTGACTATGGGTCATAACACATACTAGGTTTTCCCTGTTGTCAAAATCATTTCCCATGATCACATCCACAGGGAGATCAGGTACCTCTCCCACTTCCTGTACACCATGGCCACCCTCCCAGCTCAGGAAGACCTGAGCCATTGGCACTTGGACCACTTGACCCATGACTCCCCGAATCTTGGAGAACTGCCCTGGTAGAATCTGCTCCACCTGGATCAGCTCCTGCTTACCATGGAGATGGAGGCACCAGTGTCCGTCAAGTCCACATGTTAATGTGCCATTGACTAGAATAGGGTATATATGCTTGATGGAGTTTAGTGGCACTACAGTGTGTGCACAGTTTACCAACTGCAGTGTACTGTCTTGGTCACTCACTCCACAGGCTTTTGCCCTTTACTCCTATTTTAGAGCAGTCATAGGATAGATTCCCCAGTTTCTGACAAATCCAGCATGCCTTTGCCCTCGGCTTCTTGTTTCCTTTTGAACAGATGGGTTCTGTTTTGGACTTGAATGCAGGCTGGTTTACTTTAGGCTGCCTCCCAGGGTCCCCTTAAAACCATGTGCTGCCCCACCCCCATAGTTCTTGCTCTGCAAATGTGGTCTGCTGGCCACACACAAATCAGCACTTTCTGCTGCCACCTTTGTGGAGTTGCATGCTTGGTACAGCAGCCATATATGCAAGTCATCAGGTACAATTATAAGAAACGGTTCCCTTACAATTAAATCTTTAACCTGCTCTACAGTCCTTGCCTTAGCCCCATCCACCAAGTGGTCTAAATAAGCACACATTTGGACATGCAGTTCTACATAGCTGTCTCCTGGGCCTTTTCTTAACTCTCTAAATTTCTGTCTATCAGCCTCAGGGGTCAGTTCAAAACATTTTAATAACATTCTTTTAACTTGATCATAGTTCATGTAATCATTATCATCCATTCAAACAAATGTATGCAAGGCATGACCAGTAAGTAATGGGGTCAGCTGGATCATCCAAAAGCCTTATCTAATTTAAATTGCCCACAGACCATTTCAAATTATTTTAGAAACAAATCCAGATCATCTTCCTCTTGGTATTGTGGAAACATTTTAGAATTAATTGTGACTTTGTGGATTGAACCACCTTTGTCATTACTTACAGTTTGCCGAACTGTTTGCTATCGCAGTTTCTCCAATTCAGTCTCATGCTGTCATTCTTTCTCACACTCTGCTCATTCCTTCTTATGCCCTGCTCTTTCCTTCTCTCTTTCTTCTCACATCAGGATGTCATGCTGGCAACTATTCTCCCTTTCCTCCTCCTCCAGCCTTGCTCTCTCCTCCTGCATCTGGATTTCATGCTGTCGGGCTCTCTCTCTCTGTCCTCAGCCTCCAGCCTTGCTCTCTCTCATTTCAGCCTTCCTCAGAGCAAGATCTGCCTTCAGGATCCACAGCCGAGGTTGAGTGGGCTGCAGACTTCCCCAGCTTGTGCCACAAGGTGCCTCCTTACTCTGCCACTGTGACCTTAGTTTCATTACCTGAGTCACTGTCCTCTGTGACTGCTAGCTGAGCAGGTATTTGGCCCTGCTTATATGAGACTGTCTGCCTCTCCTGCAGCTGGTCCTGTGCCACCAGGGCTTCCATGAGTGCATTCTTTGTCATACCCTCATAGGCAATCCCCCTTGCTGTGCACAGCTCATGAAGGGAAACAAATTACTAAATTAAAAGGGGGCCAGCGATTGGTGGGTGGGGTGCCACTAGACACCAAGGAAACATATTATTAAATGAATATGGTGACAGCAATCAGAGGTGTGGGTGCAACTAGACACCAGGAAAACATATTAGTAAATTAATATGAGGCCAGTGATTGGAGGGTGGGGGTGCCACTAGACTCCAAGGAAACATATTATTAAATTAATACACGGCCAGCCATTGGAGGGTGGGGAGTGCCATTAGACACCAGAGAAATATATTAAATTGGTATGTTGCCAGTGACAGACAATCTATACTTTCATTTTGAAGCTCAGTGACTCAATGAACTGCGTAATGAATTCATGAATAGCAGAGTAAGGTATTAAACTGCAGAAAAATTCCATAGAACTGACCTCTGACAATGATTAGTTCTGTGGAATTTTTTCCTGATTTAATACATTAATCCACAGTTTGTACATTTATTCCAACATTCTAAGTTGGAATTTCTGAAATAGTTTCTAAAATTATTTCTGAACTTTCATGGAAGTGAAAGTCCAACTTTTATGCAAATTCCACTAGGGAGAGGTTGTTTTTTTTGCACAGCTCTAGCTGGAACATGAATGTACCGGATGCATAAGAGTGCAAGTGCTTTTATAGTGCTCTTGTAAAAAGGTAGTACACCTCTGTCAGCTCCACCTCCCAATTACACACCTGATTCACAGGGATTCCTTAATCCACTCTGCCAGGATTAATCTCCTGAGCTAGTTTCCCCCACACCACCTGTTACAGTTTTAAAGACAAGATTCAAAGTTCACCAAACACTGCCTACAAATATTTTTCTCCCCTCTTACTGTACCCTGCTACTTTCAGTATGATGAGACTATAAATAAATATAAATGTACCTTTACAATAAAGCTAGGTGTTTTCACTCCTCTCTGTCAAGCGAGTTCTGTTCCTCCAGCTCAGGACCCCATCTAACTTGACCTTTTAAATCTGCTGCCTTTTGTTAGAAGGCACTAAGCCTCCCTCAGCTCCGCCCCAGTTACACACTTGATTCAGTAGGGCTTCCTGAATCTACTCAGCCCAATATTAATCTACTGAGCTAGTTTCTGCCACCACCTGTTACAATTGTAAAGAAAAGTTTCAAAGTTCACTAAGCACAGCCTACAAATCTTTTTTCCCCACATACACTGCTGCTTTCAGTATGAAGAGAATATAAATAAACATAAATGTACCTTTAAGAGAACGCTAGGTACTTTCACTCTTCTCTGTCAGCAAAGTCTGTTCTTCCAGCATGTACTTCAGTTTGACATCATACTCCTTTCAATACCCTGCTCAGCATCTGCTTTCTGCCATTCATATGTGCACCACCATAAAGATATTGTGAGCTCCCAGGGACTTGTGTGACTATAATTCACATGCACTCAAAGGTGAGGAAATGCATAGGAATTGCTGGTAGGTGTTGGGGGTGAAAACTCTGGCTATCATTAGAGTTGTTTTGACTGCCATAACTTATCCTTTCCTTTCCAGAGTCATCTTCTTGTTATCACAATAAATCGTGTTCCTTCTCCTATTTTTCCCTGTTGTCCACTGCATCATTTCTGCATTATTCTAGTGCAGTATTGTGTGAAGTACAAGGCATACCGTAGATGCTGTAACTGAATTGTACAGGGGTTGTAAAGACTTCTATTTTTACTGTGTGAGTTATTTTTCTTTTTAATTTTTGATTGATTATCAGCTAGGCCACTGTAGGTATTTGAGCTGATTGAGAAAACTTGAAGGATTGAGTTCAATAACAAAAGGCGTGTACTGAGTTTAAACAGGTCCAGGGCCAAATGACACAGTTTCTTGCTAGGCAAACCAGATGAGAGAACAAAGAATGAGGCGGAATCTACATAATGGAGCTAGAGATAACAATTCCAGTCTGGAACTGTTCTCCAGATGGGTGGCTTGCCAGGGAATGAAGAGATGGCTGAACATGTGAGGTTAGAGAGGCATGCATGATGATGATGTGGTGTGTGGTCTGGCCAGCCAAAGGCCTTTGTGGCCTGCTTTTGGCCCTGCAAAAGTCAGTTATGCTTTTGTTCTCTGAATGAGCAATTTCAAGGGTTTAAGTCTGCCATAACTCAATGAGTTCCCAGTTGGAGTAAACTTCTACTCTGCTAAGGATTTAGAGAGACGTGAGATAGAGTCTTCTGTGTGTTCTCTATTTTACCAAATGTTTACTTTTTATCTCAGTAGAAATTCTGTTTCCCCATAGTCTTAATATTCATTACTCTGTAACATATGTAAATATATGTTTTTTCTAACTCTTTTTATCCTCCCCTTCCACTGAATGGAAGCTCCTTGGGCCAACTTCAGTGCCTGATCCTGCCCTACTGGGAGCCACCATGACCTGGTGCCCCAGTCCCCCAGTTCATCCTTGTCTTATCTGCTTGGGAGGCCCACTTATCCTGCCCCCCAAGGAAGGGATGCCTTCAGCTCCATGTGGACTCCCGTACATGAAATTCAATTCCAAACCTGATGGAAGTGAAGGCCAAGGGAGTACAAGGCTCAGGTGGGCAGGGTCCAGTAGTAGGCATGGTGGTAAAGAGCAGCACTACCTGTCTAGTAAGTGATATTATTCACTAATCTTGTTGTCCACTGGAAGGAACAGATGTGCAGTGACATCATGAGCCGTCACACATGCTTCCGTGCATGACTCACTGATGTCTACCACATCCCACCAGTCTCTGCACTTAACAGGACCTCAGGCTTATTGCCCCATGACTGCCATCAGGATGGACTCTATTGAGAAGGTCCTAAACCCTCCCGCCCCTGAGGGGGTGAGCTGTCCTCTGGATGCTCAGATCTCCTGGGTCATCTTTATCACATGCTTTCTATGACTGAGTCAGCAAAGCTGTGATCAAGACTAGTTTTAAGTATTTACCATAAACCCAGTAAAATTCCAGAATTTGTTTCTGCCTGCACTCTGGTAAAACAAATAATTTCCAGAATTTTGCATTTAATACCAGCTCATTAAATCTACAGAACTTGTATTTTCCATATTCTTGCTTCCTGTACTATTTTCAGTTAGCTTCATTTAATGTTTTGTCTTCTTTTATTCTGATTATTTATGCACATGCTATAAGAATGACAGTAGAATCACGGTAAAATCTGGAAATTAGACTAACATTCACTGGTGCAGTTCCTGGAATTTCAAGTCTTGAAAACAGAATTTCACTACTTTAGTCACAGTAAATCAGTGGCTTATGCTGTGATCCATCTTTGAAGAGGCAGGTTAAAGTTACTATATCTAAGCAGAAGTGTTCTCAGCTATAACAGAAGGGGTGAGTTGTTTGTCCTTTGTTAAGTAGCACTGTACTGTGTGTAAGCAGTTGTGCTAGTGGGTTTTGAGGTATCCGGTGAATATCGTGCAACATTATTAGTGTGGCAAATAACTGCGCTGTTATAAAAGCACCTACAATAGTAGCTAATGAGACAAATAAGCACTGTTGACATAATAGCGAATGGTACAATATCAGGGAAAGATGATGCCATTGCACATTGCACAGTATTTCCAGCTGCCTGTTTTGAGTCTGAGCTCACTACAACGCCATGTGTTGTGCACAGTGGTTTTACTCATAACACTGTCATGTCCTCAGATATTGAGGACCTGCATGTAGATAACAGTATCCTCTTATTTAGCAGTGCTATTTTCCTGGGTATTGGAGCTTCAAACCCATTAATTTGTGATGACCCTGAGGGAGCGGCATCAGCTGAAACCACAGAACCTCCTGCCAGTATATACACTGCTTATTTTGACTTAGAAAAAGTAGCTATACAAGCTAGAAGAATATAGAGGAACCTCACCAGCTTGGAGGCATATGCAAACGTTATCTGCATCCTTGAGGGTTACATGTATTGAAGTGACCTTGCTATGGACTTGTGGCTTGTGCATGTGCAGATTGAAATACTGTGTGGTGTTTTCCATCCACTTCATTATCGGCCAGGTAATCAACAGTGAACACCAGACCAAATGCCCTACTAGTGACCCAGACAGAAAAGTAAGTAGCTACTACTGATCTAGACAGACAAGTAAGTAGATAGAAATACAGCACTGTGCTGAGCTGAGATGTAGAATAGGATTCACTATTGCAGAAGTTCACATTGTAATTTGTGCTCCCCGGCAGTATTTACTTCGATGTTTTCAGCAATCCGATATTATTGCAAGTGTTAATGTTAGCAAGTGCTGTTATGTAGGCACTATGTTTAACAGCACTTTAATTCATGCACAGTTTCAAATAGTGATCCGGTTTCGAACCTAGATACCCAGAGTGATGCTGCAGTGAGTGTTGATAGCATACCAAGGTAATCCTTTCAGGTGTTTGAGGGGTTGTGAAACTGGCAATAACCATTGCAGGCTGAGATCTGGGAGTAAAACAGTCTGTTATAAACAGTTTGTCAGTACAAAAGTTATCTGTCCATTCACAAAACATGATATACTAAAGGGGATACTGTATACTCTACTAGTTTTATTTTTGTTGTAAGTAAGAGTCGGTAGTTAGAAGACACTATGTCTGGGCCATATGGAGATGCACAAAGGCAGACATTGAGGAGCTGTGCAAAGAAGAGGCTTGTCTTTGAGGAATGTCAGCCATTGGCAAAGCTCATTGACATCCTCAGAAAAGGTGACCAAGGAAGTGGTGCAAAAGGGTCAATGCTAGTCAAAGTCATGAGACAGAGTCTAGAGGCGTGCAGGTGACTCAGAGCCTAGATCTGGAGCAGCTATACAGATAGAGATGATGCAGGTGGAGCTTGCTCTAGTTAAGGCAAAAGCAGATGTGGAGCTGCAGAGTGCAAATCTGGAAGCTGATGAGAGAGAGAAAGATCAAGAGGAGTGAGAATGGCATTGCCAACGTAAGATCCAGCTGAGAGAGAGCATGAGATACAGATGAGAGAAGAGCGAGAGTATAAAAATGAGAAGAAGTTGGAGATTCTGTGCCAGAAGATAGCACAAAAAAACATAAGTACTGGCATCAAGGGTTCAACCCAAGAAGCCAAAATGAATTCCAAAATGGTTCTCAAGTATCAGGAGGGGATGATCTTGACTTTATTTTTTAATCTTTTAAGAGTTTGCAGGTAATTTGAAATGGACAGGGATTCTTGGGCAACTTACTTTTTGCCACCCCTTATGGGCAAGACATTAGAAGCCTTTGGCAGAATAAACAATGAGGACTGTATGGACTATAATAAAGCAATAAATGCCTTGTTAAAACATTTTGAATTAATGCCCAAGGCCTGTAGAGAAAAATTTAGAGGTTTAAGGAAGGCACCAGGAGATAACTATTCTAAAATATGTGTACAACTATGCAGTCTGTTAGAGTGATGGTTAGAGTGTGCAATGGCTAGAACAGATAAAAAATGTATTCTTTATGGAACTGTTCTTAAAGGCTATACCAGAGGAGTTTAGAATATGGTAGTTGGATAGGACTCCGAACTCCATGAATGAGGCATCAGAAAGGGTGACCAGTTTGTAGCCAGCTGACCATGCTTTCAGCACAAAAAGAATGGGTTAGAAACATCAGGTGGTTTTAAGGCATATACCATTCATTCAGAGACTACATTACCGCGAAGACCATTACAGTGAAAAAAATCCACAGATTGCTGTAATGGTCCCGGCACTACACCGACAGTGTTTCCCCGGTGATTGTGCCCTCTCCCTGACACAACTCAGACTCAAAGTTAATAATTCAAAAGTCAGGGGGTGCAGTGGGAAAAGCCCCCCCCACACAAAAACACTTTGTTTCAGTGATGGCACAATGCCAGCTGTCGGCATTGTGCCATCACTGTAATGCCAGTCAACAAATTTCTTAATGCAGTGGCTTGGTGGAATCGTTTTAAGGGAACCCTGAGTAGGGGGAAGGCAAACTAAGGGAAGCCAGCCTATGCCTGAATAAAACAGGAAGCCAAATGGTTTCAAAAGTAAGGCGTTAGAGGAAGGCAGGTGCTGTATCTGCCAAAATAAAAGACATCTGATGCATGATTGTCCAAAACATATGGCAATTGGTGTGAGTGCAGCTCTCCCAGCCACTAGTGGCCTGTACCCAGAATGCAGTTCCCACTAACTCCACTGCACACATGCACACATGCACAGTGTGTTGGTAAATGGGATGGTAACCCAGGGATTGAGTGACACTGCGGCCTCAACTTCAATAGTAAAACAGGATTTGTTTCATGAGGAACAGATCCTGCAGGGCCTGTTTTCCAGAATTAGAGGAGTGATGGGACATGCCATCTCAGTGCCAATGGCCCAGATCTCAGTTTGGAAGGTGACTAGGGCACACCAGAGGTGGGTGTTGCACCAGACCCTACCCACTGATGTAATTACAGGTAATGACTTTTACAGTCAGGCCAACATTGTTTGTGTCATTACCCATAGTAAGGCAGGGGAACTGGCTCCTGAGGACACAGGGAGGCAGTGCAGCTGGAAGCAACCTCTCCCCAGCAGCAGGGAAGTTGTAGCTGAAGAATGAGCTGTGAGAAGCAGTTCTGAGTCACAGCTACAGACTGAGAAAGCCCAGCTGTGAGCGACTCTCAGCATGACATTGTGTTTTAAGGAAGGTCAGGTGTGTGGGCTGGGAGAACTCAGCAAGCTGACCTATCCCTACTGAAATTAATGGAGGCAGCCACCAGGTTGGAAGGTGACTCTCAGGGTTCACAGAAAAGGGAAGTTTAGTAGGAGCAAGGGCTCCTATATCATGAGCGAGTTCCAAAGGGAGGACCAGAGAAAGGGGTACTCCAACAGATAGTAGTTCCTAGGGAATATAGGAAGCAGCTTCTGGCCTTGCCCATGACATACTCTTTTCTAGATCAGCCATACAAAAAGGTGTCTGACTGACAAATTGTAATGGCCTAGTAGTCTTAAAGATGAGGCAAGTTACTGCTGGATTAATTTGCAGTGCCAGTGAATGGAACATGTTGAGGACAATGCTAAAGCAGCTTTATTTCCCCTTCTACTAATAGGTTGGAAATGAAACTTACTGAACACAATTCAAAATAATATAAATATTTATTTTTGATTGTCAATTGGAAAACTACCAACCTTTCATGCTATTGCTCTTCATCACAGACAACTGTGCACTGTAAAAACACGTAATATAAACGTAATCTAGATAATAATGCTCTTAAGTGATACTTATAATCCATGTAATATTTGATATTTATATTTTCTCAAATAAAATAATCAGAATTAACTCAAGATATATATATATATGTGTGTGTGTATATATATATATATATATATCCACTACACTTGGTACTATTGTAATACATGTTAATTATGTGTAATACACCACTTTATGCTGAATCCAAGTGTGTAAGTATAAATTCATATTCTAATACAGTTTACATTTTTAGACATTTTTAACTTTCATTCTCAAGCCCAGTGCCTCTTATAATCCCTTGCACCTAATGCAACAGCAAAATAAATCTATGCTTAATAAATATTGCCACTACTATGATTTATTATCAAAAGGATTATAATATATCAACTCCCCCCATCTAATGATTGCATAAATCTCCCAGTATTCTCATTTATTTTCTTGTTTCTAAGAAGAAAATATTATATCTCTTTAAGTTAAAGTATATTGTTCATAACATTTTATTTGATCAACTAAATATTTTTCAATGTTTTAAACAATGCCATTCTAATCTCTAAAGTCAATATGATAATAGTAAACCTAATATTTAGAACTGTGGTCTTGATTTCCAAAGGCTGACATGGTGTCAAAGTCATTTTTTGGCACGGGGCATGAAACTCCTTTGCCGCTCCTGCATTTATATTGTTTCTACCTACCTCATTGTACTTCTGATGATTTCATTGTTTATGTACCCATTGCATTGTTATACTGTATTGTACTATGTCCAGGTCCACCTTGCAAATGAGCTCATCTCAATAGTGTTTCACCTGGTAGAATAAAGATTGATTTGTTGATTGATTGTCGGGTGCATTCGTAACTATTTCCTCAGTTTACAGCAGCTTACACCAAATATTTTGTGCAAGCCCAATAAGGGTCCCCCAAATGGCACAAGTTAGACCAGGGAAAAGCTGGTCTAACTTACTGCAGATTGCACTTGTGACAGAAAATCCCAATCACTGGCTGGCAGAATGCCAAAGCCCATGTGCCATAAGATCAGTGCACAAGGGGCTTCCAGACTTCTCGTGTCTTTTGAAAATTGATTTCACTGTGTCCACTAACATAGTACTGAATTCGTTTTTTAGAAGGATTCCATATGCATCCAGTCTGATGCATTATGATGTGTTGTCAAAATGTTTGGTCAAAATCCAGTTCCAAATGTTCAGTTTTAACTTATTCATAAACTTAAGTGTAGCCACAATTGAAACACCAGAACTTATCCCTTTTGAAAATGTATGTAATCACACTGCCTTACTCTGTGGGTGCACCTTCAAAATTGTGCTGAAAAAGTCAAAAGTCAAAAGGGAGAATTTTAAATATCTCAGGTGGTATTGTTTTTAGTTCAAACAGTAAACATGAATACTTGACCCATTGGCAAATGACCTATGTTGTAAAGGTCCTGACTCCAAGTAAGGCAAAGGGGAGACTTACTGAAATGGAACCCTATTTATTGCCAGATGCCATACAGACAAGAGCCCAAGCATGATTGCAATGATGTCAGATTCACCACATTATGTGATAATGTCAGATGTTCCATGATTCGCTCCAGCTGGTAACAGATGCCACACTATCTCAAACAGCAGAGCTGTTTAAAGGGGTAATAGCCTTATTAGTGCTAACAGATCAAATCTCTGTATAGAGACTGAGGAGTCTTATATTAAAATATCCTACTTTATAATCTAGAGTTATGATCATCTAAAGTAAAGTACTTGGGCACAATTTTCAAAACCCTGAGAATACCACAAGCCCCTGGTGAGACAGATCCTTTGGTGTACAGGGCTTGCGGCATTCTCCCAGCCTATGATTGGGATTTTCAATCCAAGTGCCAATGTCTCAAGTTAGAACAGCTTCCGGTCTAACTTGCACCATTTGGGAGACCCTTTTTACAGGGCTTGCAAATAATCTTTGGCACATGCCGACATATTTATCCATTTATTATTTATTGGAATATTCGGAGTAACACCTTTGAGCAGAGCTCATTTACAAAGGTTCCACTTCAGAGATACAGGTAGTGTACAGGTATAGTCCAATGCAAAAACATGCATGAAAGGATCATGCAAGATCCAAGTGCATTTACAATATTTACAATATTCAGAGGATCAATCAGAAACTAGTTCTATGCTCAAGAATAATACAAGGTGCAGTAGCAGCAGGCAATGCATTGTCAGGTAAGGACAGTTGCAGGAAGTAACTTTGTCTACAGTAATCCAGGCATGCCAAGTAGCACAGCTAGGGTGACATTGTTAGAAAGACCTAGCGAGTGATTGCACAGGCATACATATTGTAGGCAAGGTATTTTCTCAGAGATGATTTAAATTAGTTCAATTTGAGTAACTCCAGCAGGGACACGGGAGTTAATTTAACAAGGTTGGCATAAATGCACCAAGGGTCCGCTTATTCCCCTGCCAACTCCTTTACCACTCTTGGGTGTGTTCCATCTGGATCTGGTGGTTTGCCCTCCTTTATTTACTCAAGCACCCCTTTGACCCTACTGGTGGTGAATTTTGGCATCTCCATTTGTGAGACCCCCTATTCAATTGCTTTAATACCACTGCCAGGCATTGGGCTGCTGTGTTCTTTGGTGAACACTGAACAGAAGAAGTTATTCAAAGCAGCAGCCTTCTGTCTGTCATCTTTTACTATCCTGTCACCATCATTAAGTTTAACTACCCCTTCCCCTTTCTTTATTTTTTCTTGTATATACTGAAAGAATTGTTTATTCCCTGATTTGACCTCCTCCACTATCTTAAGTTCATCTGCCACTTTTGCTTGTCTCACCATCCTATTTGCTTCTTTATTCTTCTGAATGTAATATTTCCATTCACTGTTACTTGGATTCCTTTTAAAGTTGTAAAAAGCTTCTCTTTTGGTCCTATTCACTGTTTTGACTTGTTTAGTGAACCATATGGGTCTTTTACTGTATGTTTATTCCTTTTCATTACTGTCCTTACGTACGGCTGTGTAGCCTCTAAGATGGCTTGTTTAATCGATCCCCATATGTCTTCTGCTTCCAATTGCTCATGGATCCTCACCAATTTTCCCTTGGTTAATTCCATCATTTTTTTGAAACTAGCTCTTCTAAAGTTTAAGACTTCTGCCCTGGATTGAGATTTTACATCCCCTAGGGATAATTCAAACCAAATGGAGTTGTGGTCACTGTTTGCTAGCGGTTCACCAACCCTAATCACACTATCTCCAAGTTGGTGAGGACCATATCCAGGATGGTGTCTTGTCTAGTCAGCTCACTTACTAGTTGCATGAGAAGGCAATCATGTAAGGATTCTACCACAGATTAACTTCTCAATGATCTAGCCATTGGGATGCCCCAGTCAACATCAGGCACATTCAGATCTCCAACCACCACTGTGTCCCCTTTCCATGTCACACATCTGATTTCTTCCAGAAACTTCTTGTCCCTGACCTCTGAATGACCTGAAGGTCTGTACACCACCTCAATGTAGACCTTCTTCCCCGATGCTGAGCTTAGCTGTACCCACAGGGATTCTACTCCCTTCTTTCTGCTGTCATTGAACAGTGTGGCCACTAGTCCATCCCTAACATAAAGTGGTACCCCTCCCCCTCTGTCTCCCATTCTATCCTGTCTAAAGAGCCTGGCTTTCTGGACACCAGTTATACCTGGGAATCCATCAGCCCAGGCTCATGGCATTGAGGCACACCCCTTCCATACACTAGAAGCCTTAATCATCTTCCTGCTTTTGGATTATTCTGCTGGTTTCCAATATCATGGCCCCTTCTAGTCCCTGGTCTTCTTACTGCTTCCTACAATTATACACTGATTGTAGTAGAGAGTCATTCACTTGTGGAGGAGTGACAGCTAAGTTCCCATCATTAGTGCAGTTACGGATTGGTTTCCTAGTGTCAGACTTCTCCTGCCTAGTTTAAACACCTGAGGTGGACATCAAATTTCTGTCCCAGCACACTCTCCCTTCTTTGGTTAGGTGAAGGCTGTTGAACTTAAAAGCCTTCTCTCCAAGAAGTTCCCCCAGGCACCTATCACATGGTATCCTTTTTTCTGGCACCATTCATGAAGCCAGGCATTACATTTTTTAATCTCCTTGTTCCTTGTCCTGTTCTTGCTATCCCCTTTGCCCCATAATGGGAGGATCTCTGAGAATGCCAGGGTGATCGATCAAGCCACCAGCCGCTTCCCCAACTTAATGAAGTTGTACTTCGTCTCTTCCACTGTCTGATTCACCAGGTTATTAGTTCCAAGATTAATCAGTACCTTGAGTCCCTCTTCCAGTTTGTTTATGATTCTCCCAATGCTTTCCATGTCATGCATAGTCAAGGCACCAGGGAGGCATCTGACCATCACCATAGGTTGTGTACATTTACTTAAGTGGGACTCAACTCCCCTTACCATTGAGTCTCCTACAACAAGTGTTTGCATACATTTATTTTTACCCCATTTCCTTTTCTTCCACTGGATGCCATTTCTCTGCTTTACCTTGTCCTCTCAACTGACTCAAAATCTCCCCCTCTGAGTCAGGGTCCTGTACCTTTTCCTGGGGTGCAAATTGGTTGGTGGTCGAGATGATACTGGGCTGAACAGGTTTCACATAACTGATTCTTGCAACTCTCCCCCCCGCCCAATTATCTTCCACCCCCCTGGGCCAGTGAGCCTCTGGGTGAGAGGATGAGGAGGAGTGAGTCCAGCACAGCTGATGATGCAGCCTGGCTATCTCCTTCCTAGCTACATCCAGCTGAGCCCTGAGCTCATTCAGATTCTTACACATAGGGCAATGACCCACCCTCCAGAGAATATTCAGGAAGACAAGTGCCCTGCACAGCTAGCAACTTACCACATCCTTTGCAAAATTATGCTGCTTATCATTTGGTTTGTTGTTTTTATATACATGGGTTGGTGGGCAGTGTCACTAATAAATTCATGGGATTAGTAGATCCCTGTTCCCCACACACAAACAATAACAACAGCTAGTGACTCATCATTCAGTGGCAAGGGACAGCTTTATTGTTAAAAACTGTTCCCTTTGTGCTTGTGCTGAAAAAAAATCTAGCCGACAATCCTACCTCTAACAGGAAGTTCCTAATATTCTCCCAGTAGCTCCCAATAAAGTTGGCAGTAGGGAGGACTGAACTAGGAGTTCATGCTGTCACTCAAATTGCTATGCCTATAAGAACAGCAGAGGAAGTTGGTAGGTGGATGGGAAGTGCAGCCAAGCACTTACTTAGTGACCCATGGAGCAGAAGAAACAAGAGTGAAGCCAAAACCCTCTCAATACTGGAGCCATTGTCAGCTTCTGTCCCCCGATCATGGTAAAAGCCTTGCAAATCTGAAACAACAAATAAAAATAAACAATCAGCTCAGACTCTTCAACTTGCTATTCAGTTGGCTGTGGTCTGGGCAGAAATGGGCAGCTCGCAGCATTTAAAGTGACACCAGTGGATTTCAATTTGGTGCCTTTTCTGAGTGGCTCCTGATTAGTTGCCATATGTCCTACAGCCAAGCACTCACTCAGTGACCCTTGGAGTGGATGAAACAAGAGTGCAGCCAGATCCTCTCAGCAGTACAGCCACTGTCAGCTTCTGTACCTCGATCCTGCTAGAAACACTGCAAAAGCTGAAACAACAAATATCAAGATCTAGCAAGAGCCAATATGTCTGGTGGAGCATGGCACTGTCCACCGTGTCCCAGATAGCCACCAGAGTTTTCAGCACATGCGTGATGACTAGCGCATGAGCACTGGGCTCCAGCAGCCATCTTGGATACAGCAGACTGTTCCGTTGGAGTTCAGTCTGTATACCGATGGACAAAATAGTGCGGTGGACACACAGTGATTACCGTTTGCCTCCACTGTTTAAAAAGTCCATTTAGTATCTGGAAAGCTCCCTTTTCTCCACAGTGATCCCAAGATGTCTGCAAGGCTACACTCACTGCAGCTGTAAAAATAAACAATCAGCTCAGACTTGCTATTCAGTCGGCCGTGGTCACAAGGACATTTCAACATGTAAACAATATGATCACTCTGGCATGTAATTAGTTCCTTAATAACAATGTCCTCATCTGTTGCTGTATTCCTCAGTGTCTCTATTTTGTAATACCAAGTGTAGTGGTTAACTACTAATATACAGTGGAGCCCACTTACAAGAACATCAGATATAAGAACATCCTATTTATAAAAACATTGTTTGGATGTCCCAATTTTTGCCCATTATTCCAATGGCAGTAAAGCATGTTTAAAGAACAATCAGTCCGATTATATGATCATTTGTTTTCCAGAGGTAGTTGTAGATGGTCTTTATCACCTCTGAGTGTAATAAGTCTTGACTGAATCATCATCTAGTCTCTTCATTAACAGTCATTTAAGTAGTAAATGGATGTGTGAAAGATGCCCCATGAAGAAGACAGCACATATTCCTTCATAGTTAGGTGAGACACTGAATGAATTTTACAACATTACACTAATTGTTTGAGCAAGACCTCTTTTAAAAAGCTATGTTATACTACTTTTAATAATGAGTTATCTAAAAACTAGTCTGAGACCAGTTTCATCATGTTAACCATTGATTTTACATAGATTTTCACTGTTTTCAGTGAAACCCTTTTGTTCCGGTCAAATGTGCAGTACGGAAATATGCAGTATAAAAAAAGTAAAATTACCACCGTTTGTCAAAATCTTTGTCATGCCCTCATAAAAATGGTTTAGGGTTTTGGTCTGAAATTTTCAGGTATATACAGAAGGTCTTGGATCACAGATGTGCCATTTGAAAGTTTGGTGAAAAAATATTAATCCATTCAAAACTTATTAGATTTCAAAGTTTACCATTATTTCCTATTTGAAAATTTAGATGTGAGGCTCAAAATTGAATTCTTTGATCATGAAACAGGATTCCTGATCATGAAACAGGATTCTTGATTGCAAAACAAGATTCTTGATCACAATTTGTGAAAAATAAACTGTATATAGCTGTTTCTTTGTCACCACATAACAAAGAAATAGTTTGGAATTTTGAACTGAAATTTTCAGGTGTGCTCCACAGTTGTGCCTTTTCTAGTTTGTGAAAATTTATTACTTTGGCTTAAGTTCTGCAGATTTGATTTTTGGTTGATTTTCCATAGGATAACATTGTACTGGGTTTACAGAGCCATTTCTTTGTCAATATGGTGTTAAGAAATGGTTTGCAATTTTGCTCTGAAACTTTCAGGGTACTGAGAACTTGCCTCACAGATGTAGCTTCTGCTGGTTTGGTGAAAATATATTACTTTGTTCTGGAGTTCTGTGGCATAACATTTTGCTTAATTTCCCATAGGATAATATCGTAATGTGAGGTGTACAAAAGCGTTTCTTTGTCACTTCATGCCCTGCACTCCCTTACAGAAATGCGGATACTATTAAGGACTGATACATGGTCCCACACACAAATTCAGATATTATTAAGGAGTAATGCATGGATGGCAGTGCAGGGCTCAGAGGGCCCTGCACTCCCTAAATGCATGAGAGAGGAGGTGAAGTGATGGGAGTGCAGGACCCTGCTCTCCCATGGGAAATAAGGACACAATTACAATCTCTTAAAATAATTATGGAGGGTTAAGGAAATATGTACATTCAAGAAAGCCTAGGAGGGGACTTGCACCCCTCCACCTTGTGTGGCTTGTTGCACAGAGTAACATATACATTGACTAGCACTTAACTCTGGGTAGTTTAGGAATTAGGGTTAGGGTTAGAGTTGATGTTATGGTTAAAGGAAATTGGTACATTCAAGAAAGGGTAGGAGGGGGACTGTGATCCCACCAGTCTATGGGGTTCACCCCAAAGACTAACATAAGTTTAGCTTTACACTTAACTCCCATTGGTTTAGGAATCATGGATATAAATCTGGTTTGGGATTTGCAGCGCATATCTCTGTCAATTTGCAAGGGAGTTGTCTGACACTTGATTAACATGTAGGCTAAGAGGAGGTACATACGTTTCTGAAGTTTTGTGAAGATTGATATTGAATTCTGCATTTGGCACCTTGTTTAATTTAGGTGAAAACATTGGGGGTGCTGTGTGTACCCTGTGATGACTGTCCATGGAATGATGCATTAATGTTGTAGTACTCAGTGAGATCATTCATTTCATATATAGTGTTACAGTTAACTCCAAATTATGAGTGAGCAATGGCCTGTGAAGATTCTAATGTTATTCTATAGGAAGTTTTGCATTTGTGCAGGATTGGGTTAGGGTTAGGTTATATATCTGTTGGAGTTAATGGAGGGCACATTTCTGATCCTGTTCAGGGTGCCGAGGTACATGTTCCATTGTGTGGGCCCCCCATTAAATATAACTTGTTCCAGAGTTAGGTTAGGGTTAGGTTATGTCTCTGTTGGAGTTAATTGTAGGCACATATGTGATATTGTTCGTGGTGCTGAGGTACACTTTCTGTCATGTGTGCCCCCGATTAAATACTACTTGTTCTGGAGTTAGCATTAGGATTTGGGTGAGGTTGGGTTATATGTCTGTTGGAGTTAATGGGGGGCACATATCTGACATTGTTCAAGGTGCCAAGGTACACCTTCTATCATGTGTGCCCACAATTAAATATTACTTGTTCTGGAGTTAGGTTAGGGTTAGGGTATGTGTCTATTGGAGAAAATGTGTGGCATATATTTAATATTGCTCAGGGTACTGAGGTATACTTTCTGTTGTGTTTGCCCCTCATTAAATATTACTTATTCTGGAGTTAAGGCTAGAGATAGCTGTTTGGGTTAATGTTACAATGATGTTTGTGACATAGGTACAGAATACTACTATGGACTGATGCATGTATGGGAATTGCAGGCCCTCTGGGCCCTGTGCTCCATCTAACTCTAAATACTATTAAGGAGTAATGCATGGATGGCAGTGCAGGGACCCGAGGGCCCTGTGTTCCCAAAGACAGATATGTATACTACTAGGGACAGATGCATGGATAGCAGCTAGGCCCACTGGGCCCTGCACACCTACACAAATATGCAGAGGAGTATGGAGAGACAGAACTAAGGATACAACTACAATCTCTTTAAAAAATTATAGAGGGTTGGAAGTGCAGGGTCCAGAGGGCCCTGTGCTCCCACAAGCAAATAAGCATTTGATTATATTTTCCAAAAATGTAAGGACATTTCTTTGCAAACACCTTTGTTAATGCATCATTAGGGTTTCTTACGATTATACTTTCTCAAAAAGTAGGGAAATTCTCTGCAAAACAAAATTAGTAATGGAACATTAGAGTTCCAGTGTCAAAAATAGGGAAATTACATCTTTGGGTTCCCACTCCTAAGACCCCACCCTGACCTCGGTTTCCAACTTACTCATATTACTCACCCTGCATGCACAATAGGTGTGAGTGAGGTGCCTTGGGTTGTAACCCTAATGCTCACCCCAGTCTTTATTCTGTATACATCTTAGCTACTTACTCTTGAATGGGGTGAGCATTAGGTTCACAACCCCAGGCACACCCCTCACATCTGTTGCTGCATGCAAGGTGGGACTGGTGTGATAGGGTTGGAAACTGAGGATGGGGGTCTTAGGTGGGAACCCTAAAATGTCATTTCCCTACTTTTGATGCTGGAACCCTAATGATCCATTAACAAAGTTTATAGACATATATATATATATATATATATATACACACATATATTATAGGGGCACAATCATGCCCCTATATTTAGGGTTATGAAGCCACTTTTATGTTAAACTCAAAATTTTGCATGTTAATAACTTTGGACCCGTTCAATGGATTTGCATGAAATTCGGAATGCACGGTGGGGCATGGTAGTTCTCTTGATTTGCCAAATTACGTTTCAGTTGGACTTACGGGTTTTGCACACCAAAATGCAGAAAAATGGCAGTTATGTGGGCAGTTTTTCAGATTTTGTCTGTGGCAATGCGTGGCTTTTGTGTGGTGTGCCACTCTGCAACTTGACAAGTTGAAAGAACTTGGGTCAAGGAACATGCTGCTTTTGTTTGGTGAAAAAATATGAATCCATTCAAAAGTTATTAAAGTTTTAAGTTCCCATTATAAGACTATTGGAAAATTTATATGGTTATTTTGCAAACGAAGAATGGGGTTTTGGCCATCTGGTCCATCCTCATGATCAAAGAATTTGCAGGCTCACAATCAAAAATTCTTTGATCCTGAGGGAGGGACTAGAAGGCCAGATTTGGAGGGACCAGATAGCCCAATTTTAACAACTTTTAAGCTTAAATATCTCAGAAATGGTTTGGTCTTTTAACTTGAAATTTTGGAGGGTGTTGACAGGATGTCCTTCAGATGGAATTGTGGTGTTTGGTGTTGGAAAATACATTCATTGTGGAGATATAGCGTGGTGCAGTTTATATTTTGTGGACAGCGCTTTTGCATTGTGGTAGTGGCTTGAAATTTATAGGGTAACTAGCCTTACTGTCATGGACATACTTTTCAGTTGTAAGGTGTGTAAAATGTAAACAGGTGTGGAATTCTGCCACTCTGACCAACGAAAATCTCAAACTTTAAAATGTTATATCTCGGACATGGTTTGGTATTTTAAATTGAAATTTGCAGGGTGTTGAGGGCATGTCATAAAGATGTGAACTATGCTGTCTAGGTGTTGTGGAAATAATTTGTTGCAGAGATAGTCAATGATGTAATTAACATTTTTCCCATAGGATTACATTGCAGTCTGCGTCATGACTTTCGGCGCCGTTATCTCGGAAATGAAGCGAGATATAGACTTTTCGCTATAAGTAGCTTAGATTACCTTCAAGTGATCTAGCCCCTGGAAAAAGATTTGAAATCATAGAGTAAGCCTGCAGTGGAATTTTGTTGGTACATTGCACGGTTCATGAGATATTGTGAAATTACTGTCACAAGGGTTGAAAGAGTGCCTGTCCAGTGCTTTTCAGTGCCCATATCTCAGAAACGATGTGAGATATGGGTTCAGTCTGTGACTGTGGTATGATCGACTCACTATCATGGTTACAATGACTCTTGAATTGTTTTTCTAGCTGTTACGGTTCCCAAGATATGGACAAATTACGTTTACAAGCATTTGGTGGCCAAGAGGAATGCTGCATGGCTCTGCAGCTATGCTTAAGATGTTGAACTCAAAGGTTTGTGCGTTAATAACTTTGGGCCCATTCAATGGATTTGCATGAAAATTAGTATGTATGGTGGGGCATGGTAGATCTCTTGATATGCCAAATTTTGTTTCAGTCGGACTTACGGGTTTTGCACACCAAAACACTGAAAAATGCACTTTTCACCAGTTATGTGGGCAGTTTTTCAGATATTGTCCATGGTGCTGCATGGCCATTGTGTGGTGTGCTGCTCTACAACTTGACAAGTTGAAAGAGCTTGGATCAGGGAGCATGCCGCTTTTTGTTTGGTGAAAAAATATTAATCTGTTCAAAAGTTATTAAAATTTGAAGTTCCCATTATATCCTATGGGACAATTTATATGTATTTTTTGAATGTTAATGAGAAAGACGAGATGGCCCTAGGAAGGACCAGATAGCCCAAATTGGGATGACCATATCTCAGTCATAGTTTGGTCTTTTTACTTGAAATTTGCAGGGTATTAAGGGGAAGTCATAGAGATGTGAACTATGCTCTTTAGGTGTTGGGGAAATAATTTGTTGCAGAGAAATTCAATGATGTAATTGATTTCCCATAGGATTACATTGCAGTCTGTGTCATGAATTTCAGTGCCATTATCTCAGAAATGAAGCGAGATACAGACTTTTTGCAACAGATGGCTTAGAGCACCATTAAGTGATCTAGCTATTGGAAAAAGGTTTGAAATCATAGAGTAAGCCTGCAGTAGAATTTTTTTTGTACGTTGCACGGTTCATGAGATATTGTGAAATTACTGTCACAAGGGTCGAAAGAGTGCCTGTCCAGTGCTTTTCCGTGCCCATATCTCGGAAACGATGTGAGATATGGGTTTAGTCTGTGACTGTGGTATGATCAACTCACTGTCACGGTTACAATGACACTTGAATTGTTTTTCTAGCTGTTATGGTTCCCAAGATATGGACAAATTACGGTTACAAGCATTCGGTGGCCAGTAGGAATGCTGCATGGCTCTGTAGCTATGCGTAAGTGGCAGCGCAGGCCAGAGGGCCTGCGCTCCCTCAGATGCATATCATTATGCAGAAATGGGCAAGTTGGTGGGAGCATGGGGCCCTTTCCCACCTGAGTGGCTATTATTATAGGGGCATGGTCGCGTCCCTATATTTAGGGTTATGAAGCCACTTCTATATTAAACTCAAAATTTTGTGTGTTAATAACTTTGGATCTGTTCAATGGATTTGCATGAAATTTGGTATGTGTGGTGGGGCATGACAGGTCTCTTGATTTGCCAAATTTTGTTTCAGGCGGACTTACAGTTTTTGCACACCAAAACACTGAAAAATGCACTTTTCACCAGTTACGTGGGCAGTTTTTCAGATTTTGTCTGTGGTGCTGTGTGGCTGTTGTGTGGTGTGCCACTCTACAACTTGGCACATTGAAAGAGCTTGGGTCAAGGAATATGCCACTTTTTGTTTGGTGAAAAAATATTAATCTGATCAAAAGTTATTACAATTTGAAATTCTCTTTATATCCTATGGGAACATTTATATGTATTTTCTAAATGTAATGAGAAAGACCAGATGGCCCTAGGAAAGACCAGATGGCCTAAATTGGGATGCCCATATCTCAATCACAGTTTGATCTTTTTACTTGAAATTTGCAGGGTGTTGAGGGGATGTCATAGAGATGTGAACTATGCTATTTAGGTGTTGGGAAAATAATTGGTTGCAGAAATATTCAATGATGTAATTGACATTTTTCCCATAGGATTACATTGCTGTCTGTCTCATGACTTTCAGTGCCATTATCTCTGAAATGAAGTGAGATACAGACTTTTCACTACAGAAGGCTTAGAAAAGATTTGGAACCATAGAGTAAGCCTGCCGTGGAATTTTGTTTGTACGTTGAACAGTTCATGAGATATTGTGAAATTACTGTCACAAGGGTTGAAAGAGTGCCTGTCCAGTGCTTTTTGGTGCCCATATCTCAGAAATGATGTGAGATATGGGTACAATCTTTCGATGTTGCATGAAGTACTCACTGTCATGGTTACAATGATGCTAGAATTTTTTTTCTAGCTCTTACGGTTCCCGAGATATGCGCAAATTACTATTACAAGGGTTTGCTGCCCTATAGTGCTGCTGCATGGCTCCATAGTTTGTGCAAGTGGAAGCTTGGGCCCAGGAGGCATACTTTTATGCAAAAATTGGCAACTTGGTGGGAGCTGGGCTCAGCACTACCACCAATACGTGTTTTTTACTACTTATATTACACTTTTTCAAAAAGCAAGGAAATTCTATGCAAAAAACTGCATTAATGCTTCATTTAGGGTTAAAGCAAACCAAGTCAGGAAATGAGACATTAGGGTTGAACCCCAAACTCCCACTCACACATGCCACCCTGATCCTCCATAGTCTGACAGATGCCGGGTGTGTCAATGAAGTCGTGAGGCCTAATTCTTACCAAATTCTCCTTTACTGTAGTGTGTCCACATGCTCAGACATGGAATATATTATAGGGGTGCAGTTGCACCCCTATATTTATGGTTATGAAGCCACTTCTATGTTAAACTCAAACATTTGTGTGTTAATACCTTTGGACCCTTTCAATGGATTTACATGAAATTTCGTATATGCAGTGGGGCATGGCAGATCTCTTGATTTGCCAAATTCCATTTCAGTTGGACTTACAGTTTTTGCATACCAAAATACTGAAAAATGCACTTTTCGCCAGTTATGTGGGCAGTTTTCTGGATTTTGTCCATGGTGCTGCATGGCCCTCATGTGGTGTGCTGCTGTGCAACTTGGCTCATCTGAATTAGCTTGGATCAAGGAACATGCCACTTTTCATTTGGTGAAAAAATATGAATCCATTCAAAAGTTATTAAACTTTTAAGTTCCCATTATAAGTCAATGGGAAAATTTATATGGCTATTTTGCGAAAGAAAAATGGGTTTCTGGCCATCTAGTCCAGCCTCACGATAAAAGAATTTGCAGGCTCACAATCAAAGAATCTTTGATCGCGATGGCCGACATCTTGTTTTCAATTTGCGTTCAGAAAAATTCAAATATCTCAGCCCGGGGGGACTTCTGCGGTGAAACTATGATGGGTTTTGCTCAGAGGTCCTCCCTCTATTGAGCCATGGTTGTGGTTTCTTTCAAAATGGTCAAAAAATAGAGTTGTTAACATTTTTATTCTTTGATCGTGGCTCGCTAATGATCTTTGATCGTGAGCCTGCAAATTCTTTGATCACGAGATTCTTTTGACTGCGATCTTTGATCGCGAGGCGTGACTAGATGGCCACTTGAAAAATCAATTTTCTCAGCTCAGATTTTGCTTATTAAGTCAAATGAGGTGGGTTTTGCTCAGGGGCTTCTTTCTATCAAGGCATGGATGTGGTTTCATGCATTTCTGCCTAAAATTTACTTTTAACATTTTTATTGTTTGATCATGACCCTGCAAATTCTTTGATTGCAAGATTATTTGACCATGACCTTTGATCGTGAGGTGTGCCTAGATGGCCACATGAAAATTCAATTTTCTCAGCACAGGGTCACTTCTAAAGGCAAACTAGGTTGGGATCTGCTCAGGGCCTTTGTTCTGTCAAGTCATAGCTGTGGTTTCATGTATTTTCTCTAAAATTGAGTTTTAACTTTATTCTTTGATTGCGAGCCTGCAAATTCTTTCATTGTGAGATTCTTTGATGTCGAGGAGGACTAGATGTCAGATTTGGAGGATGAGATAGCACAATTTTAACAATTTTCAAATTAAATATCTCGGAAATGGTTTGGTCTTTTAACTTGAAATTTGGAAGGTGTTGACAGCATGTCCTGTAGATGTGAATTATGGTGTTTAGGTGTTGGACAATATATTTTTTGCTGACATTGCATGGCACAGTTTACGTTTTGCAGACAGTGTTTTCCATGGTGGTAGTGGCTTGAAATTACTAGGGTAGCTAGCCTTACTGCCATGGATGTACTTTTCAGTCATTAGGTGTGTAAAATGTTAATGGGTGTGGAATTCTGCCAGTGCAATGAATGAAAATCTGAAACTTTCACATTTTATATCTCAGAAACAGTTTGGTCTTTTACATTGAAATTTGGAGTGTGTTGAGGGGTTGTGCTGTCCATGTGAATTATGGTGTTTAGATGTTGGAAAATTCATTTGCTTCACCCATATTGTGTGACACACTTTATGTTTTGCATATGGCATTTTACATTGTGGTACTGGCTTCACATTTATAGGGTGCCTAGCATTATTGAACAGCTAATATTCTTCAGGTGAAGCTACCTGTGGCTGGAAGCTGCAATACTGAACATAGGATTTGCAAGAAAGCGAGTTGTGCTCACAACAGAGGGAGGTGAACCTTATAATTGTCTTTGGTTTGTAGCAGATATTCTGCAGGTGGAGGCTACTTCTAACTGAAAGGTGAAATAAGGAACGTAGAATTATCAGGAAAGACAGTCTTTCAAGCAACAGAGGGAGGTGGATCTTGCTTTACTTTTGTTACAATTGTTAAGATTTTCAGTGCAGGAAGAGTTTAAACCCTGAGGATGGAATACGGTTTACTGTGTCTGTCCTGGTGCACAGCTGACTTATTTTGGAGCTGACTGCTTTCAGAGCACAAATCACCAGGCTGTTTTGGGGCTGGGGAGGTTTACCTGTGTCTGACTTGGATGTCTGGATTTTCTCTGTTTGATTAGCAGGGCATTTTCGCTGTCAATTTGTTGTGTAGGGCATCTTGCTGACAGGAAGGCACTCATCGCAGCGTGGGTCAGAGCTTTTAGCTGATTGTTTTGTGAGGGCACAGTTTAGGCCCAACCCTGCCCACCTCTGACCCTACCACCCCTGGAAATAGTTCATTTATACCTGGGGTTCTGACATCATTTCCTTAAGAGTGCAAGTGCATATCACTGTCATATCCTCTTTAGCACACTGCACTGACAATATAAGCATACACATTGTATAATATATATATTTCTATATAACAAACCAATCACACACACACACACAAAAAAAGTAGATAAACATGTGGGGAGTAGTGCAATGTAATGGCTGTGGGGCAGCAGTCTTCCGGGAGTCTTTCTGGAGGCTGAGATGCTGCCTTATTTTCAGACAACTCTCTGCCCTGAGGGAGGAAGTTGCCCATCTTCAGGCCACACTGGACAGTAGTAAGGGAACCTTCCCCCAGGCCACACTGGACAGCAGGAAGGGAACCTCCCCCATCCAGGGAGCACCAGAGCCACCACCACTACCTCAGAGGTTGCGAAGAAAGCACAGCAGTTGGACCACAGTGGGCTCAGGGAGGGTGAGGATGGTGGAACAGAGGCACACCCAGTCAGTTGTTCCACTCCACAATCCATACACCATTCTGGGGGAGCATAGTTCCCCTATGGATGCACCTGAAGAGGAGACTAAGGAGGCTGAGGACAACTGTCACAAGGTAGGCCCACAGGAAGGAGGCAGAGGACACCACAGGGAAAGGAAGCAGCTCCTGGTGGGGGACTCAATTATTAGGGGGATAGAACTGGGGTAGCAGGGAAAACTGAAGTAAGGTGCCTGCCTGGTGTCTTGGCTTGGAGGGACAGGACGCACATCCTCAGGATCGTGAGAACAGCTGCACGGGATTCTGAGCTGGATGTCATTGTCCACCTAGGGACAAATGACTTGGCTCATCATGAGATTAGAGCAGTGCAGGAGGACTCTGTAGAGTTGGGAGGGGCCTAAGACAAGTAGCATGCACAGTATCCTTCTCAGAGGTGCTGCCTGTCAATGGCATGGGTGAGGTGAGGTACTTTCACCATGCAGTTTAATGAATGGTTGAAAAATGGTGTGAGCACAGGGTTTGGCTTCATTGGGGACTGGGGTTCCACCTGGAGGGACACCAGCCTATACTGGCAGGATGGTCTGCATCTGTCCAGGAAGAGAACAAGTCTTTTGAGCAATTGCTTTAAATGGTTCATTGGCAAGCTTTTAAACTAGTCAAGGGGGGAGGCACTGATAAGCAGCAGGAAAATCCCAGCCTCTCCCTACAAAACAGGGTACTAAATGAGAAAAAGACCCAGGTAGAAAGGTCAGTGGGGGATGCTGCAACAGAAAGTAAAGCCCTCAAAAAAATGGAAAGCAATGAGTACCAATGCCCGTAGTCTGCGTAACAAGCTTCCTGAATTAGTGGCCTTGATGGAGGAGGAACATCTGATATCATGGCAGCCACAGAAACATGTACACACAAACCATGACTGGGACCTAAACATACCAGGATACACTATCTACAGGAGGGACAGGGAGGGTAAAAGAGGAGGAAGAGTAGCTCTTTACATAAGGGAAGGAATCAAAGCAACAGAACAAAAGGGTAAACAGGGAGAAGAAGAAGCACTGTGGGTCAATTTGGAGACAGACAATGGCACCACAATCCGCACAGGGGTTGTATACAGACCTCCTCTCAGGGGGAGGAAATGGACAAGGAAATGATAGAAAGTATACTTAGAATGGCAGAAAAAGGGGAGATATTGCTGATGGGTGATCTGAATATGCCAGATGTTAACTGGAGTGCAGTTGCAGCAGCCACTTCGAAGAGTGGGGTTATTCTAGATGCCCTACAGGGTCATGCCTTAGACAACTAGTATTGGAGCCCACTCGAGAGGAGCAATCTTAGACCTGGTTCTCTCAAATGGAGATGGAGAGGGATCACAGGTGTAGAAGTGGGTAGCCATCTGGGAACTAGCGACCATTGAACAGTATGGTTCACAATAAACACAGCAATAGAGTCAAGCCATACAAAGGCAAAAGTACTGGACTTTAGGAGGGCTGACTTTGCCAAAATGGATGAGTACATAAGAAATGCACTAGCAGATGGGCAGGAAGGAGGGGTAGAAGAACAATGGGGAATAATAAAAACTGCCATCACAGAGGTAACAAGCCTTTGTGTGAAGCAAATAAACAAAACAAAATGATGTAAGAAACCACTATGGTTCTCAAAGGAAGTGGCAGTGAAGGTTCAAGAGAAAAGAAAGCATTCAGGAAGTACAAGGAATCACAGAAGGAGCAGGACAGAGAACTGTATCAGTTAAAGCAAAAGGAAGCTGGGAAGGCAGTCAGAACAGCAAAGGCTCAAACCGAGAAAAGATAGCCAACCCAGTTAAGAAGGGGATAAACCTTTATAGGTACATCAGGAGCGAAGGAAGACCAAGGAAGGGATAGTGGGGCTTAATAAAGGGGAGGAGGGGTGGGCAGAGGGTGACTGTGAAAAGGCAGCGATACTAAACAAATATTTTTGCTCAGTATTTACAAATGAAGAGGGGGAGGTACCTAAAACAAACAATAGAAACACTCTGGATACAGAAGTTGATAACAGCCCATTTACAGAAGAAAGGGTTCTGAAAGAACTCTTAAAACTGAAGGTGGACAAAGCAGTGGGGCCTGATGGGATTCATCCCAGAATTCTAAAAGAACTAAGGGTAGAACTAGTGACACCACTGACTACCCTCTTTAACAAATCATGGGAGGATGGGGTGGTACCCGAGGACTGGAGGAGGGCAGATGTGATTCCCCTTTAAAAAAGTGGGAGCAAGGCAGAAGCAGAAAACTACATACCTGTTAATTTAACCTCAGTGATAGGGAAAATGATGGAATCACTTCTGAAGGAAAGAATTGTCGAGTATCTAGAGGCCAGAGGGGCACAGGACCCAAGGCAGCAAGGATTCACAGCAGGAAGGTCATGCCCGATGAATCTGATAGATTTCTTTGACTGGGTGACCAAAGTAGTAGATCAGGAAGGGGCTGTGGACATGGTCTACCTAGACTTTAGCAAGGCATTTGACACAGTCCCACACAGATTAATATACAAGTAAGCCAGCCTGGGTGGGTCCCAAGGTGACAGCCTGGGTAAGGAGTGGCTGGAGAATAGGACACAGAGAGTAATAGTAAATGGAGTCCACTCTGAAGAAAGGGGTTACTAGTGGAGTACTGCAGGGTTCAGCATTAGACCGGTCCTCTTCAATGTCTTTATAAGCGACATTGCAGAGGGACTGGAAGGAAAGTATGTCTCTTTGCAGATGACACAAAGATCTGCAACAAAGTTGATGCACAAGGTGGGGTGGAAAGGATGAGAATGGACTTGGCAAGGTTAGAGGAATGGTCAAATGTATGGCAACTTAGATTCAATGCTAAGAAGTGCAAGGTAATGCACCTGGGAAACAAAAACCCAGGGAAAGAGTCCAAAATGGGGGGTGAGATACTAACAACAACAAAAATGGAAAGGAACCTGGGGATAGTCATATCAGATGACTTAAAGGTGGTCAGGCAATGTGAGAGGGTAGCAAGGAGGGCTGGAGGATACTGGAATGCATAGGGAGAGGCATCACCAGTAGAAAACAGGAAGTTATTATCCCTCTGTACAGACAGCTGGTAAGACCCCATCTGGAGTACTGCGTGCAGTTCTGGAGACCCAATCTCTGCAAAGACATAGACAGGATGAAAGCTGTCCAGATGAGAGCAACTAAAATGATGCAGGGTCTGCACCAGAAGACATATGAAGAGAGACTAAAGGAGCTTAATATGTATAGCCTCGAGGAAAGGAGGGAGAGGGGGGACATGATAGAAACTTTCAAGTACCTCAAGGGAATCAACAAAGTCCAAGAGGGTAGCATCTTTCAAAAAAAGAGGTGTGCAAGAACAAGGGGGCACAATTTGAAGATATGGGGGGGCGGCTCAGAGGTAATTTAAGGAAGTATTTTTTCACAGACAGGGTTGTGGATGCATGGAATGGCCTTCCAGAGGAGGTTGTGGAGTCAAAAACAGTGGTGGAATTCAAGCATGCATGGGACAGTCATAAGGCAATTCTAGGAAGTGGGGGTAGGAAGAAGTAGGCTGTTGGTTAACTAGAATCTGCAGCTTATCCATTAGGTAGGAAATGGGCAGACTGGGTGGGCCAAGCAGTCCTTATCTGCAGTCAAATTCTGTGTTCTATGTTTCTGTTTCAGTTGCCATAAAGGTAATTTGTAGTGGTTAGGTGTCTGACATGCAAACAGGTGTTGAATTATGCCACTGATGACTGACACTTTGCTTTCATTCAAGGTGGTGGGCCCCATACTCCCACCCATATGCACTGCCAGCAATACATATGATATTCAGTACTTGTACTCTTATTTTAGGCAGGAATTTGCAAGTTGGCGGGAGCACGGGGCTTGAAGGGCCCCACACTCCCACCAACTTGTGCAACTTTCTCCTTTTCTATTCTTTCTCAAAAAACTTTGTTAATACATCATTTTGGGTTAAAACACAAAAAGTCAGGAAATGAGACCTTTAGGATTGCCCCATCCCTTCCTCATAGACCTGCCCATCATCCCAAGATTGACAGCTGATGGGGAGTGTCATTGGGGTTGTGAGGCCTAAATGTCATCCCATTCTTCTTTACTGTGGCTTGTGAATATGATTACAGATGGAATGGAGTGACATTTAGGCCTCATAACTCCAATGACACACCTCATCAGCTGTCAATCCGGATGATAGGCGGGTCTACAAGAGGGGGATGGGGCAACCCTAAAGGTCTCATTTCTTGACTTTTTGTGTTTTAACCCTAAATGATGTATTAACACAGTTGTTTTGCATAGAATATATACACACACACACACACATATCTTGAATTAATTCTGATTATTTGAGAAAATGTAAATATCAAATATTATACATGTAAAGTCATATATGTGTTATAAGTATCACCTACAAAAATTATGATGATTTAGGTTATTTTTATGTTATATGTTTTGCATTGTATGGTTCTCCTGATAAATCACAACAGCATGAAACATTTGTAGTTTCCAACTGACAGTGAAAACAAAGAAATATTTATATTATTTGGAACTGTGGTGAGTGAGCTTCATTTCCATCCTCATCATAGTATTTTTGATACACAGTTGGAACAGGGTCCTCCCAGGTGTGTTTATATTTCAGATAATTGTGGATCACGCTGACTGATACCTTGCTATATTTCCCCTGCCTAAGAGCCATTTTGATGAGGTGCTATGGATATTGTAGGGGCACTCATTACCCCAAGTCACACAAGCAGGAGATAAAAGGTTCTGTCAGACAAGGGCACCACTTCATATCTGCCCTAATGGCTAGTCTTTGGTGGAAATGTATGGTGAGGAAGCTCGGAGCATCCTCATACCATCCACAGACTAATGGTGTTGTCAGAGATTGAATGCATCTCTTAGTTAAGGGGCATTAATTGACTACCATGTGAGAGAGTGGGGCAAGTACTTACCCCATCTTAGTTGCATATAGGGAAGACACCAAGGAGTCAAGAGGGTGATCACCCTTCTAGCTCCTATTGGCTATAGGGTAAGGAGTACCCTTTATTTGGCAAGGGATGAATGGAAGGGTGAGCTTGCTATCCAATAGGAATCTGTTGTTGGGTACATCCTGAATGTCAGTTCATGGCTCATGTAGCTCATGGGGTTTGCCCAAGAGCACGTAGTCACTGCACAACAGAGACAGAAGATGTGGTATAACCGTGGGGCCAGACCCTAGGAGTATGAAGTCAGACAACAGGTGATGGTACTCATCCTCATCCAACAGAATAAATTCCAGGTGTCTTGGGAGCATCTTTACTCAGTGGCCAGGAAGGTGAAAGGTTTTAATTGCATGATGGAGCTACCAGATAGGAGGAACATGCAGCCAATCTACCATGTAAACATAAAGCAATACCATAACCAGGACGAGATGGTCCTGGCTGTATGTAGCTATCCAGATGAAGAAGCAGACACAGATCCAGTGGTGAATCTACTTGGAAAGATTGAAGGAGATTCCTCGGTGGATGCTGTCATTGTCTTGGAGTGCCTGACACTGGCCCAAGCTGTCAACATGTGTGGGGTGCTACACACATTTAGTGAAATGCTCACTGGAAAGCTGGGGTATGCCACATTGGCAGGGCACCACGTGGATACAGAGTTCCAGGCCCCACTGAGGCAGCCACCCTACAGAGTCTCAGAGGGACAGAAACATGTCAATGAGGTGGAGATGAAGAAAATGCTGGCTCTTGAGGTAATCCAGGAGTTCAGTAGTCCCTGGGCATCCCCAGTTGTACTGATTCCAAAGAAAGATGGGACCACAAGGTTCTGCACCAACTACTGCAGCCTCAACAGCTGTATGGAGATGGCATCATACCTTATGCCTAGGATAGATGAGGTCATAGATTGGTTAGGGGAAGTGTGCACTGTGTGCATAGACCAGACAAAGGCCATTGGCAGGTACCTCTGACTCCTAAAGCCAGAGAGAGTCAGATTTCACCACTCCATTTGGCCTATTTGAATTTTGAGTAATGTCATTCAGGATGAAGAATGTGCCAGCCACCTTTCAATGGTTTGTGGACCGCATTTTGTCAAGGGAAGAAACTTTGTTCTGCCATAACTGGACAACATAACCACATACATTCAGAAATGGGAGGATCATGTCAGGCCCATGACCAAGGTGCTTCACCAACTGAAGGCTATTTAGATGACAGTCAAGATGGAGAAGTGCCAAACAGGAATGGAAAATATGTTATATCTTGGGTACAGGGTGGGGAGTGAGTACATCTGTCCTGAGCAGTAAAATTGAAGCCATACTGGGATGGCCACATCCACAACAAAGAGGAAACTATCAAAGGTTTGTGCTACGCTTCAACAGCATGACCAAACCCCATCTGATTTCACAAGGAAGAAAATGCAAGAAAAGTGCAGTGGATGGATCACAGTGAAATAGCATTCTGCAGATTGAAGGAGGCATTGTGCTGGGCACCTGTGCTTGCAAGTCCAGACTAGTCTCTGAGGTTCATTGTGCAAGTGGATGCATCTGATCATGGGTTAGGTACAGTTCTGAGTCAGGTCATGCACATGGGGGAGAAACACCCAGCTGTGTGCCTAAGCAGGAAGATGCTGCCCTGAAAGGAGGCTTATGCCACAACAAAGAAAGAGTGCCTGGGTATTGTCTGGTCTCTGCAGAAGCTGCAACCATATTTATATGGGAGGGAGTTCACACTGGTCACTGACCACAACCCTCTCACATGGATCCATAGGACCAGCAAACAGAACCCCATGTTGTTAAAATGGAGCCTGGTGCTGCAGTCCTATAATATAGACATCTGGTACCACAGTGGGTCACAGCATGGCAATGCTGATGGTTTGACTAGTCAGTAACTAGTGGTCCAGTAAAGAAAGTGAGATGCTTCCAAGAATTAATGACATGTCAGAGACAAAGAGAAAACTGGGGTTACAGCAGATAGACAAACCTGCTGCCATGAAAACAAACATCATTTAGGGTTGCTGAAAGATTTTTTCATTTTTTCAGGTGATGGAGATGTAACTACTAGTAATATATTTTCACTGTGTTGTTTTCCATTTTTTTCATTTTGTTTGATTGTCAGCTGGGCTCTATAGTATTATAGATGAGTGGGGAATCTTGAAAAGAGTCAATAACATTGATAACAAAAGAGATGTGGCCAGATTTTCAAAGAGCAGAGAATGATGCATGGCACTTGCATAGAATAAAGATTATGCAAGGTGCAAGCTGCATCAAAACTTGCATTAGTTCCATTTTTAACAGTGCTCATGTCAAAAACAGTTCTGTGTCCTCCAGACCAGCTTGCACCATGCTTGCATCAAAACAATGATTGTGTCATCTTAGAAAGGGGACCTGCATCCAAAAAAATTATGCACCATCCCCATTTCTGGGATTTTCAAAGCTTGATGGTCCTGTCAGTGATTAGACCAGCCAAAGCTGGTCTAACTGACATGAAACAATGATATAAAGAGGCCCACAGCAGGCTGGCAGACCTTGACTCTTACTATGAATGGCATTCTTCTGCAAGGGTTCTACATTGTAAACATCGTACTGTGTGAAATTCTGAGGCCAAACCTAAAAAGGACATTGATGGTCTGGAATCCATGCAGAGTAGAGCCACAAAGATGGTGCAGGGACTACACCACAAACCTTATGAGAATAGGCTCAGCCAGTTACATCTATTCTCCCTAGAGCAGAGAAGAAACAGAGGAGACATGATAAAGACATTTAAATTTGTTAAAGGGATAAACGCAGTACATATCGGTAACCTCTTTCAGGAAAATAGGACTGCATGTACAAGAGTGCACAACTTATGCCTGGTTGGCAGTAAATTCAGAGCCAATGTTAGGAAGTACTTTTTCACAGAGATGGTCATGAAAACTTGGAACAGCCTGCCACCTGAGGTGCTGGCAGCCAAGACTGTCAGAGAATTCAAACGGACATGGGACAGTCAATGTACTCACCTCAACAAGAGAAGTAGATGGAGGGGTAGACATCTCGGGCAGACTAGATGGACAGCATGGTATTCGCCAGAAAATTCTTATGTTCTTATGTAGCATATAAAATATTGCTTGCAGAGACAAGCACATATAGTTCCTGTGTACTTGGGCTACCCACCTGGTAGCTGGGTCGGATAGTGCAGGTATCACCTATTTTGGCTGGATAGGGTAGCTCGGAAACGTACTACCCTACCTAACATAACAGGGTAGTTCTCGGTCAGGTAATTTGACATGGATAATGGGTAACAGGGAAAGGACTGGAAATAGGCATTACGGGCAGCCTGTGGGATCCTTCACTAACTTGTAGCAGAATGGGAGCACATGACATCGTTCTGACATCTGGTTGGTAAGTGGTGTCTGTGCTCCATCAGTTGTGTGGAATCCAGCCAGCAGCAGTCTGTTTGTGTGTGTTGGTGTGTGGAAGCAGCTCTGTCTGGGTGCTCACTCTGCAGCACAATTCAATGACGTTTGCCTGAAAAAGCCAAAAGAAAGGTTTTTTTATATTTTACTAAACCTACAATTTGTCAAGGAGCAAAGTGACAGAGAAATAGTGAGGGACTAAGAAACTATCTCAGCCAGGGGACAGGGGTCAGACCAGACTCAATCATGGAGGAAGGTGGGGAAAGACAAAGACAAAAAGTTCAAAAACAAAAGGTTTATTTTAACTAGTTAATTAACCTACACTACAAGGAGCAAAGGGACAGGGAGAATAGTGGGGACTGAAAACTATCTCAGCCAGGTGGAGTGGGGTCAGGCCAGCCTCAGTCATGAAGGTGGTGCTAGGGACTGGGAGAGAACAGGGAAGAAAGGTGGGGAAAAGACATAGACAAAACAGAAGACACTGGGTAGCTGATTTGAAATTAAAGTATACACTTTGTTATGTGCCCCTCAGCCTCTGTCATTTTATTACTGTGACAACTGTCTGTCTCTGCAGCATAGTGAAAGCCTTTTACAGTTGTATCACACTGTTTGTTAGGTGCCCCTGAGCCCCAGTCATTTTATTACTATGATATAGATTACACTACACTGTCTGTCTCTGCAGCTTAGTGAAAACCTTTTATGGCTGTATTACACTGTTTGTTTGGTGCCCTGAGCACATTTATTACTATGACATAGCTACACTGTCTGTTTGTGCAGCATAGTGAAAGCCTTTTACAGCTGTATCACACTGTTTGTTAGGAGCCCCTGAGCCCCTGTAATTTTATTATTGTGACATAGCTACACTGTGTCTCTCTCTGCAGCATAGTGATGGCCTTTTATGGCTATATTGTTAAGTGCTTCTGAGCCCTGTCATTTATAGTCAGCTGCACTGTCTGTCCAGCAGTTAGTGAAACAATATCCTTTCATGGCAGTGTCTACTATGCCTCGTACTTCCCAGTCTAAGTCTACTAAAAGGAAGCACAGTGTTGCTGCACATGCAACTGTTAATAATATCGACAATATGAATTATAGCAATAATAAAGAACATAGTGGCAATAATAATAACATCACCATGACGGACACTAAATGTTCTGAACCAAAAACATATGGTAGCAATAAAATGATAGTATTTCAGAAAGAACTGGCTGAAGTTACTCGAGAGGTACTGAATGTTGCCACATCTTCTGGGATTCTTCCATGTGCAGAAGCATAGCAAGGATACATCCTTCTCAAATATAAGCTCAGATGCTGAGGCAGCAAATGCTGACGAGATGGTGGTGATAGTGGGGACTGGGATAGCCATGCTATGTCCCACATAATGATGACAGCACTCAGGTTCTTCTGAATCTTGTGGCAGTGAGGGTCAGTAGTACTGATGAGGGGTAGGAGAGGACGCCACTGTAAAGCATGAGAAGAAAGTACAAAACAAATCATATGCTATATGAAAGAATAAGAAGATGAGTATGATTGAGAACAATTCATCTCAACAAGGAAATGGCAGAGTAGGGTTCCTCAGGTCCCTTGACTGTACAAGGAATAGTGCCAGACACCATGGCATAAAGCAAAAGGTAAATCTTTAGTGAAATTTATTTACATTGACCCTGCAGACAACTCGAGCTGTATGCAGTCTGTGCAAAGAGCATCAGTTGGGGGCAAACCAAAATATTTTGAAACATCAGTAATGATGTGATATGCAAAGGCAAACACCCAATTGAGAAGGGCAGGGCTAGGGGCAGTGCGGTTGATATGGGCAGCATTGGAGGAGATGGTGGTGACAGTGACCATAGTGACAATGAACTGGAAGCACAAAGTGACATTGAATCACTTGATGTGTCCTTGCAGTCTTCCCAGACAGTTTTCTGACACCATCAAGTACTGGAAAATCCCAAAGCAGTACTCCACCAAAAAAGGGGTGAAAATATATTTCCCCCAAAATTAAAAAGATCTCATCAACTAACATTAAAGAAAAGTGTTGTGAGAAAATCTAAATTTACCCACCAGCATCCTACATGCCAACTGTTACATACAGCAATTGCAAAGCTTTTGGCTGATTGTCAACCCCTTTTACTTTTGTTACCCAAAAAGGTTTCCTAAAGTTCATGAACTGCATTGAACCACAGTACACCATTCCCTGTTGAACATACTTCTCAAAAAAGGTTATTCCACAGTTGCATGACTTGGTGTGTACTGATGTCATTAAGCAATTGAAACTCTCTGAGGTGAGACAGGGTCACATAACTTCAGATATATGGACCAGCAACCAAACATTTGATTACATGACTGTTACAGCTCATTGGGCAAGTTTTCAGTCAAAAAGTAATAATCCCACAAGCAGTAGGAAGCAGGCTATATTATGTGTCACCAGTTTTGAAGAAAACCACACCACTGCAATATGAATATTTACAGGAGCTGGAAAAACTATTCCAGAAATGGCTTACTCCATCTTCCTTATTGCCAGGATTCATAGTGTCAGATAATGGTGCCAAAACAGTCAAAGCTGTTAGAGATGGCAGCTACCAACATATGTTGTTTTGCATGTTGTTTAAATCTTCTCGTCCACAATTTCTTAAATGGAAACAGAAATGCTGAAAACCTGTTAGGTCTTTCTAGGAAAATATATGGATATTTCAGCCACTCTGTGAAAGCTCAAAAAAATCCTGAAGGGGCTGCACTGGTCAAACAACTTAACACTGCATACATTAAAGCAGGAAGTTCCAGCCCACTGGAATTTAACATTTTACATGTTGGAAAGGCTCATTGAACAGAAAAAAAGCTGTACATGACTACACCTTGCAGAATCAAATAGGTAAAGTAGACATCATGCCCAGTTTCAGCAGTTGGAGTCTACTGTACATGAATCTTTGGTCACTTTATTGGAGCCATTTGAGGCTGCCACATGTGATGTCAGTTTAGACTGCAACTTTGAGTCAAATTCTTCCTCAAATAAGATTTATTCATATTTTCTTGATAACATAAATAAAGACTTTCAGTCAAAAGAAGACACCACTGCTGTTTCGCTGGCAGATGTCCTGAGTCTCAGACTATCAACTGATCAGAGAATAAATGCCATGTTTAAGAATGACACCTATGTGTTGGCTACATTGCTAGATCCCCGCTTTAAAGGGAACATTGAAGCCATCCTTCCTGCAGGGAAGACATTGAGTATTGGAGAGATCTTCCACTAACCAAATGTGACATTGCCCAAACCAACACCATTTAGTGATGTATAGCTGTCAAACTCTGCTGAACCCTCAGAGTGCACCTCGGGCATAGATAATAGCACATCTATGAATTCTTCACAATCACCAGTGTCAGCTAGGGGAAGGATATCTAACATAAATCCTGCTATGGTCATCCACAGTTCATGGACAAACAGGCATGTTTGTCATTTCTCTGTACAATGTTGGCACCATTATTTAAATTTGCATTCACTCAGAGCAGCTGCACTTCTCATTCCTACCTCATCAATGCCCACCATGGGCATAATTTAAAAAAACAGCATGCTCAGTAAGAGCAGCTGTGCCTCTCATACCTACCTCATCAATGCCCACCATGGGTATAATTTTGGAAACAGCAGCAGACTCCATTCAGAGCAGCTGCAGCTTTTGAATCTGCCTCATCAATGCCCGCAATGGGTATAATTTTAGGAAACAGCAGCAGGCTTACTCACAGCAGCTGCACCTATCATACCTGCCTCAGTAATGCACACCATAGGTATACATTTTTGGAAAGTGCAGCAGGTTCACTCAGAGCACCTGCACCACTTGAACCTGCCTCAGCAATTCTTGCCATGGGTATAAGTTTTTGAAACAGCAGCTGGCTCAATCAGAGTAGCTGTGCCTCTTGTACCTGCTTCATAAATGACAGGGCTCAGAGCACCTAACAAACAGTGTAATAGTATATAGCCTACAGTCAAAAACAGTCTTTCACATTTTTGTTATGGTCAGGGTTGGGTAATAGGGTAGGAGAATTGGATAGTACCTACTTGACCTGAACCAACTACCTGTTTATCATTAGGGTATTTTTAGGGTAATTGTGGGTAGTCTACAGGCACCCATGGGTACCATTTCAGACTAGGTATTTCAGTACCCACCCATGCCTAGTTCCTGTCAATACTACCATGTGGGTATTGTAATTGGAATGCAGAGGGTATATTATATAAAGGTTTGGTTATAGAGCCAATATTTCCCTGCAGGACTAGTTTAGAGCTTTTTGGGGCTGTGAAATGCCATTGTCTAGACCATTTCATTTGCCAAATTCTTTGCTTCAGCTTCTGTCATTCTCACCCCATGTGTCATATTTTTCATGCGGCAGACCTCCTGTGTTATTTTAGGGGACTTTGCTACAGAAAATGCTTTTCTTGCAAAATACAGCACACATTTGGCATGCCTGGATCTGACACAAAGTGGATATTTGACATACCTTGCTTTTGTCTAAGGGACCTTTGAAAATCTGGCCCATGATGTGAGTTTAAACAGGGCCAGGTCAAACAAGACAGCTTCCTGCTTGCTGAACCAGACAGGAGAAGTAAGGATGAGGCTAGAATCTGTATAACTGAGGTAAGATAACAATTCCAGTTTAGATCTGTTCTCCAGCTAGGTGATTCACTAGGGAATAAAGAGATGGTCGAGCTTGAGAGGTCAGAGACAGACATGTACGGTGATGTGGTGCTGTGGAATGGCCAGCCAAAGGGACTTGTGGTGTATGTTTGGCCCTGAGAAATAAGTCATGATATGGGACTCTGAACAAGCAATATCAAGGGTTGAAATATGCCATAATTCACCAAGATCCCAGTTGTGGTGAGCTTCTTTTTTACTTAGGATTTTGATAGAATTGAGTTAGATTCATCTGTGTGTCCTCTATTTTGCCAGATCTTTATTATTATCTCTATAAAATACTGTTTCCTCATGGTTTAGTGTGTATTATCCTGTAACATATGCATATATCTTAGATTAATAAATATTATTTATATATACTTCATGCTTCATGTGTCTGAGTCATTTTAAGTATAGATAACAAGGGTATATTGACAAAGCTGCGCTCCATTTTCAAAAAGACAGGTGACAGTTACCATACTTAAGCCAAAGTGTTCTCACCTATAACAGAAGAGGTGGGTCCTTTGCCCTTTAGTGAGATGCACTGTACTGTTTGTGAGCAGTGGCCCTGGTGGGATTTGGGTCTACAGATTCTCCCAAGTGAGGATGCAACAAGTCGGGGTAGCATACCAAGGTAACCCTTTCAGGTTTCTAAGGGGTTGTGAATCTGGTAACAACCATTTCAGACTGAGTTCTGGGAGTGAAACAGTCTGTGACAGTGGGTTATATTACTATTGCCTGCAGTGGCGTAACCATGCATACTTCCCATATCCACATGCATACAGAAAAATGTCACTGTCATCTTTTTTTGTAGTTAAAAAAAAGGAATCAATATCGGTCTGCTGCAGTAATTTAACCCCTAACACCTACCAAAGAGCCATTTTTAAACCTCACTTTGCATTGACTTCGATTTAATTCAGGTGTGAAGGGGTTAAATTAAAAAAAAATAGTACAGCCTGCTTGCACAATTAACACTGCAACCCTATACTGTAATCATCATGGAGTAAATTCTATGAAAGTGGGGGCTGATCTCCGACTCAAAAAACTAGATATTTACAGCCAATCTTAAGATAAGTCTGTAGTGTGCTGGGGCACCAGTGTGTATAGCAGTTCACTGCCTGCTGTCACAAAGAAGAAAAGCCTGCTGTTTTATGTCTCATGCAGTTAATACTCTCAAGTCTCAGAACTTCCCTACTTCCCGCTGCATTCCCTGGCTGGTCTCCATTACTAGACTCATCACTGGCTGGAGGAACAAAAGTAAGTTTTCTTTTTAAGTTATTAGAGAGCTGGTAAAGACAAGAGCTATGGACCAGTTGGACATACAAATGTGACAGCTGGGATGCAATGCAGAAATGCTGCAGAATATCATAGAATGCTGCAGTTTACTGCACGGCCATTGTGAGTCAATGGCAATTAAGCCCTTTTGTCATGCAGGATTTTGTGACATGTCATTACTGCAAGTTACTGCACTTCATCGTGACTGACTCCACTTTATTAGTTGGGTTGGCAGTATCGCCTGAAGATTAGAGTAACAAGCTATGAATGAAGGCCTGGGTTTGATTCCCACAACCTCCACTTGCATACACTGTGTGACTCTGAGAAAGTCATGTCATTTCCTAGTGCTCCCAGGTCTCCACCAAAACAGGCATTTGTGCCTAGCAGGCCTTACCTGGTTACCAAAGAATAATAAAAAGAAGTTACCTAGATTGGATAGTAATGTATTACAGAAGCAGAACAGCCAGGAAGTTTTCAGGCTTATAAAAGGGAGATTGGTGTATTTTTATTTAATATTTTACTAATGTCTACTGCATATTTACTTTTACTTTAATTCATGTTGATGATTGAAATGTAGTTTATACTCTGTTCAAATGCTATCTTTTTTACTTCAGTGAAATTATTTCGGGACAGGGTAGTTTTGTGCCTAGGCTTCAGTATTAATAATGTTCTGATGACTGTTTTTCATGATGCAGTTAATAGTTCTTGTGGGAGTGAGAGTAAGCACCAAGACCAACACTGTTGTATGAAATATATGTTCTTTGTGTGACTGTCCAGGTGTGAACATAGCCTGGTTTATTAATCAGAGACCTAACCAACTTTAATGCCATGGCGCATTCCTGAGAAGTCTTGCTTCCACTGACTGGACCTCTAGTACCTCCTTCCTTACATAAATCAGACACTAGAATACTTAACACCTTCACTTCCACCCTTGACCTCCATGCCCTTTTCATGTTAAGAAGATCCAAAGGAACCCACTCCCAGCTCCCCAGGAGCTAAGGTTCTAATGCAGTCCAGAGACAAAGCACAGTGATCCTTCAAAAGTTCTGGCCTCCAATCGGACTGCCAATCCTATCGACAGTTGCAGAATGCCTGTGAAACTAAAGCTAAAAATCAAAGTAGAACTACCTACAACCCCTGAAAGTAATGCACCTCACTCGACCCCAAATGCTTTTGGATGCAGATCAATGCTCTACTTAAGGACAATGAGAGGAATATCCCTCAAAATATGGTCTTGAAAGGCTCAATGCTATCCTCGCTTCCCAAGATCACCACCAGAATAAATATCTTCTTCATTGACCTTGACGTATACAAGACAGGTCTACCAGCTACTGTTTCTCATGCTGAAGCCCATCGCACCCTCTTCCATATAAAACTCACCTCGTGTAAAGAAGTCCTAAAGCTCTTAATGGGTCTCAGCCCTGATAGCTCTCCTCAGTTTGACACCCTGCCACCTAAATTCCTTAGGTTAGGAGCACTGACGTTGACTCACCCAATCACCAGTTGATTAACAGATCCTTCCTCACACAATCCATCCTGGAAAAATGGAAACAGCAACTGTTGTCCCTGTACACAAAAATGGCCTGACTAACCTTGTTGAGAACTATAGAACTATATCCATCCTTTGTCCTATTGCAAAAATCTAGGAAAGAATCTTATACAATCAACTATACTCTTTCCTTAAACAGACGCCCTTACCATACAACAACATGGTTTTCAGAAATCACAAGGGACTGAATCTGCTCTTCTTAGAGTCACCTCAGACATCTTCCAGACCATGGATCAGGGTTGTGCCACGGGGGCCATCTTTATGGACCTCACAAAAGCCTTCAACCTTGTTAACCATCCACTCATTTCCAAGCTCCACCTGTCTTGGTCTTGATTCCAACTCTATCTCTTGGATCTCTAACTACATATCAAACTAATTTCAGTGTGTCAAATGGGCCAGGGCTCATTCCTCCTTATCCCTAATTATGGACGGGATCCCCAAGGATCAATTCTTGAGCCTCTACTATTCTTTGTCTTTATCAGTGAACTGCTGTTATAAATCATGGGGGGAAGGGTATCGATCCAGCTGTATGCAGACAATGCCATACTATACTGATCTGGCAATGTCTCCTCAATTAAATCTGACCTGGAAAAAGACTTCCAGCAATTGAAAGCCTGGTTCAAGAATAATCTGCTGGTGCTGAACACAAAGAAAACTAAAACCATGTTGTTCCATCACACCTCTTTTGACATAACCTCCCAGCCTCCTCTGGTTGTTAATACATCATCTGGTGTGCCTCTTGAAGGGGTGGGTTCCTTCAAATACCTGGGTATGACATTTGATGAGAATCTATCCTTCAACATGCATACAAATAACATTATCAAAATGGCTAATCAAAAACTCTCTATCGTACTGCCCCCTACCTTACTTCTCATGTGAGGAAGACTACTGCCTTGGCTACCCTTCTCCTGGCCTATTTTATGGTGTGCTATAATTCACCTCTATTCTGGCCAAATTTAAACAGGCCTATCATACAATCACTTGCTTTGCTGCCATGGCACCTTCTCAGGCCCACCACTGCAACATACTCAAGTCCCTAGGCTGTCCATCCTTTGAGAGCAAAATGGATTTCCATGTGGTATGCACCATCTTTAAACTCATCCATCTTCCTTCTCCACCCATCCTCTCTGACCTGCTCACTCTGAAATCCTTCACTAGGACCCTTAGATACTCCCACCTCCCATTACTAAGTCTGCACAAAGCTTACACAGCCATAGGCAAGTGGTCCTCACATCCTCAGCACCTCAAAAGTGGAATACACTCCCACACAATCTACGTTCATGTACATCTCTTCCCTATTTAAGAATCACTTCAAGAAAATCTTCTTTTCCCCTCCAATTTGCAGTGATAACTGCACCAAATCCCCCCATCTTCCTATGCCACCTCCCTCCCTTCCTCCCCGTCCCTTCTGATTATTCTAACTTCTCCTACCCCTACTCCTGCTCTCACTTTTCTCTGCTTTTATACTTGTACATAGGTAAAATTTTGTATTATGTGATTGTATATGCTGTAATTGCTACTTGGCTATGCTAGCCATGCACTTGTACCTTAGTCCTCGACCCAGCGAAGGATTATCAGAGATGGACTTCAAAGGATCAGAAGGGAATCGACGATCTGCAACCAAATACATTGATTTATTGTCCTTACTACAGTATTATATCTCTATACTTATACATTTTTCTCTTGCCTCATATTATACATATACTTTATACAATTGGCTCTTGCCTCCAATTGTGCAATGTATCACCTCTCTACTAATGGAATGTCCCCATTCCTAGAGTCATCCCTGAAAAGGGCCATGACTGTCTCAGTGGGCCTACCGGTCATCAAAATTCAAATAAAATAAAAATAAATGATCTAACCATTAAAGAGATTCAGTAATCAAAGGCACTGCACCTAAAAGTATAGGTGCCACACGTCCACAGGACTGCAGATTGAACCTTGCCAAATATATAATCAGTGTAAATACCTTATCCCTCATTGGTGAGCGCAGTGGCAGGCGAGTGGCACTTATAAGGAAGTCCATGGAACCCTGTTACAACAATTTTACGAGGGATACAGTTTTTTGCTAACTGGATTATATTTGGCAAGGTTCACAATTCTGCAGTCCTGTGGTGATAAGACACCTATATTTCAGGTGCTGGGGTATTTATTTTTGCATTAGTGACTCTCTTTAAGTAGTAATGGCTTGGAATGCTTTATCAACTGTACTGATCGGCCATTTGGCATGGGCCTACTCTGGTGTGGCTCTATTTGGCTTTGGGTTAAAATACAATGTAAGCCAGCTTGCTGGTGCAGTAATAGTAGAAGTGAGCCCTGGGTGTCAGATGTAGAGATACAGTGAATTTAAATTTCGCCGGTGAAGTGAACTCTAAATGGGCACTTCACATTGCCCACTCCGCGTAAAAGTGCTCACTTCGCCTTGTCATTACTACTTGGCGTTAAGGCAGAATGGCAATGCGAAGTAAGGCAAAGTCATTGTTTTTAATGGACTTCGCTTTCCTCATTAGGATTCTAAGTGATCCACTTGGTGTTTCAGATTTGGCAGCTCCCCACACATCACATGGCTTACAGTACTGTAAGTCACATGCTCTTTAGCTAGGCAGGAAGAAAGTGAGTCATACAAGCAGACACTTTTACTTTCTCCTGTGCAGATGGAGAGAGAGTAGTGTGTTTTGTGACTGCTGATACTTTTAGATCAAAGCGAGGAGGATATTTAAACTTTGATTTAGACCCAACAGCTTTTTTAAAAGCTACATTTTTTTGCCTTTTCTGTACTCTTTTTTTACTTAATTTGTTCTTTCTGTAAATTTTATTTTTCTTACCTTTATAAGTAGTTAATTGTTTATCTGTGTCTGTGTGACTGTGTGTGTGTGTTGTGTGACAGTGTGAGTAGTGATTGCTCGGACTGAGGGAGCTCAGTAGGAGAGATGGACCAGGGTGAGGGAATATCTGGGATGGGGCAGCTTTGGGAGAGCGCGGTAGTGGTAAGCATCGTACTGTGTGCATGTGTGGAGGGCATGGGTGCCCATTCCTGTTGGACCGCTCAAAACATGTGAGTGCCACCCCCGAAGCAGGATCAGCACCACCTCCTGTCCTGACTCTGAGGCAGTTGAACCACCACCACCACGAAGTCCAACACCAGGTCCTCTGGAGCAGGATGTGCCTGTTCCCCCGGGCCCAGGTGTGGATCCCATCCCTGTTCAGCACCGTGACCCACAGACTTACAATACATCCAAGTAGCTATTAAAAAAAAATTATGTTGTGATTCATGACATGATCGTAAATCATGATTTGTGACTGAATTTGTGACCGTGATGATGAAGAAACGTGAATGCTTACCGCCTACAGCTGTACTTCCCTGATGAGCTGTAGCTTAAAATTCCCAGACTTAAAAGCACATATCAATGAGTACAATCGTGGGGCGGTGAAGCCTGGAGAGATACTACAAAACAAGCTTACAATACATCCTTCAAGTAAGTAGAAAAAACAATTTATGTGATTGGTAACGTGAATGATTGTGAATCGTGATTTGTGACTGCATTTGTGACTGTGATGATGAAGAACGTGATTTGTATCACGAATGACTCATGATAATGGTCCTGACTTAAAAACGCATATTAATGAGTACAATGTTCATGCAGAATTAAGCACCATACCTGTCCAGTACTCTGAAGGGAAGCCAAAGAGATTGGGCCCTAGAGATAAAAATGCACAGACAGATGAAGATTGCACTGTGCACTGAAGAGATGCAGACACAAAGGCACGACACCTAACCAGTGCTCACCATCAGAAATTCAAATCTAGAAAAGAATACCTTTACTGGTTGGGGTGAGCCATGTGGGGGGGCAGTGTGCTGTACTGCTGCAGTAACAGTCACTAGTACTAGTACCAGTACCAGTAAAGATACCACAAAGAAGTACAAAAATCACACAGCTGCAGAGGATAGCAGCTTCACATTACTGAAATTATTATGTGGCACAATAAAAGGTGTCTGATTTGATGACATGTGTCACACACATACTCACACACACACTAAGTAATGCACAGCAAATTGAAAACTTCAGTAATATAACCACATATTTTAAACAAACTAAAATTATGCACTGCTGCACCACAACAATCAGCAAAAAAATGGCAAGAAATATTTAAAATATTACTCTGTGTACATTAACACAGTTAAACAAGAAAAATATCACCAAAACAGAAAGCACTGTCTTTTTCTCCAAGTTAATCTACCTACATCACAGATACACCCCTCCGCCAAAGCACACTTCCACTGTCTCTCAGTACACAGACTGAATGCTGTACATTAACATTCAAAATCCATACACAAACAATAAACGCTCGATGATATGAGCACAGGAGGGTTTCCTATAATCGATGAACTAAAGTTTCGGCAAAACAAATTACCCAAAAAGGCTTTTTTAACAGTGTGTTGAAGGTTTGAATTGCAAAGGGCTCTCAGAGTAGATTGTCTCCTACAGCTTCCTACACACACTACCCCAAACTGAGGCTGTGCAGAACAATCTAGAGCCCATGTGACCTGAAATCCCATGAAACACTGCAAAATTTGCTTTGGAGCTTAAAAACAAGGCGAAGTAAGGCGAAGTACATTGAAAACAATGTACCATGTAAAAATAGTGGAGTAGTGGTTTGGGAAGGCAGAGTAACACGAAGTCATTGTTTTCAATGGACTTCACGCTACCCATTGTAACGCGTGAAGTACTCCGCTTCGCATTAGGGAGCACCCTCATGTCGAGCTTCACTCCACTGATCAATTCACACATAGCGAATTGGAGCCACTAGCCACCACTAGTCAGATGGCCAGCCATGGGGAGGAGGATCTAGCATCCATAGGACTAGTCTCCTCCTCTGGGGGGTGCAGGATACCCTGGTGCCTGCCTGGCCCCTGGCAGAAGCTAGGGGAAAAAGCAGCCCAGGCCTGAAGAACTACCAGAAAGAGAACACAAATGTAATAAGCTGTATTTTTAAGAGGTATCAGACTGCTGGAATGGGTGTCAGGATTCCTTCCTCTGCCCCTCCCTGGAAACATTGCATTACTTGAGTGATTTTGTTGACTCAGGTGTTGCAGTCTTCCCCCAGCAAAGGAGCTGCTTGTCTGTCTCCCCTGGTTCTGTGTGAAACAATTGACTGGGGTTCATTCCTCCAGGGCTTTACTGCTTTACTGAAATCTCAAATATTGACTCAGTAAGGGAAGCAGTGTAGGGCAGTAGCTGGACCACATACCTGCAAAACCAGATGACTCCCCAGTTTTGAATCCTGCCATCATCACTGGCTCACTGCTATTCACTTGACCTCCCTGCTCCAGTCCATAGAGAAATGGGTAATGGTAATTCTTGCCCCACTGTTAATGAGGTGTGACATCTCCACTGGGAAATCCTGGGCACAAAAACCTAAATAAAAAAACAAAGATGGAAAAAGGAAGCATTGCTTCACACAAAGAGAAGTGGGATGTGTAATAGCCTTCCAAGGGAGGTAATAGAGTCAGGATCGCTATATTTGTTTAAGACTTAGATGAATGGAAGAGGGACTTTATCTCTGGTGTTATAACTGTTGAGAACAGATACAAAATATGGTGCACTCGAATGCTGTTGAAAAATGTTTTCACTTATTTTATTATGTGCAAAATTACATCAGTATGATTGTTAGGCAACTCATACAAAGCACCTTGACTCTTTATGAGATTTTACTTGGCAAAGCACTGATTACATTTTTCAAAGAATGTAGTCAGTGAAAACATTTTTGATCAACCCTTGAGTGTGCCACCTTTTGTATGTATTTTGTACCTTTTAGGTGTATTCTGCTCAGTGGCACCGTACTTTAATAGCACGCAGCTATCATTTAGTGTGTCATTGCCATTGCTACTGGTTCAAAATGGAAGATAGCCTTGTGGGTAGCTAATTGGTCCGATTTTATCTGTGAATCTTATTTATAAAATGTGCCATGAAAATCCTGTAACCTCACTGGTCGCATGTTGTCACATGATCATTGGTTATTTTCTGACAACCGCACTCCTCACCTGAACTATAGATTTTTAAATAAATGAAAACCCATTTTATAAGTGGACCATGACACTCCAAGGTGTGCCATGTAGGGAAATAATGCACTTTCTTGGTGGTTTCAGCAGTCGGCTACACTTGTGCCTAACAACCACGAGCTTCATTATTCCCTTATAACCACACATGCTGTCAGTGTTATCCCTTATGTATTCACACACTTATGAATACCATTATGTAATATAAATACTAATGAACATGGGATTATAATTCCTAGCCTAAGTAGTCAAAGCCAAACAGTCATCCACACAAACATATCTTTAGTCCCAGTCCCATCCCCATGTGCCCAGCCTTGTTAGTAGTAGAAACCGATTGGTGGAAGAGCATGAAGACTCCTGACACCAGGCACCATCTCAACATCAGAAGTGTTACTCTGCAGAAAGGCACACTCTGTTGTTACTATACTGATGCAATAGCTTGATCCCATGTCTCCTCAGGTCCACCAGTGAGATGATGCTAGCCACTGTGGTCTGTGGTGCTAGCGTCTGGCATGACCTAGTTCACAGGGGGACAGGGAGGGGGAGAAGGTAGGGGTATCACAGCCAGATGGCTGCCTACAAAAAGAAAAACAATAAAATCAACAGAATCCATTTCACAACCCCCCCACATAGCTGCTTAAAAATCTGCAATTCCTTTAAAGATTTTGCTTTCTCAAGGGGAGCTTGCCTGGAAAGATGATGGCATCTTAATTCCAGAGGGCATCCCCAGAATCTATAATCTGCTGCTTCCTTGGTCCAAACTGTCTTACTGGCATTAAAAAAATAGACTGCTGCAACCCTGAGACTAAGAACTTCATTTTGATACCATTCTCAACCTGAGGCACTTTGCATTTTAATAGCTACAGTGACTCCAAAGATCCTAGGCACATACCTCAAAGTGTCACATCTAGACAGGGCCCACATCCATGACCTGGAGTCAGCTTCTGTACGTCTGGCTTGGCTGTCAAACATGTGCTGGGGCACTTTTGAAGAGCAAGAATGGCACAGCAAACAGAAAACAGTATTGCTAATGAGCTGTCTACTATATCGGACAGACTGAATAAAATCCTTACTGACAGTGCCCAACTAAAAGAAACCACCACAAAAACTGTACTTGAGATGCAGGCACTATCAACGCGAGCAGTGGGGACAGAAAGAACTGTTATGAGGAAACCTGCACTCTCATCAGTGCCATCTCCAACAGCATCACAGCCAAATTCAATACTTATTAACTAAAGTGGACGATATGGAGAATAGGTCATGATGAAACAACCTGAGAATTGTCAGAGTCCCGGAGGGGGCAGAAGCTGCTAATATGTTCTCGTTTTCATTCTCATTTCTCCTGGATCTGCTACATCTCAATAACCTTCTGCAGCCTGAACTAGAGAGGGAACACGGGTCCCTGGCACCCAAGATGAGAGAAGGGGACAGACCTCACTCTATTCTTTGCTGTTTCCTCAGATAGTCTGACAAGTACCTATACCTCCACATGGCCAGGGAGAGGGAATGCTGCAATGGGGTGACCATTGTATACAGTTGTTTCAAGACTATTCACAACAACTGTCAAAGAAGCAGAGGTCTATGGGGGGTGATGCAGGAGCTGTTTCATCTTGGCATCACGGCCCCCTTCACTACCCATCCATGCTCCAAGTAATGTACAAAGGGAGCATCTAATGTTTGAGAACCCATTGCAGGTGGAACAGTTTTTGGGGACATGTGTCATGAAATGCCTACAACCCCAGCTGTGCTCATCACTGAATGGACAACGTGGCAACTGGCCCCACCAACTCTCATGGAATTCCAACTGAATGAGCCTCCCAAGGCCATCGACCCGACCACGCAGGAAGCCCGGCAGCAGATGCAGAGAGGTCATTAGGAATGAAGAAATAAAGACCCTGACAACACCAAGGAACTGCTGCCCTGCAAGCAGTCAAGGAGCCGCCAAAGTCAGCACCAACTGTCAGGCATGAGTAGCACCTTTCCCTCAGATACCTCTGTGAAAATAGCAAATCCTTTTGCTACTCTGAGGGAGCTCACTCCAGCAGCCCTTGACTTGACTGGAGAGGGGCAGACTCCAAGTACTTCAGACCCCCTGACCATTGTCACAGATGAGGACTGGGCCCTGATCTGCCAGACCTGGGCAGATGCGATCAATGTGGAAGGGTCAGTGTCACCACTACCACCCAGGATCATCTCGCTGACTACAGAAGCCATACAAGGAACAGTGGGGTGATTACCTGCAAGACAAAGGCGAGTGGACTCGGGGTTTAACACGGGTCAGTTTCAGGGTTTGATCCTGCAAGAATGTAACTGACTTGAAATTGACACAGCCACGTGGTGCTCTCCTCTCGCAAACCTGCACAAAGTCAGCTACACATTGCAATTAACTGAACATTTTGAGCAAGACCATCACCAGACTGCATGACACCCCAATGTTAAGAGTGTTAAAATGCTTTGGTCTTTAAGGTACAGTTCATGAGAACCGTAAGTGGAAGAAATGTGGTTAAAAATCTCACTTTGAGCCAGTCGCGATCAAAGAGGTTGCCCTTCTTGTTTTAGTAAGTGGCAATAGGCAGCAGAGATAGTCCCGCTGTAACTGATATCACTACTTCCGGGATTAAGCAGTGGAAGGGAGCTTACAGTACCCTAGTGCTACTAATTTTGTTCATGATGGGCTTCAGGTTGATGTTAAAAGGCTCCATCTCTTAGTTCAATATTTTCATTAGTTCATACAGTACCAGTTAAAAGGTGATTATTAGAAGTTGCATAGGTTGTTGTAAAGCTAGTACTTGTTCCAAGCACGCCAAAGATCTGTGGTACCATAAGGGACAGGAGACAATGCTGCTGCATGGGGGGAGGGGGGAATGGAGGCCAGAGGCCAAGAGAATGTGGGGATGGCTGTATTAATCAGGAGGATGTAAAACCAAAGAAATAAATGAAATAATTCTGATGCCCTCATCTCGTTGGCTCAGGGTGCCCTCCACCCTTGCATATCATAACTGACCAGTATCTGACTACAGTAACCTGTCCTGAAGGTAACAAAGCCAGCCCCAGCAATGTGTATCATCCCCCCCCCCTTGGGTCAAGGGCACAAACCCCGATCCACCTCGTTGTATTCTGGACCTGCAATCTACGCGCACTCCCGCTCACCTCTCGAGCTAGGCCCTATAGTACCAGTGTTGGTCTTGACAGAAGAGCCATGTGGACACTGGGAAAAGACAGAAATATTAAGAGGGGGTGTGCTGAAAAGGGGACCCTGATAGAGGAGTGATCCAGTGCTCAGTGAAAATGCGGTGATGCCCAATGATTTACAGTACTTAGGACTAGTTTGCTGGGAACGGCACTATAAAGGCAAATGGGGCCAGTTGTAGGGTAAATGTACTTTGGTCCTAGGGAAGCTTCACTGCTTCTGATAGAAGTATTAAATAGGCCATCATACACGCTGGTCAGCGTGGATTGTACCAGTGGAGTAGGGTCTGAACTGATTTCCCCCTCTGGGGACCTTCAAGGTCTTGGGCTACTGTGAGATAATTAGCCTGACTGTCACTGTGAGCCTCCAGGTGCTAATGAAAGTTGGATGTTTGACCTCTTGTAAATGTTTATGTGTTACTAACGTGTTTAGAGTTATTTCTCGAAAATGCCCCAATGAAGGTGCCACAGCGCTGCCTCAGGACCCCTACACTAGTAGACAGGGATAAAGATGTTTCAATAATGGGGCTGATGCAGATGAGGCCAAAAGTAGTTGGTATGTGGAGGCACAAAGCTGAAGTATTGCAGAAAGGTGAATCAGTCAGGAAACTCAGACCAAACAGGATTCCACTAAAGTGTGCTACGTCAGTATGGGTTACGTGAGGGGGCAGCAGGAGAGACAGGGATGTCTTTATATGCAATGGCAGGGCACCACCTTTGAGTGGGGCAGTGACCTACATCCTGATAGCACTGATCAAAGATTACTCCTGTGGCTGCCAAATTAGTGGTAAATGCCACCTCACGAAATGTGAGGGGCCTGAATTCCCCAATAAAAAGGAAGACGGTGTTGTCCCACTTAAATAAATTGCACACCTAGGTTGTCTTCATCCAAAAACCAAACTGATTGATAAAAAGCCTGTAAATTGAAAAAGGAATGGGTGGGGTGGGAGGTGCACAGTGTCTCAGAGCGGTAAAAGAGGATTTCCATACTAGGGCATAAAAAGCTTAAGTGGCAGATGCTGGATTCAAAGTCAGACAAACATGGAGGGTGTTGGTGAAGCTGGCAATGCCCAAAGGTCATCTGTGCTAGCCAGTGCATATGTTCCCAATGAGAATGCAAAATTCATGGATAGCCTGTCTCAGACTATAATGAACATGGCCTATGATGATCCAGATATCATTCTGGATGGGGACTTTAATATTACCCTGGACTATATTCTGGATTGTTCTAACTCTAGGCCAAAACCACACACACACGCATAACCGCCTTAAGGACCTTATAGCCCTGCACCAGTTAACGGACTTATGGAGGTCCTCCCAGCCCTCAGGAAGGGAGTACACCTACTTCTCTGCAGCAAACGCAATCGCTAGCAGACTGGATTTCTGGCTTACCTCTGCTGGCATAACTACATCATCCCCCGAAACAGGCATCGCCCCAATATATCTTTCTGACCATGCTCCCATAACCCTGAACTACCTGGTTAGATCCATACAACCTAAATCTCCACAGTGGAGACTTGATCCTCTTCTGCTGCAGGACACAGGGTTCCAGGAGTGGTTAGTGAAAGAATCTCATAACTTCTTTGTGGATAACGCACCTGGCTCAGTGACCCTGGCAGGGATATGGGAGGGTTATAAGGCCACCATGAGGGGAAAGATAATCAGCTATGCAGCCCATCATAGGAAGTAGAGAGGAAAAAGAGGTAGTAGATCTGTAGAAAGCTTTAGCACAGAAAGAAAAGATATACAAGAAGGACCCTAAAGAATTGCAAAACACCTCCCTTGTATATGAACTGACCTCTTTAAGGCTTAACTTGAACAAGCTAGCCACTGGAAAAGCAGAACTCAAATACAGACCATCAAATTCAAGTACTGGGCAGGTGGAGAGAAAAATATCAGGCTTCTGGCGACATTTCACAGAAACAGCAGGCTAAGAGGCACATCACCAGCCAAGACAACCAGGCCGATCTTTACTACCTCAAAGAGATTAATGGGCTCATGGAAACTTTTTATAAAGAACTGTATGACTCCACACACACAGTGGGACAGACAGGCCTTTGGGGACTTTATGAGGAACATCCACTTACCTAAGCTTACACAGGAACAGAAGGAAACCCTAGATGCTCCTCTCACTATACAAGAAATAAAACAGGCCATCCTACTGTAGCAATGGCTCCCCACAAATCCCCCAGAAGTGATGGCTACTCAGCGGATTATTACAAGGTGGTTTTGGAAACCATCTCTGCCCCCCTGCTCTCCAAGCCAGAACAGGTGCAGAAGCAGCAATCTCTCCCTCCCACTTTTTAGAAGCTATAATAACAGTGCTTCCAAAACAGGGCAAAGACCCCACGTCCCCAGCAAGCTACCACCCTATCTCCTTAATTAACATGGATGCCAAAATACTGGCAAAAGTGCTAGCATCTGGACTAGAACATCTTCTTGCTGGACTAATTCACCCAGCTCAAGTGGGTTTTATAAAAGGCAGAGCAAGCACAGACCATATGAGAGCCCTGATATCCGTGATCCAGGCTGCCGGCAGCCTTCCCACTCCAGTGGCTGCCATAGCTGTAGATTTCAAAAATGCATTCAACTTGGTCGAGTGGGAATACCTGCATGCAGTGCTGGAACAGGGAAACTTCGGGAGCGGGTTCAGGGGGTGGATACGCGCGATGTATCAAGCCCTGGTGGCTAGACTCCTGACAAACAATATCTTGTCAGAACCTATTCCACTTTATAGAGGGACAAGGCAGGGGTGCCCCCATTCCCCCTTACTTTTTGTATTGGCCACTGAGCCAATTGCCAAGGCCTTATGTGCCCATCCCCTCACCAAGGCAGTTAAAATGGGGGACTCAGTATATAGTACTAAGTTATACGCAGATGATTGTTTGATACTGGCAGAGGAAATTGGGATAAGCCTACCACCAATAATGGGTAATCTAACAGCCTTTGCCGATCTGTCAGGCCTTCACATAAATGTCAGTAAATCTGAAATCCTGCCCCTTAACAGGGCCCCACTCCCCCATCAGGCCCTTCTGAACATCTGTGCACCGGTCTGAGTGTGCCTGTCATTAGGGCGCCAAAATTCAGAATTCGCCACCCCTTCCCCTGAGGGGGCCAGGCAGTGAAATTAAAACTGTGGCACCCTAATGACGGGTGCACTCGGACAGGCACTTTCCGATGGTGGAACCCCCATCAGGTGATGACCTCAGGCCTATCCTGTGAAAAAGCTGGCATCAAATACCTAGGTATTTAGATACCTAATAGCCTTTTGAATTTAGGCCCGAACAACCTCAATCCCCTCATTAAAGCCCTTCTACAGGAGACGGAAAGATGGGCCCTCCTTAATTTGACCCTGAATAGCAAGATAGAAGCTATCAAGAGTGGAAACTGGGGTTTAATGCAAAGAAGTGTAAGATCATGAACACAGGAAACAGAAACCCAGAAGCCACCTATATGTTGGGAGGGGAGTTGCTGGTAATCACAAGGGAAGAAAGAGACTTGGGCATTATCATCACAAATGACCTAAAATCATCCAGGCAGACCACTAAAGCAGTAGGTAAGGCTAGAGGGATGTTAGGGTGTATTAGTAGGGGTATCGCAAGTTGTAAGAGGGAGGTAATAATCCCTCTTTAAAAGACACTGGTTAGGCCCCATCTGGACTACTGCATGCAGTACTGGAGACCGCACCTGCACAAGAACATTGACAAAATGGAGGCAGTCCAGAGAAGGGCAACAAAATGGTGCAGGGACTGCATCAGAAACATTCATGGACAGATTAATGGAGCTAATATATATACCCTAGAGCAAAGGAGGGAGAAAGGTGATGTGATCGAAACACTCAAACATCTTAAGGGCATTAACAAGGTGAAAGCCTAACATGTTTCAATATAAGAAAAATTGCAGGACAAGAGGACACAGCATGAGATTAGAGGGAGGCTGATTGAGGGGAAATATGAAGAAGTTCTTTTTCACAGAAAGGGTGGTGGATGCATGGAACGGCCTGCCTCAGGAAGTGGTGGATATGAATTCAGTGCTGGGCTTCAAACAGGCATGGGAAAGGCATAAGGGAGCAATACAGATGAATATGAATAGATAGACCATTGAGAGAGTACAGGCCAATGGCACATTCATAAGGTAGAAAAAATGGACAGACTGGATGGGCCTTGTGGTCCTTATCTGCCATCAACATCTGTGTTTCTATGGCAGCCCCTAGAATCTGTTATGTAATGTTGCATCGCCTGGTTGAAATCCCAGCTATGTGGTTCAAGACGATAAACAAGATCATAACAAGGTTTTTGTAGGAAAAGAACATGGTAAGACTCAGTGGGGCGAAACTGAAGGCCCATAAGGACAGAGGGGGTGGAATCTACCAGATTTCTATCACTTCTCTGTCTCAAGCAATATAGCTATGTCAATCACAATGTTCACAGAATCATCTACTGAATGCCCGACCAGGGTTCAGATAGAGATTTCAGCCTTCGGGGGAGCTCAACTTGCAGTGTACTTTACCTCCCCACTCCCTAAACAGTTTACATTCTGGCTTACCATTAAGCCTGCACACACGGCCATCTGAGAGGTAGGGAACTTCGCTGGTATATGAATGCATCCTGGGACCTATACTCCCCTCTGGCTTAACCCCTTCTTACAGATAGGGAACAAAAGCATTCAATGAGAGGCCTTGGAAGGTAAGAATATCGATAGGATTAAGGATTTGTTAGATGAAGACACTGGGGTGATGATATCATTTCAAGAGCTGCAAGCCCAGTTCAACATCCCTAAGTCAGATCACTGGCGATATCTCCAGATGAGGAGCCTCTATCTGGTCTTGCTGAGACACACTTGCAAGTGCCAATGGTGCAATAATGGTACAGCCCGCACCCCGCAAACCCTCCCCTTAGACCAGTGGCTACACAACCCTAAAGGACTGGTGGGCATACTTAAGGGTATGATTAAGTAGAAAAGCCCCAAGTCATCCCTGCAGGCCAAGTCCAAATGGCAAGTGCAGCTAGGCAGAGTCATACTAGAAGAGGAGTGGGTTGACTGTTGGCAGCTGGCACATAAAGCCTATAAAGACCAAAAAAGTCTTCTTATACAAAAAATATACTCCATCTTTGGTATCACACCACCTCACTCCTGAATAGGTTGGACTTCCTTCCCACAGATCCCTGCTGGTGATGTAACCCTGCAAGAACAAACCTTCTCATACTGTGCTATGGAATGTCCTGTCATACATTCCTTCTGGGCTAGGTGGTGAAAGAATGTGAAATTATTCTGTGGGTTAGTATTCCTGCAGTCCTGCATTACTCCTTTTGGCCTTCCTCCTCTGGGGGTAAAGTTACTGAAACAACAATGGCAATGGCTCATGCAGGCCTCAGTGGAAGCCAAGTGATTACTGCTTTTGAGACAGAGACTCCCAATGGCCCCTGACATGGGAGAATGGTGTAAGGTGATGGAAGGCCTGGTAATAAACTCAAGGCTACTAAATTTCTCAGTGCAGATGACACAGGGTTACCAGTCAGTGTAGGTTCTATATCTGCAATATATAGAGTTCAGAATTAAAATGCCCATTCTGACTGGAAAAAGGACCTGCTGAAACCACCTGTAATCCAGACATAACCCTCTAGATGTTAGCAAGTAATAGAAAGTTAACAATAGAAAGAAACATCCCCCCCTTTTTCCTCCCACCTCCACCCCTTCTTCTCAACTTTCTTCCCCTACTGCCCCCTCCACACCTGGCACAGACACAGGATACCCCATACTTCCTTGCTCTCTCTCACTCAAACTGCAAATGAGCAAGGATGTGCTGGACTTACAGTGATTCTGTACGATAGATAATGCACGGACTGCCCAGGAGCTAAAGAACTGGTTGCTTGATTGTAGGCTCAATGTATCCCAATGCTTACAACCTTTTTAACAATGTCATGATTTCATGTATAAAGTTTCCTGACTGTTGATTGGCACACGCTGTAATGTGATGAACTGTTGCATGTGTTTTGTAACTGTATTGTACTGATCTGCCTTTCTGATACTCAATAAAATGATTAACTGCAAAAATAAGTTTTGCTTTCTACCACTACTTTTCTCACTCCATGTTCTCTAATTGTGTTTCCTGATATCAGATGTCAGTTGAGACGATAATGGAGATGGAGCTCAGCTGTATAATTTAGGCAATTATACACTTTAGGGCTGTGCTGTTGTATAGTGCATTTTACTCAATTTGTAACTGAATTATCTTTGTTTTATCTTGGTATAATTTATCATGCAAAAAATTACAGTGTTGTTCTTACCCTATGTACTTGTATTGCTTTTGTACATTTGCAAATTTATTTAACTTTATGCACCTTATTGTATTTCTCTGCATCTAGTATATGCTTTGTGCACAATTGTTATTGCTTTGCATTTTTGCACCTGGTTAGATGATACTGTTCCCTTAACCTCCCTACCCCCAAATAGAGATGCAGCGACATTTAAAGTTACTGGTAAAGTTCCAGGAAAGTCAGGAAATTCACTTCTGTGGTGCAATCCATGAGGTTCTGCTGCTAGGCAAAACATTTGCCTATCGAACTTCACCAGTTTTTTTGGGTGACATTTTGTTGCAAAGTGCAGAATTTCACCAGCGAATGGTGAAATTCCACAATTCGAAGGAGAAATTCCACCATTCATGGGAGAAATTTTGCACTTCACTGTGGAACTTTGCACTTTGTGGGTGGAACTTTGCAATTCATGGCCACAAATTAATCTGTGAATTGTGCTAAATATGCAAATTAATTCATGGAGTGAAGTTTCCCATCTTTGATCATCTCTACCCCCAAATAAATAAATATATCAATAAAAAAGTGTGCCTTGTTGCTTTTTTCTGCACCTTTTACAATCTTCTGGTGCCCCTTGGTGATGGGAGTGAGAGTCACCTGTGTGAGGAGGAAGGGGTCATGGCTCCTAATTTGGAATTTATTAGAAAGAAAGGTCTGTTCATGGTAGTTCATACATTCATTATTTTTTGGGGAAATGGTGACTCTCAATATAATACCACAATGATTTTAGGTGTGTGTGTGTGTGTGTGTGTGTCTGTGTGTGCCTGTGTGTGTGTGTGTGTGTGTGTGTGTGAGGGGGGTAAATGTAATGAAGAAAGGAGTGCATATAGTTAATTGGCAACTGCTAGCCCAGACTTGTCTAGAACTTTAAAGATTTTAAAAGTTGAGCTTGGTGTCAGCCTTTCTGTCTGAAATGCGTACTGGGTGTAAATGTGAATGGGGGGAATTTGAATTGAGTTGCTGCAGTGCAGGGTGTGACACTTGGACAGCTGGTTCTGATCACTGTATGATTTTTTGTAATATAAAAATGTAGTGTGATTGTCTGTCATGAGGAATCCTGGTCCTGGGATGACACCCCGGGTTCAACTACAAGCTGTTATCCTAAAAGTCAGGAGATAATTACAGGCTAGAAGAGACTTAAAATAAGGATCTCCTATTTATGTGACTAATTGTAGCTTGCCAGCTGCCAAGCTAGATCATAAACTTTTATGACATTAAGAGGAAACACAGTTAATTTCATATGGTGTTATAAAGCATATTGCACCTCTGTGAGATGTGGCAGAGAGTCATGAAAAGTTCTTTGGTGTCCTGAAGAGGGGGAACTGCTCATAAGCTCAAAGAAAGTCATTGGGAAAATGAGTTTTGCAGAGGTCAGAGAAATGAATTTACCTTCTGAATAAGACATCCCGTTTGTATGATTTTTTATATTCTGACAGGAAGGAGCTTGGTGACCTCATGCAAAGAGGTTGGCAAAGCCAGTTTTAAAACAGTATTCAGTTGTCCACTAAGGGACACACATGTTTGGACTCTGAAAAAAGCAACTTCAGGCACTGTTAGGAGATAAGAATACATTAGAAAAGACAATTCTAAATGTACTGTGGTAGGAGATTTTGTCTGCACTCTTAAACCTGTATTTTAAAATGATTTGTATGTTTTATGATATATGGTTCTGTATTTACTGTATATTTTACATTTTTTATCTATTTTTAAGAAAACATCTCATTTTTAGAGACTACTTGGTATGCCTTTAAAATTCTTTTTTTGACAAGTGAAGCATATATGGTTAAAGCTGACACTGGACATATCTTACTGGTTTATCAAACTGGAAAAGGTAAGAGTTTATTCTGAGGTCTTTAATAGAGTTTTAAGGGTTCATTTTGTACACCTGGTTAGGTGCCCATAGGTGAAAGATATCTGGCCCCCAAAGAGCAAATTATCTGAGCCTGTACATTGGAGTATGCTAGCAAGAGGTTCACAGTTTGAATCCTCCATAACTTGACACCAAAGTTTGATTCAAACCCACAAAACAGACAGTAGGGTTACCCTGTTCTGTTAACTCTTCACAATACTGTGCTCGGAGGTTGGCACTGTGGGAGCAGAGGGCAGGCCTGCTAAGTGGGGTTGTGACAGATTGGTTGGCATCGGTGTGATAATTTTGGTATTACAAGCTTTTATTGTTCAGTGTGTCAGCTTGAGACCATCAGCTCACTTGCAAAGAAAGAAAAAGGAAGTGATTTATTTTTTAAAAAAGGAGACAGAACTATATCACTTGGCGTACAGTCAAGTTCCTACCGATTTTATTTTTTTTTCTAAAGTGCAAGTCAGAGTAGCCATAGTTAGGGAGGAAGATGGCTTCCAACTACAGCAGGCACACTGTAGACTACTTAAAGCAGTTGTGCAAGGACAGAGGAGTCCTGTTCGAGGTGAAAGCCACCAAACAGAACCTTGTAGATGCCCAGTGGTAGCAGATACCCAGAGTACCGAGTCACAGACAGTGACTGTAAGAGACCAAACCTTGAATGTGGAAGGGCTAGCAGCCTGGGCAGTGCCCAGATCAAATGGGGAGGGCAGCAGGGCCACTGTCAGCGAATGGCCACAGCAGCAGGGGAAGGTTACCAGCATTCTGGAGCCAGAAGTATTCAGGTTGCAGATTGAGTTGCGCTGAATGGAGCTGGAGTTCCAGGAGAGGAGAGAATGAGAACAGCGGGAGGCTGAGCGTGAAAACCGTGAGCACCAGCAAGCTGCAGATGAGAAGAGGGACCATGAACAGTGAGAGGCAGACTGTGAGGAGCGTGAGCGCCAGAGGCAACATGAAATGGAGAAGCTACAACTCCAACAAGTGGCCCAAGAGCAGGCAAGTGGCTTGGGTTTAACTGGGACTACAGGACTGGGTTACAAATTGATAGCTGAATTTAAAGAGGGGGAGGATATGGATGCCTTTTTAAATTCTTTTAAAAAAGTTTGTATTCAGGCTAAAATTTCTAGAGAGTCCTGGAGCTTCCAGCTATCCCCAATACTTACCGGGAAATCTCAGGATGCATTGGGTCAAATGGACAATGAAGATAGTGATCATTACAGCAAACTTAAAGCTGCACTGTTAAATAAATTTGAATTAAGTGCTGAATCATACACAGCTAAATTCCATAAACTCAGGAGAAGCCCTGACATGAGCTACGAGGAGATAGCCATGAAGCAAAGTCACTTTTAAAACATTGGTGAGAAGGAATTGAAGCAAACTCTGTTGATAAAATTGAAAATGTGATTCTGTTACAACACTTTTCTGGGCATACCCAGCACAGCTGAAAACCTGGCTGGAGGACCGAGATCCCAAAACAGTGCAAGAGGCTGCTGAACTCTCAGACGCTATGCCAACAGCAGACCTGCTCTGAGAGCAAATGGGGTGGGCGTGGCAGCTGAAAGGGAAAAGCACGCCTTCAGGGCAGCTAAAACCCTCACTTCATCCACCAAAATCAGTTAGCCCCAGGTTCAGAGAAAAGATTTCTCTGAAAAAGAAATGAATGTTGGTTGTAAAGAAACTGAGCATATTGCCAGACAGTGTCCCAAAGGTGAGCAATACAGAACAGGGGACTAGGAAGGAAGTGGGTTGTTTGTGTGACCTGGAAGCCAGTGAACATGAGGGAACATGCACCCAGTCATGGTGAATGGTGTACAGACACAAGGTTAACTGACACAGGGGCATCCTTGACCTTGGTAAGGAGGAGGGGAGCTAGTAGAGCTGGGTCAGCTTATACCCAATAAATACATCACTGTACAGGACTTTACTGGTGAAGAAAACATTGCCCCTCACTAGAGTTCTCCTAGACTGGGGTGAAATGGGGGACTGTGCAACAGGTGGTTGTAGCCAAAATCTTAGCAGTGGATGTGATCCTGGACTACAATCTAAAACAGGGGATGTTGTGTAGCAGCTACCCATAGCCAAGCGGCAAGGGAAAATTGTAGTTCCTGAGACCCCACAGAAGCCATTATGGAAACCATTGAGAGCTAGTTCCCAGCCTGTAACTCCAGATGGAGAGATTAATGAAAAGGGGGTAGAAATTTCCCCAGTAGCAGTTAACCACACAGCTATGGAAGGTTACTCCAAAGAGGGAGTGGTGACTCATTGTCAGAGGGTTGGGATTGACAGTGATCCTGAGTGCCCTGAGGATAGTGCTAGGGACCCTAGTTTAGTGACTGAAGGGACCTGTCCCATGCCTTGGGAATGTGTGAGGGGTTTGCAGCTGCTTGGAGAAGTGACCCTAGTCTGAGAGGCTGAGGGCTTGGGCAGACTCTGACAGGGCATAGGGAGGTGATGGCAGACATAAGGTATATTGGGAAAATGGACTGATGTATACTCAGGCTGTGCAGACAGAGGGAGGAGTGCTAGGCAGGCAGCTTGTCATTCCCCAGGGGTATCGTGAGCAGTTGCTAAAGATTGCACATGATATACCCTTGTCTGGTCATCTGGGAATCACGCACACTATGCAGCCATTGGCCCAGAATTTCTATTGGCCTAACTTGACCCAGCAAGTGAAGGAGTATTGCCGGTCTTGTCACTGGTGCCAAGAAATAGGGAAGGTGGGCAAGAAAACCCAAGCTGCCCTGATTCCATTGCCCATAGTGAAGGAGCCATTCCAGAGGGTGGGAATGGATATTGTAGGGCCTTTAAATACCCCCAGCTCCACAGGGAAGATATTCATTCTGACTGTGGTGGATTATGCCACCCGTTACCCAGAGGCACTCACCCTATCCTCACTGTGGACAGACAAAGTGGCAGATGCCTTTCTTGGGATTTTTTTCCGCATTGGGTTTCTGCAGGAGGTTATCACCGATTGAGGGAGTTCCTTCACGTCAGACCTGATGAAATGTTTATGGGAGAAGTGTGGGTGGTGCAAAATGCACAGCACTGTATCACCCACAAGCCAATGGACTTGTGAAAAGATTCAATGGTACCCTGAAGTCAATGTTCTGGGCATTTACTGAACAGCATGGGAGGGACTGGGAGAAATGCCTTCCCCACCTGTTGTTTGCATGCAGGGAGGTGCCCAAGAGTCAACAGAATTTTCCCCGTTTGAACTCTGATATGGACGCCAGGTATGTGGGACCCTAGACTTGATCCAGGAGAACTGGGAAGGCAAGCACGCCACCCAGGAAACTCCCATAGTGGATTACGTCCTTAAGTTTAGGGAAAGGCTGAAGGAGCTTATGGGGACAGCCCAGAGCAACCTGGCAGCTGCCAACAGAAACAAAAGTATGGTATGACTGCAGAGCCAGAGTTTGCTCATACATGGTGGGTCAGGAAGTCATGGTCCTTACTCCGATCCTGAAAGACAAGTTGCAGGCTGAGTGGACAGGAACATACAAAGTGGTTAGGAAAGTAAATGGCGTGAACTATATTGTAGAGTTACTTGACTGAAGACAGACAGAAAGGATGTACCATGTCAACATGATGAAGCCATATGCAAATAAGGCTGACATTGTGTTTGCAGTGTGTAGTCCTGGGGAGGGGACAGATGAAGGGGAACCCCTTCTGGACTTGCTGGAAGAAAGCAAGTAGTAGTCCTCTGTGAAGGCAGTAAAATTGTCTCCCCAGCTGGCCCTGGACCAGATCCAGGAAGTAAAGGAGGTTTTAGCAGACTTTGCCCCATTGTTTAGCACCAAGCCTGGGCTAACCCCTGTAGCGACGCATGATATGGAGACAGGGACACAGTCGGCCATATGGCGGACAGCATATCGGATGTCAGAGGCTGTCCAAAAGGACATTAGGAGGGAAGTGGAGGAGATGCTGGATTTAGGGTTAATCCAGAGATTCCACAGCCCCAGGGCCTCACCCATAGTCCTTGTTACTAAGCCAGATGGATCTATTCATTTCTGTGTGGACTATCATGGAGTGAAAGCAGTCACAAAGTCAGATGCCCACCCGATGCCCCAGATGGATGAACTCCTGGACAAGTTGGGAGGGGTAACCTACCTTACGACTATTGACCTGACCAAGGGGTTTTGGCAGGTAGAGTTGATGGACAGAGTTAGGGAGAGGTCAGCCATCATCACTCTGATAGGCTTATTGAATTCAAAGTAATGCCTTTTGGAATGAAGTATGCCATGGTCACTTTCCAAAGTTTGGTGAACCAGGTGTTAAATGGTGCTGAGAGTAAGCCGTGGGCGTACCTGGATGACATTGCCATCTTTAGTACCAGCTGGGAGGAACACTTGTCCCACTTTAGTGAAGTGCTGGGCAGGATACAGAGGGCCGGGTACACTGTTAAAGCTGGGAAAAGCCAGGTGGCCATGGGAGAAGTGGCATACTTAGGGCATGTGGTAGGCCGAGGACAGCTCTGTCATAACCAAATAAAAATAGAGGTAATCCAGGCATAGCCCAGACTAGAAATGCAGAAGCAAGTCAGGAGTTTCCTCAGGACAGAAGTTTGTATCCAATTACAGTGCCCTAATTGCTCCCCTATCTGACCTGGAAAAGAAAAGGATGACAAAGAAAATTATCTGGGGACCAGCCAGTGAAGAAGCCTTTATCAGATTGAAGGAGGCACTGTGCAGTGCTCCTGTTTGACAAGTCCTGACTATAGCAAACCCTTTCTAGTTCAGACTGATGCCTCAGCCATGGGTATTGGGGCAGTACTGGGTCAGACATCCAGCCAAGGGAAGGATCACCCAACAGCATACCTGAGTAAAAAGTTACTTCCCAGGGAGCAGGCATACTCCACTGTGGAAAAGGAGTGTTTTGCCATAGTGTGGACCCTAAAGAAGTTGGAGCCATACTTGTATGGGCAGCATTTTGTGGTACAGACTAACTGCAACCTCCTGGTTTGGCTGACACAGATGGGGAAAAACAATGGTAGATTGCTAAGATGGAGTCTTGATTTGCAAGGTTATGACATGATAATTCTACATAGGGATGGAGCCAAAAACTAGAACTCCGATGGGCTGTCTCATGTCTACAAGGAGTGATCTGATTCGGGAAGCTCATCCCATGCAGGAGATAAAGCCTCCAAATTCAGTCTAGGTGGGGAGGACTGTGACACTTGGACAGCTGGTTCTGATCACTGTATGATTTTTTGTAATATAAAAATATAGTATGCTTGTCTGTCATGAGGAATCCTGGGCCTGGGATGACAACCCCACCCCCCAGGGTTCAACTACAAGCTGTTATCCTAAAAGCCAATAGATAATTACAGGCTAGAAGAGACCTAAATTAATGATCTCCTGTTTATGTGGCTAATTGTAGCTTGCCAGCTGCCAAGATAGATCATAAACTTTTATGATGTTCAGAGGAAATACAGTTAATTTCATATGGTGTTACAAAGCATATTGTACCTCAGTGAGATTTGGCAGAGAGTCATAAAAAGTCATTTGATGTCCTGGAGAGGGGACACTGCTCATAAGATCAAAGAAAATCATTCGAAAAATGAGTTTTGCTGAGGTCACAGAATGTAATTTGCCTTCTGAATAAGACATCCTGTTTGTATGATTTTTTATATTCTCACAGGGAGGAGTTAGGTGACCTCATGCAAAGAGGTTGGCAAAGCCAGTTTTAAAACAGCAGTCTGTTGTCCACTAAGGGACACACATGTTTGGACTCTGAAAAAAGCAACATCAGGCACTGTTAGGAGATAAGTATACATTAGAAAAGACAATTCTAAGTGTACCGTGGTAGGTGATTTTGTCTGCACTTTTAAACCTGTTTTTAAGTGATTTGTATGTTTTGTGATATATGGTTCTGTTTACATTTTACATTTTATCTATTTTTAAGTAAACTTCTCATTTTTAGAGACTACTTGGTGTGCCTTTGAAATTCTTTATTTGACAAGTGAAACATGTATGGTTAAAGCTGACACTGGGCATAGCTTACTGGTTTACCAAACTGGAAAAGGTAAGAGTTTATTCTGAGGTCTTTAATGGAGTTTTAAGGGTTCATTTGGTACACCTGGTTAGATGCCCATAGGCGAAAGATATCTGGCCCCCCAAAGTGCAGAATTATCTGAGCCTATACATTGGGTACGCTAGCAAGAGGTTCACAGTTTGAATCCCTCCAGAACTTGAGACCAAAGTTTGATTCAAACCCACAAAACAGATAGGAGGGTTACCCTGTTCTGTTAACTGTTCACAATACTGCACTTGGAGGTTGGCACTGTGGGAGCAGAGGGCCGGACCTGCTAAGTGGGGTTGTGACACAAGGTATCCAACATCATCACTGATCATTCTGAAGTGATGAGTAATGGTACTGCATGCATTGGAAGGGGTGTGGAGCTGGACCAAACATCAGTTTTCAGTTGGAATTATGGGTCAGCAATGAAGCAGAATTTTTGCCATTTCCACCTCAGAGTTCTCCATGCAGATGATCATTGGAGGAGGTGATAGGGTAGGGTGGTAGGGGAGCAGAGAATCCCAGACAAGCTATCCTCATTGACACTAAAATGTTTAATCTGTCATGTTTCTTATTTTTCTTCTTCCTCAAATAAATTGTGGTGTAATGTTGATTATTGTACTGTTCCTGTTTTATTTTTCTCTTTTTTTCCTACATTGCAACTGCAACCTCCTTGTTCTATGGCTACTTCTTTCAACTTGCTTGTATGCTATTGTCAAAACTAGTTTTATGCTAGTGTCAATTATTTTTTGTACTTGCATTGGAATGTCTTCCTGTATTGTTGTATTGTACCCTCCCGGGTCGTGCCTGAAAATAGTCATTGCTGTGGCTAGTGCACTTACCCGGTAAACAAAAACTAAATAAATGAATAAAAATAAATATCAGGGATCATACTTACCACCTATGCTCTCCATGAGCCAAACACCAGACTTCCTGATTGATACTCAAAGGGAAATGCCACAGAGTGCAGCCCTGCCCCTGCCCCCTGCTAGCCTCCCAACCCAACTGCTTGTGTACGTTAGCTGGAGAAGTGGGATTAGATGGGGAGGGCCATGAGCACAGTCCTGCTCAGGAAGGATTTTATGATGCCACAAGGTGCTCTGTACATTATTTTTAATTTTTTTTATTGTTTATTGTATTGATATTTTGGAATTATAAACCTTTGATTTAGAGACTCCTTTACAAAGGCTTTATGTCATAAAAATCAGACAGAAAACAACATTGAAATAAAAAGTGCATATACATATTCACGTGCGAAAATTAGAAACATGGTAGCAGCAGGATCAACTTTATAAACAAGTGCCACAGTACAAAGATGCCCACATTATGAGCAGAGGGGTCACACCATAATTTACACTCTACATTTGCTTTTTGTCTTGGGTCCTGAATTGGGATCTCCATTGTCTTAATGGGACTTTTACAGCAGTTATACTTTGTGAGGGGAAACTGTGTATCATGACCATTAAAAAGTAGTGGAGGGAGCATCATGGTGAATGGCCAAACGAGCTGCCATGTCCGTGCTTACGGCATTGTTTTGAATGTGACTCCATCTTGTGGGGCTACATCAATGGCTCCATTGGACCTGCCTATCCCCACTCTCCAGCAATATTGCTCTCTATTGCTTTTGTATGTTAGTCCTAGATCTTGGACAATGTTTAATGAGTTAAACATATTTAAAGTTAAAGCTACAGTATTAGATACCAGGCAAGGATATCTAGTAGTAAGGCGTGAGTGGGCGGATTGAGGTGGATATAGGCCTAGTAGCCACTGCAAACCCTTAAGGCAAAGTAATTTGAATATGGAGATACTGAGGTCTGAGGTGTGGCCTAGTGCTGGGTTACGATTTAGAGTAACTGGAGGGCTGGTGGGTGATGGCATAGCCTACAGTCTCTGGGGGATAGATGGTACAGACCTGTGGGAACAAATCAAAGGGTTTAAATGCTCAAACAGTTATTCAAAACACAGTTATTTGCTAAAAGTCTATGTTGATGTTATTAAATGATACTTTTTTATACTAACTTTCTGTAAGTTGGCAAAACAGTTAAGTAAAATTTACCTTAATTTTCACTTTGAAATTGTGTCAGCATCGTGCTTCAAGATTGTCCAAGTCTCACATTCCTGTGGTCTCCTGGATCAGCCCGGTGCAGTCCCTCTCTCTCTCTCCCTACACAGATCCCACAGCTATTTGATTGGTGAGATAATGCTAAAAGTTCCAATGTGTACCCAACTCAATAGCTGTGGGTGGCAATAAAGGCAAAGAACCTACTAGTGTTGCAGCCCTGAAGTTATTATAATGTTTGGAGCATGTAATGAGATTGTTTGTGATATTCTTAATTCTCTCAATAGATTGATTGTACATACACTAACACATCTATTACTTCAAATCAGAACAGAGCAGTATGTGGAGCAGTCACTCAGGCAGTGAATAGAATGGAATGTGAAGCACAAGTGCAGGAAGTCACCAATAGACAGGCTGCTGTAACATCATGTAAGGATAGTATGTACAGCAGATGAAGTAAATAACATTTTGTACTTGGTCACTGTGTTTCAGTAGTGTCATCCAGGCTTCTGGAATATAGTGTACTGTACAATGTGTAGAACTAGGGAAAATTCTCCAAATTCAGTCACTAAGTGGATCTTGTGGACTGCAGACAGATTGCACATGGAATTACAGGTCTTCTACTCCATTTTAATATTGCCATTACATTTTTGATTTTCAATTAATGAGAGTTCTACAAAATTCAAAGTTAGCAATAAATCACCAGTCAAGTATTTATAATTGTTTTAACTTACAGTTGCCTTATTAGTTCAGTATTATGCAGTATCCCACAACTTAGCCATTACCATAACAATTTCTGATAGTTCAAAGTAGATATAATGTAACATAAAAAATATATATTTACTAAGGTATTATGAAACTTAGACGTATTACTCAAAAATGTATTTAATGCTTATTATGCTTAGGCAGAAGGTAGCATACTGAATAAACTTTAGAGAAGTTTGGCTTTAAAGATAAGACAGAAGGCAGGGAAAACAAGCACAAATACCACTTCCAACATTGAAATACAGCAGTAAGCACATTGCAGGAAAATGTTAATTCTGAAGATCTTGCACTAGAAGTCTCACACAACCTGTCCATTTCTAACACTACAACAGCTGCAGATTGTGTAGTTTCTTTGCATGTACATTTTTCAACCTCTGATAATCCTATGCTCACAGTACAAGAACCAGCATCTGTTTGTGAAAGTCCAGATGTATTACCAGAAATTGTGCCCACTACTGATGCAGAGGACAGTGACATTGGTCTGCTTGTTCAAGGCTCAGTGACTGACAGTGACAAACTTGAAGCTTTAACAAGGCACTGGATACCACCCAAAATCTACATTTTCCCAGTTCACCAAGGCATTGGTGAAAAGTCAAAAAATCGAAAAATGGATTTCAGTCTTTTGAAGGAATCCTTCATTCATTATTCCAGACATCAGGATGATCTGTACTGTGCCCATGTTTCCTCTTTTGTCATAGTAAAGACACTACACTTGTCAGAAAACCATTAAAAAACTGATCAAATGCATCAAAGGTACAGTAATAGACAGACACAAAAGAACAAAGGAACATCAGATAGCTCTGTGTCATGCAGATGGCTTTAATGCAATAACACAACGTGGAAAACCTATCATATGCCAACAACTGTCCAGAGCTTACCATAAAACATTAAACATATTTTGTCTCAGATAATCAAATCAGCAATATTTTGTGGTCATTGAAACATCCCTCCTACTTGGTCACATACCTGAAAAAAGTAATTTTATGGCTATCTTGCATCATGTTGCTGAAACTGGAAATTATCTTGTTTTACTTATACATCTAAATAAATCACATCATAAACATTCTACCTATCTGTCAATGGCAACTCAAAATGAGTTAATGCATTTTATCAGAATGCAGATTCAAAGAAAATAATTACAGCTGCCCGGAAAAGTGGCTTTTGGGCATTCATGGCTGATGAGACTAAAGATTGCAGTAAGAAAGACCAAGCAGCAATTTTTATTTGCTTCATTGAAGGAAGTGAAGCTGGTTACTACCCATGAGGACTTCACTGAATTCATTTAAGTTCATTCCTCTACTGCCAAGGACCTTGCCAAAATATTTTAGCAAGGATTAATGCATGCTGTCTGGTTATTACTAAACTACAGTACAAGCTCAAGGGTATGATTCTGGGAGCAATACTGTATGCCTGGGCAATATTGTGGAACACAACAAATGATTCAAGAAGTGTCTCCTTCTGCTGTTTATTGCATTAGCAAGGGTCGTAGTTTAAATCTTGTTATTGTTCATGATTGAACAATCCTCTGTAAAAATATGTTGGGAACAGCCAACAAAGCAATTTTAAATACAAACTGTAGTGAAAATGACACATTTACCTAGAAGAACCCTAAGAGTTCCATGACCTAATAGACACAGAAGATGGTGAACTGAATTAAGGTGATGGTATTGAAATTCCAAGAACAGGTGATACTAGATGAATCAATCATGCCAATTCACTAAGGAAACTTAGGGATACATTCATAACAGTAGTATCCACAGTAGAAAAGGTCTCGAAGTTTGAAAGCAATGTTGTCAGAATTGTATATTAACATACTAACATACTAAAATGCCAGCAGAATAGGCCTAACAGTCTTTTGTGTCTGCTCGTTTGGTCAGCCCCCACCCTGGGAGCTAACCTTGCTGCCCCCCTTGCCTTCTCTGGCTTCTCTCTTCCCAGTTCTGGATATTCTTGCTACATTGGATTTTGCTTCCAGAACCCTTCCCCTGTACCTGTCCCAACCCCGCTTGAACTCCTTCACCGTCTCTGCCTCCACCAGCCCCCTAGGCAGTGCATTCCATGGCTCCACCACCCTCTCAGTGAAGTAGCACCTCCTCCTTTCGCCCCTGAATCTTCCCCCCCTCCAGCTTCCAACCATGCCCTCTAGTGGCCCCTCCTCCTTCCTTCAAAGCACCTTGACTGCTCCTCCCCTATTTACCCCCTTCATGTACCTGAAGACCTGTATCATGTCCCCCCGGTCCCTCATCTCTTCCAATGTGTATATATTTGGCTATTCGAGCCTCTCCTCATAGGTCCTGTCCCCCAAGCCCCAAATCATATTGGATGCCCTCCTCTGGACCCTCTCCAGGAGTTTAATGTCCCTCTTTAAGTGTGGCCTCCAAAACTGCATGCAGTACTCGAAGTGCGGCCCCATCAAGCAGTTATGCAGAGGGAGAATCACTTCCCTCCTTCTGGAGGTGATCCCCCTAGCGATGCATCCCAGCATCCTGTTAGCCTTGGCTGCTGCCCTCCTACAAGTCTCCGGTTGTTCATCTTGACCACCACCCCAGGTCCCTCTCAGCCATCTAGACTTGTAGCATTTCTCCCCCAGGGTGTACACTTGACCTGGGTTTCTAGCCCCAGGTGCAGTACCTTGCATTTCCTGCATTGAACCTCAGCTTCCACTTTCTAGACCATCTTTCCAGAGCCTTCAGGTCCCACTATATTCATTATATTCATTGACTAAATTCAGGTACATCATCATGCTTGTAATTGTAGGTGATATTCTTCAATATTTGTTTCACTTCGTTTGTTTATTCAGAAAACTTCTTGTGATCCACTTGAAATGGCTTAAGAGGTGGAAAGTCTTGTACAGACTCTCTCAGATTGTAGAAGCGATCATTACTTCCAAAATTATTCATAGAAGCAAGTAACCTTGATGCTAAAGTCTTTCTAGAACCTTCCTTGCCCCCACTATGTGGGCTCCAGATCCATTATAGCAATGCATCATCAAGCACTTCTGTGGAACACTACAAAAGGAACTTTTTTTACTCATCTATTGATCACTTATTATGAGAACTTCAGGAAAGATTTCTTTTTTTTTTTTGTGATTTACTATTTTTCCCGTCACCCTGTCTGGCCCTTATTTTCTCTGATCCTTCCAGCTCCATCCCCAAGCATCCCCCAGGACTTACCTCCATCCCCCAATCCCCCCATGTCTTATATTCATGGCTGGGGATGTATGGTAGGGAAGGAACCTAAGTTGTCAGGAGGGGAGCCTGTGGAGGTCATCAGTCATCCTGCCAGCCAAGGTGTTTTTCTCCATTGTTCTGTCCTCCTTTAATTGTCACTTTATCCCTCCCCCATAGGGACAATGGTGTTAGGACTATGTCCCCTGCATGAGTATGCAGGTGCATGCTCACATGATATGCAGTGCATGTGTCCCTCTCTCCCCATGTCTCGCTCACCTTACCACCCACATATCTGTAGGTGGCAGTGCTGCAGTGAGACATGGCATCCTCCCTTCCCGGGAGAGGAGAGTGTCCTGTGGAATGTGCGATCCCCTCCCTCTCCCTCTCCCTCTCCCTCTCTGGTCGACCCCCTGCACCCTGAGTCTGCTACTGAGCATTGGTCACTGGTGCGGCAGGAGGTAAGACATTCAGCACCTCAGTCCTCCATGACACTGAGCTATCAGGAAAGACTTCTTTTTTTTTTAAAACTTAGTTTTTATTAGGTCTTTAACATATTATTCAACAATCACACAGATAATAGTATTCTTGATAAACATTGACAATACCATACAATCATTTCAGAGTTATGACAGTGTTGGTATCTTCCCAGAGAACTGAAGGCAGATCTGTACATGGAGAAGATCCCCACTGAAGGTTTTTTAAGCATCTAAATTGCCCACAAATCTACAGTCCAGGAGAAGACATCCATGGTCAATCTGTTTGCAGTTTGCACTTTCCAATAAGAACTATAAAAGATGAAGAAGAAGAATCAGCATTTATATAGCACTTTTCATACACAATGTATCCCAAAGCACTTTACAAGCAATGCTAGACTGGTAGTGAAGTGACTGAATGTGTAGTGGCAGCCATATCACACATCAACACCCACACATGATCCGGTTTATGGGAAAGGGAATGTTAGCCAGGACACCAGTAATGTCCCCAACTCTTTGTGAAAAGTTCCCTGGGTTCTTTTACTTCCACCTGGACACCACCAGGACAGCACAGGATGGGTAGAAGGGACCTTGGTTTAATGTATTATCCAATGGATGCTGACCCCAGCAGTACAGTATCCCCAAATACTGCACTTGGATGCCAGCATTTAGGTATGAGTCCAGTCCTGGTGGGGATGAGAACCTGCAAACTTCTGGTCCAGAGATGGATGTGCTACCAACTAAGCCACACTGACAATAAGTCTTTTTTTCAAACTAAAATAAAAAGCAACGAACAGCAAATAGACTGTACCATAACAGAAAATGAATTAACTACTGATTTAATAAACCAGTGTGTGTAGTGCATCCTATGTCATCAATGATCTAACATTTGATTTTACTAAATACATGATATCTCAGATAACAAAATAGGTGAGTGAGTGGATGAGTAGGTGGGTATGTGAATGGGTGCATTAGCAAAGGGCTTCATATAGAAGAAGGAAGGTAGGAGGAAGGTTGCCTAAGTTTTAGGTTTATGCAATAGAGGCCCACCCACCACCTCAGGTTCCTCCATTAAGTGCCATGGCTACAATGCACAGATATTAATACCTAGCAAACTTCAGCACAGTGATGATATCAGCATTCAAGAATTTTCAAGGATTTGAACTACTGTAGATAACACATCATCAAATGACAAATTTTGTAGTGAATTTACTAGATGGAATGCTAAGTTGTCAGATCACAAAAATTCTATTAAGTTGCAATTGATACTGATCAACACCCTAGATCATATTGACACAGGATTCTGCCAAAACATCAATAAAGTACTGATAACTCTGGCAGTTAAGCTGGTGAGTGTGGCTACACAAGAACAAAGCCTTAGTTGTCCAAAACATGTAAAAAACTACTTACACTCAACCAGGAAACAGAATAGGTTTACAAGTTATGCACTCATGAACTTGCGCTCTGACATTTACATCAATGTTAATGAAGTCATTCGAGGCTTTCTTCTTTGTAGTGGAAGGCAAATGTCTGTCTTGCTTGATTCTTCATGTACTGGCAATATCGGATGATATAATTCACCTGAATTATCTTACTCTTATCCAGATCATTGTTTTTTTTTTTTTTTATGATTGGCTTGCATTGCAATGTTCTGTATTTCATTCATTGGTTGCTCATGAGATAAAGACACATGAAGAACTTTGCTTCTCTTATGCTCCTTACTGGCCAATCCTTCGGGTTACCTAGGACCGTCCCAGCACTCTGCCCTGTCACCAATCACCACCCCACATTGCAGCTCTTCCTGGGAAGCCCATCATAACCATTCACTGAATGGGTCCCCCTACAGAGGGGAAGGCAACAGTGGGGTTGGCCAGCACACTATTCTTACCTCGTCCCAAGGTGCTGCTGGGTGGCCTGGTTCTGTTCAGGCCTTCACAGCAGTGGGAGCTGCAACTGTAATCCAGTTGGCCAGGGAGCTCCATTTCCCATTTTATCCCCTGGAAGCATGGCATGCAACTGATGTCAAGGCACACACCAACGTCCGTCATGCTCTCTATGTGGTGGTTGCCTGATGCTTTGCTGTTTCCTAAGCCTACTCCAGGGGTCAATAAGCACGAAGCTGCAGAACCTCCCTCCCCCTGGGAGAAGGCGAGCAGTCATCAGATGCTCAAGCCTTCTCCCGCCGGCTGGCCTTCCAGCACCTGAGTTTGTTCCCAAACCAAGGTCACTGGCATCTCAAGCAGAAATCCAACCACTGTGCCGATAGGCTGACATACACTTCTTCTTTTTTAAAAAAATTCAAACTCGGGTTATAGAGTGGTTAATGATCACACTGATACCGAAACTTTTCATAAATGTAAGATACATGCAGATTTGTACTATATCTACAAAAAAAAACAGCATTAGCATTTCAAAATCCATTATTGCAGTTCTTCTACAAATTGACTTGAAGGCGTCAGACATAATAGCATCATCAGAGTGACTTGCACATAGATAATCTATAGTGCTAACTTGTTCCCCTGCATTTAAAGTCTGTACACTTGTTTCACTAAAATTATCAAAGTCACGACTTGACATGAGTTTTATATTTACCAATGCACATGAGGCCACATAGTTTTGGATAACCTGCTGAACATTTGGAATCTAAATGCAGTTTAGCCTGCACTGTCTTATTTTTAGGATATATCATATTGACTATTTTTTCTTACACAAATTACACAATATAAACTGCAGGATTTAAAAATTGCTGCCCGTTGAACATCAGAAAGGTGTACTTGTATTTTTAAATTGTGTGACAAAACTGCACTTTGCAGTTTAATTTTTGACTAAGTGTGTAATGTATACAATATACAGTAAGTAAAAACTAGCAGAACATATTAACGACTGCTTTTTTAAATTCAGTTATAGTGACTAGCGAGACATTAAGTCACTCAGGTGTTACCACCATGTCATGATTTTTCTTCAGTTTTACATGTGCTGATTTTATATTAGTACTACAAGTAACAACTTCAAATCTGAAATGATATTACAAAACAGTTTCCTAGCTTTTGTTGGCGACAGTTACACCAGTCAAAATTGTCTTATAGTTAACAAACATGTGGTCCTTTTAAATCCATACTAATTTGCAAGGTCCTTTCCAGTGGTCATTAATCCTTCCTTAATTGATGGCAGGGTCCTTGCCAGACCCACTAGTAGACATCAAGTGATTATACTGTTACAAAAAACAGTCTTTCCTTGTCTTGGAGCACTAGGAATCCATTATCACAATAGTTTACGTTAATAGTGAAGTTTGCCCTTTCTTTCACACTGTAATCAGTTTTCCATAACCCTCCAGCTGCTGGCAGTACATTATAATATGGTAAGAAAAACGTTGATCTCTGTTTCACACTTCAGTTAATCAAATTATTCCTACTAGATATAATGTTGCATATACTGTTAGGAAATGGGATACTAAATAATGATTATCTACCTTAGAATTCATTGTAAATTGTAAGCACTTTTACTATAGAGATTAGAATTTAGATGAATATATATTCATCTAATTATCTGTACTCTCTAATTGTAATTGCAGTAAATGATGCCTATGTATAGTGCAATAACAGTTACAGAGTAAAGAAAATTATATGAATCTTAGTTTAAAACTGTTTAAAAAAAATAACTAAGTGATTTGTGAATGTAAGTGGAGTAGAGAGTGTGCAATGAATGAATAAAATAGAAATGTCCTGCTATATTTATAGAACATCAGAAACCCTGTTCTGAACAGTAACATTTTAAATGATCGTTCTTAAGCATTTAAACAGCCATGAGTACTTAGTTACTATGCACTCATCATTGATGAGAACATCGAAGTAAGGACAGACCTGCTAGGGCGCTTCACCAGTAGATGCCAAAATCAAAATGTGCAGTCTGTCTCGGTCACCAGGGGTCAGCAAAGAAAAGAGTGATATGTAAACAGGACATGGTAGCAGGGCACTGAATACTCCTGCAATTGATCCCAAACTGCACCAGAATGCATCAAAATGAAAACATTTTCTAGGAGTCTAAGCAGTCTCCAGATCTCCAGAGTATTGGGTAGAAATTAAAAGAAAACAATCACTGGAATTTGATTGTGGGGGTGTGTCATAGGCCTCCTGATATCAGAACAAATGAACATAACCTTTTGTTTCAGAATATAATCACTTTAAATCTAAGGATATCATTTTATTGGGTGACTTTAATACACCTGGTTTAAATTGGGAGACACATACACCACTTACTTTCCACCTACAAACATTTTTAGAATTATGTATGTCCAATGGTTTGCAACAAATGGTTACCACAGAGGTAAACTACTGGTTATTACTAGAGGTAAAATATACCTGATTTGGTGATATCTAAGATAAAATCCATAATCTTGAGATTTATGAGCCTTTGCTCAATGGCGATCATAACGTCATAACCTTTTCCTTGGAGATCTCCATTAATAGAGAAATGGGTATCACTGTAATCAAAGGCATCAGAAATGCTGACTTCAGTTCAATGTTGGCAGAACTTTACAGTTGGGACTGGACAACAAATATTTATTTATTTAATTTAAACAGTTGGTAACCTGGAAAGGCACACTGAGTCGGGGCTCTATTACAGGTGTGACCCGGGGCCGGGATTTGGATTACATGCAAATTTGCATAAGATACACACACTTAGAAAATAGACATAGTTTCCATGGGTTGCAGTAGCAGGTGTTACCATAGTACAGTTTGGTTAATCAGCAATATAGCTGTAAAAAGACAGCACAGTGGAATATACAGTCAAAACAGTGATTATTTGGCAGCTCAATCATGGGTCATAAGCTCAGTTTAGGTCAGATGAGGAAATGCATGGTGAGGAATCTACAGGAAGAAAGTACATCTAGAAAGTAGTAGGAAATGAGAGGTAGTCATCTGGAGCATAGGCATGAGGGTGAAAGAAGAAAATTAAGTTGATTTTTACAGATGGCATGGGAGGAGGAGCTGGTGATAGAGGGGCTGAGTCTGTTCCACAAACTTGGCAGCCGGAAGGAAAATACAGCAAGGCCAGATGAGGAAGATGGGCTGGGGATGCTAAACGAGCATTCATTTCTTTGCCTCAGCTGATGTGGTGCGATGGTGGTGGGAGAGAGAGAGAGACAGTCGGACAGACAGGAGGGTAGCATGTTGAACCAGAATCTAGATATATGGTTTAGGGAGTAGATATACCACCTGTGTGACAGCGGGGCAAATCTGAGGTGAGAATAAAGGTCACAGTGATGAGTTCTGAGTAGAGATGCTGTGAATTTAAAATCCACCAGCGAACTGAAGCGAAGTGGCCACTTCGCGTTGGCACTTCACTACGCAGAGTGCCCCACAGGAAAGGCTCACTTAGCCTTGTTATTATCACTTTGCATTGTCATTCTGCCTTAAAATGTGAAAACAAGGTGGAGCGACAACAATATTGGACAGTATTCCACCCACACAGTCACCAGAATCCAAATGTGCATCCCCAAAGTGCTACTGCCTTGTGTCCAGAAACTCCCAGTGCTGATGAAGTGAAATGAGAGTGTAACAAGAAATGCAAAGTCTCCCAGAATTAATGGTGCACTCAGTCATGTGTGCTGTGGTCAGATCACACAGAGTCACCAGAATTAATGTGCATCCCCAAAATGCTACTGTCCAGTGTCAAGAAAATTCCCCAGTGCTGTTGAAGTGAAATGAGAGTGCAACAAGAAATGCAGTCTTCCAGAATTATTGGTGCCATGCAAATGCACAGACAGATTAAGATTGCACTGCACACTCAAGGGATGCTTATGAAAGGCACAACAACACTCCACAGTGCTCACAAGTCACACATCCAAAGCTGAAAAAAATATGTTTTGCCAGTTGGGGGATTAGTGCATGGCAGTAACAATCCATTACTAGTAAAGATACCACAAAGCAGTATAAAAAATGAATGCAGGTGCAGTAGATAGCAGGTTCACACTGCTGTAATTACTCTGTAACACAATAAAAGGTGTCTGTTTTAATGGCATGCATTGCACACACACTCACACATGCACACTCAAGTAATGCGTAGCAAATAGAAAACCTTTAGTAATATAACCAAAGGTTTTAAATAGACAAATTGTACACTGCTGCACCACTACAATCAGCAAAAAATTTCAAGAATTACTGAAAATATTACTGTGGGTACATTAACACAGTTATACAAAGAAAAATATAACCAAAGCAGAAAGACTGCCTTTTCTCCCAGTTAATCTCCCTACACCACAACACACCCTCTCCCAAAGCATACTTCACTGTACACAGATTGACTATTCTAAATTAACATTCAAAATCCACACACAACAATAAACACTCAATGATATGAGCACAGAAGGGTTTTCTACAATCGATGTACTAAATTTTGAACAAAATATTACTCAAAAGGTATTTTAAACAGCTTTGAGGTTTGAATCACAGAGCTTTGAGGGCAAACTGTCTCCAGCTACCACTGCACACACACAATGCAGGCCAGAACTGAGGCTGTGCCAAACAATCTAGAGGCCAAAGTTGTGAGTGAAGTACTCACTCACATTGTTGAGTTCTCTGCAGATTCCACATTACTCAGTGAATCACTTCATGGAGCAAATTGGAGCCACTTCACCCACCACTACTTACAGTACTGTAACTCACATGCTGTATGGGAAGGAATGCGCATCCTATGGCTGTACTTCCCCGATATGCTGTAGCACAAAACTCCCAGACTTAAAAAATGCTTATTGAGTACAATGGTGGAGTGGTGAAGCCTAGAAAGATACTGCAAAACATGCTTACAATGCATCCAAGTAACTAGTAAAAAAATGAATGTTGTGATTCGTGATGTGATCGTGACTCGTGATTTGTGACCATGATGATGAAGAACATGATTTGGTGTCGACGGTGTGAGATAACCAATAGGAAAACTGTATTGGGAATGCAAATGCCTACGGCTGTACTTTCCCAATGAGTTGTAGCACAAACTCCACAACTTAAAAACGCTCATTAATGAGTACAATGGCAGGGTGGTGAAGCCTGGAGAGATACTACAAAACAAGGTTATAATACATCCAAGTACCTAGTCAAAAAATGAGTGTTGTGATTTGTGACGTGATTGTGAATCATGATTCATGACTACATTTGTGACTGTGATGATGAAGAACGTGATTCGGTGTCGACAGTGTGAGATTAACAATATGGAACTGTATTGGGAAGGGAACGCAAATGCCTACAGCTGTACTACCCCCATGAGCTGTAGCACAAACACCCTGACTTAAAAGCACTCATTAATGATTACAATGGTGGGGTGGTGAATCCTGGAGAGATACTACGAAACAGGGTTACAATACATCCAAGTACTACAAAAAAAATTTATGTTGTCATTCATGACGTGATCGTGAATAGTGATTTGTGACTGCATTTGTGACCGTGATGATGAACAACGTTATTTGTATCATAAGTGACTCGTGATGATGGTCCTGAATTAAAAACGCATATTAATGAGTACAATGTTCAAGCAGAATTATGCACCACACCTGTCCAGTACTCTGAAGGGAAGCCAAAGAAACAACTGTGACTTAAGTTACAGATGGAGATTGGGCCCTAAAGAGATGCAAATGCACAGACAGATTAAGATTGCACTGTGCACTGAAGAGATGCAGACACAAAGGCACAACACCTAACCAGTGCTCACCATCAGAAATTCAAATCTGGAAAAAATACCTTTGCAGGTTGGGGTGGGCCGTGGGGGAAGGGGCAGAGTACTGCACTGCTGCAGTAACAGTCACTAATACTAGTACCAGTAAAGATACCACAAAGAAGTACAAAAAGCACACAGCTACAGTGGATAGCAGGTTCACATTGCTGAAATTACTATGTGGCACAATAAAAAGTGTCTGATTTGATGACACGCATTACACACGTACTCACACTCACACTAAGTAAGGCATAGCAAATTGAAAACTTCAGTAATATAACCACATATTTTAAACAAACTAAAATTTATGCACTGCTGCACCACAACAATCAGCAATAAAATGGAAAGAATTTTTGAAAATATTACTGTGTGTACATTAACACAGTTATACAAGAAAAATATCACCAAAACAGAAAGCACTGTCTTTTTCTCCAAGTTAATCTACCTACACCACAGATACGCCCCTCCCCAAAAGCACACATCCACTGTCTCTCAGTACACAGACTGAATGTTGTACATTAACATTCAAAATCCACACACAAGCAATAAACGCTAGATGATATGAGCACAGGAGAGTTTTCTATAATCGATGAACTAAAGTTTCAGCAAAAAAAAAATGACTTAAAAAGGCTTTTTAACAGCTTTTAGAAGGTTTGGATAGCAGAGCTTTCAGAACAGATTGTCTCCTACAGCTTCCTACACACTACCCCAAAATGAGGCTGTACAGAACAATCTTGAGCCCATGTCACTTGAAATCCCATGAATCACTGCAAAATTTGCATTTGGAACTTAAAACAATGCAAAGTGAGGAGTACATTGTTTTCAATGTACTTCGCAAGAAATAATTGGAGTAGTGGTTTGGGAAGGCAGAGTAATGCAAAGTCATTGTTTTCAATGGATTTCGAGTTACCTATTATGATGTGAAGTACTCCGTTTTGCATTGTGGAGCACTCCACTCATTTGCCTTCACTCCGTGAATCACTTCATGGAGCGAATTGGAGCCACTTCACCCATCTCTACTTACACATACATGTCCCAGTTGTGGTTACATATAGCACACTTGTCTCAGACTGCTATAATATATAGCTGCTCTTTGGCAACAAATGCCTGCAAATTTGAGAGTCTGTACCCCAGACATCTGGCATTTGTGCTCATGACACTCCAACACCCTTTGCTTGGATTTATTTGTTTTTTTATGTTCTTGCTACCTATTTTAGTTTTTGCTTTTGCTAAGCAGAGGCCTGCTAGGCCCCATGCAGTTGTGATTATATTAAACTCAACTGAGCTGCTGCCCATTTCTTGTTGAAATTTTCCTGGATGTGTTGTGCAAATCTCCTCGCCAACACTATGTACCCTCCTTATTAGGACACATGCCCTATGTCTTAAAGAACTGCCATCCTTTCCAAGTTAGGCCACAGTCTCCAAGGAGCTGAAATCCATAATTTTTACATCTCCCTTTAATCCATACTTTGAGCAGATATAGATATAACTGTTCTCTGTTATTCAGGTGTCATCAAAGTAGTGCCTCTGAGAATGTTACCACATCTGCCCTTGCTTTGATTATACTTCCCAGAGCATGAAAGCTTACCTTTTCCTCCTCCATACTCCTTTTACTTAAACAAATTGTTCCCTCATGCACTTTTAAATTTGGTTACCTCCAACTGTCCCCTGTAAGTTCCAATACCATAGATCTAGGTCCATCTGCTGTATCTTCAGAGTAACAGTGCACAACCTCTTGCACATCCAAATTGAGATTCACCTCCCTTCCTGTCCCCAGTTACTAATATTTTTTTCCTATCAACTTTTCTTACTACTTCCTTCATTATAGTCCCTCCCTTAGATGATATCTGCACCTCAAAGGTGCTTGCTCTTGTCCCCATTGCCTTCTAATGACCTTTCCTCATGAACAAGGGTGGAGAAAATTTTCAAATCCTACCCAAAAACTGATTTTGTGCAAGTGTGAAAACACATTTTGGCCAGGATTTGAAAAATGACAGCTGTCACATATATGAAGTAGTGTGAAAAATGACTACATTGAAAATTTAGGGTCAAAATATTAAAAATTACCAACGTTATGAGTGTGCATTGAAAAATGTCAATATATGCTCATAACTTTGTTTTATAATATTTTACCCCAAATTTTCAACATAGCCTTCTTATGACCCCACATAGCCTTCTTTATTACCTCACCTCATGAACAAGGACAGAAAACATTTTCAAATCCTGCAAGAAAGTTGATTTTGTGCCATAAGAGAGAAAACACATTTTGGCCAGGATTTGAAAAAATGACAGCTGGCACATTCAAGAGGTGGTTATGGAAATATGGCTACGTTGACATTTTTTGGTGAAAATGCAAAAAATTACCAACGTTGTGAGTGTGCATTAAAAAATGTCAATGCAAACTCATAACTTTGTTTTTTAATATTTTACCGAATATTCAACACAACCTTCTTATAACTTCACCTCATGAACAAGGGTGGAGAAATGTTTGATTCCTGCCTGAAAGATGATTTTATGCAGTGACCAAAAATCACTTTTGGGATGGTTTTGAATAATTTCACTGCTATTGTTCATGAGGAAGAGTTCAAAAAGGCCATGTTGAAAATTCATGGAAAATATGCAAAATGGCCACATTATGAGAACAAGTTTAACACCTATTGAAATACATTGAACAGCATATCTGATTTCCTCAGTTTCCTGTCTGGCATTGAAGAGTGAAGACGTGTCTCCAGTCCAGAGAGGATTATGGTGCTGGACCCAGGGTGCACAATAAAGGGGTGTGAGGGGGTGTGGGATGCTGGGTGCTGAGTGGAAGGGTCAAGTGAGGGGAGGGTAATGGTGGTGGCTGTGACAGACATCAATAGACAGTTCTCTATTGTACAGGGTGTATAAAAATAAAGTCTATGAGTGACAGTTTTCTTTATTTTAGGTACCAACACTGGGGACTGGGCACCCTATTCACAGTGTTATGTTTAGCAGCATCAGGTGTGGGCTCCCTGGTGTTGCACAATAAAAACAGATGGGTGGGTGTTAGTAGCCAGCAGCAGGAATTGGGCACCCCAGTGTCAGAAAATGAATAGGCACTTAGTGGGAGAGTTGGGGGGAGGGTAACAGACATTGATGAACAGTTTTCTTTTTTAGAGGGTGTATAAAAATAAACAGTAAAAGACTTCTACTGATGGTTTTCTTTATTTCAGGTACTGACAGTGGGGATTGGGTACCCCAGTGTCAGTGTTATGTTTGGTGGCACCAGGGGTGGGCTCCCCGGTGTCACACAATGAAAACATGCTGAGTTGGGGGTAGTAGCCGACCCTAGGGTCTGGGCACCTGTTGTTGGAAAATTGACAGTAAGAGGTGGGAGGGATTGTGGGATGGTTTTCTTTATTTCAGGTTGTGTTGTGGGGGGACCACAGCAGGTTGATCAGGGTGCTGGTCAGCTCTGCTTGGTGAATCGCTTTATGCAGATTGATGGAAAAAGCTGCTCTATGATTGGGCTGACTCTTTCCTTCGAACTACATGAAGTTTTCACCCAGCAAGACCAGAACAGTGTCATGATCAGTCTGGCTGATGATTGGTCTGACACTGATGAGACCCTTGCAGACTGCCTTGCATTGGACCAATAGTGACACATCTATCAAAACCCAACTATCATACCACTATGCTTGCTTTGTACTCAAACATAAGAGTGAATATAAAAAAGCTATATAGCCCAATTTTAAAAACTATTGGGAATGGCACAAGGGGCTTGTGTCAAGGAGAAATGGCTCAAGGAGCTCCTTGTGCCACACCTTGCATGAGTACTGATTTGCATAATGCAGCTGGCACCACTGGGGTGGTTGGCAGTACCTGCTGGGCTTGCCATCTTTGCGATGGCATCACCAGTGTGTCATGACAGAAAGGGTCTTGTGCCATGGTGGGGTTCAATACTGATTCATTTGAATTTTAAAAGCCACCCCAATGGGTGCATGGACTTGCCATTAGACCATCCTATAGCTTGTCTAACCAGCTCTGTGCCACTGCTGCAGCCCTCACTGGGTGGGGAAACACTGTCCCCCATGGGACAGCACCCATTATCCCTGACACCTGCCAGACCACCACTGGGTGGCGGTGGTCCATGGCAGGTCAAAGCCTGCAACTGACCCATGGTGATGCTGTGCATCTGCCCCCCCACTGGCCCACACTGTCCCTGCCATTGCCCTGTCAGGGGTAGTTTTCACCCCTTCCACACCCTGCCTGACCCATCTCACCCCTTCCCACAAGTCAGAGCTTGCCCTGTATGCCCACAAGCCACCAGTGTAACTGGCCAGTGGGTCCCTTCTGGCTATCTGTGCACCAGTCCATGTGCTCCTGTCAACAGGGTGCCAAAATAGCTGATTTGCCTACCCTTCCTGAGGTCTGCCCCCAGAGTTAGAATCAAAATATAGGAGGGTGTAGGACACAGCCCCCTGCATTAGACATGGGATTCAATTTGAATCCCTGGCTCGCTAATGACGGGTGCACTTAGATGGGTGCTGGTCTGATGATGGAACCCTGGGGTTGCCATCACTGGCCACCACTGCCACAGGCATGACCCATGGCTTGCGGCATTCCCCTCTAGTGTACTATTTCATTGGTGCAGCTGTCAGCTTGTGGCAAACAAAGACAGTTTGGCGCTGGGACCCTGCTTTTTCTAAAGTTAATCACAGCTTCCTGGCACACCTGGGTTTGCTGCAGGTGGTGGTTTGGCACAGTATGTGCCAATCTAATGGTGTCTTGGAAAATAGAGACCATAGTGTATATAATTCATAGATAATAAGAAGTCTTGTGTAGAGTCTGACTAGCATATAAAAATATTTTCTGTTCCTTTTGTTGTTCATTATACATTTCTAATTATATCTGTCTGTTTTTTCTGATTGTTCCCAAATGCACTTTAATATGAAGAATCTAAACCTTAATACTTGTTATATTGCTGTTTGAGTTTAAGGATTAGCCTGCCTCTAACACTAAGCAAGACTTAATCCTGGATCTGACACATTCCTGTAATTCAGTTTACAGAAGATGTCCCTCACAAGCTGGGTAGGATATTATCGATGTAAGTAGTTTTAGTCTGAGGACTCATTTGACAACAGATTTTTGAGCAACATGTAGCATATTTCAGGGGAAGAGGAGTGTTTAAAAAACTTGTGCTTTAGAGCTACATGAGTCTCTTATTTTCCCTTGTGATTCACTGAAATTTGTCTGCGTCGTACAATGATGTAGCAATGAGAAATGTTTCTATTATAGAACTGATGTAAACTAAATGGTTTTAAATAATAAAAGTCATATTCTGAGTTTGATAACCCCTGTCCCCCAAAACAGCAAACTTAAAACAGTGCTTTCCAACCACCAAATAAAAGAGGCAAAATTTTGTTAATTTTTTTACTGAAAAATTTATATATAGCGTACATACACATTTGAAGTAAACAAACTGCTGCTGAGGTGAAAAGGGTTGAACTTCCTTTCAGTCTTGATCCCTTTCCCACACACCAGCTGAATTCAAGTCAGTGAGACTTATGACACCTCTGCCCTCCCTCACTATGCTACAACCCCCCATACCCTAAGTCAAGCAGACCCATACATGACCAAGTAGAGACATGAAAAATCCACCATCAAGATGCTACCTCCATCAGTCTGCTACACTACCCCCATACCCTGAGCCCTGTAGACCTCATACAAACCGAGGAGGAAACATAAAAATCCATCATGAAGACTGTACCCTATGTCAGTCTGTTACAACACCCATCATACCCTGTTCTAGCAGACCTTATAGAAGCCCAAGAGGTAACATGAAAAATTCACCATGAAGATTCTACCCTCCCTCAGCATGCTACCACCTCCCCCCAATACAAATAGCCTGGAAAACCTCACAAACCCAGATGACACATTAAAAACATGGCTCACCCTCTCTTTCCAAGGAATTTTCACCACTTCAATATGCACTTCCTACTCTGACAGTCAATGAAATTTAGCCAGGTGCCGAGAGAGCTGCTCTCCATTCCTTCCCCTGAATCTTTCCACACCCAACTGGCAGGCCACACAGCTCCAAGATGCCTCTGTTGCTACACTTGCTCAGTCTGTTAGCCCAACCCTCAAACATACCCAGAGATTGGCAGACCATGACCTCACTTAACCTCACACAAGCATATGAGAAGAAAGGAAAAAAGCCATCCCTCTAAATGACTACTCAAAGAAATCTCACTGCCATTTTCAATACTTACTAGCTGCCAGCTCCAACTACTGCCAGGCCCTGCAAGGTGCTGCTGAACAGAGCTACTCTGCGTTAGGCTGCTGATGAGAGCTGCTCACAGTTAGGCTGCTGAACATGAGCTGCTCTCTGTTTGATCCTATCCCTCCACTGAACTTTCCACACACACTGACTGTGAGGGGGTGGGTGACCTGACTACAACCAGACTATGTGACTCCATGAGGATACCTCTATGGCTATACCCTCACACTCAGTCAGATACATCCCCCTCACCGTCAGTTGGCTACAACCCCCACCCCTTCAGTCAGCTGCAACCCTTTCCCCATTCCAGGACTATGAAAAAAAAAAACATGGTACCCATTATTTAAAAGGGTCACCAGCCGTCTGATACCCTGTGAATTCAAGAGAGTCAGGAATTGTTCTCAATTTGTATAATTCAGTAACTTCAACTGCATCTGCGATGTTCAAATCACCTCAGTCTCCACACAGTACAGTAAAGCTTTACTGCACTGGCTGCACTTAGTCAACTGTGCTCTATGCAGCTTCTTACTGGCACCGGAGACACCTTGCCTCAAGAGTGGAGAGCTAAGGTGCACACACTGTGAAAATCAATCCAGGCTGATTGTATAACTTTCAATCAATGGGGGAATAATAGTTAAGGTGCTTGTTAAAAGTCAACAAGAAGACTGACTCACTGGAGGTAAAACTAATCAATCATCAACTAAAAGAAAATGCTCAATCTGCCAACCCCAACTTATCAAGCAGTCTATCAGCTACTGCTAGGCCTTGTAAAGTGCTTTAAAATAAAAGTAAATGTTAGCCACCATCACAATTGAAGTACTTTAGTGAAACACCTGACCTGAAATCTACCCATGGGTACCTCTAAAATACTTAAAAATATCCTTATGAAAAACTGGTAGTTGGTTCAGATCTTGTAGTTTCTACCCTAATCATTCTATTACCCTGTTACCCTACCCTGACCATAACAAAAATGTGAATGACTATTTTTGACTGCAGGCTATATTCTATTAGACTGCTTCTTAGGTGGCTTAAGCCCTGTCATTTATTACACTGATGTAATCAGTTACACTGCCCCTCTCTGCAGCAGTTAGTGAAACAATAGCCATTTATGGCTGTATTACAATATTTGTTACTTTTCCAAAAATTATACCCATGGGAGACATTGCTGAAGCAGATACTAGAGGTGCAGCTGTTCTTCAAGCATGAACTGCTATTATTTCTAAAATTATACTCCTGGTGGGCATTGCTGAGGCAGGTATGATAAGGCACAACTGCTTTGATAGACCCTGCTACTGTTTCTAAAAATTATACCCATTATGAGCATTGCTGAGGCAGGCATGAGAGGTGCAGCTGCTCTGAATAAGCCTGCTGCCGTTTCTAAAAATTAAACCCATGTTGGGCATTGTTGAGGTAGGTATGAGAAGTGCAACTTCTCTGAGTGAAGCTGCTGCTATTTCAAGAAATTATATCCATGACGGGCATCAAACATAATAAACCGATGAGTGACAAAACTAAGAGTACTGTGGCACATGTGACTGGCAGTGGTGATGGCACATTTTGTCAGTATTATGTGTCTAAGAAGAATATCAGTAAAACTAAAGGAAAATGATGTAAATGGAAAAAAATTGCAGTAACAACAATGATATAAGGCCTGCAAGTAATTAACAACAGTCCTTCCAGAATTTGTGTAGTTCTCAACAGAGCAGGAATTTAAAATCGGCCAGTGAAGAAGCATGAAGTGGCCACTTTGTGTGGCACTTCGCCACGGAGTACCCCATAGGAAAGGCTCCATCACCTTGTTATTATAACTTCACATTGTCATTCGCTTAAATGCAAAGTAAGTGGAATGACAACAATATAGTGGCATCCCACCCACACAGTCACCAGAATCAATGTGCACCCCAAAGTGCTATTGCCTTGTGTCCAGAAAACTTCCCAGTGCTGATGAAGTGAAATGAGAGTGTAATAAGAAATGAAAGTCTCCCAGAATTAACAGCGCACTCAGTCATGCACAGTGATCAGGTCACACACAGAGTCACCAAAATTAATGTGCATCCCCAAAATGCTATTGTCTTGTGTCCAGAAAATTCTCCAGTACTGATGAAGTGAAATGAGAGCGTTACGAGAAATGCAGTCTTCCAGAATTAATGGTGCATTGCAAATGCACAGACAGATTAAGATTGCGCTGTAGACTCAAGGGATGAATACGAAAAGGTACAACAACACCTAAGCAATGCTCACAAGTCACAAATCCAAATCTGGAAAGGAATACATTTTACCAGTTGGGGATTAGTACGGCAGTAATCACCACTACCAGTAAAGATACCACAAAGCAGTATAAAATGTTATGCAGGTGCGGTGGATAGCAGGTTCACACTGCTGCAATTACTCTGTAACACAATAAAGGTGTCTGATTTAATGGCATGCATCACACACACTCCACGCACACTCAAGTAATGTATGAAAATTGAAAACCTTTAGTAATATAACCAAATGTTTTAAACAGACAAACTGAACACTGCTGCACCACAACAATCAGCAAAATAATGTCAAGAATTACTGAAAATATTACTGTGTGTACATTAACACAGTTATACAAGAAAAATATAACCAAAACCGAAAGACTGCCTTTTTCTCCCAGTTAATCTACCTACACCACAAATACGCCCCTCTCCCAAAGCATACTTCACAGTACACAGACTGACTGTTCTAAATTAACATTCAAAATCCACATACAACAATAAACACTCAATGGTATGAGCACAGAAGGGTTTCCTACAATCGATGTACTAAATTTAGAGCAAATAATATTACTCAAAAAGGCATTTTAAACAGCTTTGAGAGATTTTGAATTGCAGAGCTCTGAGACCAAACTGTCTCCAGCTACCACTGCACACACACTACCCATGCCAGAACTGAGGTTGTGCCAAACAATCTAGAGCCCGTGTGACCTACAATCCCATGAATAAATTCAGAATTTAATTTGGAGCTCAGTTACTGGGCGAGTAGAGGCAAAATTACTGATTTCAATGTACTTTGTCTTAAACTTAGTGGAGAAGTGGATTTGGGAAGGCGAGATAACACAAAGTCATTGGTTTCAATGGACTTAGCATTCCTCATCATGAAGTGAAGTACTCCACTTCACATTGTGGAGTTCTCCAGATTCACGTTACTCAGTGAATCCTTCACGAGCAAACTGGGATCACTTAGCCCAACATTACTTACAGTACTCTAAGTCACATGCTGTATGGGAAGGAATGCAAATATCCATGGCTGTACTTCCCCGATGGGCTGTTACACAAAACTCCCAGACTTAAAAATGCGTATTAATGAGTACAATGGTGGAGTGGTGAAGCGTGGAGAGATACTACAAAACATGCTTACAATACATCCAAGTGACTAGTAAAAAAATGAATGTTGTGATTCATGATGTGATCATGAATCATGATTTGTCACTGCATTTGTGACCGTGATGATGAAGAACGTGAATCAGTGTCAATGGTGTGTGATAACCAATATGAAAACTGTACTGGGAATGAGAATGCCTACGGCTGTACTTCCCTGATGAGCTGTAGCACAAACTCCCAGCCTTCAAAATGCTCATTAATGAGTACAATTGTGGGGTGGTGAAGCCTGGAGAGATACTACAAAACATGCTTACAATACATCCAAGTAGCTAGTCAAAAATTAATGTTGTGATTCGTGGCGGATCATGAATCATGATTTGTGCTGCATTTGTGACCGTGATGATGAAGAACATGATTTGTATCACAAGTGACTCATGATGATGGCCCTGACTTAAAAACGCTTATTAATGAGTACAGTGTTCATGCAGAATTATGCACCACTCCTGTCCAGTACTCTGAAAGGAAGCCAAAGAAACAGCTGTGACTTAAGTTACAGATGGAGATTGGTCCCTAAAGAGATGCAAATGCACAAAAAGATTAAGATTGAGCTGTGCACTGAAGAGATGCAGATGCAAATGCACAACACCTAGCCAGTGCTCACCATCAGAAATTCAAATCTGTAAAAGAATACCTTTGCCGGTCGGGGCAGGCTGCAGTGGGGGGCAGTGTACTGCACTGCTGCAGTAACAGTCACTAGTACTAGTACCAGTAAAGATACCACAAAGAAGTACAAAAATCACACAGCTGCAGTGGATAGCAGGTTCACATTGCTGAAATTATTATGTGGCACAACAAAAGGTGTCTGATTTGATGACACACGTCACACACACATACTCACACACACAGTAAGTAATGAGTAGCAAATTGAAAACTTCAGTAATATAATCACATATTTTAAACAAAATAAAATTATGCATTGCTGCATCACAACAATCAGCAAAAAAATGGCAAGAATTATTGAAAATATTACTGTGTGTACATTAACACAGTTATACAAGAAAAATATCACCAAAACGAAAGCACTGCCTTTTCTCCAAGTTAACCTACCTACACCACAGATACTCCTCTCCCCAAAGCACACTTCCACTGTCTCTCAGTACACAGACTGAATGTTGTACATTAACATTCAAAATCGACACGCTAAACATTAAGCGCTCGATGATATGAGCACAGGAGGGTTTCCTATAATAGATGAACTAAAGTTTGAAATGCAAAAATTACTCAGAAAAGCTTTATTAACAGCTTTTAGAAGGTTTGAATCACAGAGAGCTCTCAGAGCAGATTTGTTTCCTACAGCTCCTACATGCTACCCCAACCTAAGGCTGTGCAGAACAATCTAGAGCCCATGTGACCTGAAATCCCATGAATCACTGAAAATTTGCCTTTGGAGCTTAAAAACAAGCGAATGAGGTGAAGTACATTGTTTTCAATGTACTTCACCTTAAGAATTGGTGGAGTAGTGCTTTGGGAAGGCGGAGTAATGTGAAGTCATTGTTTTCAATGGACTTCGCGTTACCTATTATAACACAAAGTACTCCACTTCGTGTTGTGGAGCACTCTGAATTCACCTTCTCCTGCAAATCACTTTGTGGGCTTAATACGCCACTTCACCCATCTCTAGTTCTGAGTGAAGAATTTGTCGCAAAACAGAAAAAGGAGTATAGGAGGGTATCCAGCTTGGACAGAGTGTAAACAGAGGCTGTGCCATAGACCATGTCAGCATAGTTGAAGATGGGGAGGATCATTTTGTTTAGTATCTGGTGTCTGGCTGGGGGCAGGAGGGAATCATGCTGCCAATAAAGCATATGCAATCTAGGGCACAATTTGGCAACAGTAGTGTCAATGTGGGAGGTGTAGGATAGGTGGAGATTGAGCCAAACCCTCAGGTATTTGTTCTTTGTGACCTGGTCTAGTGGGGTACCATCCAGGAGGTGATTAGGGTGGATGGGGGAATTTGCTAAGCTTCTGAGCAGTGCCAAATATCATAGATATGGTTTTGGTACTGTTTAATTTGAGTTACTTTTGGCTGAACCATTGCTGGATATTATTGAAATTAATTGGAGAGTATGTTGCACTTCATGAGTTGTTGGGCCAGATGTAAGGAGGATGGTGTCATCTGCATACATGTGTATTCTGGATTTTGTTCAGGCAGAGGAAGGTCATTTATGAAGAGGGAGAACAGAATGGGACCAAGACAGAGCCTTGTGGCACACCAGCTAGGAGGGGTGGGAGAGGATGCGACATCAGAGATTCTGACAGACTGAGATCCGTTGGAGAGTGAGATTTAAACCACTGTAATGAGATGGGGCTAAGCCAGCTGACTCCAAGTTTCACTAGGAAGAGAGGGTGAGTCATGGAATCTAAGGCCTTGGCAAGGTCGACAAAAACAGCAGCAGTTTGCATGCCTGTGGTCAGAGGCAGTGAGAATGTGGTTAGTGACCCGCAGGAGGGAGGAGAAGGTGGTGGAATTTTGTTTTCTAAAACCTGACTGGTGAGGGGGATAGGAGATTGTAAGTGGTCAGATATTCTGATAGTCTGGAGTGGGCAAGGGATTCCTGCAGGTTTGCAATGGTTGGGAGTAGGGAAATTGGCCTGTAGTTTCCGGGCATTGATGCATTGCCACCTATGTGGAGGGGGATAATGGAGGCTGATTTCCAGGCTTGAGGGACTGTGCCTGAAGAAAAGGAGAGATTGAGTAAGTAGTTGAGTAGCTTGGAGATTGCAGGGGCAGAGATTTGCAGGAGCTTGTGGTGGACCCCATCTGGGCTGGCTTTATTGGAGTTCAGTGAGTGGAAGGTGGTGAGGATCTCTTGTTCATCCATGGGTGGGAAACGTAAGTAGGTTTGGTGAAGGGGAGGTAGGGGTGGCAATACTGGGTTGGGGGCCATGAGGTCCGGCACTAGAACTGAAGGATTAATTTAGGGTGTCAGCAATGTCACTGGGGTCAGTGACAAGCCACTCGAGATGCAGGAAGTCTGGAGAGCACAATTGTGCTGGAGGATCAAACAGCGAGTGAACAACATTCCAGAATTAGGAGGGGTGGGCCCAGGCAAGCTGCAATTTCAAGTACTTAGCTTTCATATGTCTTACGGCTTTAGTGCAGCCCTTTTGAAGGTAGGTGTAAGCCTGCCTGTTTTTAGGGTTAGAGTGAGATTTTAAAGTATACCAGGCTTTGTCTCTGGCCCTGCATTTGGCAAGGATGGAGTTGGAGATTCACTGATGGTGGCGCTTCTTTACCTTAAGTTTCTTTAGGGAGCATGGGAGTCCCAGGTACTTGTGAAAGTGTGCAGAAAGGCAAAGAAGGCAGTGTACAGGCCACACATTTGGGCAGATTACACCTGGTGCCAGTCTGCATGACTGAAGCTGGCTAATAGGGATTCAGTGTCCAGTGCATTAAGGGGGTGAGTGTAAATAAACTTTGATGCAGACTTGATCATGCAGGTTTTATAGATACAATATGTTCTGCTGTGGTCACTAAGTGTGCTTGCAAGGATACTGGAAGAGGATATCCTGTGAGGGTGGAAGATAAGGATCTAGTCCAGTAGGGAGTGGTTATGGGAGTGAGGGTTGTAGTGGGTGGGTTCATTTACTAGCTGCATGAGATTTAGGGACTCTATTTTGGGAATGTGGGCCTTAGAGGAAGGGGCTAGCCAATCCATGTTAAAATCTCCTACTAGCACTAGCTCACCTTTGGAGGTTAGGTCAGGAATTGTAGTTACGATGGAGACAAGAGAGTCATGAGCAAGTCGAGGTGTGGCATGTAGTATGCCAACAAATAGAGGCAGACAGGCAGGGAGGGCAGTTTGGATCATGAGGACTTTGTGGGAGCTTGGGCAAGCCTCTCTAAGAGTGATTGTGCATGAAAGGGGTTCCTTTGCATAGATGGCAACACCACCTCCACGTTTGCCTCACTCTTGCCTAAGCAGGTTGTAGTTAGCAATGTTTACAGCATAGTTAGGGGTTTTAGCAGAGTGCCAGGTTTCAGTAAGGCATAGGACATTGAGAGTGTTCAGATATCCAGCAGTTTAGGTGGTCCATCTTGTCAGGAGGCTATGACTGTTTATGTGGGCAATCTAGAATGGGAACATAGAGGTTGGGTGCTGTTCAGAGGGCCTGGGTTAGGTTCAATGCCACCTGAGAGGAGAAGGGTGAGAAGGAGAAAGAAGTTGATGGCAGGGAATTTTAGTCTCCTGGTGTGCAGAATGGCTATGGTGGCTGGTCTGACAGCCCTGATGAGTGATGAGGGAGTTAGCATCAGAGTGGGTAGATTCCCTGGGCCGATAAGGGAGGGCATGTGGGTGGGATACAGGGTGGTTGTTTTGGTGAAGATCGCAGGAGAGTGTTTGGGCAGCACATGGACCAGGTGTAATTGTGAAGAGCCTGCTTGGGTATAGAGCCAAGGGGGCTATGGTGAGGAGGTACAAGGTGTGGAGAGAAGTATAATAGGCTAGGACAGAGCCATGCTAAGGAAAGAGAGCTATTTTATTTATTTACTAGATTGGGAGTTATACCAGGAAGGCACATTGAGCAGAGTACTGCTCAATTCAGATGATCCTTGAGGGAAGTGAGGGGGGAAAGTCAAAACAGAGGATATTATGAGGTAAGATACAATGCAGTACAGCATACAATGGAGCGGCCCCTAGTGGAAGGAGGTAATAGCCTACCAATGGGAAAGTGAGCTGATAGGTTTGTAGTGTCATGTGAACCCAGCTATATAAGAAGAGGTTCAACAAGGGTAGTGGTGGGGTAGCCAACGCAAAGCATCAATGGGTCGAACTTGTCCATTAAGCATTGTGGTGCATTTAAATTCCATACCTGCCCTGGGGTATGCAGGTGGGAAAAATGATGCCTTGCAGCTCTGGGAGGACCCTATTATTCTTGCTCTCATGACTGTCCTCCCATGGGGGAGCTTTTATGTTGTGGAAAGAGGAGAACAGGAGAGGTAAGTGAGGTAAACATTGAAGGAGGGGGTTAGTAAGAGAGAGAGAAGGGGGTCTGGAAGTCTACAGAGATTTGCCTGAAATCTGCAAGCCCTTACTACTTTGAAACATGAATCACTGAGCAAAGTTATATTAGCAGTACATGCTGAGCAAGTATCATGAAAAGTAAAAGAAAATACCAGGCTAAAATTAGACTTCTTTAGCACTAGAAAGGCAAATAAAGTACACAATTTTACAGGCTACTAAACTGAATTTAGACACAGATTTAAACAGGAATTAAGACACAGACTAAACAGGAATTTAGACACTGACTAAACAGTAATTTAGACACAGATTTAAACTCTTAACAGAATAAATGTAGGCTAAAGTACACAGTGTAGTTTGGTTTGGCAGCAGGGAAGTATACAATGGCAAGAACGATCAATTAATTCAGACAGACTGACTGCCTCCTTGTACTTGTGTTTGATAGTCATTATTATCTCTTTTAAAAGCTACGTATCACTTCACTTAACTAACTTTGGCTCAAGATAAAAAACAAAGTCACTTATCTCAGTGATAAACTATATCCCAGACTGAAAATTATACAACAAAAAAGGGAAAACACCTTCATGGCACACAAAAAAATCAGAAATTTAATTTCCCCTCAAAAGAAGTTCCTACAGAGCTTTTAAAAGAGATGATAATGACTAAAACAAACACAAGTAAAAGGAGGCAGTGAGAAATTATAAATCTAGAATTAAGAAAGAAAAACACAAAATTAAATTTTAATTAGTGCACATGAAAGACGGAGGTAAAAGTTTCTATTTATACATAAATAATAAAACATCTACCACTGTGAAAATTGGTCCAATTAAGAGGGGTCAAGTCATTATTACTGATCCCAATGGAATGGCAAGATTATTCAATGATTATTTTTGCTCGGTGTTTAACCCAAAACAGTCTAAAATTATATCTAACCATCACAAATACAGTAAACGGTCACCTCTGAGCTACTGTAATTCTTCCTCAAAGATCACCAGGGAGGAAATTATGTTCAAAATGAAAAAAATAAAAACCAATACATCGCCAGGACTGGATGCCATCCACCCTAAAATCCTAAAAGCAATTGAACAATGGTTTATGAAACCTCTGTACATCCTTTTTAACATGTCTTTGGAGTTTGGGGAAGTACCCAGAGATTGGCTTCAAGTGGTTGTAGTACCAATTTACAAAAAAGCGATTATAGTAATATTACTAATTATCAATCTGTAAGTCTGGCCTGTATCCTGGGAAAGGCCATGGAGGCTATTAAAGATCATTTGGAAGCTGAAATTGCTTCCAGAAACCTGATGGATGAATCACAACATGGATTCAGAGCACATAAGTCTTGCTTAACTGCAAACCTGGTACTCTATGAGAGGGTTAGTGCCCTCTTGGAGAATCATAAATCAGTGGATATTGTCTACCTTGATCTGTGCAATGCCTTTGATAAGGTCCCTCATGAGGCTTTGATGGAAAGCATGGATAGGTTAGGTATTGACTATATACTCATTAAGTGGATCCAAGTATGACTGAGCGATAGGCAACAGGTAGTCAGGGTTAGAGGTTATTATTCTGAAAAGGAAATGTCACCAGTGGACTCCCTCAGTGGTCAGTCTTGGGTCCATCTTTATTTTCCATTTTATTTCAGTCCTAAGCAGTGAGTTAAATAGCTTACCATCAAATTTGCTGATGACACCAAATTTGTGGCTGATGTTAATGCTAGTGAGGGTTCGTCTACGCTTAGTAAGGGTCTGCTTAATTTAGTAGGCTGGGCCAGTACACATGGTATGAGTTTTAACCATGAAAAATATGTTGTCATGCACCTGGGTAAAGTCAACCGATGCAATGATTACCTTTTAGGTGGTAAACACCAAAAATCTGTTACCAATGAAAAGGACCTTGGCGTCCTTGTTAGCAATGACCTCAAGTTTAGTAACCATTGCACTGACATGGTTAAAAAATCTACAAACCTCATAAGTTGCATGAAAAGATAAATTTCTAGTAGAAATAGAGCATGTATTATCCCACTATATCAAGCATATGTACATCCAATTCTGGACTGCTGTTCACCATTATGGAGCCCCTACTTGTGAAAAGATATAAACAGACTCAAGAGCGTGTAGAGAAAACTTACTAAGCTGTTAGATGGCCTCCAGCATATGTGTTATGAGGATAGATTACGGGAATTGGAACTCTATCCGCTGAACTTAGAACATTACGAGGGGATCTTTTGTTAATATTTAAAAATTGTAGAGGATAAATCTTTACTGAATGATCTAGGGATGGTCATAAATCACAGGGAAGCTAACCTCAGAAGCCATCAACTACAATTTATGCACAGTAATCCTAAAGGACTCCTAAGAGGAAGTTTCTTTACATAATGTATTATTACACAATGGAGCTCTCTTCCATGTGCAGTTGTTGATGTGGCTACTTTCCAATCTTTCAAACAAAGATTGGATAGTTATCTAATAAAAGAACATTTTTCTTGGGATCGTTGACCCTGATGTGGGAGAAGTGCATTATGGGCCAATAGCCTCCTGCACTTCTTAATATTATTAGTATGAACTCCTAGTATTGCCTAGTCATTAACTTCTGCATGCACTTTTTTAAAGGTTGGTTACTTCCCTGATTGCCTGGTGGGTACTGTCCTAGCATGCAGTTTGTCTGAAGATTCCACCATTTAAAAGCACCATGCTATTACTGTTCTGAATAGCAACCCAGACAGGGACTTTCCACCTGAAGGTTTAAAGGTAAAACCTGTCATACTTGTATTGGGTGCAGCAAGCAAACGAGTGGGGATCGACAGAATGTAAGCGGTATGGGTCAGTTGAGAATGACTAACTGTTTAAACTAAACTGGCAAGGAATGAATGTGGGAGATAATCTACTGCAGGAGAAGAGCTAAATAATTTAATTTAGGAGCAGAATATTGTCTAGTATAATCTCAGGGGCGAGAAAATTATTTTTCATTTCAAGGGAACAGTCAATTTAATTTAACCCTAACAGCAAAAGTTCATGTGTTTGCAAAGTAGTCCAAATATTATTAATGCAGCTGAAATGTGTTACTTTAATCACAGGGCTGAGGCACACTGCATTGTAAGCCAGACACTGTACTTGGTGAGCTTGCACTGAATGAAGGCCATTGGTAAAAATGCATGGGAAAACTGGAGTTGACTGACTGGAGTTTGAACTGAAGGAGCCTACCAAGAAACTAACAAATTTTGGCAACAGGTTAAAGTTAGAATTTAACACTATGGGAGCCTAGTAGTGTGCTAAATGTCTTGCAAGGTTGTGGAATGCATGCATTTATGGCATGGCCACAGATAAGTTATTCTGTAATTGTTGCAAGCTAGTCACATCATTCAGTGCCAGAGTCAGTATGCTCCTGGAGCAACGAGCTGTGCCCCAGGTTGTAAGGGTGATAGAGTCATGGCCTGTATAATGGAGAAGAGGACCAAAATGAAGGATGCAGGTGTCATAGATAGCAACAGGTTCAAGGAAGGAAGGGGACAACAGGAGCAGGATTCTGAGGTGAGGCAGGGGCCCCCACTGGTGGCTGTCTAAACTAGGTACCAGCCACAGGCATTGAAGTTGGGTGGTGGTTTTGGGATGGCAGTGGCTGGGGCTTATGTGTAAGGGCTCTTACATTACAATAAGGTTGGGGAGAAATGAAAGGCAGGAAGGTGTGGGACTGTATTGTGAGCTATGTCTGAATGATGGGTGGAGAGCTGGTGCACTGAATGCATAGGGACTGCTTGGCCATTTGTTTTTCTAGTGCATGGTTCACAGACATCACAGCAGGAATCAACAGATTCTGAGGTGGGGGAAGAGGAACCAACCATCACAGTGTATGTTGGAGGTATATTCTAATCAAGGATGTAGAGAAGTTTAGAGTGAGATTCCAACAAAACATGCCACAATGAGACTACATCAACGTGATCACTCACACAAATAGGATAGCTTCACTGAACATATCTCTAAAAAAATGTTCAAATTGGTGAGAGTGGGTTGGAGCTGGGTGGGTGAGGAGAGGAGTTTGGGGGGCTTTGATCTCTGATAAATGAAAGTCCGCATCCTCTTACTGAGACAACCAGTATGACTGCAAATGAGATTCTGTAGATGAGATTTTATATAAAATATCATCAGCTATTTTTTTCTGAGTCAATGTCTGGAGTCATTCCCATGTCAGCACCAGTGATGTAGGCAGAGACCAAAGGTTCTGCAACATAGATTTGGGGAGCTAGGAAAGAGCCTTAAGAGCAGGACCTCCAAAGTAGTATTTTTTTCTGTTATACTACACAGGACCAGTGAAGCAGCAGGGGATTAGGAAGTAGAATATGTGGCTAAGCATTTGTTTAAGGGAGCAAGTGTTTATGGGCCTTACAACCTGGAAACTGTGCTGAGGCTGGAAATGTCTGTACACTATGTATGAGACTTACCTGAGCCCAGATAGGGTGGAAGTGTATGCACACAGGATATATAGAGTGGTGAGGAAGGCTATTTTAACTTGAAAAAAAAAGGATGGTAGATATGGGAGTAGATCACCCATGCCCAAGCGAGGAACAGGAGATAAAATGAAAAAGGCCTGCCCTGAGGGCCCACAGCAATTAGGTTCAAAGGTAGATGAACTGGAGGGTATTTTCTTGATGTGAGCCATGATGTGTTTGGTCTCATGGAAACCTGGTGGAGGAGGGAATAAGGTGGGCTGCAAGAGTGAGAGTAGTCTCTTTGGAAGGGCAGTGGTGGTCAAAAAGCTGGAAGAGTTGCTTAATACTTTAGGAATAGATTGAAGAAAGCAAGAAAAGGGAGTGAGAAGGTGCCACACAAATGCCTGTGACTGGTACTTTGATCCAAGGAGACAAAAAGACAATTCAGGTTGTATTATAAAAACAGGCAGGTAGTACAGCAGATGACTAGAAACTGCTAATTAAAATTTAAAGGTCATCAACTATGAGGCCCTTAACCCACAGTGGATTTCAACTCACTGTACCCGACACTCACTGAGAGATGGAAAGTGCTTAGTGGAAGAAGGGAGGGATATCTTGTAAGTTATGAAGGACTGTCTTGTTTTTCTTGATGTCTTTAATTAGTACTTAATCTGCTGAGTGGTGGGAACTACCTGGTCAGGTCAGTAAGGCAGGGTGAATCACTTGGTAACAATGATCATTGAAAGACTGAATTTTAAACAGCTAGTGTATTGAGACCTTACAGTCCAAGTTCTGTAATAAGAGTATTGTGTTTATTTGATTTTACCTGAAATGTTGCCATCTGAAGGTTTTAATTAAGCTGTTCAGTCAGTATCAAAATATGCCTGTCAGCAATCTTTTGACAGACACAGTTTAGATATGGGCAGTTTATGCACACCTCCATGGTGAAAGGAAGTGGCACTGCAAGAGGAAAATTGTGCAGAACAATGACAGTTATGTAGTCAGAATGGACAGTGTAACATGTATGTTAAATTCATCTTAGTTGGGATTTCTTCATAAACATTATGATCTTCTTGTACATATGTGTCCTTAGTAGCTTTGTTGTCTGGGCATGCAATTCCAGTCTGTTTTTGTTACCGTCATAATCTGTTTTTAGTGAGAGGGATTGAGAAATTGCACTTTTTTCTAACCCTGTAAGAAAGGGCTGAGCTAGTGTGGTAAGTGTCCCTAGTCATTAATGTAGAATATATATTTGTCTAAGCTGAATAATTAAGCAAATATTAGTAGCTCCCCTGTCCACTACCCACTACAGTCGCCCTTATCCTTAATAGTGACTGGCAGAGTCCTCTGCTAACCTCCACTGCCAGCCTCCACCTGAATAAATGAGCACAATCCAAATCCATCTGTATTACACTGTCAGATTGTGACTGCACTCAGTCATTCAGATGGTGGCCAGCCACAGAGGTGAGCAGAGGCACTATGAAAGTAGATGTGGAGGGGGTGTGGGGTCTCTGATGGGTAGTCAAAGGGTAGGTGGGTGGCTGGCAGTGGTGAGGAATTTGACTGGATGTCATGAGAGGATGTTTCCCTGTGGGAAGGGGGCACTTGAAGTACAATAACTTGATAGCTTAGCAGATTAACTGACTGACAGACTAGTTCACATCATACAGTAATAAAGATAGCTGCTTTTATGGGGTGGTGGTACACTTAAAAATGCTCAGGAAAACTTGTTCCTATATGAACTATGAACAGAAATAAAAAAAAAAGTTTGCACTCTCAGAGCTGTAGCCTAAGTTCATTTACATTCAACTCAGGAGTCAGGAGTTGCATTTATTTCTCTGGTCAATACAAATGCTGCTGTATAGAAGGATCATGAAACTTTGCTCCTGCACAGAAAGATAACGAAACTTTGTAAGATTTATTTTTACAGTTCTCCAGGTAAACTTCATTACCAACAGGACAACTTTCTTTGTCACAAAGGTAGGCAACCTATCATATTCTGCTGTATAATATGAGGGTAGGAACTGGAGGCAGCTACAGTACAAGTTGTATTGTGCTGCACTGGAGCTGCACTCAAAGATTCTCAGTGACTCATCAGTACATAAAAAAAGACAGCTGCATTTTACCTTTCTAAATGCAGATTTAGCCTGTTATACTTTCACACATACCTACAAGCTGTTTTACAACACAGTAATAAAAGTCCAACATAAAATAAAGTTTAAGTACCGTGTTACAAAAATGGACCACTCCACATACGCACAACCATGGCTTCCCTCCAATGTGTCAATATGGGCCAGCACCTCTGGAGAATGGTGCTGCACATTCTGTAAGAACTGGAAAAAATATAAATCTGGAAAATAAAATGCAGTCAGTGCTCTTGTTCATTCCTGTTAAGGAAGCCAGCAACTTACAGTAGAACCTATTTGAAGCAATAAATACAAATGAAAATCAGCCCGTCCAGTCCACTACCTCGTTAAGTGATAGGAATAAGCAACTTTACCATAAAAAAATAGTTCAGAATGCTAAATGTAAAGAGAACATATTTTGATAAAGTGAAGTTGATCATTGTGGCTAAACTGAATCATACACAACTAAGTGGGGTTGCTTTATACCAAGTGGAAGGCCTGTCCTGTGGCAGCATATAAAAGATGCAGTGACAAGATGTGCCCCTCGCAGCATCATGGGAAACAAGACAAAGTGGAGTCCTCCATGGTTACCTGAAGAAATCCAGGTTGGTGAAGTTAAAGCGAACAGTGGCATATGATAAGTGGTAGGATTCTGAGTACAGTGTGAGGGACATAGAGCAAAGGACATTGCAGAAGGACTGCAGGGTCAAGGTTAGTCTGGCAGACTGAACTGTGCAGGGGAAAAAGGGAAATACTTCCTTTTTTTCTACACAAATGGAGCAAACAAAAGTAAGGGGTAAGGTTTGCACCTAATCTTTAGCAGGGAAAGTAAGCACTGAGTGAGGCAAAAAACATTTACAGAGGCACTAAATAACTACTTTGTGTCAGTTTTCAGCTAGTAAGTTAGGAAGAATTGTTAGTTTTGGGGGGTTGAAGCTATGGGAGATGTGCAGGCTGAACAGGGGGATGTATGTAGAGATGTGACACTGAGAAAAACCCAGTTCAGTTCACTGCAGCACAAATAAGCACTTATGAGATTAATAGGGTTCAGCTCAATGATGCCAAAAGCGTGGAGGGCAGGACTAGAAAAACATTAGAAAATATTAATTTATACAGTGGTGGTTCATGTATGTGATAGTCTACCCAGTGAGGCTGTGCAGTCTAGCACCACTCATGATTTCAAAGTGGGATTAGACAGATTCGAGCTGGTAAACTTTAAGGTGAGCCCATACACAAATTGAGTAGAGTCACTGCTGAACTTCAGCAGGGTTCAGTCTTCATAATACTGATGTATGTTACTATGCAATGGGAATATACAGAATACATGCTGTGGAGGACTAGTCATGCATATGGATGGGTTTATTAGAACCACACTGGTACAGGGGTTCAGGAACTTAGGTGGATGTTTGTGATGATGGATTCTGGGGCTCAAACTGTGCAGATTGGTGGGAAACATGAGAAGGCATAATTGTGACACGGAATCATACATTGGTGTGAGTTTGAAGGAAGCTAAGTTTATGTCAATGTCCACCTGGGGACAAGTGACCTGGCAAGGGACAGGATAGGGTGGTGCAGGAAAATTTTAGGGAGCTGTGGAGGGGCCTCAAACAGGTGTCACACATGTTGTTTTTTTTACAAAGTTTTACCCATTTACGGCCAGAGAGAGAGGATAGGACATTGTACAAGAACTTTTAACAATTGATTGATTGCATGGTGCATGGAGGAGGGCTTTGGCTACATTTGAGATGGGAGCCAACCTGGAAGGATATGGGCCCCTATGGGAGAGACAGCCTGCATTGTTCCTGGAGGTGGACCACACTCTTTAGTGGGAGGTTAAAATGCTACTTGGATGTACATTTAAACTAGCCAGGTGGAGGCTGTAAAACCAAAAGAGGCAAAAATTGCCCCTTCCTAGATGATGAAGCAGCATGGAGGGAGATCATGAGGGAAAAAGCTCCCCCAGGGCAGGGGCACAAGAAGACTGCTGTGGAGACAAGACAGAGGACAAGTGGAACATAAATCAGGAAAGCAATGAAAAAGGAGTAAAGAAAGGTAACAGAGAAGGCAGTAAGGAAAGAGAGTGTCAGTAGGAGCTTCAGGGAACAGCAAATGCCAGAGGTTGGGAAACAGGAAACCAGGTAAGGATGATGTAAGGTATGGAGAACCATGTGCACCAATACAAGGAGTCTGGAAAATAAAATTCCAGACCTGAAGGCCGTCATGGCAGAGAATAGCCTAGATTTGATGGCTATAACAGTCGTGGTGCACTTACAGCCATAACCGGAACATGGCCATGCCAAGCTGCTCTCAGTTCAGGAGAGGTAGGGAAGGGAGGAGGGGTTGCACTATATGTGAGGGAGGAAATCCAAGCCATGGAAGTACAGGGGCACCTGGTGCAAAAGGACAGGCTGGAGGTGCTGTGGATCTTCCTGCAGACAGGCACTCGGACCACTTTCTGTACCTGGGTTGTACACAGACCTCCAGTACAAGGAGAGGAGTTGGATAAGGCACTTGGGGAAGCCATCATAAGGATGGCAAGTAAGGGTGAGGTGCTGCTAATTTGGGAATTCAATCTGCCAGATATGGATTGAAGCTTTCCAACTGCAGCTTTGGCAAGGAGCAAGGTCATCCTTGACTCCCTACAAGAGGCTTTTCTCAGGCATCTAATCAAGGAACCCAGTAGGGATGAGGTATCTCCAGAAGGACATAGACAGAATGGAGGTGGTCCAGAGGAGAGCAACTAAAGCTGTGCAGGGTTTGCATTAATGCCCTAGGAGGAGAGACTAAAGGACCTCAATATGTATACCCTGGAAGAGAGGAGGAAGAGGGGGACATGACACATACATTTACATATTTCACAGGAGTATATAAGTACATGAGGGGAGTACTGTATTTTTCAGAAGAAAATGTGTTCAAGAACAAGGGGACATGCTGTGAAGCTGAAGGAGGGTAGATTCAGGAAAGATGTGAAGAAGTACTTCTTCACAGAAAGAGTGGTAGCTTCCTAAAACAGCCTTCCAATGGAGGTGGTGGGGCAAAAATAGTGGTGGGTTCAAGAATGCATGTGATAGGCACAAGGGAATCCTAGTGGAAAGGAAGTGGGGAGGGAGAAAGAGCAGTAGACCAGATGTAGTATGCTGTAATAATGTACAATAGGTAGGGGAAAATTGGCAGAATGAGTGGGCCAAGCAGTTCTTATCTGCCATCAAATTATATGTTTTATGGCAGTTCTGGATCTGGTGCTTGCAAACAGGGACAACACTGCAGGCATCACAGTTGCCAGTCCCCTAGGTACCAGCAATCACCACACAGTTTGTTTAATATTAACTCATGAACAGAGGCAAACCATATGAGGAGGATGGTCCTGGACTTTAGGAGGTTGGATTTTAAAGAAATGGTAGGTTGCCTCAGAAATTATCTGATGGGGGAGATTGCTAGGGATGGTTAGAGACAGTGGGGAAAAATAAGGGAGTGCATAACTCAGGCAATCAACTTCTGCATGAAGGAAGCCAGTAAAAGTAAAAGAAAAAATATGGTACTATATGGAAGTGGCAAAAGTAGTGATGGAAAAAGAGTGGAATTCAGGAGGTATAAGGAAATGAAGAAGGAGAAAGATTGGGTGTTATACCAATTAAAATAGAGCGAAGCAGAGAAGGCAGTGAGATGAGCAAAGGTGCAGACAGAGGATATGATAGCCAAAGGGGCAGCTAAAGTATATAAGACTTTCTCCAGGTATACACTGTAACTGAGAAGAAGAAAGCAAGTGGAGGGATAGGAAGGACAAGGAGGGCAACAGGGGAGACTGCACAAGAGAATCAAGAACATCCAGTTATCCTCAACAGATACTTCTGCTCAATCTTCACAGTGGAGGTAGTTTGGACAGACCACCAGGAAGCAATAGGAACAAAGGGGGGAGTTGGACACAAGTCCATTTTCACAGGAAAGAGTCCTTAAGGGACTGGCAGATCTGAAAGCTGACAAGGCAATTGAATGAACAGGATACATCCCAGGTTACTAAAGGAACCTAGGAATGTACTAGCTTCCCCACTGATGACCTTATTCAACAACTCACTAGAAACAGGTATCATTCCAGAGAACTAGAGGACAGTAGATGGGTCCTGCTTTATAAGAGCAGCAGAGAGGAGGCTAGCAACTACAGGCCAGTCAGTCTCACATCAGTAATGGGGAAATTAATGGAAACCCTGTTAAAGGAAAGCTTGGTAGAGTATCTTGAATCCAGTGGCATACAAGATCAAAGGTAGCACAGATTCACTGAGGGTGGGGGTTCACCCCAGATGAATTTGGTAACAAAGAATATAGAACAGGGGAGGCCAGCAGACATGGCCTTTCTGGAGTTTAGCAAAGCCTTTGACACTGCGCCACACCAGACACTAATAAAACAAGCATTTATCAATGCCGAATGTTTGCTTGCTGGCATTGACATCGGTAGTGTAGGAGTTAGAGAGCTGCACAATAGGAATGGCAGTGAAGTACTGAACTGAATCTAACCCCACCACTGCCCTGCATAGACTGTCAGGCATTGGGGTGTGCCTTTGGGTCATTAGACACAATGGCCATGCCATTTCACCACACCCTAACCTGCAGACACCAACAAGTGTCACGGTGTGCCTTGGGGTCTGTGACCCTTATGCTCACCCCATTCCATCAGGAAATATGGTGAAATGGGTGCTGTATAGGAGAATTGGGTGACCTTGGGGCTGAAGAGTCCAAGGCACACCTCTATGACTCTCACTGGCTGCATGGTGTGGAATGGTATGAGCATTACAGGCGAGAATCCCAAGTCACACCCTGATGCCTGTTAATGTCTACAGGGTGGCGTGTTATGGCTGAAAACCCTAACGCCTCAGACATTCATCGGCATTTTCACTCCAAATTTTCAACATGGTTTTTTTGTGAACAGTGGCAATATCAGTTCATTAGCTGAAAGCTGATTTTTTGCACAGTGACTATGCCATTTGGCACCACAGGTGCGAAAACACATTTTGAACAGCATGTGAAAATGACAGCTCTACTGTTCATGGGGAGGTGCAAAAATGTCAATGTTGAAAATTTGCAGTGAAAATATTAAAAAAACTTGTGAAGTCACGCGCATGCGTAGAAACTGTGCAACGCACACCCATAATGCAATTAGTTTAGGGAATTTTTACAGCAGATTGTCAACACAGGCATTTTGGAACCTCTGCTCATGAATGGTGTCACTGTGATTTTCTTAATCTGTCCCGAACAGTGATTTCCCACAGTGACCACGCATTTCTGCGCTGGAAGTGCATAAACACATTTTGGCCATGGTGTGAAAAAGAAGTGTGGAAAAATGCCAGTGGTGAAAATCTGGACTGAAAATATGAGGAATGCATGAACTTACTAGGGTGCATGGAAACTGCACAGTGGTCGCTCATAACACAGTAATTTTATGGATTTTTTTCACCAAATTTTTAACATAGCCATTTTAACACCTCTGCTTATAAACAGTGTCATGGTGATTTTCATCTGTCCCAAACATTGATTTCTCATACCGACTGTGCCATTGTGAGCTACATGAGTGGAAACACATTTAGGGCTAGATGTGAAAAATGACAGCTGTGCTGCTCATAAGGATGTGTGGTAAAATGGCAGTGTTGAAAATCTGGAGTGAAAATATTGAAAATTCGTGAACTTATGAGTGTGCATAGGAACAGTGCAACGCATGCTCATAAAACAGTCATTTTTGGGAATTTTTTCACCAAATTTTTAACATAGCCATTTTGCCACCTCTGCTCATGAATGGCATCACTGTGATTTTCTTCATCTGTTCCGAACATTGATTTCTCACACCAACTGTGCCATTGTGCGCTACATGTGCGGAAACACATTTTGGGCAAGATGTCAAAAATGACAGCTGTACTGCTCATAAGGAGGTGTGGTAAAACAGCAATGTTGAAAATTGGAAGTGAAAATGTTAAAAATTAACGAACTTACGAGTGTGCATAGGAACAGCACAATGCATGCTTGTTAAACAGTCATTTTGGGGAATTTTTTCATCAAATTTTCAACATAGGGTTTTTGGGAACCTACCTCATGAACTGTTGCACTGTTGTTTCTTAAATCAGTCCCAAAAGGTGGTTCTCTGCAGTGACCACGAAATCACCTTTTGGGACTGGTTAACAAAATGACAGTGACAGAATTCATGTAGTGGGGTCCCAAAAACTCCATGTTGAAAATTTGGTGAAACAATTCCCCAAAATGCCTGCGATATGCATCAAAGTTGAAAAAAAACTATTTATTCCATTATACAGCTTAGTTTCATTTCCTCAGTTCGCGGTTGGCTTTGAAGAGTGCAGACGTGTTCCCGGTCCACCGAAGATCATTGCGTCGGACTCCGGAGGTAAGTATGGGGTGAGGTGGGGGTTGTCGGGAGGCAAGGTGCACAGAGGGTGGGTGCAGGTGGGGGGAGGGGGGACAGGACAGTCAGCAAGGGAACATTTTCTCTTGTAGGTTACTTTTTTTTGTAGACAACGTGGGACTTGTGCCACCCTGGGGTGGGAGCCCAGCATGGGAGCTGGAAGGCTGCTTGGAGGGGCAGTAGAGCCAATGGGGGATTGGGCATCCCCATCACCCATACAGACTGTTGCCATGCTGGGATGGGCTCCTATCATGACACAAGGTAGTCTGTTGGGAGGGGACAGTGGAGCCGAACTGTTGCCACACTGGGGTGGTCTCCAGCAGGGCACATGGAACTCTGTTGGTTGGGTAGCACAGCAGAGCCAATGGGGATTGGGCACACCCATTGGCCATACAGTGTGTGGGGAGCACATGAGCATGCAATATGCATGTGTGTGGTGGAATGCATGATGCAATATGCTAATCAGCATATCTTATCACTGTTCACTGAAGCAGAGCTCTGCCTTTCAACTGTACAGCATTGCATTTTCAACTGCTGTCATGGACAGCTGCAGCATTCTTTGGTTAACTGTGGCCATGTCTGCAAACACACTGACTGAATTGGAAGACAGGGTGCCACACCTACGAAAACTTGGATTATGGCACTGTTTCTTGCACATGCATGCAAGCAAACATAAAAATTGAGCAGCCTAGGGGTTGGATCCTAAGTGGTAAACTGGGTAAGAAACTGGTTGATGGATAGACAACAGAGGGTGGTGGTTAATGACACTCACTTTAATGAGGGGACAGTGACCAGTGCGGTTTTGCAGGGCTCAGTACTGGGACTGGTCCTCTTCAATGTCTTCATAAGTGACATTACGGAAGAACAGGAAGGTATGCATTTCTGAAGGTGAAGCCAAAATCTGTTATAGAGTGGACACTCAGGAGGGGTGGAGAGAATGTGTAGGGACCCTGGGATACTTAAGGATTGGTCAAGTGCATGGCAGTTGGGTTCAGTGCAAAAAAGTGCAAAATCATGCACCTGAAGCATAGGAGGTTAGTATAAGATGGGGGGGGGGTACTGACAGTTACCAGGCAGGAAAGGGACCTTGGTGTTATCATATCTGATGACCTTAAAGTGGCAGGGCAGTGTGCAAAGCAGTGGGTAGGGTCAATGGGATGCTGATATGCATAGGGAGAGGTATCTTCAGCAGGAGGTGGAGGTGGTGTTGCTACTGTATCGTTCAATAGTGAGACACCACTTGGAGTACTGTGTCCAGTTCTGGAGGCCATACTTCAGAAAGGACATAGAAAGGCTAGAGACAGTCCAGAGGAGAACAACTAAAATGGTGCAGAGGTTGCATAAAAAGCACTATGAGGAGAGAATGTGGGATCTCCACATGTAAACTCTGTAAGAGAGGAGAGCAAGACGGGACATGACAGAGGCCTACATGTACCTCACAGGGGTGAACAGGGTGCAGGACGGCGAAGCTCTTTCAAATGAGAAAGTGCACCAGGACCAAAGGGCATGCAGTGAAGCTGGAGGGTGTGTGTGTGGGGAGTTTAGTGGATGTGAGAAAGTACTACATCTCTGAAAGAGTGGTGAACATCTGAACAGAATGGCAGTGGAACTGGTGGAGGTGAAACAATAAGTGACTACAAGCATGAGTGAAATACATAAAGGGGAATATTAGTAAATAAGCAAGGGAGGAGGGAATGTTGCTGGAGACAGACTATGCAGTATCTGGGCAGACTGGCTGGGCCAAGTGGTGCTTTTCTGCAAACAGATTCTATGTTTCTATGTTTCATGACCCACAGATATGCTACTTCAAGCTACCGGACTGGGACCATGCTTCATGACTCTGCTTGTTCTTGTGGGGCCCACAGGGCCAGTGTGAAGTATGATACAGGTCTGAAGTCATGCCACAGAGTTTTGCAGCTGCATGTAGAGTTCACAGGGCTGTATGAAATGTAAGTTACAGGCCTTGAGCTGTGCCCCACATATCTGTTACTCATAAAGCAAGTTTTGGGTCCAGTGTTGTGCCACTAGTGTCTGCTGCTTCATGTACGGCATGCAGGACCCCATGAAAATCAAGTTACAAGTCTGGAGCTGTGACCCACATATCTGCTTATTCAAGAAGCAAGTTATAGGTCTAGTGCTGTGCCATGTGTATCAGCTGCTTCACACAGGCCAATGAATTTAATGCCTACTACACCTCATGGGCAACATCTCTTCTAAATTCCTGTCCCCATAGCCACCTACTAACTTCAGCCCTTCACCTCAGCCAGTACCTACTCCTCCATTTTCCTTTTCTACTACCTCCTGACAAAGCTCTTAATGCTCTCCTATCCCTCAACCCTCTAAAGGCTCAACCAGATGAACTTGATCCTAAACTTCTCTACCTTTCTTCTCCTGCAATTGCTTATCCTATCTCCTTAATCCTTAACCTGTCCTTTATTTCTGCCCAAGTACCCTCATCCTGAAACATGCTGTAGTCCTTCCTCTCCCCAAGGGTAGTGACACATCCACTCCTGGCAACTATCACCCCATTTCCCTCCTTCCTACCCTTGCCAAGCTTCAAGAACATTTAGTTCTCTCTCAACTATCACCATTCCTCTCTGATGCCTCCTTCTTCACCCCTTCCAATCTGGTTTTTGGAAGAACCACTCAACAACCACCTCCCTCATCAGGCTTACTGACTTCATCCTTTCAGGGATGGATGATGGCCTGATTACCTCGCCCATCTTTGTTGACCTAGCCAAAGCATTCAACACTGTTTCCCATCCGCTACTTCTTGATTCACTCTTCTCAGCTGGCCTTGCTCCATCAGCCACCAACTGGATTAAATCCTACCTCATTGGCAGGACCCAGTCGGTGAGAATCCTTGATTTCATCTCCCCTCCACTCCCCATCAACACTGGTGTCCCTCAAGGCTCAGTGCTTGGTCCCCTACTCTTCTCCATTTTGCTTAATGATCTTTCCACAGCCTGCTCATCATCTTCTATCCACATGTACGCTGATGATACTTTTTTGTACAGTTCCCGTAAAAACCCTACTGCTGTCAGCAAACCAGCTTACAGCATGACTTCAACCAAGTTCAGCTGTGGTTTGCTTTCACCAGCTTTTCAAAAATGCCAAGAAGACAGTGTTAATGACCTCTGGCACCAGGCAGAGACTGTCTCAGGCTCCTGGCCCTACCCATCTTACACACCCTTGATGGGACCATCTTGGAGGACACCTCCTCATTCGATATCTGGGAGTTTGGCTGGACCAGCAGCTCAATTTCTCTGTGCATATCAATGCTATCCTGAGGAAACTGTACCCCAAGTTTGGTGCTCTGTAGAGGAATTGTAGTTGCATCCCACTGACTGCAAGGTGCGAAATTGTCCAGAAGATGATACTCCCCATCTTTGACTACTGCGACATAGTCTATGGTGCTGCTCCCAAAACTTCCCTGGCCAAGTTGGACACTCTCTTTAACTCCTTCTGCTACTTTGCTATCGACTCCCCTTCCTGCTCCCACCACCATGAAGTCTATCGCTCTCTAACCTTCCTTCCGCTGTCTCACAGACGCATCTCTCACTGTGCCAGACTAACCTCCAAATTCTGGTTTGGTGGGCTCCCCTCCCATTTCTCATCCTCTCTGTCCACTCCACCTCCCTCCATCCACTCTCTCAGATCAAATGACTCCTGCACCTTGACAATCCCTTGCCACTCCACGCTCATTGGTCAGACTGGTTTCACTCATCATTTCCCTAAAATCTGGAATTCCCTCCCCACTGAAATATGACACTCCTCCTCCAACTACTCCCTTACCTCTGCCCGACACAATTACCTTTCCCTCAGCTGTTCCTGCTTTAACCCACCTTAATAACTGTCCCCAGTTTCTGCCTTCCTACCATAACCCCTCCCGGCAGGGTTCTCAAAATCCTGAAGGGGAAATCAGGAAATGGCTACCCCTTCTCTCTTATTCAGTTCTCGCCTTCCCCACTTCTCCACCTGCCCTTCTGGGTCACCAGTGTGCACAACCTAAACCCATCCTTTTATTCCAACAGCACTTGCATACTACCTTGAGCCTGCTCGTGGTACACTCATGCACTATAAATGCTTCTAAAGGTTTTGTACATTCATATGTTCTTTTGTATGATTTTGGAAATGTATTGTAATTTACTCAATGTTCCACTACTGTTTATTTATTTGTTGTATTGTTTGTACTACCCACATACTATTGTAACTGATCTTCCTTCACAACCCTATGTAACCCCTCCCCCCAGGTTGCACCATGAGATGAGCAACTTGCTGTTCAGTGTGCCCTCCTGGTGAAACATTTCAATAAATAAATAAATAAATGTCCATATGTTTTTATGTTAAACAGAAAAACAGTAAGTGACTGAAAGTCATGGAGAAATTGGAATCGTTTTTCAATTTCCATCAGTACTTTATCCAATAGGCATCCAAAAAAATTGACTTCAAAGCTTTCTTGGCGTTAAGGGCACGACTGCAGCAAGCTCTTCTGGCATGCTTGCTGTCTGGCGTTTTCCGAAAAAGTCGGTTTGATGTCCATGGTTTGGTTTGGGCTAGCAGCTTTGTTTCCTCTAACACTCTTCAAAAATCAGACAGTTGTTCCTTTATGGATAAAACCACATCTATGGCATTTGAAAGATTTAAAGCAGATGATTGTAAAATCACTGTCATCCAATTGATGGTACTAAGGACTTCATTCCACACAAGTAAACATACAATAAATGGAAATGATTCCAAGTGTTTTCACAAGGCCTGTGATGTCAGACAGTGTTTTGTTGTTGCAATTTGTAGTTTCTGATACTTCCAGCAACAAATCCAACAATTCAGGCAGTTGTTCACAGACTGCCTTTGCAGCATCAGCACGGCACTCCATCGGGTCTCTGAAAGTGGCTTGAGGGTATATTGTTTCATGTGCTTGACGAAGATGTCCTAACATTAGTGGACCAAGAGAATATTCTGTAAACCCGCTGTAGTACTCCAAAGATATTCTTTGCTTCCAAGGATGATTCAGCTGCATGTTCTAACACAAGGATCCAATTATGAGGACAGCAAGGAACATACAGTGCACATTCATTCACCTGTAGTATTCTCACTTGAACTCCTCGATGGATACCTCTCATGTTAGCCCTGTTATCATAACACAGGCCCCTGTAAGTCTTCAATTTTAATGCCATGTTCAGTAAGTCAATTTAACAATAATTCAGCCAAAACCTCTCCTGTTGTATTTTCAACATGTAGAAACTCAGGAAGCTCTCCCACATTTCAGCTTGATTATCATTGATTTCAATATAACAAATCATTAGTGATAACTGCTTTTATGAGAAATATCTGAGTGCAGTCCATCAGCACATTATAGTAGCAAGCATTGTGTATATTGTGCCTAATCTTACTAGTCACAGCCTTAGCTAGCATCTGCATAAATTTGTTCTGGCTATCCTTGCTTAAATAATGAATATTTGTTCCTCGCTGAACATGTTGCAAGTGATCAGCCATAATAGTGTCATACCTGGACAACAGTTCCAACAATTTCAGAAAATTACCATTGTTGTCCATGTCTACTGAACCCCTAAAGGCTAAGTTTTGGTCTACTAAATATAAAACACAGTCCAAAATTCTACAAAGCACACCATGCCATTGTTCCTTTTCCTTATCCAACTTTTCTTGCAAACTCCAGTTTATTGCAACCCTTTTCTGTAACCCTAATTCTAAATGTTTCCATTTGTAGAAATTGTCCATTTGTGATGGGTATGCTTCATGTTGAGTTAGTCTTTGTGATAATTTTTGCCAGTTGTAGGAACTTGTGTAAACACGCCTTATCCTCACCAAAAGCTTACAGCAGAAACAAAATACAGCATCAGCAGACTTGGAGTAAACTAACCATGCCTGTGAATCTTTGAGGATTCTACTTCGCTCATAGTTTGCTGAAGTAAACCGGTGACCAGCTGTTTTAGGGAACTCAGTGTCAGTTTCCTTCATCTACAGAGGCTTATGCTGCACAATTTCAACCATGAGGCACTCTGACTCTGTAGCAAAACTTTCAGGCCAGTTAGCTGGGTTGTAAAAATTATACATGAAAGGTGGTTGACTGGGTTCAGGGTTTATGTCACAACCTGACTGCGGTTCAATACATTGATGTATTTCTCTTTGCTGTACATTTCTTTAATCGTCATATATTTCTTCTAGGCCTAGCTGTACATTTCTTTCATGTATTTCTTCTAGCTGTACATTTCTTTCTGAGTCAGAATCTGATTTATCATGGTTCCCCAGCTCCACCCCAGTCATCTCCCTCTACTACTGCCTCTACAGCTGTTTCATGTGATGAGGTTGATGGTTCTTGCTCACTTGTTTTGCTTTCACCAGATGCAGACACTGTTGTTGCAGTTGCCGTGGACAACTTAACCATTTACAAAATATTTTGCTAGCATTTTCTGCTTCTTTCTGAGTCAACTCTAGCTGTCATTTTGTTCTTTATGTTTTGCAGAACCAGACTTGTACTTTGGTAGTGCTACAGGATTCAACATCTTGTCAATTTTTTCTTTCCTTTGTTTCTGTTAGGTAAGGTTTGCCTTGCTAGCTAGCTATGTTTATTTATTTAGTTTTTATGAATACAAAATGTACTTTTGACTAGACTACTTCAGTTAAAGTTCAATAATATCTATGAGCTGCAGGTGGCTCACTTAGCACTAAGCAGACAGGTGCAAGGGCAGGCTCATTTGTGTAGAAAATGTATAGATGTGCTTGCTCCTGAGTCCTATGCTTGCAGTCGTCTGCCTAACTTTCAATCAGCGAGCAAGAAAACAGAGCCAGTCGAGAATGTATTGCTGTTCTTTACTACTTCTGCAAATAAAGTATTTTTGCAATAATAATCTGGATGTGTCGCCTTTCTTTCTTGTCAGAAATTAAAGGTTAATTTCTCTCTGACAAAAACATGTCATTTCCAGGACAAGTCAAGTTCACACACAGCACAGAGACAGTCACAGAAAGACTTTTGTTGAATGAATATGAGCTCTATAATAATGCCAAAATGAATGGCTCCTACAGTACTAGGCAGACTACAATGATTACTGCTGGCTTAGTTTGAAGACTAGACAGGCTGCAGCAGCAGAGCCAGAGAATATCTTGTTATTTTAATGCCAGACAGTGACTCCTACACGTGTACTAGGCTGGCTACAATGCTTGCTGCTGGTTTACTTTGAAGAAGACTAGACAGGCTGCAGCAGCAGAGCCAGAGAACATCTTGTTATTTTAATGCTAGACAGTGACTCCTACACAGTACTAGGCTGGCTACAATGCTTGCTGCTGGTTTACTTTGAGGAAGACTAGACAGGCTGTAGCAGCAGAGCCAGAGAACATCTTGTTATTTTAATGCCAAACAGTGACTCCTACAGTACTAGGCTGGCTACAATGCTTGCTGCTGGCTTGCTCTGAAGAAGACTAGATAGGCTGCAGCAGCAGAGCCAGAGAACATCTTGTTATTTTAATGCCAAACAGTGACTCCTACAGTACTAGGCTGACTACAGTGCTTGCTGCTGTCTTGCCAAGCAGACACTAACAGGCAGCAGACTATGCTGCTTGCTGGCTGGGCACTGTGGGCTTGGGCTGCTCACTTCCAGTTCTGAAGCAGTCACAGCAGAGCCTGACATCAGAGATCTGAGAGAACTATTTTTTTCTAATTTATTCTTCTATACAACCTCAGGACAGGACAGGAAGAGCAATTGCAAAACAGCAGGAGTGGAGAGAGAGAGAGAGGGAGGAGGGAGGGAGGAGAGGAGAGATATCTCACACAATGAATTGAATTAAGTAGGATTTTGGATTTTTATGTTTACTCTTCTCATTCAGGAAAGGAAACTATTCAGTCAAACTAACTAAAACTACCTGTCTTGGATTAGTTAGTTATTTGTTTGAATTCATCTTTCTGTTGCTAACATACTAACATACTAAAATGCCAGCAGAATAGGCCTAACGGTCTTTCGTGTCTGCTCGCTTTGTCAGTCCCCAACCTGGGTGCTGGCCTTGCTGTCCCCCTCGCCTTCTCTGGCTTCTCCCTTCCCAGTTCCGGATATTCTTGCTGCATTGGATTTTGCTTCCAGAACCCTTCCCCTGTACCTGTCCCACCCCCTCTTGAACCCCTCCACTGTGTCTGCCTCCACCAGCCCCCTAGGCAGTGCATTCCATGGCTCCACCACCCTCTCAGTGAAGTAGCACCTCCTCCTTTCTCCCCTGAATCTTCCCCCCTCCAGCTTCCAGCCATGCCCTCTAGTGGCCCCTTCCTCCTTCCTTCGAAGCACCCCGACTGTTCCTCCCCTATTTACCCTCTTCATGTACCTAAAGACCTCTATCATGTCCCCCCGGTCCCTTCTCTCTTCCAATGTGTACATATTTAGCTCTTCAAGCCTCTCCTCATAGGTCCTGTCCCCCAAGCCCCAAATCATTTTGGTTGCCCTCATCTGGACCCTTTCCAGGAGGTTAATGTCCCGCTTTAAGTGTGGCCTCCAAAACTGCACGCAGTACTCAAGGTGCGGCCTCACCAAGCAGTTATACAGAGGGAGTATCACCTCCCTCCTTCTGGAGGTGATCCCCCTAGTGATGCATCCCAGCATCCTGTTGGCCTTGGCTGCTGCCCTCCAACAAGTCTCAGAGTTGTTCATCTTGACATCCACCACCACCCCCAGGTCCCTCTCAGCCATCGAGACTTGTAGCATTCCCCCAGGGTGTACACTTGACCTGGGTTTCTGGCCCCCAGGTGGAGTACCTTGCATTTCGCTGCATTGAACCTCAGCTTCCACTTTCTAGACCATCTTTCCAGAGCCTCCAGGTCCCCCTGTAGGGCCACCCTCCCCTCCTCCCCATCCACCACCGCCCCCAGTTTCAAGTCATCTGCAAAGAGACTCATCTCACTCCTGATTCCTGTCCTTATGTCAGATACGTAGGCGTTGAACAGAAGGGGCCCAAGGACTGATCCCTGTGGGACCCCACTAATGACCCTCCTTGGGGATGAGACTATCCCACCAACTACGACCCTCTGGGTCCGGTCCTGGAGCCAATTGCCTATCCATCTGATCATATGGTTCCCCACCCCCATTTCTCCCAGCTTATCCAACAGGCCCATGCACTACTACAGTTGCTACTACAGTTGTTTTAGTCTCACTCACTCAGTCAGACTCATCCCAAAGTCTGTCTCTGTCTCTCTAGTCTGTTTTGTGGACAGTTTCACTTGCTTCGCAATTCACTGTAATCATCTTCTACTATCACTGGTAGTTTTTTTTATATTATTGATCCCCAAAAATATAAACAAAACTACAAGCTAGTGTACTGTTGTATTATTATTCTCAGCATTCTGCATTTTCCATGGAGAGACTAAGAAAGAACTTTATTTAAATCACCATCATGAGTTGAGCTGCAGTGCAGCAGTTGCTGCTGTTTGCTAAACACCCTGTAAAGTTTGTTCCCCCCTACTGCCTACCCATTGACTGTGCCCAGCCTATTCATGACACTGTCGTAAAACTGAGCTAGCAGGAGGTCGCCGCCGCCAGGCCCAACACCGACCTGGTATCTTTTCTGCTTCTCCTTCCCCCATGCCAGTCACTGAGGCCCCAAGCTCTGCTCCTGAGTCTGACCTCCTTCTCAATTCCTCCCCACCCCAAGTTTGCCACTTTAGTTTGCCAGCAGCTGCTGAACTGCTGAACCATAGCCAGCCATGGTCTGCCCACCCGCCCAAACTAACTCAGGCACTAAGTAGTCAGTCAGCTCAGCTTTTCACACTGTCTACAAGTGATGGAGGGTGTATGTTTTATTTTATTTCACTTGATTTCATTCGTTGTTTAAATTAAAATAAATACACAACGAGCACAACACAGTGATGCTGGTGCTGTTTAAGGCCTTAGAGAGCCTCCAAGCTAGCTGAAGACACACAAAAACTGCTGCTGCTGCATCTGACCACTACCTCCAATCACTCAATCTGGACATTAATCCCGTGAGATTGTGTGAGGGAGGGTACTGGGTCATGAAAGTGTAGTTTGGCTCCTCCTGCTGCTCACCGAGCAGCCTATCTGACTGAGCTGAGCAGCCTGTCTGTGGATCCTAAGCCTGCCCCCCTGGCCCTTGGACCCCAGGTAGCAATCGGGAGAGCAAGTTATATGGTGACAGTGTGGTGATTGGTTGTCGTAGCAGTGAGCAGCCACTCACTGTATCAGCCTGGAGGAGGAAGCACTGGAGAAGGAAGGAGGAGCTGCGAGTGCTGCATGCATGCGGAGGAGGAGGAGGAGGCCAGGTGGCAGGGAGTGGAGCTGTGGAGGAGCATAATGCCAGCCCAGCAGAGAGCCAACCAGCCAGCATGGAGGATAAGGAGCTGCTCGTTGCCGAGGATGGGTGGAGGTGGAGCAAGCACAACAGCAGCCAGTGCCAGCCTAGGAGAGGAGGTAGGAGGAGGATCAAGGAGGAGCCAAGCTGAGGTATGAGGAGCAGGTTAGCTAGCAGCAGCTGTGGTGGGGCAGGGGGAAGTGGTGTGCAGCCAGTCAGACTCAAGTGCATAGGCACAGGCTCTTCTTCTTCCTTGTTGTTTAAATGGCTGGAGTGGGCCCCAGGGGATTTGAATGGCTGCTGATGATGGCACAGACATGGGCAGATGTCAGACGGGTGCCGCGGGGCCCGAGGCCAGGCAGTGGTAGCATTTTACCGACTGGGGGCACTGCACCATTAAATAAAAATAAAAAATAAATGCAAATTTTGACTTTGGGGGCATATGGGCCTCCTGATGGTCTGGACCCTGGTGCAGTGGCATCCTTTGCACCCCTCTGACACCAGCACCTGACTTTGGGATTGTGACCCATAGTGCTTCTGCTTCACTGTGGGCTTTCAGGTTTGAGGCTTTGCACCACAGGGTGACTCCTTTGACCCTACAAAGGAAAGTACAAGTCTGGGGCCATGTCCATTGAGTTTACTTCTTTGAGTAGGAGACTACATCAAATAAGATAGCTATGGGACACCAGTGGGATAATGGCTCAGATCTGTAGCCTGAACCAGCAAGCCCATGGGGCATGACAGAGTACTTGAAGACTGATCTATGGTAATAAAGCTTTTGGATGAAGAGGGCAGAATTTAGAGTTGAAAACCATAATGCTACATTTCCTCCCTTTCTTGATTTTGTAACCCAGATATATGCAACACAGCACACATCCCTGCATGACGCATGAGGCTAGTCATAACTTTTTTTGTGCAGAGCACTGCATGAAGCATAAGATGTGTCATAACTTTCATTGTACAGGGCCCCAGACCTACATCTTGAAAAAGCAGCTCCCTGGGTCATGGTCTGGACCGGTTGCTTAGTCTTGGGATATAAGGGTAGGGGCTATGTAGATGGGTGGGTGTTAGGGTTAAAGAAATGCTAACATACTGTTTCCTTGCTTTTGTGGCTTTGTTAACCTAACATAAGAATTAATGTATTTTTCCCCGCAATGAATTTCCTTACTTATTGAGGAAGTAGAGTTTTAACTTGCTTTGTGCAGGGTTCTTTTAGGCCCTATGAGATGCAGAATATATATAGCCCTTTGGGCCTGATGCACGAGCCCTAACTTTCTCTCTATAATATCAGTCATGACTTCACTTGTAGTACAGTAATAAATGTATGCATTTTTTGGGTGGTCATTTTCTTGACTATTGTTCATGTATTTTGTACGGTACTTCACGCATTTTGATGGTGTTTTCCATTATGTGAAGTATTACTCAAACAACACACTGCATCATATATGTGTGCAGTACATTCATACAAGTTAATTACAACAGTTTTTAAAGTCAATCACAGATACTTTGTTTAACTAAAATACTAACTTTAATAATTTTTTTTTGAAAGTCAGTTCAGACATATCAAATGACTTTCTTCTGATGAACCATTAAACTATCAACCTACAGAGTTAAGTATTTTTCAGCTTTTTTTTCCCTCCCTCCTTTTTGGACCTCCTTCTGAAGAGCACCCCTACACCATCACCCTGATGTCCACCAGGACCTACCTGCAAGCCATCTGCCCCCAGAGCTTTTCTCCCCTGATGGAGTTGGCAGGGTTCCCCAAGCCCCACCACAGAATGGATCCAGTTCAGACACGGGACCTGCAGGCACTTGTCTTCTTACTGCCACTGGACTTCTTTTTCCCAGTTTTTGTTCCCGGAGATGGGTGGCATGCAATGACATCACGATGCATGCCTCGCCCTCCCATGCAATGTGCACTGATGTCTGCCATGCTTTTTGACATTCTTGACCTAGGCTGCCTTACCCCCAGCTTCCGCCAGGGGTCAGGCAAGCATCAGACTCTGCCCACTCTCCCCTCCAGAGGAGGAGAGCAGTCCTATGGACACTCCATCCTCCTCTCCCCTGCCAGCCCTTCGATAGCCAGGATTAGCTTAAAACCCGAGTCATTGGCACCACAAGTGGTAGCAATACTGCTGCTTTGCAGGTCAGCCTTAGTTTTTAACTTTCTAAAGTTTTTGTTCATTATCAATCTTTACTCAGTGAAATGCTTTGCATTTTTTGGCAGTTTTTTTTTTCCTGTGATCTGTTTTGATCAGCACATTTGCAAACTTTAAAATATATAGAGCTTTTGAAATGAATGCTAACAAACTTGTAAGTTTCATAATTAGAGCTGAGGTACTTTTTTCACTAGTCATAATCAAAAAAGTGACTATAAATCTTGGATTTTATGTAATTTCACTAAATTATTTTTTTTCCATCTTCTGTTTCTGCTACCTGTGCTTCCTGACTGGCTCCATTCTGACAGCAACCCCCTGCCCCATCACCGACAACCTGGGACTCACCATATCTGCCTGAACTACAGCAGGCATGTGGGTGCATCAGGGTGATCATGCAGAGCCTTCAGGGTCTCTGTCCATTATCATGCTAATCTTTTCCTTATTTTCATCCCTTCCAAAGCCAGCAAACATGCAGTGATGTGGGCGGGTACCATAAAGATGCCACAAGAACTCTGCCTCTGTGCCTGTGCAATCAGGAGGCAGTTGCTGCTGTGTCACCTAGCCTCCACTAGGTAGTAGTCAAGCAGCAACACAAGCTGTCTCCCCTTCCCCAAGGAGGTAAGCCATCAATGGATTCTCAACCTTCCATCCACTGGCCAACCCATGAGCAACTAGTCACGGACATGATAAGGCATGCCTCAGCCCACCACACCAGTGTGCCAGCCCCCTAACTGATAACTTTTGAATAGAGAAAAACTCTTTTTTCCCAAACCTGCCTAGAAATTAGTCCACGGGACTGAGAAGCAGCACACTGAATTTCGCAATCCTAGGAAATAAGATTGTCAAGGTACAAGCTGAGAATGACTCCTGCTTTGACCCACACACTAAGTCACCCCTAATAAAAAGGCAGTACCACTACCGACAGTGCCACCATAGTTAGAGTTGAGTAGGGAGGTTAATGTCAAATCACAATTTTTAAACACTTTTGTCTTGTCCATTTCTTGAAAGATTTTCACAAAACCTTAAAAAGTGTGACCTAGAATATTCAGATGGGGCAAGTTTGGTGGACATTTTTTCAGTCGTGTTTTGGATTGGGAGGAGCAGAAAAAAAAAACAATAAAAAAAGTCATGCACTACTCATACTGTAATTATTGCTGTCACAGTGCCTGTGCTCACTGTCACAAGTGCACTCCTATACCAGTTGGTATTTAAGACCATTTGTGACATCAAGTTTTTGCTGTTGTCTCAGCTGTGACAACAGGAGTCATGTAGTTAGCCACTGTAAAATGTCTGTGTTTTGAATAATAGTTGCATGACCATGGGAGTGGGACAACTAAAAGACTGTCAAAACTTCAAAGAAAGTAGGTCATCTAGTGAAGATGTTATGATTTAAAAAGTTTCACGTAGTAGGGCTCACTCTGACTGCATTTGTTCATGCATCAAAAAAAGATGAGCTTTTACAGATGGACTTAGTTTTATTTAGCTGCTGAAACTATTTATACTTTTTCAGATGCAGTTATCATTTTTCCTCTGCTAAAACAGGTTTTTACATTTGTGAAGATGGACTTAACATGTGTGTTTGGTGGTTTGTGTATAGCCTGCAAGACACTCCCAAAGCAATCTGTGGCCACACTTGGTTTGTAGTGAATCAGCTCCTTTGTGTATGGCCTGCAGGACCATACACAAAGTGCAGTATAAGCCCAAGGCTGTATTCAGTTAACTATTAAAACTATTGACCTTACCACCCACCTACCACCATTGTCAATACAAAGTAATGATCTATTTTTAAAATACTTTTTAAATGAAAGGAAAGTCATTGGAAAAAAACTGTATTAAAGCAACAGCTCAGCTTGAATATTAAGGCCACAAAAGTAAGGAAATTAACAGTAGGGTTAAAAGTCCCCTGAACCATGGTAAATCTGTGACCTGGCATTCCTCTGGGTATGAATGCAATGCAGCACTGGCAGTGCCCTGACAGTAGCATCCAATCTCCAAACATTTTTTTCAAAGAATTTATTTGGTTCCTGGACAGACAGTGCCAAAATCAGGGCAACAACAATTTTTCATTGCACGATAGTTCAGAGCCCAAGGAATGCATACCCACAAGTTCACCATGACTCATGGCACTTTTAACCCTAACATTACACTTCCTTACTTTTGTGGCTTTAATCTTCAACCCAGCAAAAGGGGATCCATGTTATTAGCAGAAGACATTAATTGTTTTATCAATAAATATTTAAACTGATTTCTGGGGGGAGGGGGCCATAGCTAGACATGCCATATTTGACATTTATAGCAGTTACTTAAATCCAATTATACAGGTGTTTTGGCCTCCAATTGTCAATAGTAAAAATATCAGTACTAATATGATCAAAGTTCTAGAAATAGATAGTAAAATTATTGAAAACAAAGTAAGTCATTTATTTCTTAATGCTAGAAGTTTGCAAAATAAAATTGAGGAACATAGAAACATAGAAGTTGATGGCAAGTAAGGACTGCAAGGCCCATCCAGTCTGCCCATTTCATTTTCTACCTTATGAGTGTGCCATCGGCCTTTGCTCTGTCAATGGCCTATCTATTCATACTCATCTGTATTGCTCCCTTATGCCTATCCCATGCCTGTTTGAATCCCTGCATTGTATTCATATCCACCACTTCCTGAGGTAGGCCGTTCCATGTATCTACCACCCTTTCTGTGAAAAAGAACTTCATCACATTACCCCTTAATCAGTCTCCCTCTAATCTAATGCTGTATCCTCTTGTCTTGCTGTTTTTCTTATATTGAAACATGTAGATTCTTTTACCTTATTAATGCCCTTAAGGTGTTTGAATGTTTTGATCATATCACCTCTCTCCCTCCTTTGTGCTAGGGTATACATATTGAGCTCCGTTAATCTGTCCTCATATGTTTTCTGATGCAGTCCCTGCACCATTTTGGTTGTCCTTCTCTGGACTGCCTCAATTTGGTTAATGTCCTTGTGAAGGTGTGGCCTCTAGTACTGCACGCAGTACTCCAGATGGGGCCTAACCAGTGTCATGTAAAGAGGGAATTTTACCTCCCTCTTCTTACTTGTGATACCCCTACTAATACACCCCAACATCCCCTTAACCTTACCTACTGCTTTAGAGGTCTGCTTGGATGATTTTAGGTCATCGGTGATGATGATGCCCAAGTCCCTTTCTTCCTTTGTGACTGCCAGCCTCTCCCCTCCCAGCCTATAGGTGGCTTCAGGGTTCCTCTTCCCTATGTACATGATCTTGCACTTCTTTGCATTAAACCCCAGTTGCCACTCTTCCGACCATTTTGCTAGTTTATCCAGATCTCTTCTCATTCTGCCCACCCCATCTGGATCATCTACTCTGTTGCAGATCTTGGTGTCATCTGCAAACAGACAAACCTTACCCTCCAGTCCATCTGCAATGTCACTGATGAAGATATTGAAGAGGACTGGCCCCAGGACTGATCCCTGAGGTACCTCACTTGTGACTTGCATCTCTTCTGACTGTATACCATTTACCACCACTCTCTGTTTTCTGCCCATCAACCAGTTTGCCACCCAGTTGACCAACCTCTGACCCACCCGAGCCTACCCAGCTTATTAATCAATCTTCTATGTGGAACAGTATTGAAAGCTTTGCTGAAGTCAAGGTAGGTGACATCAGCTGCTCCCCTGGTTCACCACTCTTGTTACCCAGTCAAAGAAATCTATGGCTGAAGAAATGAACTCTTATTTTGTAAGTGTTTTCAAGCTTACCGGGTCATAATGTCATACGCATAATAGGCACCACATTATGCCGAATCCCGGACCTGTACACTCTCTGTGTTGGACCCCCCCAGAGTTTGAATACTTAGTTGGGGGGTCTGGGGGTTCAAGCCCCCATAAGGGGGGTTGGGAGGTTGAGCCCCCCACAGAACAAAAAATACAAGTGAAGTGCACAACGTGCTTAAACCGCATGACATTCTGCTGTGAGCAGTTTTGACCCCCTGCCGTTTTCAAGCCAGAATAGAATTTCAGCCAGAATTTGACAGAACACACTGCTATACTAACATTATTTAATACACAGGATATTTTAGATGCAATCAATATGATGAAATCTAACTCCTCAGCAGGACCAGATGGAATTCCTCCTAGTTTTATAAAGAGTCTGTCTATGGACTTATCTGGTATTCTAAATTACTTATTCAACATCTCAATTGCTGAGGGAGTTGCCATACCAGAGTGGAAAGTGGCTTCAATTACTTCTTTACATAAAGGGGGAAGTAAGCAAAGTGTTGCAAAGTATAGGCCTATAAGCCTGACTTCATACATAGGCAAACTAATGGAATGATTACTCCAGTACAAAATCCTAGATCATTTGAAAGATAATGGTTTTCAGGATATTACTCAGCATGGATTTGCAAAAGGAAGATCCTGTTGGAGCAATTTAATAAACTTTTTTGAACCAGTCAGCAAGGGCTTTGGACTCAGGTTTACCAGTAGATATCATATATTTAGATTATGCTAAAGCATTTGACTCTGTTTCTCATAACATCCTACTTAATCAATTAGCCCAATTGAAACCACATATTAAGATTATTGAGTGGATTGCATCTTGGCTTAATAATAAACAACAGCAAGTTGTCATTAGAGGACATGAATCTGCATGGACCATAGTTACAAGTGGTGTACCTCAGGGCTCTGTTTTAGGCCCTTTATTGTTTAATATCTTGATTATCTCTATGCAAACTGTTGATGGGGTATAGATAAATAAATATGCTGATGACAGTAAAATCGGATGCATAGTAAATAACAACGACTCAATTAAAGCTTTGCAAACTAATATAGACAGACTAACAAAGTGGGCCAATGAACATAAAATGAAATTTAATATCAGTAAATGTAAGGTGATGCATCTATGCAAAAATAAAACACTTGAAAATTATACATTAAATGGTACTTATCTACAAACTATCACCAATGAGAAAGACTTATGTGTAATTATATCAAATAACCTAAAATTTAGTGCACAAACTGCTAACACTGTAAAAAAAATGTCATAGGATAATTAGCTGCGTCCTGAAACATATCAAGAATCACAAACCAGAAGTTATTGTTCCTTTATACACAAGCTTAGTCAGATCTCATACAGAATACTGTTCTCCGTTTTGTGCCCCAACATCACTTGGCGATAAAGCTCTGGTAGAGAGGTTTCAGAGGAGAATCACCAGAAAAGTAAGCAAATTGTCCAACTTAGATTACTCCAATAGACTAAAATCTCTGGGATTGTATTCATTAGAATATAGCTATAAGAGTGGAATTATGCCTTGCATATAGAGCATATCATGATCCCATTATGCTTGAAACATGTTGTTTGAAAAAACAAGACGCACATAACAATACAAGTTCACGTAAATTGAAATTGGTCATTAATCTTAATAGAACAATGATAAGAAAGAATTTCATAACTCAGAGATTACCACCATTATGGAATTCTCTTCCACCTTTTGTTGTCTTTAGCGATAACATTAACCAATTTAAATTCAGGCTCGATCAATACATGGGTGAAAAAAAATTTTCATTACACCATTAGGATATATGGTGGCGAGTTCATAATGGGCTTGTCCCTCAAACTTGTAACTACCTATGAACCTATAATGCACACTGTTAGAGTGGAATTTTTTTGGAATAAATATACATATACAGTATATACCCTGTACTACCTGAGGCTGTGTAATCTTTTGCAGAGTGTGGTGGTGGGCTTGTGCTTTTGTGATCTGTGGTGTGTGGTCCTGCAGTTGGGGGGGGGCATTTGGGGGCAGGCACTAACTGCCTGTTTATCTGTCAGAGGTGATGCAGCCTGGGAGTGTGTCACCCTTGGGAATGCACTGTGCACATGTTTTGCAACCAGCTGGCTATCAGTGTTACAGCTGTTGTAGTGGTGGCACACTTGTAGTGTAGAAGCATAAAAACATAAAGGTTGATGGTAGATGAAGGCCAAATGGCCTGTCCAGTCTACTCTTATCCCTGCCTTAATCCTTGTTGTGCCGTGGACTGATATATTAGTCCAGAATTCCTATACCTTCTAATTCTGTCAGCAGACTAAGAGTTAACTATCAGACTGAGACTCCTAATGTTCAGTCACACCCTCTCTCCTCATCACCTCTATTCAGTGCTCCCAAACAAACCCTTGTGTCTGTCCCACCTATGCTTAAACTCTACCACTGATTTTGCACAGGCCACCTCACTTGCAATCTAGAAACATAGAATCTGTTGGCAGATAAGGACCATACGTCCCACCTAGTCTGCCATTTCCCTACTCAATGCTGCAGCCCCAGATCCTATTTGATCTGTGGCTGTCCTGGTCTGCAATCTCCAGGGTACCTTTATATCTATCCCATGCACGCTTGAACCCCTGTATTGTTTTTGTCCCCAAATCTGCTAGAAGGCTGTTCCATGGCTCCACCACCTTTCAGTGAAAAAGTACTTCCTAACATTATCCCTGAGCTTTCCAACCTTCAGCCTCATATCAGGCCCCATTGTTCTTGTGCAGAGGTTTCTCTGAAACATGCTTTCCACCTTTACCCTGTTTATTCCCCAAGATACTTGAAAGTCTCTATCATATCTCCCCTTCCCTCTCCCTTCTTTCCTCCAGTGAACAGATGTTAAGGTCCTAAAGTCTTTCCTCATAGGGCTTCTGGTACAGTCTATGTACCATCTTCATTGCCCTTCTCTATCTCTATTTTGTCAATATCCTTCCAGAGATGTGGTCTCCAGAACTGGACACAGTACTCCAGTTGAGGCCTCACCAGTGATTTGTACAAGGCATCACCACCTCTTTAATCCTGCCTGTTATGACCCATCATATTCATTCCAACATTCTGTTTACTCTCCCCACTGCCTTTTCACACTGTTTGGTCACCTTCAGGTCATCAGATAAGATGACTCTGGGTGTCTCTCCTGACTTGTGGTGGCTCAAATTTCTCCACCCATCATGTACTCCTCCCTTGGATTCCTGTGTCCCAGGTGCATGATCTTGCACTTTTTAGCATTAAAACTCAACTGCCAGACACCTGACCACTCCTCTAATAACTTAGGTCCTTTATCATTTTTTCCACCCCCTCCAGTGTGTCTACTCTGTTGCAGATCTTGGTGTCATCTGCAAAGAGGTGCACCTTTGTCGCAGGCACGTGGGTATGCAAAGATAATGCAGGACACAGTAAAAGAATACAACACACCTGCAGTGTGTTTTATTTTATGAAAAAGTACAAAAATAATAAATTAACATCAATACACAGTTCAATCAGAACTAGAAAATAAACAATAGTATAATGTTATTCCACCTTACTTAAGGTATTACCAAATTCAAACCTCGGCTTTTCTGCTGCTTGAGACAAATTCTTTGTTTCAGGCACAGGTCCTTCCTCTTACCTTAACCTCAGGTAAGTGAGGCTGGCTGGTTAGCTAATCTGACTCTTGGTGCTTGAGGAGGGCTTATATAGCCATCCCACTTATGGGAAAGTCCCTCCTATAACATCTAATTAGTTCTAGTGGTTTTACTTATAGGAAGTCCCCTTGTAGGAATCTTCCTGAGGTTTTACTTATGGGAAGTCCTTTATTTTCTGTATATGCAAACAGTGCAAACATTTATTGTATTTATACATGTGCTGTGTTGTTATAGTATATGGACACTAGCCCTTTAATGTATATCTCAGGGCACTACACATAATGGGCCTCCTTTAGAGACCTGCAGTGTCTCTTTATTCTTTAATTTGTTTAATTTCTTTATTTATCTTTGCAGCCCTCTCCTTACTCTGAGGGCTACTTTCTTTGTAAAGCATTTCCATAAATAGAGATGTCCCTGTCCCTTTAAATCATTTGATTTGTATGTTGTAGCACAGCAACAGACTGCTAGACAATCATTACCTAGCCGCTCTGCTTTGGGGCACTGCATAGCTTTGGTAAGTCCCTTTTTATTTCTTTTTATACTGGGCTGTAGCTTTTATCTCCAGGAACAGCATAGTCCCTTTTTATTTTCAAGCGCTCGCTTTTCAGAGCACACAGATTGCTTGGGGAAGCCTACCTCTCTAGCAACCTGCACTGGCTGAACACATGACACCGACTCTTCCACAGCTAGCTGGTACAGTTTTACACCATATGTTATACAAAGCCAGCAGCTGGGAGTCCTAGTAATACAGGGGCATCAGTAATTGTTTACATAAATACCGAGCAGCAGCAAAAGTAAAAGAAAAGTTTACGCTTGGTTCAAACATTTCCTGCTTCGATGCAGTATTTCTTTGGCACAGCATTCTACACAACAACTGAATGGCAGGAAAATAGTTTAATCAAGGGAGACATAATGCCACTCAGTTATACTCATATTCCGCCTAATACAGTGGATGTTATTTTGTATTTAAAGAGCTAGTGTACTGCTTGGAATTAATAGTAATTTCCAGATGCAGTCAGCTGTCAATTCCAGTATCTGAAGTATTTTCTTATTTTCTGTTTGCTAATTAGAAGATTTTCCACATAGTAGTACTGGGGTGATATGTGGAGCAGCACTCTGTCTGGAGGAAAGAAAAGTCATTTCTGTTTCTCCCATTACATCATCAGAAATTAGACCAAACGCCTTGAGGCACCACACTCCTTGCAGCCTGAGCAGTGACTTTCACAAGCTAGCAATCAAAATGCAGGAAACTGTGACATCACTAGTAACCAGGGAGAGCCAGTCCTTGTTGCTTCATGTGAAAGTGAAACCTAGCAGTGAGAAATGGTTCTCATTGGATACTGGTGATGTCATAGTCAGTGTGGTTTCAGCGTTGATGTAGTAGGAGGAACAGAACTGACTTTTTTCCCTCCAGAATGCTGCTCCACACATCACTCCCACACTGCCAGGTGGAAAATCTTCTAATTAGCAAACAGAAAAGAATAAATCATTGAGATATAAAAAGTGATAACTGACTACATCTAAAAGTTACAATTAATTTCATGCAGATTCCAGGCAGCACACTGGCACCTTAACTGCCATTTTAAACATTTCTAAACATTCCTGAACTATATATATATATATATATATATTAAATGGCATAAGCATTAACTTAATTAAGCACTGCAGCACTTTAAACTCATACTATGGCACAAATTGCACTTTATTCAACCAGCACCTTATATACTTAAAGGCACTTTATATCTTTGGCATTTAATGCCATAAATGCACCTTATTTCATTCTTGCCAGCTGGCCTTAGTCTGGTGCATTATTTTGGGAGTTCTTGGTGAGGGATGGGAATATGGAAATTAGAAATAAAAGTACTAGGGAAAAAGTTTAGTGAGAGATAAAAAAGATTGACGTAGGTGGCCAACCTATGCCAGGGGCGGAAAAAGCTAAAGTACAGCTGAGGAAGATACAGTTGTGCAACAGATTTCAGTAGGAAAAAGAAGAAGACAGGAAAGCCATCCCTCCACCGGGGTTATCGGACTGGCAGAATGCAGTTCTGCCACACTCCTCCCTCTTTAAGAAAAAAATAGTAACTCTTACAACTGGTTTTAGCAACAACCCCCCAGAATGCATATACATCCGTACAGATGGAGGTTTGGGTTGGAGCTTCTGCCCACCCTTGCTATGGAAGTTCCACCCCAGGGTCCCTTTAACAATAATGAAGTATGTATTATAGTACAGAAAGAACTGCAATAAACTGACTGTAGTTTATTTCATTACCCTGGGGCTGAAAAATGTGTACTGTTAACCATCAGTACTATTGTCTAACATCTAATCAACACATTTTACATTTCAGATTTCCTTTTCCTGGAACAAGTCTGCACTATGCCTGGATAAAAAAATCGTCATTCTTATGTTGACTTCTTGATCGATGTTTCACTGTAAATTTAAAAGGCTGTAAGGTCAAGTACCACCGCATAATGAGGGCATTCTGGTCCTTCATCTGATTTATCCAACACAAGGGGTTGTGATCAGTGAGAAGGGTAAACTCATGCTCCATAAAAAAAAAGTGTAAAGCTTCTATTGCCCACTTAATGGCCAGGGACTTCTTCTCCATGGCAGTGTACTTCTGTTACCTGTCATGTAACTTACGACTGATATGAATTATGGGGTGCTCTTCTCCATCACTGGTCTGACTCATGATTGCTCCGATCCCCATCTCAGAAGGGTCTGTATGCACCTCAAAAGGGAGACTAAAATCAGGGCACCTTAACACAGGGGAAATACACAGGACAGCTTTGATGGCCCTAAAGGCCTCATCACTTTCGGTGTTCCATTTTACAATGTTGCTGCATTTTTTCTTATTAAGATCGGTTAAAGGAGTGGTGATGGAGGCGAAATTTTGAATGAACCTCCTGTAGTGTCCTGCCAGGCCTAGGAATGACCATACATGCTTTTTGGGTTTTGGTACTGGGCTATTGGCTACTGCCTCAATTTTTCCCATCTCTTGTCACGCACCCCCATTATTGGAAGGCTATGCCTTTGGTTCAGTGGACAAGCAGTCAGCCACTCCCCCTTCCTGTGCTACATAAGGAGTTCCTCTGAGCCTCTCTCTCAAGCACTTTTTCTTTGCAGCCGGAGGCTCTGTCAGTCTGTCCTTTGTAGCCTGCTGGGACCTCCCCCACACCCCGCCTTGCTGTTTTGGCTCTGCTTGTTTCTGCTGGACTTCTGTTGTCTGTTCTCCTGCATTTGGTTTGTGTTGTTTGCCTCTGTCTGTGTGCTTCTTTGTGTTGCTTGTTCCATTTTCTTATGGGCAGACTAGGTGGGCTAAGCGGTCCTTATCCGCCATCAAAGTCTATTTATGTTTCTATGTTTCTTCTGTGTTTGTGTGTCATTTGTTTTGCTTTCTTTTGGGGACTTCTTTTTTTTTAACCTCCTTGTATTTGACTAATCCAGAGCTCACGCTACTTGATCCCATTTTCTCACAATGCAACTGCAATCATTATCTGTGTGTTTCAGCTCAAGCTGCTTCTGTGCTGCTGCTCTCTATGCTTTGCACCTTAATTGTTTTCACCTGGTTCAGGTTCACTCTGAACCCCAGCCCATGACGCTCAAGCCTGCTTCCTGAACATATACCACGTACCTCATTGCTGCTGTTTTTGCTGCACTGCCTAGCCAATTTGCTGCTTTCAGAGCATTGCCTCCCTACACTCTATGTTCATTCGAATTGCTACCCCTATAACTCATAATTTACTGAATACTGAGCTGCAGTATTGTGTTTACATACTGCTATTATACTTTGGAGGTCAGCTAAGCTACCGCTGGTGCTGTAAACTAGTTTTAATATATGCATGTGGGTCACGGTGCCTTTTTTTTCCCTATGGCAGGGGACTGGAGGTGTTGTTGAGGAACCATGGCCCCGTGTGGCATATTAACTCATGTCAAATCCTGCTTCGCTACCAAAATCCTCTGAGTATTTTGTCACCTTCATTAGCTTCCTCAATGGCCTGGCTGGCTTGGTCTGCTATTCATACTTGCTGTTCCTTTGACCTCCGAGCAGGTCTGACCATCTGCTTACTTAGCTTATTGACCTACATGCAGGTCCACTCATTGCTTACGCAATTCATTTGCTCAATGCTTGCTACTACCTTGTCTGACCTACGTGAGGGTCCCAGCACTCAACACTTCATTCAGCTCCTCCTCAGTTATTTTCTGGGGCATGCTAGCCATAACCATTCCATGGCACAGGGTCCCTGCAGCTGATGGTCGCTCTCTGCACCTATGAAGTCCACATCTTGAGAGTGCCTGAGTTGGGGCGGGGTTATTCTCACCTGGCCTATAGCTGGGAATGTCCTCACTCCAGGTCTGGCTTTAGCCATTCGTGACTCGACTGCAGCTCCTGGTGTAGAATTTAAGACTAGCCATGAAGGGTGGCTACAGCAATCTCCATAGCTCTAGTATTCTACTAGCAAGGCACCTTCACTGCTTTTTCCCTGTAACTGTGTCTGGTTAACCTGGTTTGTTTTTAGGGTGGGTAGGCCAGGTGCATGCCTCAGCAGTCATTGCTCTCTTCCTCTCACCTTAGTTATCCCCAATGTTGCAGAGCACTCTCGCAACCTTCCACGGCATTCCCGTTAGAGGGCTCAAGTGAGAGCTTTCCTCCAAACTGGAACATTTTCCAACCCCCTTTAATTGGGTTTCTAAATGCAGCAGCAGAGCCACCACTAATCAGAACATCCCAAGCCTGGTGGGAAGGTGACCTAGGCCTTAGAACCCCAGAGGTTTCCTCTTCAAAGGTGTTTTTCTCTCTCTCCTCCATGCCTCAGGTCAAAAATGTTAAATAGCCGTAGTTAGTGTTCCCTAGTTCCTTTAGGTAGGTTCCGCTGTTGGATGGAGGTTGATGGTGTTTCTACTTGGCCTTCCCTCTCTCTTAGGAGGCCCCCTCAATCTCCAATGCTACCCATCATACTCATGCCTTTACTAACCTGCGCATCTTATTATGTTATCAAGCTGCCCGGTGCCTAATCTACTGCTATGCCTCACAGTTACTGATTGCTAATGTGCTTTCATACTACTACTTTTCTTTTTGGGGATGCTGTCTAAGATACCTTTAGCCAAGGGAATCATCCCACAGCACCTCTAGGGATGGAACTTCAAAAGTTACTGGCCCTGTTTGCCTCAAAATCATGTATGGCTCTTTCCACTACATACGTAGCTTATTCTGGGTGGTGGGTAGCAATAACAACACCTTCTCTCCTTTCTTTGGGTCTTTGGGCTTACAGTTATTGTCGTAATAGGCCTTTTGTTTTGTTTGGTGTGCCACAGTTTTTGTGTGTCCTCTTACTACAATTAACCAACCGTTTATGGAGCTAGATCATATACTCCATAGTGTTGGTGTGCCCTACATTTGTCCCTTCTTCCCAAAACTCTTTGATCACATCCAGTGGCCCTCTGGGATTCCTTCCATACAAAAGGGAGAAGGGAGAGTAACCTGTACCAGCTTGCAGAGCCTCTCTGTAAGCAAACAACAAGAGTGGGTGGTATTTAACCCAGTCCTTACCTTCCTCATGCACAAACATTTTGAGCATGCGTTTTAATGTTTGGTTGAACTGTTCAACCAATTCATCAGTTTGTGGGTGGTAGAGCATTGTTCTTACAGTCACTACCGCCAGCAAACAGTACAAAGTGGCATGGAAATTACTGTCTTGGACTGTTAACACCTCTTTCAGAATCCCAAGATTGATGAGCACTTTTACTAGTTCTTTTGCTATCTGGGGAGTGGTGTCAGTGCGTAAAGGTATGGCCTCAGGGTACTTCATCGCATAGTCACAGACGACCAGGATATATTTGTACCCTCAGGCACTCTTCTGCAAGGGAGCTACTATGTCTATCGCCATTCTTTCAAAAGGCATGCTGACTATGGGTAAGGGTACCAGGGGTACTGTATCCTTACAGGTAACCTGGGCAACCTTTTGTCACTCTGGACAGGCTCTGCAGTAGTCTTCCACTTCCCCATGGATGTTAGGCCAATAAAAATGCTGAAAGAGCCTATCAAGATTTTTATCCCTACCAGCATGATCTGCACATGGAAAATCATGTCCTAGGTATAATAACTGGTTCCTAAAGCTCTTAGGAACTACCAAATGCTCTATTTTTTCATCAGTTCTAAAGTTATTATACACACTATATAAAATGCTGTTAGTACATTTGAACACTGGGGTCTTTGGTGGTTTCTTCTGGTCCACCTGTTGAAAAAAATCTGCAATTGTCTCATCCCTGTGTTGATCCTGGGCAATGTCACATCTTACAAACAGCTTTTCCACAATATCATTTGGCAGACCATTTTGAGCTCTCCAGCTCTATTGAGCCATTTTCTTTTCCCCTTTTGTTTTCTTCTGGGTACATGGTGGTTCAAACACATCCCCCTCAAAAGGAAATGTGTCTCACAGGTTTTTTACCTTAGTCTGTGACCTGGTAATAATGGTGGTAAAATTTTTAGGGCTTAGTAGTGTTTCAAAATGAGGAAAGTCTTGCCCAATGACTACGGGTACTGGCAGCTTTGAAACTATGCCCACTATAATCTCTGCCTCCTGCCACTCAACATTCATAGTCACCTTAATGGTGGGATACTGGTGAGTGTCTCCATGCACGCAGGTGGCACCAGTGAATATATCTGACATTGGGGCCTTTTCTAGCACATCAGGGTGCACTAATGTTTGTCAGCTGCCTATATCGATTAAACTCATCATGTTCTTATTTCTGATGGTGACAGTAGTGACAAAGTTACCCCAGTTAATATGGCAATATGATTAGCTTTGTTCTTCTTTTGTAACAAAAGAGTTCTATGTGCCCTTTACAATTACAGTATCTGCATATAATATCAGAGTTATATGGCCTTCTCACTCTATTTTCCTGTCTACCAACATTTCTCCTTGGGGGGGTGAGGTGGAGTAATATTACCAGGTGCTTGTTGGGGGTGTTGGTCAAATCTGTAGTCTGATATCTTTTCCTCATTGGTTGCCTGGCCGCCAAGTAATCCTCCGCCAGGGTGATTGCAACCTCTGCTGACTCAGGATGGTGTTCCCTCACCCAGATCTGGACCTTGGCAGGCAATATCTGCAAAAATTGCTCCATCACCACAGACACAGTTATGTCCAGTATACTCTTCCCCTCTGGTTGTAACCACTAGTTGCATAGTTCATTAAGATGAGAAAATGTCTCTCGGGGAGCATCATTCCCTTGATGTTTATGGAGCAGAAACACTGCCTGTAAATCTCAGTGTTTATATCAAAACGCTTTAGTATTTACTTTTTTACTAGGTCATACTTTTCAGCACTCCACTGGTCCATGAGGCTGTAAGCCAGTTGCACTCGACCAGTCAAATATGGAGTCAATCTGACTAGCAACTGCTCTGGAGGCCACCCACAGTCCTTCGCTACTCTCTCAAAGGTCGCGGGGTACACCTCAATGTCATTAGTAGCTGACATTTTCATTAGTTTTATGCCCTTAGGGATGGCATGCATACCTTCAGTGACTTTACTGGTCCCTGTGATTTGCAGGTAGTGTTGTGTGAAATTGGAATATTTCACCCAGCAAAATATTTCAGGGTTTTAAATAATTGATTAGCAGTTTTTTTCCTGGGACAATACTAACTGTACAGAAAGTATTTATATAGGTTTTCTAGAAGTGTTATGTTTGTTAAACACAATTAGGCAAGTGTTATGCATTTTTACAATGTTTAGCACTTTTATGAGCAAAATGCTGATCAATTTTTAGAGTTAAATAAAACCCTGTATTTTGCATAATTAATGTACTATGTGAAATATTTCACTTGGCAAAATGTGAAATTTTGCCCGTGGCTGTGAGCAAAAGTTCACCCCCAAGTCAGTGAAATTTTACTAGCGGGAGAAATTTTGCACCCATGGGTAAAATTTCACCACCCGAGGTGAAATTTCACCACCTGCGGGAGAAATTTTGCCTCCCATGTCAAAATTGTGTTCAAACTTCTCCCTGGTATCTAGTGGCCCCCCCGGCCATCACTGGCCATAAACATTAATAAGCAGTCCCCAAGTTACTCTGCTGCACCCGTTGTTTGTTTCTAAAAAATATATATATATATATATATATATATACCTTCACTCCTGGTGTCTAGTGGTCCCCCACCTCCCCACCCCATTAGTATATAGCAGCACCCACCCAGGTCCCTCCACCAGTAGCCTGATCGGGCCACAGGAACAGCCCTCCACTCACCTCCATGGCCAGCAGCCCGACTGAGTGTCACTGAGCACTTGAATGAATGAGCACATACCGCACTCATTCATTCAAGCGCTCAGTGGTGCTCAGCTGGGTGGATCCTGCTATATACTGATGGGGTGGGGTGTGGGAGGCCAATAGACACCAGGGAGTGAAGGGTATATATATATATATATTTTTTTTTTTTTTTAAACAAACAATGGAGGTAGCAGGGTAACTTTGGGAGGAGAGTGCTTATTAATGTTTATAGCCAGTGATGGCTGGGTGGGACCACAAGACACCAGGCAGTGAAGGATATATATTTTGTTCAAAACAAAATAAACAATGTAGGTGGCAGGGTAACCTAACCCCTTCTACTTCAGGGCAGTGTCTAGGCATCAAGTTCTCAAGCTGCTCAGAGCCCTCTCTGACAACACCAGCACTGGCTCCGATGGCTTGGAACCAAGGCTACTAAAAATGGCTTCTCACTACATCTCTGGCACTCTAGCAAGAATATTCACCCTCTCTCTCTCCAATGGCGTTGTCCCTGAAGTCTGGAAAGCAGCCAGAATCACTCCAGTATTTAAGAAAGGTAGCAAAATGACACATCTAACTACGGCCTATTGCTATTTTGTCTGTCCTGAACAAAACCTGGAAAAATAATATCAACACAAATCACAGAATACATTGAGAACTTCAATCTGCTCAGTCCAGCCCAACATGGCTTTAGAAAGCATCACAGCACCATGACTGCACTTGTAAAATTCTCTTCTGACATTGTCACAAACATGGATAGAGGGAAGTTAACAGGGGCAGTCTTCATTGACTTAACCAAAGCTTTCAACCTGGTTGATCATACATTACTACTCTCTACCCTCAGTACCTTGGGCTTCTCCCTTCCAGCAACTACCTGGTTTAAAAGCTACCTCACCAACAGAACCCAGGCTGTGAAGTTTAATTCAGCGATTTCAGACAGTGCTGTCATCAACATTGGTGTCCCTCAGGGGTCCATACTTGGCCCTCTTCTATTTTCATTATTCGTAAATAATCTCCCAGAGATGGTAACCACTGGTCACTCACTGCTGTATGCGGATGACCTGGTCGTTTATGCTCACTCTGACAACTTTCTGGAACTGAATGCTGCCCTCACTGCTGATTTTCACTCTGTACAACACTGGCTGAACTCTCAACGCCTTGTTTTAAACACAAACAAAACCAAAGTCATGCTATTTGGCTCCACTCACAAGCTCAGATCATGTCCTTCGACTATCTCTGTTCCTGACATTGATGGGAACCCACTAGAACCTGTCACTTCTTTCTGTTACCTGGGCATCCACCTCGACCAAACCTTGGACCTAAAAACACACATCCAGGATACTTGCAAGTCAGTCAATTGCAAGTTAGGCTGCTTACAGAACCAACTACCTCCTACCCCCGCTGCTAAACTGGCAGTAGCTAGAGGTATACTGTTGCCATCCCTTACATATGGTTGTCCCATTCTGTCTTTGGCCAATAAATCTGCACTGCATCTGTGGGACACTACTTTCAATAATGTATGCAGGTATGCAACCAAAGCACCTCGACTGCAGCATCACTGCCAACTATATCAAGACCTTGGCTGGCTCTCTCCCTCCTCTACCAGACAATACTACCTGTACAATCTATCAGATACCATCATAAGGACATCCAAACCTGCTATCCTATCAGAACTCCTTAGACCAGCTATTCCCACACGGAACCTTAGATCTACAGATCAGACCTTATTATCCATCCCCCTCTGTCGGACAAAAAAGGGCATGGGCTCCTTCCATTATGCTGCTCCTCACCTGTGGAACCTGCTGCCTCAGGAACTAAGGGATGTCCCTACTCATGCAACTTTTAAGGGCAAACTCAGGACTTTTCTTACTGCTTTGGACAAATGTGTTTGCTTTGATCCTACCTGATCCCCTTGCTCTTAACCTGTTTTCCCCACTTCCATATTGCTAGCACTTGTGCCTTTCCCAATGGTTGTTTTATGTGGTGTTTTACTATAATTGCTGCTTGAATCTGTTTGACTGTATGCCAAATATTAGCTTTTACCATTTACAAGTTGTTGTTTACTTCCTGCCACCACTTGGCTTCCCTTGATCCCTGTTCTCTTCTCCCTCACCTCTCAGCCTTCCTTCACTCAACTCCCTGCTCCTCTTCCCCGACCACATCTCCTGCACCTCCTTTTCCCTCCCCTCTGCCTCCCCTTCCTTTCTCTGCTTGCTTGCCTCGCCTTTACCCTCCTCCTGAGTCACCCCTGCCCTTCACTCGTCCCACCCTCCCAGCTGAGCATTGTTCCCTATTACCTCCACTTGCCGTAAACTTACCTCCTCCTACCGACCTCTTCTTCCCTGCCCTGCCGTCTCTCGGTTCCACTGGCTCGGCTTGGCGTTGTTACCTTTTCCGCTACTGCCATAACTCTTTCGCTTCTCTCCTCCTCTTACCGGCATCATCACCCTTGCCCTGCTGTCTATCGGTTCCACCAGCCCAGCTGCATTCTGCTACCTTTTGCCACTGTTGCCGTCTTTTGCCGTAACCCCTGTCACCCTTTCTCCGCTTGCCGCCTTTCTCACTCCACCGACTGGCCGCAGGTTGAACCTTGTATCGCCACGCCGTATTTGCCAGCTTTCTTTAACCCTCACCCCTCCCTCCCTCTCCCGCCATCCCTCCTCTACTCCCTCCTACCTCCCTATTCCTGCCACCGCCTCTGTCCTTATATTCTTAGCCATTTCTTTAGCCCCCTGTTTTGGCCCCTTGCCTCTATCCTTCCCTCTATCCTTTCCTCACCTCCTCACCTTCCCTTTTGTCATTTTCCATCTTGTTTCTGGCTTACCCTACACCTTATCCTCTCCTTTCCTAGGTCCTTCAATGCACTTTATGTATGCTCAATGGAAAATGTCCTTGAAATGTATTTTGCCTTGTATTTTCCTTTGTCATGCATTGTATCCTGCCATATGTATCTTCCTGTATTTCTGTGCATCATGTATTTTCGTTATCCTTACTGTATCTTTATGTTCTGTAATTTTACCTCCCGGGTCGTGCCTGAAAACAGTCACTTGCTGGCTAGTGCACTTACCCGGTTAACAAAAACTAAATAAATAAAAATTTGGGGGAAAGGGAGTGCTTATTAATGTTTATGGCCAATGACGGCCGGGGGGGGGGACCACTAGACACCAGGAAGTGGAGGAGGGTATTTTTTAAAATAAAACAAATGGGGGTGCAGGGCAACTTGTATGTAAGTAAGTAAGTAAAATTTTATTTATATTAAGCGCCCCAAGCTCAGGCGCTTTTACAATAAAACAAGTAAAATCAAATTTCAAACAATAAATCAAACAACCATACAGTACACTTACTCATTATGTACCAACAAATGCTAAGGCAAAAAGGAAAGCTTTTAATTGTTTTTTAAAACTTTCAACAGTTAGGCATTCTCGTATCTGACGAGGTAGAGAATTCCACAGGGTTGGTGCCATATAGGCAAAAGTTCTACCTCCTGACATCTTTTAGATGTACCTTGGGAATCTCTAGCAATCCCTCATCAGAGGAGCAAAGAGAACGGGCAGGACAGTAAGGCACCAAGAGCTCTTTCAGGTAGTGGGGTCCCAAATCATGTAGGGCTTTAAAGGTCAATAATGCGACCTTGAAGGTGATCCGCCACTGTACTGGCAGCCAGTGCAAATCACGCAGCACAGGTGTTATATGGCTAGATCGTGAAACTCCCATCAACAACCTAGCCGTCGCGTTCTGCACCAGCTGCAAGGGGCGGATATCCACCCCCGGCAGCCCTAGATAGAGCGCATTGCAGTAATCAAAATGGCTGGTAACAAAGGCGTGGACCAAAATGGGAAGATCTTCCCATGGAACCAAGTGTTTCACCCGGGCAATATTCCTCAGATGATAAAAGGCAGATGTGACTATGGCCGACACCTGCATCTTCATAGTCAGGCTTCCGTCAAAAATTACTCCCAGGTTACGTACTTGGCCAGAGGCCAGAAGCTGGGCCCCTCCAAGATATAAACCCGAGGGTTTCCCCATCCAAGCCCCTGTTATCCTCCCTCCAGGGTCCACAACCAACACCTCAGTTTTCCCTGGATTCAACCTAAGCCAACCAGCACTCATCCAATCATGAATCTCCAGAAGGCAGTTATTAAAAATAGTGATGGAATCCGACTCCTGATCAGGCATAAAAGACAGGTAGAGTTGAGAATCATCAGCATAACAATGAAAACTCAACCCATACCATCTTATAATGTCCCCCAGTGGGAGCATATACACTGCGAATAACATAGGGGACAGCACCGACCCCTGCGGTACCCCACAGGGCAGACAGTGAGGGGCCGAGGTGTTAACTCCCGATACCACTCTGAGATCTGCCTCCAAAAGATCGAAACCAACTGTGACTGCTCCCTCAGACCACAGAGAAACCACAGGCGGTCGAGCAATACCCCATGATCCACGGTGTCAAATGCTGCTGAGAGATCCAAGAGAACCAAGATGGAACGGGTCCTCTGATGTCTTGCCATCAGGAGGTCATTCAATACCCGAACAAGAGCCATCTCTGTACTGTGCCTCTTCCTGAAGCCGGATTGGAGAGGGTCATAGATATTGTGGATAGACAAATGATCCTCCAGTTGCAGAGCAACCACCTTCTCAATAACCTTCCCTACAAAAGGGAGGTTAGAGATTGGTCTATAATTTGCTGGGCAGTCGGGATCAAGAGAGGGCTTTTTCAAAAGGGGGTGTATTACCGCCTCCTTTAAGAGATCCGGAAAGATCCCTCTCTAATGACATCACCACTATCCCAGCCAGGACTGGGCCGATAACATCTACACACCCCACCACCAGGTGAGTAGGGCCCTGGTCCAACTTACAATAGGTAGGTCGCAGAGTCTGGATAATCCTCACAATATCTATTACTGCTGGTAGTCTAAGGTAGACCAGTACAACTGGGCATTAGTACCACCCGATTGATCAGTACAATGCTCAATAGAAAGACACTGGCTGATCTCATCCCTGATGGTGGATACCTTGTCAGCAAAGAATTTCGCAAACTCCTCACATTGTACCTGTGATAATGCTCTACCAGTCTGGAGACAGACTGGATTGCTCAGTCTGTCCACAGTCCAGAAGAGCTGGGATGGTCTATTCCTAGCTGCAGCAATTTCCCTGGACAGGAACTCTGCCTTCTTATGGGAGACTGCTGATTGGTAGAATTTATAATGTTCTAACAATTCAAGTCTATCCACCTCCAGTTGAGTTTTCCGCTAACGTCTTTCTAATCTTCGTCCCTTCCTCTTCCACTCACGGACCTCCCCGTCAAACCAGGGAGCCCCTAGGTGAAGAGTATGGGGACGAACATGAATTGGAGCTATGGCATCCAGGGCCCCAGTCACAACCCTATTATAGGCCAAGACCAGTGGCCCTGGATCCACACTATCCCTTGGAAAATCTGAGAAGTCCAGCTCTGTCATTAGGCCCTCTGAGGTAATCCCTCTTAAAGGTGTGTGTGTGGGGGGTTCAATTTATGGTTGTGGCCTGCAGTGATGAGTGAAATTTCGAGTGAAATTGCAAAATGTTGCCGCAATTTCGTGAAACATTTTGCTCGGCAAAATTGATGATTTCGCAGGTAAAATTTTATTTTGCCGCATCACTATCTGCAGGGCCCTCAGTGTATCTGCCCAATGCTCAACCTGCCATCATCTCTCTCTCACTTCTCCTAGCATCCTTCTCTTGGAGCTGCTCCATTTCAATTTGCTTCTTGGCAATCCACTTCAACAACTTACCTAGGTCCTCTGGTAGTTCCTTGACTCTCAATTCCTCCTGCTCTTCCTCTTTGACCTCATCCTCCTGGATTGATGTATCCATTGATTAATACTCCAGTTTGGCCCTTGGTGTCTTCCCTAAATACAGGCCAGGGAGCAACTGCTCGCCTGTCAGCTCGGCCTTCGCTCCAGTGACAGCGAGTTGAACAGGTTTCATCATTGCTGAAATGTACCACCATGCCATGGGTTATCTTGGTGTCAGGTCTGACACCTCCTGAAATCCACCCTGCATGAAGGACTTTTAGGATCCCACTTCTTTCACCATATGTCGCAGGCACGTGGGTATGCAAAGATAATGCAGGACACAGTAAAAGGGTACAACACACCTGCAGTGTGATTTATTTTATAAAAAAGTACAAAAATAACAAATTAATATCAATAAACAGTTCAGAACCAGAAAATAAAGAATAGCATAATGCTTTTCCAGCTTACTTCAGGTATCTCAAAATTCAAACCTCAGTTTTTCTGCTGCTGGAGACAAATTCCCTGTTTCAGGCACAGGTCCTTCTTCTTACCTTAACCTCAGGTAAGTGAGACTGGCTGGTTAGCTAATCTGACTCTTGGTGTTTGAGGAGGGCTTATATAGCCCTCCCACTTATAGGAAAGTCCCTCCTATAACATCCAATTAGTTCTAGTGGTTTTACTAATGGGAAGTCCCCTTATAAGAAATCCCCTTCCTGAGATTTTACTTATGGGACGTCCTTTGTTTCTATATATGTATATATGCAAACAGTGCAAACATTTATTGTATTTATACATGTGATGTATTGTTATAGTGTATGGATATTAGCCCTTTAATTTATATCTCATGGTTCTATACATAATGTGGTTCCTTTAGGGACCTGCAGTGTCTCTTTATTCTTTAATTTGTTTAATTTCTTTATTGTATTTGGTTTATCTTGCAGCCCTCCCCTTATTCTGAAGGCTACTCCCTTTGTAAAGCATTTCAATACATAGGGATGTTCCTGTCCATTAAATAATTTGATTTCAATGTTGTATCAGAGCGGCAGAATGCTAGACAGTCATTATCTAGCCGCTCTACTTTGGGGCTCTGCATAACTTTGGTAAGCTCCTTTTTATTATGTTTGCTTACATGCATGGCACACAATAAACATTTTGAGGAGAGCAGAGTATTGCAGAGGTGTGGCACTGTTTGTCCAATCTGGTGAATGCTTTCAGGGGTGCATCCCTTGGCCACCAATCAACAGAGAAGCTGCCGATGACAGCAGTTTCATAGCGAGAACTGGACTTGAAAGAAAACTGCCTCTCCAATCATGGACAGTTTCATCATTGCAGTGGCAGAGTTCTTCCCTCCCTTTTCTGGCAACCAGAAACATTCCAGCCATGTACATTACAGTGCACAGTAATGCACATGGCTAGACTTATGAGCAACTTGTTTGCTCAGTGTGCCTGTCCCAGTGAAATAAAAAATGAGCCGAACAGCTTTGCATAATTGGAGGCTCCTGCCTCCCACTACATGTTCCTCCCAAAGCAGACATTGGGGTGCCCAATCCTAGTGTCAGCATGCCCCCCCATTATTGAGGCACATTGGGAGCCCACCCCAATGTGACAAAGTAAACATTATGTTTCTTCCTACACTGGGATGACCACTCTAGGTGTCAGATGCTCCCGCCATGCTCCCTTTTTTTCAGCCAACCTCTGAGTGCCCAATCCCAGGGTTTGCATTGATCCCCCCCAAATAGTCTGGCATACTGGGAGCCTACCCGAGTGTACTGAAATCTATTTTTCATAAAATGACATTTGCAAAAGAAGAAAACCATCCCCCAATGTTTTTTTCCCTTTAAAAAAGAAAATGATTCCTTGTCATCTTGGCAGCCTCCTCCCCCATATCTTGGCCCTCCCTCTGAGCACCTCACCTGCCAGCACCACCCCTCAGACCATACTTACCTCTGGAGGTCTGGCACTGCGATCTTCTGTGGACTAGGAACACGTCTGCACTCTTCAAAAGCTGACCACAAACTGAAGAAAATGACAGAAAGCCCTATAATGGTAGTGTAAGGGGGGGGAGTGTTTAACTTAGGTTGAAATCTCAGCCATTTTGTGGAGTTTTGGCCCCAAATTTTCAACATGGGGTTCTTGGGACCCCACCTCCTGACCACTGACACTGTCATTTTATTTCTCAGTCTTGAAAGGTGATTTCATGGTCACTGTGCAGAATCACCTTTCAGGACCGATTAATGAAATGACAGTACCACTGTTCATGAGGTGGGGTCCCAAAAAGCCTATGTTTCAAGTTTGGTGAAAAAAGTACAAAAAATGACCGCGCTATGAGTGTGCATTGTGCAGATTGTACGCACACTCATAACTTCACCAGCTTTTGATATTTTCACTCAAAATGTCCAGCATTGCCATTTTTTCACACCTCCTTATGAACAGTACAACTGTCATTTTTTGCATCCTGCCTGAAACGTCTTCTCACACCTGTGGTGCAGAATGGCTCAGCTGCTGTGTGAAACCAACTTTTGCGACAGAGTGCCACTGTTCATCAGTGGAGGTCCCAAAAAGGCCATGCTGAAAATGTGGTGAACAAATTCCAAAAAATGACTGCATTACGAGCGTGCATTGCTCAATTTCTACGCATGCTTGTAACTTTGCCACTTTTTCATATTTTCATTCCAGATTTTCAACATTGCCATTTTTTCACACCTCTTCATGAACAGCACAGATGTCATTTTTCACATCTTGCCCAAAATGTCTTTTTGCAACTGTTGCACTGAATGGCACATTCGCTGTGCAAAATCACCTTTCGGGATTGAGTAACGAAATGATAGTGCCACTGTTCTTGAGGTGTAGTCCCAAAAAGCCCATGTTGAAAATTTGTACTGAACATACCAACAAACACCCAAGGCATTAGGGTTTCCAACCATAACACCCCACCCTGTAGAGACTGACAGGCATTGGGGGTGTGACTTGGGGTCATTGGCCATAATGCTCATGCCATTCCATGCCCACCCCCACCCTGCAGCCACTGACAGGCATTGAGGTGTGCCTTGGGGTTTTTGGCCCTAAGGTTCACCTCCTACACTGCACCCATCACAGCTTATTTTCTTATGAAATGGGGTGAGTGTGAGGGTCGAAGTCCCCAAGGCACACCGTGACACCTGTCAGTGTCTGCAGGGTGGGGTGAGGTAAAATGGCATGAGCATTATGGCCAATGACCCAAAGGCACACCCCAACACCTGTCAGTCTCTGCAGGGTGGATGTGGGGGTTGGCATTATTTCAATACTTCACTGACATTCCTATTATGCATCTCTCTAACTCATGCAGTACCAATGCCAATACCAGCAAGCAAACATTCAACATTGATAAATGCTTGTTTCTTTTTTTACTGTGCTGTAGCTTATATGTCCAGGGACAGCAACGTCCCTTTTTATTTTGAAGTGCTTGCTTTTCAAAGGGCACAGATTACTCAGGGAAACCTGCATCTCTAGCAACCTGGACTTGCTGAACACATGCCACAGACTCTTCCACTGCTAGCTGGTACAATTCAAGAGCAGATTTTATACAAAGCCAGCAGCCAGAAGTCCTAATAATACAGGGGCATCAGTAATTATTTACACAAATACCAAGCGGCAGCAAAAGCAAAAGAAAAGTTTGTCACTCTTTTCAAACAATTCCTGCTTAAATGCAGGATTTCTTTGGCATAACATTCTACATAACAATGGAGAGGCAGCAAAATAATTTAAACAAGGGAGACATAATGGCGCTGCATTATACTCATATTCCACCTATCAGAGTGGACGTTATTTTATATTTAACTGCCATTTTAAACATTCATGAACCATATATATAACAAGCATTTGTTAATGCTGAATGTTTGCTTGCTGGCATTGGCATTGGTGGGGTGTGTCTTTGGGTTGTCAGGCATAACAGCCACACCATTTCACCACACCCTATCCTGCAGACACCGACAAGTGTCACGGTGTGCCTTGGGTGTTTGGCTCTTATGCTCACCCCCATTCCATTAGGAAATATGGTGAGATGGGTGCAGTATAGGAGAATGGGGTGAACTGTGGGGCTGAAGAGTCCAAGGCACACCTCGATGCCTCTCACTGGCTGCAGGGTGTGAGTGGGGGTGGAATGGTATGAGCATTACAGGTGACAATCCCAAGTCACACCCCTGATGTCTGTCAGTCTCTACAGGGTGGGGCGTTATGGTAGGAAACCCTAAGGCCTCAGGCGTTCGTTTGTATTTTCACTCCAAATTTTCAACATGCTTTTTTTGTGACCTCCACCTTATGAACAGTGGTAATATCAGTTTGTTAGCTGAAAGCTGATTTTGCACAGTGACTATGGCATTTGGAACCACAGGTGCAAAAACACATTTCGAACAGGATGTGAAAAATTACAGATGTACTGTTCATGGGGAGGTGTAAAAAATGGCAATGTTGAAAATCTGCAGTGAAAATAGTAAAAAAAATGGTGACGTCACAAGCGTGCATAGGAACTGCACAACGCACACCCTCAATGTAATTAGTTTGGGGATTTTTTACAGCAGATTGTCAACACAGGCATTTTGGGACCTCCACTCATGAACAGTGTCACTGTGATTTTCTTAATCTGTCCCAAACAGTGATTTCCCACAGTGACCATGCATTTCTGCACAGAAAGTGTGAAAACACATTTCGGCCATGTTGTAAAAAATGACAGCTGTACTGTTCATAAGGAAGTGTGGAAAAATGCCAGTGGTGAAAATCTGGAGTGAAAATATTAGAAATTCATGAACATACAAGGGTGCGTGGAAACTGCGCAATGCTCACTTGTAACGCAGTCATTTCATGGACTTTTTTCACCAAATTTGTAACATAGCTATTTTAACACCTCTGCTTGTGAACAGTGTCATTGTGATTTTCTTAATCTGTCCTGAACATTGATTTCACACATTGACTGCACCATTGTGCTCTACATGCACGGAAATATGTTTTGGGCAAGATGTGAAAAATGATAGCTGCTCATGTGGAGGTGTGGTAAAATGGCAATGTTGAAAAGCTGGAGTGAAAATATTGAAAATTCATGAACTTACAAGCGTGCGTAGGAACAGCGCAACGCACACTCATAAAACAGTAATTTTTGGGAATTTTTTCACCAAATTTTCAACATAGCCATTTTAAGACCTCTGCTCATGAACAGTATCACTGTGATTTTCTTAATCTGTCCCAAACATTGATTTCGCACACTGACTGCGCCATTGTGTGTTACATGCGCAGAAACACATTTTGGGTGAAAGGGGAAAAATGACAGCTGTACTACTCATAAGGAGGTGTGGTAGAATGGCATTGTTGAAAATCTGGAGTGAAAATAGTGAAAATTTGTGAACTTACGAGCATGCGTAGGAAACTGTGCAACACACGCTCATAAAACAGTCATTTTTGGGAATTTCTTCTCCAAATATCCAACATAGGGTTTTTGGGGGCCTACCTCATGAACTGTGCCACTGTCATTTCATACATCAGTCCCGAAAGGTGGTTCCATGCAGTGATCACAAGATCACCTTTTGGGCCCGATTAACAAAATGACAGTGACAAAATTCATGAGGTGGGGTCCCAAAACCCAATGTTGAATATTTGGTTAAAAAATTCAAATAAAAAAATCCTGAGATATGCATCAAAGTTGAAAAAACCCTATTTCTTCTATTATACAGCTTACCAGCATTTTCTCAGTTCGCGGTCACCTTTGAAGAGTGCAGACATGTTCCCGTCCACTGAAGATCGTCGCACTGGACTCCAGAGGTAAGTATGGGGTGTGGGAGAAAGAGTGCACAGAGGGTGGGCGCGGGTGGGGTTCAAGGCAGTTAGCAATGGACTGTTCTTTCTTTGTAGGTGTTTCTTTCTTTTAGGAAGATGATGCGGGACGTTTGCCATGCTGGGGTGGGCTCCCAGCATGGCAGCTGCAAGTTTTTTTGGGGGGCAGCGGAGCTGATTGGGGGTTGGACACCCCCATCGGCCATAGAGAGCTTTGCCATGCTGTGGTAGGCTCCCAGCGTGCCACCTGGAAGTGTGTTTTGGGGGGGCAGCAGATGGACGTTTGCCATGCTGGGGTGGGCTCCCAGCATGGCAGTAGAAAGTTTTTTGGGGGGGCACTGGAGCCGACGGGGGACTGGGCACCCCCATCGGCCATACTGTGTGTGTTGGGGGAGTACATGAGCATGCTGAGGTGGGGTCCCAGTGTGCTACTTGTTGTGGGGGGAGGAGCTGTCTATGACAGCTCTTGCACTGCAGTGCCGACATGGAGGCACTTTGCATACTGCCTACGGCAGCATTATGCAAATTGCCTACACGCTGCAGCTCATTCTTCTAACTGTACACAGCTGCATTTGCAAACCCTGTCATAGACAGCTCTTACATTCATTGGCGCAGTGGGGCCACACCTGCAAAAGGCTGCAGGGCATTGGAAGTAGGGAGGCACACCTACGAATTTTCATATGGTGGCACCATGTTTCTTGCACATGCGTGCAAGCAAACATAAAAACGGCATAAGCATTAACTTAATTAAGCACTGCAGCACCTTAAACTCATAATATAGCACAAAATGTACTTTATTCAACCAGCACCTTACATACTTAAAGGCACTTTATATCTTTGACATTAAATGCCATAAGTGTACTTTATTTCATTCTTGCCAGATGGCCTTAGCCTGGTGCATTATTTTGGGAGTTCTTGGTGAGGGATGGAAACATTGGAAATTAGAAATAAAAGTAGTAGGAAAAGTGTTTAATGAGAGATAGAAAAGACTGACATAGCTTGCCAACCTACACTGGGGAGGAAAAAGGTAAAGTATAGAATAGCAAGATACTGTTGAGCAACATTTCAATAGGAAAAAAAAGAAAATAAGAAAAGCATCCCTCCACCAGGGTTGTCAGACTTTCAGAACGCAGTTATTCCCCATCTTACTCACCCCAACATTCTGTTTGCTCTCCCTACCACCATTTCACACTGTTTGGTCACCTTCAGGTCATCAGATATGATAACCCCAGGTCTCTGTCCTGACTTGTGGGGGCTAGAATTTCTCTACCAATTCTGTACTCCTCCCTTGTATTCCTGTGACCCAGGGGCATGATCTTGCACTTTTTAGCATTGAAACTCAACTGACAGACACCCAACCACTCTTCTAATAGCTTAGGCCCTTTCTTATTTTTTCCACCCCCTCTGGTGTGTCCAGTCTGTTGCAGATCTTGGTGTCATCAACGAAGAGGCACACCTTTCCCTCCAAACACTTTGCAATGTCACTAATGTATTCCCCCATCTGTATGGTTTTGTGTATTGTCTTTCTTCCCTGATCACTGTATTTATAATATTGTATAATATTGTATACATAATTCCATTCCTTGTTTTCTCTCTTGTTTCTCTTACCTGAACACTGTACAGCTTAATACTATATGTAAGTCCTTATTGCTGTTTGATGTGGAGCCTTTGGAAAGGAGTCTGTCACTCAAAGGGTTGTAATTCTAAATGTTATTAAATAAATAAATAAATAAATGAATTATGAAGAGATTGAATAGGACTGGCCCCAGCACCGACCCCTGTAGCACCATGCTGGTCACCTCCCCATCCTCAGATTTCATGCCATTTACCACCACCCTCTGAGTCCTGTCCCTTAGCCATTTTCCAACACACTTTAAAACTTTAGGACCCACTTCCAGGCTCTCCAATTTATTTATCAATCTCCTGTGTGGTATGTTATCGAAGGCCTTGCTGAAATCCAGGTAGGCCACATTCCCCCCTCCGCGCTCTTTCACCCTGGTTACCCAGTCAAAGAAATCTATAAAATTCATCTGACAGGACCTTCCTGCTGAGAATCCATGCTGACTTGGATCCTGTGCCCTGCTATCCTCCAGAAACGACACAATTCTCTCATTAAGTAAGGACTCCATTAGTTTCCCCACTACTGAGGTCAGGTGTACAGGCCTGTAATTGCCTGCCTCCTCTCTGCTTCCACTCTTGTGAAGGGGGACCACATCTGCCCTCCTCCAGTCTTCAGGTACTTCCTCCATCTCTAGTAATGCATTGAAAAGGGCAGCCAGTGGATCACCAGCTCTTCCCTGAGTTCCTCTAGTAGCCTGGCGTGGATCCCACATGGCCCATTGTCTTATCTGCTTTTATTTTCCCTAGTTCTTCTAGGACACTTTCCACCATGAATGGGCTGGTGTCTACCTCCCTTCCCTGAAAACCCCTCAATGAGTCTCAGTTTCTCATCCTCCCCTTCCCTGGTGAATACCGAGCAAAAGTACTTGTTCAGCATCTCAGCCTTTTCTAGGTCATCCTCCACCCTTTCTCCTCCTTCATTCTTCAGCCTAACAATCCCATTTCTGGTCTTTTTCCTCTCACTAATGTATCTGAAGAAGGTCTTGTAACCTTTCTTAATAGCCTGGGCTATACCTTCCCCTGTCTGCGCTTTGGCACTTCAAATTATTTTCCCAGATTCCCTCTGCTTCTCCAGATATTGTTCTCTGGCCTTATCCTTTTGTGTTTCCTTGTATCTTCTGAAGACTGTTTTCTTTTCTCTTACTTTCTCAGCACTTCCTTGGAGAATCATAATGGCCTTTTCTTTCTTTTAATCTTGCTATGCATTTTGACACAGTGACCTGTTACTTCTGTTATGACTCTCTTGAGTCTAGACCACTGTTTTTCCACATACCCCCTTTTCCTTCCACTGCTAGGGTTCTTTTGAGATTTCTACCCATCTCCTTAAAGATAGCCTTCCTGAAATCTAGGACCTTTATCGAAGTATGGCTCGCATCCTCCACTGTGGTTACCTTAAACCGTACTGTCCTGTGTATGCTGATACCAAGGGGACTGCCTCCCTCCACATCTGTGATCCTGTTCATTGGTCAGTCCCACATGTCTACCACTATCTCCCTAGAAATGACCTCCTGATGTACTGTGTAAGTCTCTACTATTGGCTTCTTCATGTTTCCTCTGATGTTTATGCTTTCTGTGAAAGTGAACCATGCATTGCTATCTACTTTGCTTATCCCCTGAGGAATTTTGAATGCTTCTGTCATGTCACCCTTCTCCCTGCTTGTTTCTAATGGGTGCATCTTAAGGTCCCTCAGAGCACCTACTTGCTGCTCCTGAATCATTTTGCTGATCCTCCTCTGGACCGACTCCACCCTATCCCTTTAATTGTTCAAGTGTATATTTCAGAACTACACACAAAACCCCAAGTGCGATCTCACCAGAGACCTGTATAGGAGGAGTATTGCTTCCTTGTTACTATTGCTTATTTCTCTGCCTCTACATTGCAACATTGTAGTGACCTTTCCCAGTGCTTTGTTACATTGAGCAGGTTGTTTTAAATTATCCAGTATTTATTTATTTATTTAAAATTTGGTGACCAGGATAGGCACACTGAGATGGGGAACATTTCCAAGTGCAACTCTGGGGTCGGGTAATGCAGGAAGCGAAACAGCAATAACTTAATGACAACAATAGGTGCATGAAACCACAATACAATTGAAGAATGTTACAGATACAATAACCCTCAGATCCTTCTCTTTTGACTGTGACACCTTCACTCCACCCATCCTGTATTCTGGGTTTCTGATCCCATATGTCTGACATTGCACTTCTTCCAATTGAACCTCAGCTGCCATACTTTGGACCATCTCTCCAGTCTCTCCAGATCCTCCTTCAGTACCCATATTATTTTCTCACTATCCACTCTCTGTCTCAGATTTGTGTGTCACTCTGTAAAGAGGCAGATAATACCCTGAATATCACCACCTAAGTCACAACATAAGCCTTAGAAAGGGGGATGTATGGGTGGAGGAAGAAGAGAGGTAGGAAGAGGTATTGAATGATTACTTCTACTCTGTCTTTACTAGGGAAAAAGATGGGCTGGTGCCACCTGAGGGGGAGAAGGGGAGTGGGGGGAACACAGATGTAGTAATAGAAGTGGATAGAGTAAGAGAGGGGCTGTTGGCACTGAAGATAGACAAGTGCCCAGGATTGTATGGCATACATTCGAGGATGCTAAAGGAGCTGGAAGAGGAGCTTTTGGGGCCACTGGTGGGCCTCTTCAATAGTTCCCTGGAGTTGGGCATGGTGCCACAGGACTGAAGAATGGCACATGTGGTGCCTCTCCACAAGAGCAGACCCAGGGATGACTTAGGGAACTATAGGCCAGTCAGTATGACCTCAATCATGTGCAAACTCATGGAGACCATACTTAAGGAGAGGCTGGTAAGGTACATGGAAGAGAATGGTCTCCAGGATGAGAGACAGCAGCATGGATTTGTGGGAGGAAGATCATGTCAATTGAACCTGATTGAATTCTTTGACTGGGTCACCAGGGCAGTGGATGGGGGCCAAGCAGTGGTCATCATTTACCTGGACTTCAGCAAGGCCTTCAATTTAGTGCCCCATAAGAGGTTTGTCAGGAAACTGGCAGATCTAGGAGTTGTGGAGAAAATGATCAGGTGAGTAGAAAGCTAGCTGAGAGACAGAACCCAGAGAGTGGCAGTGGGAGGATAGTTATCCAGGACCAGAGAGGTTACCAGCAGGGTCCCACAGGGATTGGTTCTGGGGCTGGTGTTGTTTAATTTCTTCATAAATGACATTGGAGAGGGCATTAAGGGCAAAATGTGTCTGTTTGTGGACGACACCAAGCTCTGTGGAAGGGTGGACTCACTGGAAGGGATACAGGACCTGCAGGAAGATCTCAAAAAACTTGAGAGATGGTCAATGATCTGGAAACTTGGCTTCAGAGCCAAGAAATGCAAAGTGATGCACAATGGGGCCAGAAATCCTAGGACCGAGTATAACCTGGGGGGTCCGGGTAGCAGCGACAGATTTAGAAAAGGATTTTGGGGTGGTGATTACTAGCAATCTGTAGCACATCTCACAGGGCAAAAAGGCAGCAGAAAATGCAAACAGGATGTTGGGGTGTACAGCCAGAGGAATCAGCAGAAGATGGAGTGAGGTCATACTGCCCTTGTACAGGCCACTGGTGAGACTGCATCTAGAATATGGGGTAAGATACTGATATCCATCCCTGAAGGACATCAGCTTGCTAGAGGAAGTCCAAAGGAGGGCAACCAAGATGATCATGGGTCAGCAGGTGAAGTCTTACGAGGAGAAGTTGGGATTCCTGAGAATGTAAACCCTGTAAGAGAGGAGAGAGGGGGGATATGATAGAGACCTTCAAATACTTAAAGAAGCTAAATAGAGTAGATAGGGAAGGTCTATTCAAGTTAAGAGACAACTGAACCATGAAGGGGCACAGTTTAAGGCTGGTGGGGGAGGTTTAGAAGGGATGTTAGAAAGCATTTCTTTATGGAGAGGGTGGTAGCCAAATGGAATGTGCTGCCAGAGGACATGGTCTCAGAGAAGACAGTGGGTGGCATTAAGAGAGCCTGGGATAATCATAAGGGGAACCCATGGGACCACGGGGGGAGTCATACAGGAAAGGAAGATGGTGGGACAGGGTCAATGGTGTAAGCTATGGACTCTGCAATAACAAACAGACTCAGTAGACCAAATGACCTTCTTCTGCTGGCTGTTTTGTACTTTTGTGTATTCATATGTAAATGCTCTAAACCCTACAGATGGCACTAGTCCAGATGGTCTGGACTCAAAGCTCTTGTACCTCTTTGTCTATGCTATTTGCCACCCTATTGCTCTACTCCTTAACCTCTTTTTCTCTCTGGCTTCAGTTCCCTCTTACAGAAAATCAGCCACAGTCATTCTCTTCCCTAAGGGTGGTGACCCCTCAGCTCCAGGCAACTACTTGCCTATTTCTCTTCATCCTACCCTTGCTAAACTCTAAGAGCATGTAGTACTCTCTCAACTCTACGCATTTCTTGACTCCTCTTCCTTCCTCATCCTTTTCCAGTCTGGTTTCCATAAATCTCACTCCACATCCACCTATACCCTCAGGCTCACTGATGCTATCCTGACAGGTATGAACCAGGGCCTGGATACCTCTGCTGTCTTTGTTGATCTGGCCAAAGCCTTCAACATGGTAGCCCACCCCCTCCTCCTAGCCCAGCTCTTTGCTGCTGTGCTCTCTACTCGAGCCACAGATTGCTTCCATTCCTACCTCATGGGAAGAACTCAAGCTGTCAAAACTGGCAACGCCCTGTCCCCCCACTCTCCCTATCCACACTGGCATCCCACAAGGCTCAGTCTCAGACCCATCCTCTTCTCCATCTTTCTAAATTCTCTCCTCTCTGCATATACATCTGCATCCATAAGTATGTATGCTGATGACACTGTCATATTTGCCTCAGGCTCCTCCCAAATAGACCTGACAAGCAGACTCCAACTGGCTTTCATCAATATCCAGCACTGGTTCAGGTCAAATTAGCTTTCCTTAAATGCTAAAAAAACTGTGTCTATGGCTTTTGATACCAAAAAACTCTCTAAATTGCCAGTCCTGCCCTCCTTCCACGCTCTGGATGAGACTAGCCTTGAAAACATCTCAACTTTCAAGTACCTAGGTGTGTGGCTTGACAGTCACTTAGACTTCTCTGCTCATGTGGACTCCTTACAGAAAAAGCTTCACCCTAAACATGGTGCACTGTATAGGAACCAAGGGTGCATCCCTCTGCTGGCCCTCAGAGCCATTGTGCAGAGAATGATTCTTCCCCTCTTTGACTACAGTGACACTATCTATGCTAGTGCTCCCATGTCTACCATGACCAGACTGGATCCATTCTTCCACTCCTCCTGTAGGTTTGCCCAGTATTGCCTCCCCGACCCACCACTTCCACCTCTACACCTCCTCTCTCTCTCTCTCTCTCTCCCTCCCTTCCCTCCCTTGAAGACCGATGGCTTGTTCATTGCTCCCCCCTTAATGCTAGGTACTGGCTGGGCTCCCTCTCATCCTACCTTATGTCTCTTTTCTCCTCCCCTTCAAACCCCCCCACTCTCTCCATAACTCTAATCCCCGCTCTGTAACTTTGCCCTCGACTGGGCAAGCTGCTTTCTCTTTACGCCTTTCCAAACTGTGGAACTCTCGACCTGGCCTTATTCATTCTGCTACCTTCATCCATTCCTTCTCCAATCTTATACACAATTACTCCACCTCCTCCTGTAACTGCCACTGACTCCCCCACATTATTGACCCATATCTTCCTCTTTTTTGCTCTCCACCCATTTTTCCCCCCACCCCTGGCTCTCATACTACAGATCTCCCCCGTCCCTCCTCCCCCCCATACATCTACCTCCTCTACCTATCCACCCTAATTCTGGACCTCCCTTATCTCCTTATGCTCTACCTTCCCCTTTCTCCTCCTCCTCTCTATTCTTCACCCTTTGCTAGTCTACCCTTAGCCACTTGCACTCACCTGGTTCAGCCCCTGTTCTTGTAGACAAATGTTACTTACTGCTGATGCTACATTTTCTGTAAATAATTCCTATGCACAGTATATGCTTTTGTACATTCAATGTATATTAATCAATGTTTAATTTATGATATATTGTATATGAGTTTGCTTTAATATGAGAATACATTCTCTGTAAATATGTTTATGCTGTATGGATATGTATTTCTCCCTCTCCCCTTTCCCCCAGGACACTTCTGGAAAGCAAATGTTCATGGCTCAGTATGTCTCTCCTGGTAAAACTTTTGAAACAAATAAATAAATGAAGGTACTGAAAAGTTGTGTCCCAAGGATCAACCCCTGTGGCACCCCACTAGTGACCACCCTCAATGCTAACAATTCCTCACTGAGAACCACTATCAGTGTTCTCTTCCCCCCTGCAAGTTTCCAGCTCAGCTAGTTTTTTCTACCTACATAGATGTGCTTCTCATTTGAATGACTAACTTACAGCTTATATTTTCCATATTCCACTCCTGCCCATCAAGTGTCCCATATATATATATATGTGTGTGTATGTGTATATATATATATATATATATATATATATATATATATACTGTATGTCCAGAATCAGAATATGTCCCAAACATATTCAGCACTCAAGAGGGTTAAAACATTTTTCAAGTGTCCAGAAAAAAAAAAACAACTATTCAAATGTGTTTATTATTTATTTATTTATTTCAAAAGTTTTACCAGGAAAGACATATTGAGTTTATCATGGTTTGTTCACATTCTTGGGGTGGGAGTGGGGGTAGAGTTGGAGCAGAACAATAAAGGTACTATAGGTACAAAAAAAAACTACAAAATAAAAATGATTTGTAAATAAGTTTCAATAAAATCAAGAATTGTGCAAAGGCAATTATTCTGTGTAGGTAAATAAATTACAGTGCAATAAAGTGCAGAAGATGAACAATTTGTAGAGTGCAAAAGCCAAGACAGAGTCCAAGGTGGGGCCAACAGTTGTGAACTGGGGAGGGTGTAGGGGGAGCTGCACTTTTGTACATGCGTGGTAAGGTGGAGCAGGGTATGGGGGTGGTGGGCATAGCTCAGGACCTAGTGTCAACAGCAACTGCAGGAGTGGCTAATGAGTCACAGAAGAGAGATTTGAATGAGTGGAAGAAGGAAGCAGAGAAGATAGTGGGTGGGAGCCTTAAAGTTTGTGGAAGTAGATGGAGAAGTCAGCTTGACCAGCACCTGAGCTGCAAAGAGAGTATGAGGTTGTAGGGGTGGGGAGAGTGAAGGGAGGTAAGATAAATGAGGAGAGAACTAAGTCAGAATTTAGAGGCAAAAGAAACACAATGGGGTTGACACCTGGCATCGATGGAGAAAAGGGAAGGTGAGGAGTACAGTTAGTGGTGGATGCAAGGGGGACTGCTGAGGGCAAAGTGGCAGAAGCAATGAAAGCAGAAGTCTCATCTGGCTAGTGTGGACTTGCAAGCAGTGCTGTATGCAATGTTACCATAGTTGATGATGGTCAGTATTATGCTTAAGATGGCCTCTCAATGAACAGAAAACAGGATACTCCTTTTATTCCTGTAAAGCAAATCAGGTTTGGCATGTAGCATCTGAGGATGGCATCCATGTGCACCAAGAAATTGAAATGATGATCAAACCAGACCCTGAGGTACTTGAAAGAGGTGACATCCTCAAACATTGTACCATCTAGTGTATTGAAGGGGGGGAGGGTGAGACTAGCAAGCCTCCACCAAGTGCCAAAAGTTAAAGAGACCATTTCTTGACACTAAGCCGCAGCTGAATAGCCAGGAACCAATGACTGATGTTGTTAAAGTTCAGATAGAGCTCGATCATGAGGTGAAGGGCAGAGGAACCAGAGGCAATGAATAACATATCATCTGTATTCTTATGTAGGGATGCAAAGGATCAGGTGGTGGGGAGATTGTCTAGGAAAATGGAGAAGAGAATTGGGCCAAAGACGGACCCTTGGGTAATACCAGGGTAATCTCCAACAACATGGTACCTTTCCCGCCCATCTTAACTGCTAACTCTGATCTTGTTATTTGTTTTTCCTCATTTAGGTGTGAACTAAACTGTAAACTGTCATGTGTTTTTTTTTCCTTTTGACTTCCTCTAACATATTGTAAACTGTACTGTATTTATTGTGTTGCTGCATTCCTGATGATCTGTATGTAACTCGGTGGTGCCATATTTGTGGCTCGGGTCGTGCCTGAAAACAGTCCTTCATATCAATTTGCTTACCTGGTAATCAAAGACTTAAATACTGTAAATATATAAATAGGGAGTAGAGAGAAAAGAAGTCTTCAATCCAGACAGAGACATGCACTCAAGATAGGAAAGAAATCACCAGAATGAAGAGGCTGAGAGCCCTGCTGCCTGAAGCTTGTCTAGGAGAATGGGCGGGCAACAGTGTTGAAGGCTTTGACCAGGTTGACAAGGATGGCAGAGGTGACCAAGCCCTGATACATGATAGATAGGATGGAGTTAGGGAGCCAGACTAGAGAGGTGGAAATGGAATGGAACTTCCTTAACCCAGACTGGAAAGAAGACAAGGAGAAGGAATCAAGGAAGGAGAGAGCTGGCAAAGAACAAGGTGATCTTGAAGCTTAGCCAGAGTGGGGAGGAGTGAGATAGGGTGGTAGTTGCCAGAGGATGAAGAATTGCCCCTTTGGGGAGGGGGATGACCGCAACCTGTTTCCATGTCTCAGGGACAGAGGCTAATAAGGAGTGGTTGAGAACATATAGTAGGTTATAGGAGATAAATGGCATGAGCAGAGACGAGAAGGATTTTGAGGTCAAGACCATCAGAGTTCACACCCTTGTGAAGGTTTAGGACCAATAAGGGCTTAAAAGATGCAGTGGGAGTGGTTGGAGAGAAGGAGAAATGGTGTGCGTAGAAGGGCACATTGAGGAGAAGAGGGATGGGGGAGGAGGGAGAGAGCACAGGAGGTGGAAAAGGTTGTGGTGACTGCAGCGGGGTCTGAGAAAAGAGAGTTACTCAAATTGAGGATGGTGGGGGGGTGGTGCTAGGGGTTGGGACTGGGTCACAGGTAGTGATGGGCAAAGTGGCCCCAATTCAATCCACGAAGTGATTCACAGAGTGAAGGCAAATTTGCGCAGTGCTCCGCAACACGAAGGGGAGTACTTCACGTTATAATGGGTAACGCAAAGTCCATTGAAAACAATTACTTTGCATTACTCCGCCTTCCACTTCGCCTCACTTCGCATTGTTTTTAAGCTCCAAAGGCAAATTTTGCAGTGATTCATGGGATTTCAGGTTACATGGGCTCTAGATTGTTCCGCACAGCCTCAGTTTGGGGTAGTGTGTGTAGGAAGCTGTAGGAGACGATCTGCTCTGAGAGCTCACTGCGATTTAAACCTTCTAAAAGCTGTTAAAAAAGCCTTTTTGAGTCATTTTTTTGCTGAAACTTTAGTTCATCAATTATAGGAAACCCTCCTGTGCTCATATCATCGAGTGTTTATTGTTTGTATATGGATTTTGAATGTTAATGTGCAACATTCAGTCTGTGTACTGAAAGACAGTGGAAGTGTGCTTTGGGGGAGGGGTGTATCTGTGGTGTAGGTAGATAACTTGGAGAAAAAGACAGTGCTTTCTGTTTTGGTGATATTTTTCTTGTTTAACTGTTTTAATGCACACACAGTAATATTTTCAATATTTCTTGCCATTTTTTTGCTGATTGTTGTGGTGCAGCAGTGCATAATTTTAGTTTGTTTAAAATATGTGGTTATATTACTGAAGTTTTCAATTTGCTACTCATTACTTAGTGTGTGTGTGAGGATGTGTGTGACGCGTGTCATCGAATCAGACACCTTTTATTGTGCCACATAATAATTTCAGCAATGTGAAGCTGCTATCCACTGCAGCTGTGTGATTTTTGTACTTCTTTGTGGTATCTTTACTGGTACTAGTACTAGTGACTGTTATTGCAGCAGTACAGTACACTGCCCCGCCCCGCATGGCCCGCCCCAACCGGCAAAGGTATTCTTTTCCAGAATTGAATTTCTGATGGTGAGCACTGGTTAGGTGTTGTGCCTTTGTGTCTGCATCTCTTCAGTGCACAGCACAATCTTAATCTGTCTGTGCATTTGCATCTCTTTAGGGCCCAATCTCCATTTGTAACTTAAGTCACAGTTGTTTATTTGGCTTCCCTTCAGAGTACTGGACAGGTATGGTACTTAATTCTGCATGAACATTGTACTCATTAATATGCGTTTTTAAGTCAGGACCATCATCACAAGTCATTCGTGATACAAATCACTTTCTTCATCATCACGGTCACAAGTGCAGTCACAAATCACGATTCACAATCATTCACGTTACGAATCACAACATTAATTTTTTTCTAGTTACTTGGATGTATTGTAAGCCTGTTTTGTAGTTTCTCTCCAGGCTTTACCACCCCACCATTGTACTCACTGATATGTGTTTTAAGTCTGGGAGTTTTAACCTACAGCTCATCAGGGAAGTACAGCCGTAGGCGGTAGGCATTCACATTTCTTCATCATCATGGTCACAAATGCAGTCACAAATCACAATTCACGATCATTCATGTTACAAATCACAACATTAATTTTTTTTCTAGTTACTTGGATGTATTGTAAGCCTGTTTTGTAGTATCTCTTCAGGCTTCACCACCCCACCATTGTACTCAGTGATACATGTTTCTAAGTCTGAGAGTTTTAAGCTACAGCTCATCGGGGCCCGGGGAAGTACAGCCATAGGCATTCACATTTCTTCATCATCACGGTCACAAATGAAGTCACAAATCATAATTTACGATCACATCATGAATCACAACATTAATGTTTTTAAATAATTACTTGGATGTATTGTAAGCCTGCTGGTCACGGTGCTGAACAGGGATGGGATCCACACCTGGGCCCGGGGGAACAGGCACATCCTGCTCCAGAGGACCTGGTGCTTGACGTGGTGGTGGTGGTGGTGGTTCAACTGCCTCAGAGTCAGGACAGGAGGCAGTACTGGTCCTGTGTTCATGGGGGGGCACTCACAGATTTTGAGTAGTCCAACAGGAATGGGCGCCCATGCTCTCCACACATGCACATGGTATGATGCTTACCACTACCAAACTCTCCCAGAGCTGCCACGTCCCAGACATTCCCTCACCCTGGTCCATCTCTCCTATTGAGCTCCCTCAGTCCAAGCAATCACTACTCACACTGTCACACACACACACACACACACACACACACACAGTCACACAGACACAGACAAACAACTAACTACTTATAAAGGTAAGAAAAATAAAATTTACAGAAAGAACAAATTAAGTAAAAGAGAGTACAGAAAATACAAAAAAATGTAGCTTTTAAAAAAGCTGTTGGGTCTAAATCAAAGTTTAAATCTCCTTCTCGCTCAGATCTCAAACTATCAGCAGTCACAAAACACACTACTCTCTCTCCATCTGCACAGGAGAAAGTAAAAGTGTCTGCTTGTATGACTCACTTTCTTCCTGCCTAGCTAAAGAGCATGTGACTTACAGTACTGTAAGCTATGTGATGTGTGGGGGGCTGCCAAATCTGAAACACCAAGTGGATCATTTAGAATCATAATGGAGTCCATTGAAAATAATGACTTCACCTCACTTCGCATTGCCATTCTGGCTTAACGCAAAGTGGTAATGACAAGGCGGAGTGAACACTTTGCATTGCCCACTCCGCGTAGCAGAGTGGCAACGTGAAGTGCCCACTTCGTGTTCACTTCGCCAGCAGAATTTAAATTCGCTGCATCTCTAGTCACAGGGTGTCAATAAACTTCCAGAACTTAAAAGGGTGGTTAAGCATGTTCTGAGGTGTGGATGCAAAATATTCAGATGTAATTTACAGAGAAAATTCCGCTCCTGTAATATTTATTTTATTTTTCTCAATGTACTGTATGTTCACTTATTTGTTATTACTGAAGACATTGGCATAAAAGCAGGATCTCATCTTATCCTCCTGCCCTTTTCTTCACTTAAGTCACAGCCCGCTTTCTGTAAAATGGTAATCATTTCCAGAGCAACAGACTGTGATGTCATAAACTAAGAACTACTGTATGACTTCAATGGGGAGAGAAGAAGCAAGGTGAGATGAAGTCTGGTTTGGAATACATATAATGATGTCATGCAAACACTTTTAGTAATAAAGAAAGATAGGACATAAATATAGACAAATAATGACATATAATTTGAATTGTGTCTGAATATTATCTTTTAGGAACTTATCTTGGATCCTGTGAAAAGAATTTAAGCAATAAACATGCAGCAAATTGTACCAAGATTTTTACTGTGTTTTCCAGCGTTCTGTCAATTTATGTTTATATCTGTTAAAATATATTAGATATTGATGCAACTGATTTAACATGTTGACTTTGTCATCACTGCCATTTAAGAACACATAACAAATCCTCTACACAGAGCACATGCAATAATGGAAACAGTTGATCAATTCAGCCACTTTGAACATAACATTTCCATTATTATTTGCATCATAAACTCAATCTGTTGTTGAGTTGCATGATCTGTTGCCCTCAAATAACATGAGGGAGGGCAGTAGTTCAAAATATAAGTAGTCTTGATCAATACTGAGACAATCACATTAAGCAGTAACACACCTTCTTTAAATATCAGGCATTAGATTAATGTTAGACAGCCTGCTTCATCTAAAACCAATGCTTTACTACTGAATAAATAGATCAACAGTGTAAGTTAAAAATTGATAGCTGACCATAAGTCTGTATCTGGTCAGCAAAAACTGACACATTTAAGATGAGCAAATAAAAAAAAAATACTCTCCTAGGAAATAATTCACATCAGCTTCACATTGTGTGCACTGTTAACTAATACATCATATCAACAGCAAGATTAAGAGTCATTTCATTAACTGATGCTGGCACAGAATGTATAATTAGGACTGGAAAGAATCAGCACTTAATATGTCATGGGATTTAGCCATTGTTTTATTCCTTGCAATAATTCTAACATTGACTTCAGCCTCAGAGTTTGACAGGTGTTTGGTAATGGACAGTTTGCATCTGGTGGGATTCCTGCTGTTCACTGTTCATAACCGCACAGCTTTGAAGTTACCAAAGACTTCTTGACATATTTGTGTCCTGTAAGTAGTGCATATTTGTGTGTTTTATTATATGTTATTAGCATATAGAGTGGTCAGCAAAGAAAAGATTTACAGCTGGCCATTTGCTGCTTTTCCAAGAATAAACTTCTCACAGAAACCTTAACATTGAGCAAAGCAACTGCAGCTCAGCAGCAAGCAGAGCAACTGTTGTCATGTGTGGGGGAGACAGTATCATTCATTACACAGAATCACATGGACACAAGACTGATACAATTGTCTAGAAACTGTTACCTGATATTTAAGTTGCTGGAACTTGGCATAGTTTAGCACTGAAAGGACTTCTGCTATGCATAAAGATCTGTACAAACTTTCCAAAGTTCAACCTCACAAACTACAAATGATGAACTTTAAATCAAGTGAGGTTCCCCATGGTATGAACAGGCTTGAAGTTCATAAGGACAAACAGAACATTAACAAAAAAAAAAAAATTCCTTAATTGCAGGGCCAGCAGATAAGAAGGATTGAGCACCCTAGAGGATGGTTGCCTCCTCCAGTTAGGGAGAGTGGTACTGCTTACTGCTACATTGCCACCTGGATGACCACAGGTAGAGGTTCAGCTGCTGGGTGACATGGGGGGTTGGGATGCTGCCTGTCTCCAGTACACTGTTGTGTATAACTGCACACAGACTATGGAGCTGAGGTGGCAGTGTTCCAAGGGGAAGAACCAGTAAAATGAAGGAAGCACCTCAGATGAAGCAGGATTAAACCTAATGCTTCTAGCCATGAACACCTGACTGGCACTCTGTTCTCTGACATACTGCTGAATGGAACATTCCCTTGATGGAACCAGTATGGTGCAGAAGCTGCACTGTGGCACTAGAGACAAAGGACAAGAAGAGGGTTGGGAGGGGGCTGGACATCACCACAGGAAGATTGGGACAGCACCAGTGCTGAGCAGAAAAAGAATAAAAAACTCTATTGACCCTCCCTGGTGAACATGGATTTTTGCTTAGTCACACCTCCCAGATCCCAGTCTTTTCCCAACCTCCACCTCCTATCTTCCCATGCTGACACAATAATTAAAAAACATACTGTTGGCTCACAGCACTATGCATGGAGGTGACACCATCTTTTTAAACTATCTCCTCTCCCTAGCAACCCACAGCAGCCTGCAAAATACATTATTTAAGGGTTGCCCCCCATTACCCTGAGACAGGATTTTGTGAGTTAGGACTGATAGCAGTCAAGGTCAGATTTGATCAAACAGGTCCCCCAAATAAAGAAGAAAAATAATCGCCAGCTCCTGGCACTGTGCCAGGATTTGACAACATACAGTACAAATAACATTAAACTGTTCCATCAACTCACTGGTGTAGAATTTTTTCTTTTTGTGATGCTACTGGAGTGGTAACTCAAACTTTCAACTATTTTCCAACCATCCTTCACTACCTATTCAGCTCACATGTAACTGTTTAGTGAAATGGCAGTATCTATATTTTCATGGCATTGTTTATAAATATTACAGCATTCCTTAAGAGCATTGTTTATAAATAACACAGTATTCCTTAAGAATTGTTTAGTCTGCCTTCTGAAATGAAACTCATAAGCACTCAGCTGAAAATAAAGCTTATAGCACATAACAGATAGATGCAAACCAATACTAAACTTTTACTAATTCATTGAATTAAACCCTGCACAGATTAGGAAACTCATTGAACAATGCTACACCAGTGAGTTGAGGGAACAGTTTAATGTGACTTGTACAGTACATGAATGTATCCTCCTGACAGCCTCACTTCCAAAAATTCCAATCATGTGTTCTGTAGACCCCTCACCTCACCCCCAATCCATGAAAGGGGGGGCAACAGTATTTCAGGCTACATCAGTAAATTGAAGTCTCTCCTTCCTAACCCATGGCTTCTGCTACTGTCAGTCTGTTCACAACTGAACATGTGCATTTCATGGAAGGCAGAAAGGAGGGAGAGAGTTAGGGAGCAGGCAGAGTGGGCCACTTCATCAATAACACTAGGCAGACTATTCAGTCTGCCATGAGTCAGTAATGATGAAGCCCACTTCACATCCTTTCACTCCTTCTCCTGGGTCCATGCTCTGTTAGAGAATGGAATTACACTAGTATGTGCCACATGTGAGGGAATGGTGACTTCAGATGACTGAGCAAGACTGAAGAACCATTGCCACCCCAAAACCATGGATCTGGGGTCCTAACAGCTGTATGAATATACAAATGGCACTTCCACTGGTTGCCACATCACTCCTTCTCATGCCCAGCTGTCTCACTGACTTCCCCATGGCACCCCACATACTCCTTCTGTCCCCGGCCCTCTCTTATCCAACAGATTCACTGCCCCCACCACCCTAGCCCCTCTAGTGTTGCACTGGGGAGGGTGCTGGATCCCTGCGGCAACTCCCACAAGTGCACTATATGTTTGGTGTTAGCCTGTGGCTGTGGTGACTCCTGTTTTTTTGGCACAGGGACCCCTGTTTTATAAAATTGGGTACAGGGTCCCTGACACACTGGAGTTCACCACAGCACTAGAGTGACACACCTTGTGTTGCTCTAAAGGCTGCTTGAAAATCAAGCCCCTTATCTTCCCCTCGCCATGTTGACAATCTGCTGGTCATAGTTAACAGAACATTAAGTTCCCTGTACTTTAACCAGAACAATCTCACTGGGGATGCTAGACACCTTATTGTAGCTAGCTCCATTCTGTCACTTGTAGATTATGGCCTGCATATCTGCACAGTTGCCTGTGACAGGGTGCTAAACAGAGTAAAAGTGATCTGTAATAAGGTGTGCCACTTTGTAGTTGGTGCAGATAACTGCACTCAAAGTTGTACCTTTGGGGGGGGTGGCTTGAGCGCCAGTGTAATGGCTGCCTAATTCATTTGCTCCATCCTTGCCTGGACACAATCCATGGTCTACAGATGTGATCTGGGATTAATCTGCTTTAACTTTCTTGGGGGAAGACTCAATGAACCCTTGCTGCTTGCCAGGTGCTAATCTTTTAAAAGCTGTTAGCCGCAGTAGCACAGTATGCCAGCAACCGCAAGACAGCACGCTAAATGACACAGGCTGCACGGGCCTCAGCCAGCAACTCCTGCATTGCTATAGCAGCTGAATGGACCTACCTACTGACTAAGAGCTACTCATGCTAGTCTAATAAGCAACCCTACCAAGCTGTTGCAATAATCTGGTACCTTGTGAGCTGTTCGGCGTCTTCTGCAGTCCTAGATTGGTAATGGCAACATCCACTTCTCCCCCATCTGCCATCACTGCTGGGGGCATGCAAGAGATTCTGGTGCAGCAAACACCGGTGGTGGACTCATTATCCTAGATTATAAAAATGCTTGAGGCCCTTCTTGTTAGAGTGGATGAGATAAGCATGGCTCTCACAATCAATGTCATTGACATCCACTGGCTAGAAGATAAGCTCAATGTGGTCAAGCAGTGGACAGACAAATTGGAAAGGCATCAGAGCCTCATCTGTCAGTGGCTGCATGATCACGAAGCAAAGTTAGCAAGACTTTGGGAACGGGCAGTGGACCAGGAGAACTGGGGATGCCACAATAATATTAGTATCCTGGGCAGCCCTGAGGGTGAAAAGGGTCAGAATATGGAGCGGTTCCTCAACAATCTCATCCCCAAGCTACTTGGTGACTACTGGAGAGGCCCTGTAGAAATGGAACAAGCACATAGAGTGTTTGGAAAAGTGGGCCCCCCAAACTCCCCTGCCAGGGCCATTATTGCTTACCTCCTGCTATATTCAGTGAAGGAGCAGGTACTATGAGCAGCCAAAGACATTGGAGATATCACCTCTAGAGGGGCTCGCATTTCATTTTACAGAGATTACTCCCACGAGGTGGTGGGCCGACAAAAGTCCTTTGCACCACTTGAAAACGTCTTAAAAAGCTAACAGCTTCAAGTACTGGTTTAAAGGCTTAACATCTTTGTCTGTATCTAAAGAAGGAAAGGACTTACTAGCTCAACATCCACAAGAGGTCGAAGCCTGGCTCAACACATACTGGCCTGCCATTCATAAAAATACTACATCTCCCAGATGCCTCTGGTTCCCTGGAGAACACGACCAATATAAATGGAATGGTGGAAAGGGGAAGCTGTTTCACAGGGACCATGCTCATGGATGGACCAGTTCCACCACAAAGGAGTCCCCAAGACCAGTCCAAGTGGAAGGAAGGATTTCCCAGCTCAGAGCCCTGCTGTGCCTGGTACTCCTGGACTAGGGCAGAAACCTTCAGTGCCAGCTAGCGAGACAGACAAGCCTCCTCATGCAAACCACCCAAGGCAGAGGTCCAGAAGCTGCCAGTGCCAAAAGCACCACCAATCCTCTGCCTCTCCTCCTGCAAAGCTCCCTAAGGAGGACTCGTCCAGCAAAGAGGAGCTGACCGAGTTCTCAGATCAGATGGATGACCTCATGGACACTACTGCTCCCTTGGACTGGGCTGCTGAAGCACCAGATCCTGCAGAGGAAGCTGATGAAACTCTTTTGCTGGTCAATCCTGGCCTAAAATCCTTCACTGAAGTAGTGGCAGATGGCCTGCAACCATGCAGAGGCACAGGAGGCCATCCCATTGGTTCTGCAGTCCCAGGGATGGAGAGATGAAGTGAAAAAGGGTCTCTGCTGCAGGAGGACTTTAATCTCATCCAAGGCTAAGCTATAGACTTTTCTTTTTTCTTTCCTTTGCTGAACTTTAGTAATGTTAGCCTGGCCTCATAGTACCATTAGCCAAAGAATTAACCCCTCACTCTTGGGGCATTGGGGGGACTTATGAAGCCTGGGTACTCATACCAAATGGGCGGTCTATATGCTCAGTCTATGCTCTCCTCCCTTAGCTTTCTTTCCAGGGGTTCAGTGGGGAGGGTTATCCTTTGGCTGCATTGTGCCACAGCACCCCCCCTTTCTTCTTCTCCATGCCTAGCGTATTTGTGAGTTGGGGCGATGGGCCCCTGGAAGTGAGTGCTGTCCTCGGGCCCCCACTCCCTGAACATAGAGAGATCCCACTGGGGGTGTGTGAGGCTTCTCTCCCCCCCCCATGATCTAATCTCCTCCCTTCTCCCATGCTGGTCTCCAAGGCTGGTATGATAATACTCTTCCCCCATGGCTCCCTCTCGTGGTTTGAATGAAGTTCATTTCAGCCCTTGTGCTAGGGGAAGGACTCCATATGGGAATCTGGCTGGCAACTATTTGCTCTGTATCTCATTTAGAAGCTGGCTGTATTCACTGTTTAGAATGTGGTTATGTTATTTACTTTACCTTTGTTAAACTGATATCTGTTTTGTTATTGTTATATTGCTACTAGCTGAAACTGTTTTTCTGGAATTTAATCTAGTTATTGGCTCTGGCAAGCTGCTAGGAGTTGGGTCCCCCCTCCTCCTACTCCCCTAGATCCTTTCCCTGGATCCCGACATTAGTGATCTCCCCATCCCTTTCCCTGGATCACCTATTAGTGGTGTTTCATCCATGGTAGGATGGGCTGCCATTGATGGTCAATTAGTCCACACCTCAACTGGGTGAGTGAGCCAATGTAGCTAGGGGGGCTCAGTGTTCTGCAGGGACTCCCCTAACATGCTAAACTCCACACCATTAGTGTTTTCACCTTTGATAGTTTTCAATAGTTTTTTGTTGCTCTAGTATACTTTATAAATTCTGTGTTATTGGTATTTCCCTTTTACTCAGGACTACTGTGTGCTTTGTACCAAGCACTCATCATACCTTAAGACACTACCATCTGATTTATCTTTGGATATCCACAGCTGCTGAGGAACATATGCCTCTGCAATTTGTCAAGACTCAGGTAGCTACTGGTCTCACCTAGCTCAGCAGCTTGGGGGTGAAGTGGAATTTGGTCATTACTCCAGGGAAGCCATGTCAGGTAATGCTAGACAGGGGTGGAGATGTGTTTCCTGGAATGTCAAAGGGCTTAATCATCTGGTGAAATGCAGCAAGGTGATGCAGCATCTCCGATCTCTGGAGGCAGACATTGCCCTTCTTCAGGAAACACACCTCACTGCCAGAATGGTACAATGGCTTAAATAATTATGGGTGGGCAAGGTCCTGGTGAGTTCCACTTCCACTAAGTCAAAAGGGGTAGCTATCCTGATCCATAAAGCTTGCTCCTGGGTTGAGGAAGCTGTCAAGATTGATGCCCAGGGCCGCTGGATTGCAGTCCGTTTCTCGTATGTGGGAGGGAGAGATATAGCTGTGAATATGTATGGCCCCAATTCAGATTCAGCTGACCTCCTCTCTGAAATCAGCCAGGCACTCGCTTCTCTTTCTGAGGGGCACCAAGGCATACCAACCATACTTGGAGGTGATTTTACTCTTGCACTGGATATCTTTCTGGATAAGTCCCACACCACCCTCCAGGTGCATCCCAAGACCAGAATGGCCTTGTAGGAACTAACAGAGGAATGGGGGTTGATGAACCCCTGGAGGAGGGACAATCCCACAGGACGAGATTACACATTTTACTTCCCCATACACCACACTCACAGCTGCATTGATTACTGGCTGGCCAACCAGGAGGCAGCACAGGGCATAAGTGACAGTAGAACAGGTAATATTCTCATCTCTGATCATGCACCGATCGCCTTCAGTAATCTCTCATCTGGACAAGGCTCATCCCCCACTAGGTGGAGGTGTAATCTTCTACTCTTCCAAGAGATGGAGTTCCACTCTGCCATGGTAGAAGAGGCAAAGGCTTACTTCCTTAACAATGCCCGGGGGGAGGTTGGAGCTGGTACTGTTTGGGAGGCCTTCAAGGCAGTGCTGCGAGGCCGTATCATCTCCTACATGGCAGCTAAAAATAAGGCTCGCAAGAAGGAGATCACTAAGCTGCAGGCAGGACTAACTGTCCTGGAGTCAAAGTTCAAGTCCTCTTCTCCTCCAAATACAGATAATTCTCTCCTGACCTCTATACTCGGGTTCATGTATCGTAGTAATGCCGTACTGCAACGTAAGGCAGAGTGGCAACTTCTTAGGTTCAAGCACAAATACTGGGGGGGGCGGTAAGAAGGGAGGCAAACTGCTTGCCTACCAACTTAGGAAGCTTTGAGGGACCCCACTGGGAAGGTGGTCTCAGATCCCAAAGGCATTAATGAGGTCATGCAACTCTTCTATCAGTCCCTATATCAGTCTAAAACTCTCTTGAATGACTCGAGCATCTCAAGGGAATTGGAAGACTTTTGTGAGTCCATTAACATCCCCTGACTCTCCTCAGAGTTAGGCCAAAGACTGGATAGCCCTATCACAGTGGAGGAACTCTGCACTGCCCTGTCCCAGTTGGCCAAAGGAAATCACCCAGGCTGGATGGCATGCCAGTTGAGCTTTACCAACTTTTGAGGAAGAAATCTCAACTCCACTTCTCCAAGCCCTCCAGGAGGCCCATGGCAAGGGCTCTCTTCCCTCCACAATGAGAGAAGCACTAGTCACCTTGCTTCCTAAGAAATCCTCAGACCCCCTAGACTGTGCCAACTTTTGCCCTATTTCACTCTTGTCTGTAGATACCAAAATAATGGCAAAGGTGCTTGCTAACAGAATGGTGGACATATTATCTACTCTGATTCACCCATCCCAGGCAAGATTTACCAAAGGGTAATCTGTGTCAGACAATTTGAGATTGGTACGTAATCTTAAATGGCTGGTGCTGCATTCTTCAGTGCCCATGGTGGCCCTGGCCATTGATTTTTCTAAAGCTTTCGATTCCGTGGAGTGGAATTACCTCCATAGTGTCTTAAACCTCTACAGATTTGGCCCCTACTTTCAGGGGTGGATATCTGTCCTGTACAACTCACCCTCTGCTAGGATTCTAACTAAGACATCTTGCCCCCCCCTTCCATCTGCAGAGGGGCACTCACCAAGGTTGTCCCATCTCCTCTCTACTTCTTCTTATTGCCCTAGACTCCTTGGTGATAAAGCTTATAGCTGCCATGGACATCTCAGGGTTCCAGGTTGGAGAACAATCTTATTTGTTCAATTCCTATGTGGATGACCTCTTTCTTACCACGTCCGACCCAGAGCAGTTACTGCCTAAGGCCTTCACCATACTTCAGGATTTTGCGAGACTATCTGGTCTCCAGGTGAACCAGAAAAAAATTACTCTGTCTCCTTTAAACTTGGCCTGTTCCAAAGATTGCTTGCAGGGAACAGTTATATCCTGGGCCCCTCAGGGCTTTTCTTATTTAGGGGTGACCTTAGTCACCAGATGGAAGGACCTGGAACGTACCAATTTTACTCCCCTACTTGCCTCTCTCACAGCTAAAATTAACTGTTGGCGCAAACTTAACCTCTCCCTGAAAGGCAGGATTACGGCAGTGCAAATGTTTCTCTTTCTCAGAGTCTCCTACCTTTCTCATAATCTTCCCATCCACCTGTCCCCCAAGCTATTTCAATCCCTGGATAAATTAGTGTCCCTCCTGCTTTGGGAATGCAAAGCTGCTTGCTGGGGCCGATCTAAACTTTGGGCCATTTGGTCTGGGGGGGCCTTGGTTTCCCCTGGTTCCAGGGGTACCAGCTAGCATACATGGTAGTGCAACCAACCAAATGATTTTCTCCCTCTTCTTTCCACCCCGCTCTGTGGGTTGGACTGGAAACCCCCCTGGTGCGAGAAGACACCTTGTGCTCTCTTTTCTCCTCGACTCATTCCCCACTTTCTCAGGCTACCCCTTTTATGCTGGAGATGGGGAGAGCTTGGTAAACTGCTATGGTTGCCCCCCCACATGCCACGGTCTGCATGGCACCCACCTCTTGAATTCACTTACCTTTGGAATAATCGTACTGGCTAACTTAGGCTAGTAGAGGTATTAGGCTGCTTAGAGTCCTCTATATACCCAATACAAAGGTGCTGATGTCCTTTGAACAGTTAAAGGCTCAATTTGACCTCCCAGCCCAGGACATCTGAAGGTATCTCCAAATTTGGAGTGCTGTTCACACCCTCCAGACTCGGCAGGTCTCAGATTCCAAATGGGACTGATTGACTTCGCTCCACAAGCCAGATGTACAGCGGGGCCTGGTGGGGAAAATCTTTTGAACCTTAAGATAGTCTCAGGCAGACTTCACTGAGAAGTGCAGACAGCACTGGGAGTCTGATACCCAGGTGGCCATCTGTCATGAAATATGTGGTTGATGTATTAGAGCTGCTCATACTGTGTATAAGGACACCAGAGGCCAGGTTATTCAGCTTAAGATCTTACTGAGGTGGTATAGGACTCCAGCTGTACTTCATTCCATGAGGCTACTCAGCCATTCACAATGCTGGAGGTACCAAAAGAGTCCCACTCACCTTTTGCATGTACTCTGGCACTGCCTGATGCTAGCACCATTCTGGACTTCGGTATTGTCGGACTGCTCCAGAGTAGTTGGTAGAATGATTGACCAGCAGCACCCTTTGTTGCTACTGGGTGACTCGTCCCCTCTTGGTCCCCTCCCATCTTCTCACAAGAGCTGGGTTCTGGCCACCTTGCTCAAAGCCAAGCATGCAATTCTGATGAAGTGGAGTCAGCCTCAACCACCCTCAGTTATGACCGGCACTCTGCACTGATGAAACTGGCTATCTTTGAAAGACTCTCCTTCTCTAGCCAAAACCAACTTCACAAGTTCCACAAGAAAAGGGATGCCTATTTACATTCACATTTATGCTCCATGCCTCCTATGCCACCTGGAAACCCCCCTGCTTGAGGGCATGCTCGACCTATTCCACCATATCCAAGATTTGCTGGCATTCATGTGGCTTTTCATTTACAGCTCAGGGTGGATCACTGGCAGAAAGTTAAACTCCCCCCTCCCCCCTTATCTCCCCTCTTGGGAAGGTGTGGGGGGTTACTCTCACTCTCCTCCCCCCCTTTGGGGTCGAGGTGGGGAAGCTGTCACAGACTGATATCAGGTACATTGAGGTGTTTTTAAATCTTACAGCAATCTTGATAGCATGTCTTTCATTGTAACTATCCTGTGAATATTTCTGACTTGGAGCATTGTATGTTATATCAGAATATTTTTAGGTATATGGTCCCTCCTTTTTGGGGGTAGAAGGCTTAACTGTAACTGCTATGTGCTGGAATACTGTTATATAGTCCTGTGATGTCTGTTAAAAATTGGGAAACAATAAAATGTTTCATGATAAAAAAGTTGTACCCTTTACACACTCACTCACTAACTAGCTACTTTTACCCTGCAGGATAAAACTCCAGAATTGTTTGCTACCCAAAAATAAGCATTCCTGGGCCTAACACCCCCTGCTTTATTAAATTGCTTCTGCACCATTTCCAACCAATACAACACCAGGAACATGGCCAGGAATGCCCTTTAGCCTTCTTTCTGGCATGCGTAACTGGGCAAATGGTCATTTGCTGTCAGGGATGCTAATTCTTTAAATGAACTGCCTGATACATTGCTGAATCTTCCCAATATTAATCAGTTGTAGAGACTTTTGTGATCTGCCACTGCAGACTGGTGCAACTGTAACCGTTAAATTGTTTTATTCAGCTTCTCTCTGTACATATCCTATGAATTTTTATACAACGATCTGTATGGATTTTTTCATAACTCTATGTAATTGTTCTGTCTTAAGTGTTTTGAGCCTGTCTAGAGCTGTGTGGAATGGTAAAGTTCTGAATTCACAGAATTTCAATGAAATTTCACAAAATTCCATGAAATTTCAAGGAATATTGGCAGAATTTTGTAGAAGTTTTAACATTTAGTAATGTGGTGATAACTCGGCCATCATTTAAGGTAGAGATCTGAGCTTTGGAAAGTTTACTCATTTTGATGTAGTGCCAATAACATGCCAAATATCATGAAATTCAGATGGACAGTTTTAAAATTATGGGTGTTCAAAATCTCTCTTTTTTTTTGTGCAAAACTTCCTGAACATTTTAATCTGCATATACTTCCACTGTCTATTGGTCAGAGATCTTAAATTTGGCAGGATTTCTTGCTTTTAGGTGTTCTAACAATGTGCCAGATTTCATGACATTATAATACATCATCTCAAAATTATATGTGCTCAGAATCTGTCATTTTATTTTTTGAGAGAAAGTTCAGGAACAAATTCATCTGTATATAATTCAGACACCTTTGGATATAGACATGTGTAAATTAGCACAAATAACCTTTTTATAGTGTTTATAGAATGATCTAAATATGGAGAGAACTGGATTAGAGATTTTTAAGTTACAGGGGTGCAAAACTTTACTATGTAAATATTTGCATAATTTTGTGAAAACTATCAAAATGTGGATGTTTGTAACTTCTCTGCTCTTGCAGGCATAGACTTAACATTTGACATGCATATCCATAGTCAGTGTATCCTGGTGTCTAACACAACTAGATATATTGGTTTAGCAGTTTTAAATTTGCCATAGAAAAAAATATTGATAACATTTTCTCACATATTTATGGTAGCATATAGATGAAGAATCCAGAATTCTTTCTGTGGAATTTAACATTAACAATGCACGTATCACTACTTCATTTAATAAGCTGGGCTGAGCTTTTTGCAATCTTGCTGTTCCTCTCTGGGTGACTATTCCCCCCATTTTGGCATAGCTAGATTGACTCAGTAGAAATACTGATCCCACTGATATCCTCTTTGTTCTTTACAGTGACAAACTCTCTTAAAATGTGAGTCACCTACTTCTTTTCCTATCAACCTACCCTGTTGGCATAGCCAGAATTCTTTCTTCATGGTGCCCCATACATTGTCTTCCTCAACTACATCTTTTTGATTACCTCTAAGTCCCAGACTTGCACGTACATCAGGCTCCCTGGATCATAAATTTACTGGATGTGATCCTTAAATATTCTGCATTCAGGTTGGAATTGTTGACAGTCTGTGCTTCCATGCGCCAACCTGGGGATCTACCACTATTGTGCTACCCAGTTCAGCTGTCCATTTTTTGGTGAAACTGTGCATCTAACTCCTGCACCTGGTGACCCATTGCACTACCTGCCTCTTATACCCCTATTCCTTAATTAGAATCCCCCAGATAAGGCTGAGTGAAATTAGAAAATTCCAGTTTTATGGAATTTTTCAAGAAAATTCTAAAATTTTCAGAAAGACTCATGGGGTTTGACTTTAAGAACAGATGCTATTTTGCAGTTTCTGGCAGCAAGCAATTAATAAAACTGGCACACCTAATCTCCTTGTAATGTCAAAGAACCTGCCAAATTTAATGGTATTGCATTCTCTAGTTTTTAAGTTTCAGAGGTTTATAAATGTGTAGTTTACAGTCTTGCAACATTTAATTGTTAAATTTTGTGAAAGTTTGACTACTTTTATTTCAATCCCATTTAAAGCTGCAAATATGTACTTTTTCAGAAATGACCATGTGGTATAGCAGTTTAAATGTTTCAACTCTGGTTAAATGTGGATATGTTGTTTTAAAATTAGAGGGCGATGACTGAAATTAAAATTTTGGCAACATGATTGGCAGGCTATAACTCAGTCCCATTTGAAGCTAGAAATCTGAAACTATGTACATATACAAATGTAGTGATGACCTGTATATCTGTCAAGTTTTATAACATTTCAGTGAATACTATTAAAATTATACTAACATTACAGAAATCAAAATGTTTGGCAAAATGTTTGGCTACCTATAACTTAGCTCTCATTGAAGCTTGAGCCTTATAACATAGTGCATATACCCATGCCTGGTGCTTCTCTAAATTCTGACATTGTGGAGAAATTTGAATAAGGCATTTTAAAATGATGTCAAAATAACTGAAAATTAAATTTTGATTACATTTTTGGCCACCCATAGCTCTGCCCCATTTCAACCTACAGCTCTGCAATATAGTACTCTTTTGTAAGCCATTGGGTATTACATATGTTCCAACTGTAGTGTTATTTGAACACAAACTTTTAAAATTATAGCAAAATAACTGAAATATAAAATGTGGCAAAATTCTACAGAATTTTCGTGAAAATTCCATGAAATTCCACAGAATTGGAATGGTCATTCCACAGGCATTCTCCATGTGGAATTTTATATTCTGCACAGCTCTAAGCTTGACTCAACTGCATTTCCTCTCTGGAATAGCCTATTGTACTTATAATGTTTTGTGATTATGTATTTGACGTGTAACCTTTGTAAATGAGCATTTGTGCTCAAAGGAAATCTCTGACATGTTCAATAAATAAACCAGGAAAGACATACTGGGCTGTTAACAGCTTGTATCCAGATGCATCCAGTGGGGGGGGGAGAGAGTAGGTAGACATTACAATAAGAGGTGTGGGGAATTCCCTGAGTATAACATGACTTTAATGAGCCATGGGGATGGGGCTGCTAAGGTGTCGGGTCAAGTACAGTTGCAGTAGGGAGCTGTAAAGTCATGAATAAGAGACTTACGGCAGGTGGGAAGAGCCCCAGTAGATGGACAGGGGAAGATAGGACCAGAGCCTAGGGAAACAATATGAGAAGGCAGCTTGGCCAGCAGTAGATTTCTGGAGGAGGAAGGGAAAATGAATGGGAAAGAGTGTTATGAAGTGAGTAGGAGATAAGAGGTGGGAAAAAAGGAGTGAGGAATGGTAGGGAGCCAAGACAGAATGTTGATATGAAGGAGGCACAGTGGGTGAGGTGCTTGGCATCAAAAGAAGGGAGGGAAAGAGAAGAATAAGGAAAACAGTGGTGAGTAAGAGATAAGAGGGGGGAAGTGAGGAGTGAGGAAAGGTAGAGAGGGAGACAATCCTAAATTAGGATATGAAGGAGGCACAGTGGGCGATTTGCTTGGAGAGGGAAATAGAGGAACAAAGAGAACAGTAGTGGGTATGAGGGGGACAGATCAATACAAAATGGCAGAAACAGTGAAACAGGGGGTCCAGTTTGGCAAGGGTGGACTTTGGAGCAGAGCAGTAGACAATGCCACCATAGTTGAAGATTGGGAGATTCATCTTTAAGAAAATATCTTAGTGGAGGATGATCAGGATACTCACTTTGTTCCTGCAGAGTGCACCAAGTTTGTGGTGGTGCTTGAGGCTGGTGGCCTTCAGTATACTGTATGTGGATCTAGAAATCAATATGGTGGTCCTGCCAAACTCTGAGGTACTCAAAGGAGGAGACATTCTCAACTGCAGTACCATCAAGGGTATGGAAGAAGTGGATGGTGGAGCCTGGCAATCCTCTGCTAGGAGCCAAAGGTCATAGAGTTCATTTTATGGCACTCAGGAACAGTTGGTAGAACCAGCTCTGGGTGCTGTTAATGTCCAGTTGGAACAGAAGAAATACAAAATGCAAGAATTCCAATGGAATGTCAAAAGGGGAAGGGACCATCCTGGACTATTGGACCTACACTGGATTTTAACAAACACTGCTTCAGATGCCATCATACTGAAACTTTGTTGTTGGATTATTTTGTTTTAATGCAAGTGCAAGATGTTTAATGTTTAAGTTTTTCAGAATGATAGAATGGCCTTGGCATGAGAAATGTGATTAAACAACACGATTTGTGTTTCTACTATTTTGCAGTCAAAAATATTAAGAGTGAAGTCAAATTTTGCTAGCCTCAGGGTGGTAAACTATTCCAAGCAGTGTACTAGAGAACCCATATACAGTATTTGAATGTATCATTTTCACTGGATCATTCTTGTTCTTTCTACAGTACAGAAACATTCAGTGGAGTTTGGTCCAGTTTAGTTATTTGCAGTTTTCTTCTGACAGATGATAAGATGGCCCCATGAGACATAATGGGCCAGCTTTTCACAAGATCTATTGAAGATCCATCAAACATTATTCTCAAAAGAAAAATCCATCCAAACTTTTAGATTAACTCTTGGAAGACTGTGTAAATGCATGTGTCTCTGTTCACATGTGTCCCTTTTGAAAATACAGCCCAATATTTGGGTTTATGGAGAGTACTGTGGTACCTATTGGTTAAATAGCACTTAGTTTATGATGACACACAATTGGAAACAGATGGCACCCTGTGTCTGCAATTACACTCCTACTGAGAAAATATGTTACAATTAAATGATAATCAGAGCATGGCACTGTTATGGTAGGCAAAATACAGTTTCTGGCTTGATAAATTGTTGGGCCAAAACTAAGCAGTTTATCTTGATGAGGAAACTGGATTACTGCTAAATCAGAGCTAAGCGCTGATAATTGTCATTTCACAGTTCACATACTCTAAAGGAACAGGAAACATTAATGTTCAGTAATGCTGATAAAGAAGTATTTTGAGCTCATGCTATGATGACTTACCTACCCCCACCTTGGAGGTCTTTTTAAATTAAGGAGCAAAATCTCATTGGTCTGTGACCAGATCTGGTGGGCCCCACCCTAGTGGAGCAAGCTGGGGGATTAGGTAGGTGTTGTATGCACTAGAAAAGTTGGGTATAGGGCTGGGTGCAGCTGGCAGAAGTTGGCCATGAAACAGCTGAGAGATTAAACCTTGCTGAATAAATTATGCAAAAAAAAATAAAATAAATGTACCTCATATTGAGTAATTGTAAATGCACTTCTTTCAACAGCATGCATTTGTAATTGCATCTTTAGAGACATACTATATAGAGAGGTCACCACTGATCATTAAAATTGCTATCGACAATGTGTTGTTTTTATTAAAGGACTGCCCACTCCCAGGTTTTAAAAAGATATAATTATTAGGTCACATTTTTAACCCTTAGAAAAAGCTGGGTGTAATTTGCTATTATAACCAGCTGGTTATAGCAGTGAACATGCACCAGTCTTTCTATCAGAAAGTCACAAACCAAACTGTGGCTTGCACTGCATTGCAGTTCATCATAGGTGCCAGTGTTAAAATGCCTACCTGTTCTCACCTTCCTACTCTCTGGAGACACTTCTGTGATGGGCAGACTGCTCTTCTCACTGACTGATCATAGAACATAGAAGCATAGAAAATGATAGCAGAAGATGACCATGGTCCATCAAGCCTACCTGTTGGTTCCCCAGACCTTCTATGGGTTCTGTGACCTAGCCCCCAACCCACTTCAAGTACTCTTCAAGTATCTGTGTGGTCTGTGGAAGATCAGTTACCCTGGCAAGTTTTTTGCCCTATTCCACCCCTTCTTGAAAGCAGTCAATGTCTTTGATCCTACCACCTCAGCTGGCAGTCTGTTCCATGGCTCGATGACCCTTTTGGTGAAGAAGGGCTTCCTCAGATCCCTTTTGAAGCTGCACCTCGAAGCTTCCATTCATGTCCTCTAGTGGTTAAGCCTTCAGCTCTGTTAAAAAGTTCAGACAAGGGCATTTTATTGATGCTTTCAGGAACTTGAATGTCTTGATCATGCCCCCTCTCTCCATCCTAGTCTCCAAAGAATACAGGTTCAGTGACTTTAGTCACGCCTTGTACAAGAGCCCCTGTAGGCCCTGCATCATTTTAGTCACCCTCCTCTAGACTACCTCCAGCCTATACCTATCCTTCTTCAGGTGAGGCCTCCAGAACTGGATGCAGTACTCCAAATGAGGCCTCACCAGTGACCCATACAGTGGGAGGATCACCTCCCTGTCCCTGCTGTCAAATCCTCTACCTATACACCCTAGCATTTTATTTGTCCTACTGTAAGCTTTCTGACTTTGCCTTGCTTAGCCTAGTCTTCCCTCCTGACATGACGTCCCCTCTAGTGGAGTCAGGATCCTGAACCTCCACCGGGTTGCATAACGGTTTGTGGTTGGGGTGACTTGGGATTCAGCAGAGATCACCTGTTTCATCCTTGTGGCTCTTCTTTCCCTCGTGACACCACCTTCCATCCTCCCGGACCAGTGGGTCTCTTAGGAAGTGGATGTGCAGGGGGTGAGACTCAGTTCAGCTGATGTTGCAGCCAGGTTATTTCTTTCCATGCTGCACTCAGCTCAGTCCTGAGCTCATTTAGAGTTCTATGTATTGGGCAATGACCCACCCTCCAGTGGAGTCCCCTGGAGATGAGCACCCCACAACCGTGACAACCTATCACCTCCATTCAAATTGGTAACTTACCATGTACAAGGGAAGGACTGCATAGTCTGTTTTGGTCTCAACTAGTAATGCAAAGGATGATGCCTATTATTTTCTGAAGGCTCCTCAATCAGCTGACCCCCTGCTCTGAGATTCCAACCTTGATCTTTGTACAGATGCCTTGTTTCTGGTGTGCTTCGAATACCTCCTTACCTCTCCACCTACCCTGCTCTGAGGTTGGAGGGTGGTTTACTCCATTGCTGCAGGGATGGTAATTCCCTGTATATCAGTAATGCTGACTTCCTGCCTAAAACAGGTAGTAGCTGCTGTCACTCAAGCCCTATGACCTTAAATAAAAACTGGATCTGGGTGGGTGGGAGATTCCAATTAGCCCATACTGGCTTCTGCCATCAGTTCTTCAGTCTCAGCCCCCCCTGGCTACTGCAGTCAGCACTTCATTCTCTGCTGACTAGCTGCAGTCCGATTGTTCTATTTCAGTTCCGCAGTCAGCTTACTGCTCCCCACGCTGACTGTGTTGCTCTGCTTACTGCTGTCATAACTCCTTGCAGCTTAGTCTTAAATTTAAGGCACCAGTAACAAGGCTGACCACAACACCTAGCCACAAGCCCTAGATGCCCCTGCTGAAATCAATCAGCACCGCTCTGTTGCACTGCGCAGTCTGTGGAAGATCAGTGGCCCTGGCAGGTTTTTAAAGCCACAGCTTATGTTTGATCAGGTACCTCTAAGGACTGGAAAACAAACAAAAAAGGCAAAACAATTTACCATCAATAATAGCAGTGACAGGCAGATCTTTGTACAGGAAGAAGAAAACTGTAACACGTATAGAAAAAACAAAAGTGATCACTGGCTGTTCCGATCTTTCCTGACAGAAACTAGAACTGCAATTAATTTCCAGGACTTCCCTTGTGAAGTTTTAGATAATAAAATAGAGGATTTTATATTCTGCATAAAAAGACAGGATATGTCTGATTATGAACCTCGTACCTTAAGAGGGATTGTGGCCTGCATGGACAGCTATCTAGACTTAAACAAGAATTCACACCCATTTTCAATGGACCACAAGCTTACTTTATCAAGACCAAATGTACAATGGCAGGAAAGCAAAAGCAGCTAAAAGAATTCAGAAAAGGCACCCACCCAGGGGGGCGGAACACATGGTGATCATAGCAGTCGACTGAGGGTGCTGCTAGCTGCTTGAATTCCCCTTTGGTGTGTTAAACATAAACCACATCAAAATGCTTTGATAATGAGATGAATTTGGGTATTGAGCCCTGTAACTTCGAAGAGGAACTCCAAAAGAAAAATTCTAAAGATCTGCCAAAATACATCTACTACAGTACATCAAACAGTAAAATTAACGAACTGATGGCTACAATGCTAACAAGGACATCTAAATCATCAATTTCAAAGCAAAAATTTACCACTGTTTCTTTTGGTGCACCACCTATGAGTAATGCTATACCCCATCTGTTCCAACAATATGAAAGAGCTGTAGCACCCCTCTGGAACCAGATACGAAATAATCTAGACCCGCTCCTTGGGCTAAAGGAACTCTTTACAAAAGAAGTCTGTATCCTAGGAATTTATTCCAACATTGAAGTGAAAGAACGCAAGTATCATATGGCTTTGATTTCTATTGTAGTCAAAAAATTGGTCCTTAGACATTGGCTGGACCAAAACTCTATCACATACTCGGAATGGCTCAAAGAGATGTCCCTGTGTTTTAATACCGAGAAGTTAATTGCCTTTTCTAGAAACTGGTTATCTTCTTTCAACCAGAAATGGGGTAAATTATATGCCCTATATCTGAAATAACCAACATATAAAGTGGACCCCCTGACATTCAGTGCTATAATCACCTCCCTCGGATTGACATTGCTATTTGGTGTTACTTCTCCAATACCCTTATCCTTGGATTCAATCTGCTGTCAGCCATGGCACTCACCGGGGCTGGGAGGGGGGAAGGTGGGTAGGGGGAGTTTGGGATGGGTTTTGTTTCTTTTTCCTTTTGTATTTCATTGTATCCCTTTAACCTTTAGAGGCTTGTTTACTTCACCAATTGTATTTTACTTGATCCGTGTATAACATGTTTAAGCAGTTTTTTCTCATGTATCGTTGGTCTTATATAACTCAATAAAAGATTTAAAATTAAAAAAAAAAAATATATGAAAGAACTGCAGGTTGCCAAGTTGGAACACCATTACCTGACTCAGAGTTATCTGGAATTTCTGTTCTACTGAAGATCATGGAAAATGAAATAACAGTGGACCAAGGTGAGGCATCCATCCACTCTGCAGCTGATTTAAATTTGTATCTTTCCCAGGAGAAGGACCAAGCTGGAGAAATGTGCAGTGCTGAAGCCCAGCACACAGTTAATGCTGAAAACTTTCCAACATTGCCATGAGCTTCACAGACTGCAACTGAGCTGCAGACCAGAAGAATGATGACAGAAGCTGCAGCAAATTCCATGATGGAGCAAACTAAAATTGACCACAAGGAGACTGGAAACACTTCAGACTTATAAAACACAAATGAACATGAAAAATCTCAACTACCCCTGTCAATTCAGGAGAATAGATGAACAGAAGACACAGAAGACTAATTAGAAGAGACTGAGGAAATGGACGAAGTTGTCTCCCACTTCAAAAGGGGTAAGAAAAAATATGCTATACACTGCTTACTTCATTCTACTAACAACTGTGATGATAATACAGAAGTGAGTACATGTACAACCAAAATAAGAAATCAACATTTAAATACCAACTTACAGTACACCAATGTAACAAACTCACTTGAAAATAGTGGAAGGTAATTTGTGAGCATATCAGAGTCAGCACAGACTCACACTGCAGTTCCACCAAATAACTTTCACGACACAGAGGAAACGTACTCAGATCTAGGAGATATGGAAGGTGCCCCGACATGGGCAAAGGACCTATTTCAGAAGATTAATAATATTTCAAATAAAATGGAGCTGCTAATTAATCAGCAAGAGAAACCTGAGACCTCTTTTTTGGTTAAAGTGCAGGAGAACCACTCCAGAGCTCAGGTGTGCTAAATAAAACAGAATTAGAGCCAGGCATTCAATTCCAGCACCACCATCTGCAAAAACAGTCCAAGAACCAAATATGCCAGAAAAAACATATAAAAAGCTTTATTTATCCAATAGTGTGCCAAAGAAACTCTTACCAGGGAGAACGGGGAACCAACACACCAGTGCCATATGGTTTCCTCAAGAAAGGCATTCTCAGGGAGTCTCCGAGGACACCTTTCTTGGTGAAACTGGCAGGAGCTGGTGTGTTGGTTCCCTGTTCTCCCTGGTAAGAGATTTTGTAGCACACTACTGGAAAAATAAAACTTTGTATAAGTTTTTTGCAACATATTTGCTTCTTGTGCTGTTTTTTTGCAGATGGCAGTGCTGGTATTTTGTGTTAACTCAGAACCTAGGTCAAGAAAATTGAGAAATGAAATTAGAAATCTCTCAGCTCCAACACACAGTAAACAATTTAATGAAAACTAGTTTACCAATTCAAAGACATCTTAATGCAATAGACTCTTCCAACAAAGGACTAAATGTAAAATTACTAGATTTCAAGATGCATTCAAGGAGGAAGAATTTAATAATCTTTGGGGTTCCATAACAATGGGACAACTCTAGGAGTTTCAGGACATGTTCCGACACATATATGACAACCCAGTAGGTGGTCAAAAACATGCAGAACAAAAGAGTAACACTGAGAGTTCAACCAGCGATTGTTCTACAATTTCAGTAAATAATTTCAATGTTTGATACAGAATTCTATTCGGGGGGGACATACCCTAATGAATTCTGTGCTAGCTCTTCAGAGATTTGTCCCCCATGGGGTTAGAATAACTAATTTATGTGGAGTCCGAGGTTGTGCATGGTTAGCATGTTCTAAGTTCTCTGCTGTACTCCACATAAATTAATGAATAAAACTCCACAGTGGATAATTTTCAAATGTTTAATACAGAATTGGTTAGGGAAAATCCTCCCAAAACTAATTCTGTATTAAATATTGCAAGTTTTTATGAAAATTGTACGATTGCCGGTTGAACTTCCTGTGTTGCTTATTTGTTCCGCACCATTGTGACTTTGTTCCTGACAACCCAGAAGATCCTATGAAAGACCTACAAGAGAGGCTACCTTAAATCTTTCACTAAAATTAAAAGGGGCCAAGTTAATCTTTAGATGTTTTACATTTAAGTTATAATTGTGGAGGGGTGATGATGTAAGCTGCGTGTCATAAGAGGGTAGAGCAGCTCGAGTTGCAATGGTTTTCAAATATGTATTGCTATAATCATTTTCAGGATGGAGGGACAGTGGAAGGGGGAAGGGGATATTAAGTTTTTTGGAATAAGATCTTCAGTTGGGGAGGGTATTTCTACTTGCTGGATATGAATTAAACATGGAATAAGGTGTCTAATTTATCAGAGTGTTTTATATTGGGGTAGGGGTCCATTAGTATTAATTTACCTCCTATTAATTAAGCATGGCCTAACATTATACATTAATACCTGCAGCAACTAATTCCTACAGGGAAGCCAGAAACACCTGCACCAAGCTCATCAGGGAGGCTAAAGCTTTCTACTATAAGGATCTACTAAGTAAAACCTGGGGTTCTGGAAGAGAATTTTGGAGCTCTTTGAAATCACTAACAGGCAAAGCCCCCAAGGCCCACACAGATCTTATAGTTACGGCTAAGGGGCCCATACAGAAACCCATTGACATTGCCAATGAGCTCAATAATGTGCTTCACAGACTTATCTGGTGTACTCCCTGGTGATTCCTTAAAGAGTTGCAAAGTCAGCATGCACAACCACTCAGCAAATCCCCCCAAGGGATGATGTACCACCATTCTATTTTAGACGTTTCACCAAGACCGAAACCATCAAGCACATAAAAGGGGCACTTGGCGAAACCAGGATGGGGGCTGATCTGATTGACATGAAGCTGGTTGGAATACTACTGAACGAATTGGCTGGTCCTATTACTATGGTACTCAATGCCTCTCTTAAATTGGGAGTGTTTCCTAATGCCTGGAAGTCAGCAATCATCACACCTGTCTTTAAGGCAGGTGACAAATCCCAAACATCCAACTACAGACCAATATCCATCCTACCTCCCCTTTCGAAGGTCCTTGAGAGAATGGTCTCGAAGCAGCATACTGAATACCTTGATAAATGTAGTCTACTTTGCCCACAGCAGCATGGCTTCCTAAAAAAGCACTCTATACTCACCGTCCTTGTTGATTTCTCATCTCAGCTATATGATGCCTTAGATAAAGGGCAGGCAGTGGGGTTGGTCTTCATTGACCTTGCGAAGGCCTTTGACTCTGTAAATCACAACTTGCTCCTAAGTCACCTCATAGCTATAGGCCCATCCCCGGATATGGTATTATGGTTTGGTAGCTATCTCTCCAGCAGGTCACAATGTGTGAAAATAGGGGATACTTTATCTACAGCTAAGGAGGTGCTACTAGGGGTCCTGCAGGGGTCTATTTTAGGACCTCTACTTTTCAGTCTTTTTATCAACTCTGCACCAATGGCTTGTTCAGCATGCACAGTACTCTGTGCCAATGATGCTGTTATATCAGTCATTGATAATGACCACAACTCCATCACTACCAAACTCCAAAGCAGCTTCCTGAAACTTGAATCTTGGTTCTCACAAAACAAACTACTATTAACAAAAAGAAAAACAAAGAGTCTGCTCTTCTCCACCTCCCAAAGCAAAAGAGATAACTACTACTGCTTATACATAACCAAAAGGATGAGTTACTAGAACAAGTAAAAAAGTTTAACTATCTAGGCATTACCTTCAATGACTCACTAACCTTCTCCAGCCACACAGACTCTGTAATCAGGACTGCAAACATAAAACTTGGAGTTCTGTACCAACACAGGCACTCTTTGACACCTGATGCTCTCAAACTTGTCACAAGTAGTTCAATACTGTCAACTATTGACTACGGGCTGCCTATCTATGGGGCTGGCACAAAAGCTGCTCTTAATCGGGTTAGCACACTCCTCAATAAGGCCTGCCATCTAACTTTGGGAGCTGCTTTTGATACCCACACCTGCTTGCTCTACACTGATACAGGGTGGCTCCCTCTAAATCTTAGAGTGCAACACCAAACTTGCCTACTACTAAAAAAAGTGCTGCTTGGATTCACCTGCCCCTCTCTGGACAGTCACTTTAAGCTGGCAGTACCAACAATATCAACTAGAAGTGCAGCTACTGACAAGTTGGTGACCCCCTTCAAAAGAACAAAACTTGCCCAGAATTCCATACTGTACCAAGGACTGAAATGGTACAATGAGCTCCCTGCTTACCTCACTGCCATGCCCAAGATCCGTACTTTCAAATCCGGGCTCAGATCCTTTCTTGGCACTAAAATAAAATGTGCCTGCCTACGGTAATGAGACAAGACCTCAGCCTCCCACATCTTACTACTGCACAACACATCCCCCCTCCTCCACTCCTCGCTCACCAGACAATGCCCACTTTTGGCTGACCACCCTACTGTACCCGCCTTACCACCTTTAACGATGCCATTTCTGGCTGACCACCCTACCCCAGCTGTCCTAGGTTGGCCCTCTATATACCTAACTCCAATCTTGAGCCTTGCCAACCTTCCTTATGAGTCTCTCTTTCCTGTTAAATTACTGATTATTTGTTGCATTTAAGTCTCAATATTATACTGTATTACTGCCTCTGTAAAAGATGTATATTAGTCTCAGCTTTATATTTTTTTATTTACCTAAGTAAATGTCTCAATGTCATTTTCTGTATACCTTGTTTTATTGTTTTTGTTTGTGCAACACTGACTTGGAACCTCTGAAAATGAGTCCTTGACTCAAAGGTGTTAATCCCAAACTGAAATAAATAAATAAATAAATAAAATAAATGATGGTATAAAGGTGGCATCTCTTAATGTAAATGGTATAAATTTCCCAATTAAGAGAGCAAGAATACTGACATACGTTAAAAAAGCAGAAGCCTATATTACTTGTTGACAAGAAACCCATTTAGAAGATAAATATGTAAATTAAAGTAGAGAAGGATGAGCCACTTATTGTCCAATGCAGGAACTAAAAAAAAGTTGTGGAGTAGCACTAATATTTAAAAAGGGTACTAATATAAAGATGGGCAAAGTATTCTGAGATACTGATGGAAGAATACTCCTAGTCAAAATGTTAATTAACAATACAGTCAAGGTTTTGGGCTCTCCATATGGACCTGTTTTGAATCATGATTAATTTTTATCTAGCATTGTTGAAGGTCTAAAAAAACTGCAAGCCAAAAACATCATCTTCGCAGGAGACTTAAATGGACTTTAAATCCTATTATAGACAAATCTACTCATGCAACAGGAAGAAATATAATTATAGCTAACAAAGTTCAGAATTTTCTTTTTGAAGAAAATCTAGTAAATTGCTTGAGACAGCTTAACCCATTAAAGAAAGAGTATACACACTTCGACAAGAAAAATAAAACATTTTCTGGCATAGATTAAGTTTTGATATCAAAAGGGTTAGTCAACTTCTTACAATATGCTGAAATAAAATCAATATTGTTTCAGATCACACCTTAGTAACTACAGATTTGGATATAAGTTATTGGGATAGATGTCATCACAAACAATGGACCTTCAACAATAATTTATTAAAAAATCTTGACTTCATACATTTTATTGAAACAGGTCATCTAAGAATATTGGTATTACAAATATGATAGAAACATAGACTTTGACGACAGATAAGGACCGCTTGGCCCACCTAGTCTGCCCATTTCCCTACCTATTGGATAAGCTGCAGATACTAGTTAACCAACAGCCTACTTCTTCCTACCCCCTACCAGAATTGCCTTATGTCTGCCCCATGCATTCTTGAATTCCCCCACTGTTTTTGACCCCATGACCACCTCAGGAAGGCCGTTCCATGTGCCCACCACCCTCTCTGTGAAAACATACTTCTTCACATTGCCTCTGAGCCATCCCCCCTTGTTCTTGCACATCTCTTTTTCAGAAAGGTGCTACCCTCTTGGACTTTGTTGATTCCCTTGAGGTACTTGAAGGTTTCTATCATGTCCCCCTCTCCCTCCTTTCCTCAAGGGTATACATATTATGCTCCTTTAGTCTCTCTTTGATGGCTTTTGTTGCAGACCTGCACCATTTTAGTTGCTCTTCTCTGGACTGCCTCCATCCTGTCTATGTCCTTGCGGAGATAGTGTCTCCATAACTGCATGCAGTACTCTAGATGGGGTCTCACCAACTGTCTGTACGGAGGGATGACAACGTCCTGTTTTCTACTGGTGATGCCTCTTCCTATACATCCCAGTATCTCCCCAGTCATCCCTACTGCTTTCTCACATTGTTTGCTTACCTTTAGGTCATCTGATATGACTACCCCAGGTCCCTTTCCATTTTTGTTGTTGTTAATACTTCTCCACATCGTGTACTCTTCCCCTGGGTTTTCATTTCCCAGGTGCATTACTTTGCTCCTCTTTGCATTGAATCTAAGCTGCCATATGTTTGACCATTCCTCCAACCTTGCCAAGCCCCTTCTCATCCTTTCCACCCCCCATGTGTATCAACCCTGTTGCAGATCATTGTGTCATCTGCAAAGAGGCATACTTTTCCTTCCAGTCCCTCTGCAATGTCACTTATAAAGACATTTAAATGGACCATACCCAACAATGAACTCTGCAGTGCCCCGGCTAGTAGCCCCCTTTCTTCAGAGTGGACTCCATTTATTATTACCCTCTGTGTCCTGTTGTCCAGCCAATTATTTACCTAGGCTACTACCCTGGGACCCAATCCCAGGCTGGCTAATCTGTTTATGAATCTTATGTGTGGGACTGTGTCAAATGCCTTGCTAAAGTCTAGGTATGCCATGTTCACAGCCCCTCCCTGGTCTACTACTTTGGTCACCCAGTCAAAGAAATCTATTAGATTCATCTGACATGACTTTCCCACTGTGAATCAATGCTGCCTTGGGTCCTGTGCCCTGCTGGCCTCTAGGTACTCTACTGTTCTTTCTTTCAGAAGTGATTCCATCATTTTCCCTACCACTGAGGTCAAGCTAACAGGTCTGTAGTTTCCTGCCTCTGCTTTGCTCCCACTTTGTGAAGGGGAATCACATCTGCCTTCCTCCAGTCCTTAGGTACCACACTATCCTCCCATGATTTCCTAAAAAGGGTAGTCAGTGGTGTCACTAGTTCTCCCCTTAGTTCTTCTAGAATTCTGGGGTGAATTCCGTCAGGCTCCATTGCTATGTCCACCATCAGTTTTAGGAGTTCTTTCGGGACCCTTTCTTCTGTAAAAGGACTAGCATCGACCCCCCTATCCAGAGTGCTTCTATTGATTGGATTAGGTATCTCCCTGTCCACTTCTTTTGTGAATACTGAGAAGTATTTCTTCATTATCCCTGCTTTTTCACTGTCCTACTCTGCTCACCCACCCTCAACTTTATTAAGCCTCACTATCCCTTCCTTGGTCTTTCTTTGCTCCCTAATGTTTGTATAAAAGATTTTAGCCACCTTCTTAACTGAGTTGGCTATCTTTTTCTCAGTTTGGGCCTTTGCTATTCTGACTGCCTTCCCCATTTCCTTCTGCTTTAACTGGTACAGTTGCCTGTCCTGCTCCTTCTGTGTTTCCTTATACTTCCTGAATGCTATCTTTTTCTCCCTAACCTTTCCCACCATCTCTTTTGAGAACCATAGTGTTTTTTCTTTCATTTTGATTTATTTGCTTCACACAAAGGCTTGTTGCCTCTGTGATGGCAGTTTTGATATTTCCCCAATATTCCTCCACCCCTCCTTCTTGCCTGTTTTGCTAGTGCTTTTCTGAGACACTCTCCCACTTTGACAAAGTCAGCCATCCTAAAGTCCAGTACCCTCACTTTTGTATGTCTTGACTCTGCAGCTATGTTTATCGTGAACCACACTGTTTGGTGGTCACTTGTTCCCAGATGGCTACCCACTTCTAGATCTGAGCAAACAATAACAGCAAAATTGTGTGATTTCTTCAAGGCAACTTTAAGAGGTGCCATCATTGCTTATCAAATTAAAATGAATAAACTAAAAAAGCAGGAAACAATGCTGATTGATTCAAAATGAAAGTAATTAGATCACTTGGTACTGCAGGATTATAATAGGTATGCAGAATAATGGAAGTAATTGAAAATTTATAAACAGGACTTGATCAATCAAGAGACATGTCGCCTAATAAAAATATTACGTGTGCAAAATATTTTCATATTGATAAATCTGGCACATTGTTAGCAAACCCTTTGAGAAAAAAAATAAAATATAATTACTACTATTATAAATGAACAAGGTGTAAATAAAACTAATGTTGACATTGCAGAAGTTTTTATTAGTCACTATAAAAATATATATCAAAAGAAAATATCTATGGACCCTCAGAAATAAGTGATTTTATTAACAAAGCTAACCTTAAACAAATTAAACTTAATTATTCAGACATAACCCATAAATAAATTTTGGATAACATCAAAAGTATGCATAGATGGAAAACAGTTGGGTTGGATGGGTTGGCAAATACATTTTTTCAGACTTTTGCTGAAGACGTAATACTGTGGTTTTCAGAAACAATAGAAGAATTAATTGAAGGTAAACCACTCTGTCCAAATCTATGCAAGAAGCCAAGGTGATATTTATTCACAAAGAAGGTAATCCAGCCAACTCACCAGCTAATTATAGGCCTATAGCCTTGTTAAACTCAGATAACAAAATCCTTGTCAAAATAATACATAATAGAATCCAATCCCTATTACCTGAATATATTCATAGCAATCAGTACGTATTTACAAAGCATGCACAATTCCACAAGCAACAAGAAAATTACAGGTCATTTTCCACTTCAAAAACACAAAAGCAGCTTTTAGGGAAGACACGTATCATGTGGTAGCCTTGGACACAAGTAAGACTTTTGACATAATTGACAGAACCTATATGATGGAAATATTAAAGGCCTAGAATCTTCCTGCCCAGCTTTTAAATTTAATACAATGCTTTTTATACAGCAACTATTGCAAGATTTCAAATTAATTAATATCTTACAGAAAACTTTGTGCTAGTAAATGGTGTTAGAAAAGGATGCCCTCTATCCCCTGCATTATTTATACTTTGTCTTGAACCACTACTGCAAAATGTTAGATCAAATCAAAAAATATTAGGGATTAACATACAAGAAAATCTAAAGTTAAGCATTTTCACAGATGACATTCTGTTAATTCTTAAATACATACATAACTCATTAAATTCCTTCTTACTGTGCAAGAAATTCAACTATTTTCTGCCATTTCTGGTTACAGAGTAAATAAAAGTAAATCCATTATAATGAAAATTTAAAAGCATAAATTTTAGTCTGTGTAAATAATTTTCTACTGGCTTTAAGACTGATACCTCTGTTAAATATTTGGGTACAAAATTAATAGCATAACAATCTAACTTTAATTCTGCTAAACAGAAACCAGGGATTATTAGAAAATTGGTGTGGCCTATCTCTTTCCCTATGGGGAAGAGTGGACACTAAAAATGATGACTATACACACTTTACTTTTGTGACACAGAACACATTAGGTGTTCCACCTTTACCATGGTTTAAGGACTTAAAGAGAATCTTCACAAAATCTTTATGGAGGTGGGAACCCCATACTGCTTGGTGCCTACTAATTATTCCAAGACAATTAGGAGGACTTGGTTTTCCGGACCCCTTAAAATACATGCAGGCCCATATAATTAGTATAATTTGGGGGTGGTTCTTTTTAGAGGAAGCTGATGTATCCCTGTTCCAAGAGTTATTATCTATCAACCACACTGAAGATATAAATATTATGAATTTATTGTTGGATATAGTTCTCCTTAAAGAAAAGAAGCATTACTATTTAACATGGTTTACTCATATTTAAAACATCATAAAAAATGATAACATTAGGATAAAGCTACCATGATTATTTCTTGACATTTGGGCAAGTTAAGAAATATAGGGTATATGACAGAGACTAAATAATAAGCCCTTCATTAAAAACAAAATATATACATGGAACAATGTATTGATAAAGGGAACATTTCCTACATATAACCAACTCAGAGATAAACTAAAAAGATTTCATTTGAATGCTTTAGTATACTATACACTAAAACACATATTTAATCAGATATGTCATATTTTTCACTGTGATAAGAATAATTTTACAACCATTTTAAAACAATAAAAGGACATCATATCAAAGGGTTGACAGATGTTATGGGCAGGGATATATAACCTGATTGTAATAAACAATAATGATAATAGGAAAAGTTTAAGTAAAAACATGGAGTAAGGAAACAAATCTAAATTTTACACAACAGTGGACAAATTTGAGGATCTTAGCAAATAAAAACTACATTTCAGCAAAAAATAAGACTATTCAATGAAAAATTTTATGAAGAGCTTATTATTCCCTTGTCCAGATATCAACAAGCATTTGTCAATGCTGAATGTTTGCTTGCTGGTATTGGCATTGGTAGTGCAGGAGTTAGAGAGATGCATAATAGGAATGGCAGTGAAGTATTAAACTAATGCCAACCCACACCCCCACCCTTCAGAGCCTTACAGGAGTTTGAGGGTGTGCCTTTGGGTCATCAGCCATACCACTCATGCCATTCCACCTCACTCCACCCTGCAGACACTGACAGGTGTTGTGGTGTGCCTTGGGGTCTTTAGCCCTTATGCTCACACATTCCATAAGGAAATAAGCTGAGATGGGTGCAGTAGAGGGGAATGGAGTGAACACTGGGGCCAAAGACCCCAAGGCACAACTCAATGCCTGTCACTGGCTACAGGGTGGGGGTTGAATGGCATGAGCATTACTGCAGATGACCCCAAGTCTCATCCCTGATGCTTGTTAGTCTCTACAGGGTGGGGTGTTACAAATGGAAACCCTAATGCCCCGGGTGTTTGTTGGTATTTTTGCTCTAAATTTTCAACATTGGCTTTTTGGGACCCCACCTCATGAACAGTGGCACTATCATTGCATTACTCAATCCTGAAAGGTGATTTCGCACAGCAACTGTGCCATTCAACACCATGGATGCAAAAACACATATTGGGCAGGATGTGAAAAAAAAATCCCTTCTTGAGAATATACCCCTTGCAATGCAACCATGCATTTTGTTGGTCTTTGTAGATGCCTTCCTACATCATGCCTAGTTGTTTCATGACCCTGTAATGAGCACCCCCAGATCCTTCTCCTCCTCTGTCTGGGCTAGCTGCACTTCCCCAGCTGGTAGCTCCTCCTTGGGTTTTTCACCCCAAAATGCAGCACCTTGCACTTTTTGGCATTAAACCCCAGTTTCCAGGTGTATGACCAGGATTCAAGCTTTGCCAGATCATCCTACAACCCCTGCCATCCCCCTAGGTCATCCACCACTGCTCTCATCTTGGCATCTTCAGCAAACAGACTGATCTTGCTCTTGATGTCCAATGATATGTCTGCAATGAATATCCTGAACAACACTGGTCCCAACACCGAGCCCTGTGGAACACTGCTTGTCACTACCCTTGGGTGTGAGAGCTTCCCACCCACCACCACCCATTGTTGCCTTCCCTGAAGCCAGTTCCTTACCCATCTCACCAGCTTTGCACCCTCCCCTGTGCCTTCTAACTTACTTCCCAGCCTCCCATGTGGCACTGAGTCGAATTTGCTCTATGGACTAAGCAGTATTATTATTTGTTAAGGGGGACATTGTGGAAGGTATAGATTCAGAAGGCAATTCCTTCATAGAATACAAAGAAAGGCAGATGAATACTCATGCAGGTGACACCCCTGAGATGTACATCCTATCAAACCAGCATTTATCAAAACAAGAGCAACCCAGAGAGAGCCACAGTCAGAGCTGACCACCTATACAAATCCTGACAGTTGCCACAAATGTTGAATGCAGATGCACCCTTTTACATTGCCCCAAACATCCATGCTAAAGAGAATTGTTTGTGGTACTGAAATATGAATATTTGTTTAAAGGAACACTCTTAGCTCTTGTGCCCATTATTAAAGTGTCTATAGTGAACGTGTCTTGAGGAAGCCCAGTGATGTAAAAAACATAGATGGCAAATGATTTGCATGCTAGTGCAAGATAGTTCTCATTTTTGCAAAAACTACATTCAAGCCATCCTGACCAAAATATCCATGGCAGACATTCATGAGTTAGAATGATGCCATGCCGCTGGTAAACGCATTCGAGAATGACTTAGCTATTTTGTATCATATAATAGTAAAATGTTACATCAGTTCAGTTCAGTTTTATTGTTTGGCAAATAAATCATTACAATATACTAAAAGCATTACATTTCATGACAGGCCATACAAATACACTACATAAAAAACATTTTTTATATATCACTGTTACCCAAATTATTTTCACAGTATGTAAAACCCAGTGCTCCAACAATCATATTTTGATGTTCAACTTAAAATCAAAACCCTACATAGACTGAGATCAAAACCAGTATGAATTCATAGGTGGATTTCAAGTGTGTGAAACAATGTGTGGTATAGTCATGTCCAGAGTAATCTTTCATAGGTTACTATTTCTTAAATATATAGCTGGTTATGCAATACAGATCCTTCCATTTAATCTGTTAATGCCATTATCCTACAGTAGATAATAAAGGATAACAAAAAGGGAGAACTGGAAAGCTATAACAGTTGAAAAATGTTCTCACTTACTAGCCACAATGACTTAAAACTCTCAATACCTTATATATCTGAATGTAATTACTTTTCCCTATCAAATCCGCTCCCATCCTATCACAGATAAAAAAAGAGTAAAACAAAAGATGGAGGCTAAATTATTTTAACAAAAGAACAATTTCCTTGTTTAATGGTGAGCAATAGCTTTAAAAACTCTCACTACCTTATATATCTAGATATAAATACTTTTCCTCTAGCACATCAGCTCATAATTGTTATTCTTGGTTATGAAAAGCCAGTACCTTTAATCATTTTAAATTCCCACCCCAAGTTTATTTTTCCAAGGCAGGGAGATGTTTTTCTTTATGCTTCATAACTTTATAAAAAAAACTTTGAAGCCATCCTTGCATCCTCTATTGTGTGTGGATGTAAAAGAACAAACAGTGGATCATATTCTTCATTTAAGTATCTTATAAGAAAATTATTTCATAAATTAAACTGTGGGGTTTTATATAATAGAACTGCACTGTAATATGACAGAGATTTTCCTCAAAACCCATATTACAGCTATATAATTCAGGGTTGGGGTTAGCAAAGGCTTTTCTATTAAAATAAGCATATTTAGAGCATATAATTCCCATCCTTGCCCAGGTAATTTTTTTCCTTTCTGGAGGAGTAAGTGGTAAAAGTAAACAATTCTCTAAGGAAACATCTATCTTGTTTTGGCCCAACCAAATAGCTTGACATTGGGATCTAAGCAACTCTGGTTGTTTTTCCTGAGCAAGCCTCATAATTTTCTTTTTAACAAGCTGCTTGAACAGAGGGGATATTATGATTGATTTTTCAAAATCTAACCAAAGATGCTGCATAGAAATTCTTCCCAGAATTTCTTTAAGAGTTTTACCAAGGGAGATGTATAATTTCGTTCTTGCCAAGTAATCTTCTCTTTCAAGCACAATAAAGGCAAACAGTGGTTCTGCTGATTAATAGTTTTTAACCAATAGCCCACCGTACATATCTCAATTATTGTAGCAATGGGGACTCTTCTCAATTCTGCCCTTACAATAACATTAGATATAGTTATTGGAACCTGCAATAAAGATTTATAAAAAAAGAAAGGGGGATCTCCAGACAGGGAAGGGAGTTTGTACCCCAAAATTCTGCTCCATACGTAAGAATGGGGTTAATTTTAGCCTCTCCAGTCACTAAGGCAAGTAGTACCGAGTTTCCCCCATATTTAGTGTGAAAGCATAACAAAGCTTTGGCAAACAGTCTTGCCCATGCTGCTTGGTCCATCCAGTGCACTGACCATGCTCCATTCAAGGTAAACTTGACACCCAGGTATGTATATGAGGTCACTCTATCAATAGGATTATTATTTAAATAAAGCCTTGGTTCTTTTGTTTTACCAAAGTGTGAACCAAAAATCATAAACTTAGTTTTCTTAACATTTATTATTAGTTCTAATTGTTTATACTTGGTATTAAATTGTGTTATTTTATTTTGAAGTCCTTGACTTGAAAGTACCACTAAAATTAGATCATCTGCATAAGCAAGAGTGTGTATGGGGAGATTCTTAATTTTAGGAGAATCAAGACCAGATACCTCCTTATAAATCAAAAGGGAGTCTATGTACAAACTAAATAAGAGGGGAGCCAAAAGGCATCCCTGTTTTACTCCAGATGTCATTCGAAAATAATCGGAGATACTACCCTTATTGTCATAACTAACAGCCGCTGCAGTATGTCTCTATAACATATGAATTGGAACCAAAAGATTCAATGGTAAATGTTTGTCAGATAGTATTTCCCAGAGTTTACCTCTATTTACAGAGTCAAACACCACTGAAAAGTCAACAAACAGTACGTATAACTTCATTTTGCACAATGACATACTTTTCTATCAGATGTGAGAGAATATAAATATTATCTGTAGTTGAAAAGTTCTTATGAAAACCTGCTTAAAACATAGATAAGGGGGAAATCATCTCTGACCAATACTGCAGTTTTTGTAACAATATTTTAGAAAAATGTTCCCACAAATATCTATTAAGCTCATCGGTCGATAGGTAGATGGGTTTTGAAAATGTCCTTTCTTGTGAATCAGTACAATTATGTTTCTAGTCCATGAGGGGGGAATAAATCTCTTCCTTAAACATATGTTAAAAAAGTTTGTAAAGAAAATTACCCAGTAATTCAGGTGTGCTTTATAGACTTCTCTGGGAATTAAATCAGGCCCTGGAGCTTTGTTATTTGGAAGATTCATAATGGAATCTTCTACTTCCCACAATGTAAACACTAGTGGAGTGTATTACCCCCTTGAAGCATAACTATCAACCACTTCTTCCCCCAAATTGGGATCTTTATTAAGAAGTGAACTATAGTTTACTATCCAAGTCTCTTTAGGAATGTGTATCGGCAGAGTTGAACTCTGATTTTTATTTCCTTTGGCTACTAGTGTCCTGAAAAGCCTAGAATCATCCTCATTAATGGCTTGATACATAACTTCCCACTATTTACGTGTAAACTCATTTTTTTTTTTGTTTGAGAAATTTTTTATAGTCACTGTGGGCTTTATTTAATTTTAACATTGCCCTCATTGTTGGATTCTTTTCTGTTTGCCTAATGAGCTTCCCCAAATTTCCTTTCTCTCTTACACATTGAGTATCAAACCAGGATGATGATTTATGCTTACTCATATTTGTACAATATATCTCTTTATTTATTTGTTGATATCCTAGGTTGAATAACTGATTAATTTGCTCACCTTTAGTATCATTCTCTGTGCTTGAAAAGAGAAGGGAAAAGCTGGGGGAATAAATTAAGTCTGATACCCCATTCATAATTTTAATATTCAACCTCAGTCTCATTTTCCCTTGAATTTCCACATCCGCCATTGGTTTTATTAATGAGAAAGCTTTAGTATCATAATTGCCAAAGGTGGGCAAAATAGCTGCATGATCACTTTCCGGGCGCATAACCACCTCCCATCTTTAAAAGATTGATAACTAAGTGGGAAGCATAGTGTAAAATCAATCACACTCCTTCCTAATGGAGAAAAAAAGGTACTTTCCCCTTCCCGATCCCCATCCATTCTCCCATGAAGGATCAAAAAATTATTATCCATGATAAAAGTTTGAAAACATCTCCCTGCCTCGTTAAGTACCATATCTGTTGCTTTTCTAAGTTCAGGGACTGTCATATATATTTTTCTTGTAAAACAAGTAAATTATTGAAAGTCACTATTCTAGTATTAAAATCTTCTGCTAATAATACAATACTTACCAAATTTAATTGTGTAATTACATCTATTTCTGTAGATAATTTAAACCAAATATCATATGTAGGATGAGAGTGGAAACTCGGGGGAATGTATACATTCACAATTAATACTATGCTAGAGTCCCAATTGACTACTACCATGAGAATTTCTGGGGTGGGGGAATAACTCTTTAATACCCTTAGTCCATCCCTGATCTTTATCAGGGTCACTAAACCTCCCTTGTTTCTCCCTTGCACTTTCCCTTTAATTGCTGGAACATAACATGATTTGAAGCCATTAAAATAGGGTTGTGTTAATGCCCATGTTTCCTGAAAAATATTGGCTTCAAATCTAGAAACAAAACTGACCATTGTGGGTGTGCATATTTATTATGAATTCCTGCTATGTTCCAGTTAAGAACATTACAAGTTCCAGTACTTATTAACCCCGGGTCAAGTTCTGATGATGTATCATGGTCTTGACCTTGAAATGTTTGTAGTCATGAGACAGTTGGTCTAGAATGAACTTGGGACTCCCACTCATTCGGTGCCACCAGGTAAATACACAACTCATCCAACATGTGTCTATTTTCTAAAAGTAATGCCAATACTTGTGCAGAATGAGTAAAACAATTAATCTGGGTTCTCCCTTTACCCTCCACAACCCTTTCAGCCTGAACTAGCTCATCAGAATGTATTTGGATTTTGGTCATAGCTAAGAGAATCGACCTAATATGGGATGCTAAATTAGCAGAGGTTTCTCCTTCTAATGTATCTATTCCAAAAATAGAGAACACATACCATATGGGGGTAACTCCAAACTCCCAGTTCAACTGAGCTAGAGTGGAATCAAATTTATCATATGATAATATTTTTTCAGGTTTTGCCCCATTATAAGTACATTTCCAAATTGTGGCCCAAGTGACCGGTGACAACAACAACATGCCCAATGAGTTTATCAAACCTTGCTTTGCCCACACCTGTTTTTCCATATTCATATCAGGTAACATGAAATAAATTGGTGTAGCAGGATTAAAGGTATCCCTGGTCACAAAATTAAGAGCGGCAGCCACCGCTGGAAGCCCCAATTCAGCTCTTAACAAGTGGGCTATCAATTTCATCAGTGATGCAGTAGTTTCTTCATCTTTAACATACATCTGGTCTAATTTAAATACTACTTCATTACCTGTGCATATTAAATTATATGTCTCAGATTCTTCTTTATCAAAAAAAAATGGGGATCTTCTAACAATAGCGGTGGATTACATCCAGAAAAAGGTTTAGGTTGATCTGTGGTGATAAAATTCTCTAAGGCTGTTGTCCTTAGGTCCACTATAGAATTAAAATCCCCCTAAGTTATGTTCTTTTGGGGGACTTATTTCTTTTGATGTGTGCCTATTCACAGCACCTTTATCAGTTTTCCTCTTATTCAATGGGTGAGGATTTTCTTGAACAGCCAATAACCCATCCAACATATTTTGGCCGTTAATCTCTGCCTTTATGGAAGGTCCCTTTTTCTTACATTCATCTATGGACATATTATTATTATTCTGTTTCCTGGGTTTATTATTTTTGGGTTTTCTAGTAGGTTTTATCTCCTTTTTTTCTTAATTGGCCCTTTTCTCTTTTTACCTTTTGGGGTCTCAGGTGTAAAACAGTAAGTGATGAAAATGATAAATTATGCTTAGTTCTATAAACTTTATTTTGTTTGACCAGCTGTGAAATTCATTGCTCGAGCAGAGTAAACCTCTCTGAACAGAAATGATACAGATTTTCTAGGACTGCTTTAATACCATCATAGGCTTCTAACAGGACAGCATTGGACATCACTGGATGGGCTAAAGCCTTAATTGTATATTCAGATATAATATCAGGGCACTGAACAAAGAAATCCTGGTCTAGCTGGATATTCTGTGCTTCTTTATCAATTTTTCCAAAGACCTCCTCAGGAGATCCATCTAAGATTTCAGTCCTAAACTCCTTTTTGTCCACTGCTGAGCTATTAGACTCTTCTGACATCTCCAGAGGACTGAATAAATTAATTCTAGATGGAAGGCAAGCAATGCCCTTGTCCTTCATAACAGGGACCCCTAAATTTGTATCAACATACAAGGAGTGAGCCTCTGAATCCCCCAACCAACAATCTTGGGTAAGAAGCCCTACAGAATCCCTTTTATATAAAAAAAATTATGTTATTTTGGCATGGCTCCTGGGGGGGGGGCACATGCTCCCTTGACTGTGACATTACTGGAGCTGACCTACTCAAGTCTTCTGTAGTGTTATAGGAGTTAAGTGAAAAATTAGATAGTTTCCCATTTATTGAGCACTTGTTATTTTCTTAGGCAAACTCCTTATTAGCACCAGTATAGTTACAGTTTGTCCGTAGTGGGGTCAGTGTGGATGTAACAATTTGCAGGTCCTGTGAAAATGCACACCTGTTTCTAAATTTCTTAGGTGCCTCATGCCTGACTGTACCTCCCTCTGGCTCTTTAATAGAGTCCTGAGGTTCTTTTATATCTACTTTATTTCCTTTAGACTTCATGGACCTCTCCTGCTTAGTTGAAAAAGAGCTCTTTAATGTTTTTTGAGGACTTTTCCACTTCTAGTTGCCATCAGCAAAGACCTTGAGCAGTCAGACATTTCTAAACAAATTGTTAAAAAGAGAAAAAAAAACTCTAGACTGCAATAAAATTAAACAAGCACTGGTTCAAGTATACAATCTCAATTTCAGGTTACTTATTATAGATAAGCAAGCCAAAAAAAAAAAAAACCAAGAACAGCTCTCCTTAGCTCAAACAGATGTTACTTCAGTGCTTCAATGCTTCAGAACTTCAGATCTGTGTCCCTTTAATTGTTCAAAATGTCCTTGAAAGGAAATGAGTAGGTTCACCTCCCTGTGAGTGATAACTAGATCCAACTCCCGTAACAGAGTAGCACACTTTTTCCCACATGCAGTTCAGATTGTGTCTTCCATAAGTCCCCACATAAATATGTGACCACACTTAACCTCCCAGAGCAAGCCAAAAGATAATACGAGGGTTCATTAAGCTTTATAGAGGGACAAAGTAATTCCTTCTCATGCCTGTTTCTGCTGGTAGTTGAATTGCAAAAACTGTCCACAAGCTCTTCTCAGGTCTCCCCAATCATAGGTTACATGACTTCTTCTGTACCCTGCTACCTTCACGGCTCTCACAAAAATCAATTCTAGAATATCAGCATTTGATGGGCCAGACCCCCTCATCTAGCAAATGCATAGATCGATAAGTCGAGCCACTGCCAAAAAATAAACAGAAAAAAGGAAAAAAGACAAAATCAATACAGATTGGTGAAAAATAAAAAAAAAATAAAAAAATTGCTTTACCCTTAAACCAGATGATCATTAAATTGAAATACTTCTCTGTAACCTCACTTAGCTCAATATGTTGGGTCCATCTAATGAATTATTTAAAAATATTTACCCTGTTTTAAATTGATTAAGTACAAGTGAATACAAGTGAAGGCATGCTAATCACACTTACTTGAAATAATAATGCACCTGGAGCTGCTACAGAGCAGTAAATGGCAATAGATGGCAGGCAGGTAGTGACCTCCAAACAAAAGCTGATTTTCATCTAATAATCTTTATCTCTTTTATCTTTGCTTTTCACACAGCTTATGTCATCAACAGAGAAAAGCAATTCTGACTTGAGTGCTTCAGTGACTAAAATATAAAATGGAATAGCAATCACATCAAGTTACTGAGCGCGTATTTTACCATCTGCTTCACTAGTGGTTCTGATGCATCTAAAAAAGGAGACACTGCGCATGTTCTTTTATGGGAGGGAGATGACGAAAGAGCCTCCAATTGGATGATTCTAGTCACATGAACTAAAAAACCCCGGGAATTTAAAAAAACTAAAGATTTTGTTTTTATCTAAATTAATTAAATTATTAAAAACTCCTATTCAAAATCAAATAGACTACTAACAATAGTCCCCAAAAACACCCCCAAAATCCCAGTAAAGACACCTAACAAAACAAACTAAACAAAACCAATACAACAAACGCCAGACATAAAAAAAAAAAAAAAAGAAAACTATAAACGCACAGGGAAACAAATGACAGATAACACAATTACAAATAAAAAATACAGCCTTATAGGAGCTAGCAGCAAGTCTTGATTAAAATGCAAACGCTAAGGAGTGAAGACGCTGAGGAATCCAGAAAACATCTTATAGTTCTTGTATTTCTTAAGGGTCAGAACAACAGCTTCACTTCTCCACCGTTCCAAATGGCATGTCTCTCAGCTGTAATCCTCTGAAATGCCACCCTTCAGAAAAGATTCAGGGCTTCCTAAAAAACAGCAGGAAAGACAAAGAAAGAAGAGCGGGCCCAACTGAGACTTAGAATAAGCTGATCTGGAAAGACTGTATACTTTTTAGCATAGGTGGCATACCTTTTATAAAATAAAACATGCAGAACAGTCCTGCTATCCGTGGCTTCTCCTCAACCACAGACGCATGTAGAGAGCACTCAGTCCTCCAGCCTCTTGGTCCTCCTTTTCATTTATGCTACAGATTTCTGCTAAGATATTACCCCTTCAAAAACAAGTGCTCTAACCCATTTTATTTTGTGTATAACAGTTCAAGCCATGACTCTGGGCATACACATTAAGTTTCAACTCCACTGCACATGCCCAGAGTCACAGCTTTAAAACACAAAATAAAATGGTTAGAGCACTTCCTCCAGACACATTCATTATAGACACTTTAAAAATGGGCACAAAAGTTGAGAGTGTCACTTTAAATAAACTGAAAACAATAATGATGCAGATGAAAACAGATTCTGTCCTTCCAGAATCCAAATGAACCACAAATCATTTAACCAGAAAAAAAACATTGTACATAGGTGGGTATATTCAAACATTCTGTCGACCGAAGTACAACATATCTCAGGGCACTGCAATATACTATCTACTCTATAAAGAATTACTCTATGATCGCTGAAAATAGGTAACAGCAGATTAGTGAAATATTAACCTATTCTGACTGTAAAGAGAGACCAAGCACTTCAAAAGCCCATGCTGATCCCAGTGAATCAGCTTCCAGCAATCTTGCAATTGATGAAAGTGGATCCAGTCACATTCTGCAAGCTATTTTTTGGACTGGCTGTGTTTTTCAAAAAGACATCATAGTAAACATCTACCATGGTCCACTTTCTGAAAAGCAAAAATGATTACAATTCCTGTATGGCACAGATGACTCTGATTAGAGTAAGTAAAACATGTTTAATCCCAAGAAATGTCCCTGAAATACCTCTGAAAATGTTTAGTTGGAGTCAAGCATTTGTGAATTGCTCTACAATCCCTAATGTCATTCTCTCTCTCTCTCTCTCTCTCTCTCTGTCTCACTCTCCATCCACCCCTTCCCTCTGCAGGTCACAAGACCATTGCATTGAAAACAACTGACTGCCATGACTATGGTATTTTTGTTTTTATTTTCAACCTGACCATGACTAAATCTCTATAAAACAGTTAATGTTCTGGGAAGTTTGAAAAGTTGACTTCCTTTTTTTTGCGCCTCCCATGCTCCCCAACCAGCAACTCCTTCGGGTTACATAGGTGCACCCCACCTCCATCCATAATCCCACATTGCAGCCTCCCACATAACCTGATTTTTCCCTTCATTGGATGGTTCCTCCCAGGGCAGAAAGTGCCGGTGGGGCCGGCAAGCGCAACTACTTGGCCCAGTTTCTGCTGGGGTCAGTTTAGGCTATCCAAGGTTTCTGGTGGTGGGGGACTGGCAACCATCATCTGGCTGGTCAGGGAACCTTTCCCTGGTTTTCTCTGGGAGTGGGACATGCCAGGACATCAAGGCATAAGCCGACATCTGTTGTGCTTCCTCTGCAGAATGGCCCAATGTGCTGCCATGTCTGTGGCCTCTGCCAGAGATCAGCAAACACTGGGCCATGTACCACCCTCCCTCCCAGGAGAAGGCAAGCCATTGTGGGATGCTCAAGCCATCTCCTCCCCCCGGCTGGCCCTCCAACACCTGGGTCCATTCCCAAACCCAGGTCATTGGCATCACAGGCAGAAATCCAATCTCTGCGCCAGTGGGCCAGCCAAGTTTGACTTTCTAATAGAGCTGTAGCATATTTATCATTAGTTAGCACATTGAGACTGTTCTGCCTTCTTCTTCCAGACATGTTGAACGCCACGAGTGAAAATGTGAGTTCTGATAAATGACACAAGTTTGATGAAGTTTTTAATAAAAAATACCTCTTCTACTGAGTCTCTTGCAAACTGCTGTTAGGATACTATTGCAAATGGAGTGTATTAACATCATTATGGATGCTATTGCAAATGGAGTATATTAACAGGCTGCTATATATGTAATTGCTGAGGCAAAAGAAACATGACTGCAGCAATTATATAAAACATTACAAGGGGTGGTGTATAAAACTAATTGTACACACACCCTCTGTGTTGGTTGCTTGCATAAACCCCTCAAGCTTTGCTCTCAGGGTTTATGTAACATCTAAGACTTTGCCTTTGTAAAATTCTTATTATACACCACCTATGTATTATTCTACATATAATAATCCTTATTTTGAACAATATTAAGAGATTGCCATCTATTAAGCAGAGATGACGTTTGCATACAATGCACACTGATTAGGGCTGTGCTTGGAATGTCACATAATTTCAGAAAATATCACAGAATTAAGTTGGTAGCAGAATGCTAGCATTTTGCATTCAAACGTTTTTTTTTTCAGATTAATAATCTGCAATTTTCATAATTGGCAGATTCTTTACCTACACTCTGCAGGATAATAATCTGAGGATTTATGTGATTCATGGGAATTTTACTACTGTTTAAACAGAAATGCTTTTTATAATTCTGCAGAATTTAAAATGAAATTCCAAATAGCATTTTGGAAGTTGAATTGCTTTTCCACTGAATTCTGATGGCACAGTTTTGCATTCTGCACATCCCTAGTGCTGTTGCAAATGAGGCATGATGACTCAATCAAACCCCCAATCTCAGTTCAGCACACATACTGTGGGTAGTACGAATTGAAATAACATAAAAACACAAACACTATCAAATGTATTCACACACACGCACACACACCAGTTTTGTGTGATAAGGGTGAACTCTAAGATTGAATCTGGAATTATGCAGTCACAAAGGGTGAAACCGAATACCAACTTTTTCTTTTTGGAGGCTTTCCCCATCCACCTTACTATTATAGCTAACTCTGAAGTTGTAGCACCTCAGGAAGGGGTCAAACGTTTGTCTCCATTCCGGTTTTAGCTTTTGGCATTGGTATTCTGGGTGTCTGTATTTTTGCTTTTGTGCTCATCACTGATCACCCACACTAGTCACATTTATTTATTTATTAATTAAATTTTGTTAACCAGGTAAGGCCACTGGGTCCTGAGGGTCCCTTTCTCAGGGGCGACCCATAGTTATTTACACATAGTTTTGCACATACTGGTAGGTAATACAGTGTAGGACATGTCGTACAGGATTACAAAGTCAGTATACAGTTTTAGTGGAAGAGGGCAGGAGGTACATTACATTATTGAATACAACAGAACAGTGTGGTACATATAATACACGGTTGTAAGGACTGTATATAGCTTCTGTGAAGAGGACAGTAGGTTGATTACAGTGCAGAGTTCAGCAGTGATGGCAGATGGATGTGGGGTAGTAAGTTCTTTAAATGCACACAAGAGGTTCCATGTAGGAATAGAGTACCAGTTTGTGCAGTCCTTAGTCATTACCCTTGTGGGGGAGCAATTTTGTTCTAACCTAATTGACACTAGGTGAGATAGGCTAGCCATTGGTGCAGGGGCAGGGACTAGAGTTGAGGAAGTGAGCGCGTAGTCCCTTTTGAAATTTGGCTAGGGTGGGTGCCTCCTGAAGGTGGCTTGGGAGGTTATTCCATGATGCAGGGTCCAGGTGAGTAAAGGATTTGCTCCCAGTGACAGAGCAGGCCAGGGGAATTTCCAGTAGATTTTTGTTTGAAGAATGGAGTGGTCGTCTAGTCCGCTTTGGGGCAAGTAGTTTGATCAGCCATGCCAGAGGTTGGGCATCGAGGAGCTTGTAGGTCCAGTTTAGTAGAGGGTACTGGAGCCTGTTGTTCAGGGATGGCCAGTTGAGGACTGTGAGGACATCACAGTGATGGGTTCTTGGGTGGGATTTGGAAGCAAAGTGAGCGATTTTGTGATAAAAGGTCTGTAATCTTCAATAGTCCAGTTTAGTGATACTGAGTAAAATAGGAGCTGCATAGGTTAGGATTGGGAGGAGGATGCTTTGTGCGATTGCCAGTCTGGTCTCTGGTATCATGTGGTGGCTTAAACAATAGAGGAGGCCCAGCTTTTGGTGGATGTTTTTTATTACCAAGTCACCGTGGGGCTTCAATGTGAGCCCCGATCTAATGTAAGGCCAAGATATTTGACAGATTCTACTACCTCTATTTTGGAGCCAGATATGGTAGTGAGTGGGAAAAGATGGGCCTCGGAGGGATCCATGAATTTTGGTACGAGTAGCATCGCCTTTGTCTTGGTGGGATTAAGGACCAAGTGATTCTCAACTAGCCAAGTCTCAGCCTTGGTGAAGTCTGCCTGTAGCATGGGTCCTAGGTTGGATGGGTGGAGCCCTGTTCGGTACAATACTGCATCATCAGCATACTGTACTAAGGAGCTGCCCCCGCAGTGGCCATTCAGGTCATTTGTGAATAGGGAGAATAGTAGCTGGCCCAAGATAGAGCCCTGTGGCACCCCTTCACTATTTAGTGACTTTCACAACACTGACAAAACTCGACCTTCAAACTGCATTCACTAAGCCAGCACAAGCCAGCAGACATTGCAGAGCAGCAGAGGGACTATTTCATATGCAGAACTAGGTGCACATGCTGCAAGGAGAAAAACACATGCTTTTACAAATGAAAACAAGTCACCCGTTTAAACAATATCAATTAGGCACTCCGGGGTTATGTTAATGGTCACTTAATCACTTCTTGTGGGAACCAAGAAAGAAGACTGCAATATAAACTGAATGGTGTGATTAGAGGACCATGTTTCCTGCTTTGCTTGGTGTTTGCTACAAGGCTGTCTGTGTAATGTATTTAAAGCTTTTTATTGTTGCCATGTGAGGGAGAGTAAAATAAAATATGGTATAAAATAAAATATTGTAAAACACAACATCGTTTAGGCTGTGCATTTTCCTCAAAGGTGATGTGGAACGTATAGTATTGAAACCTACCCCTGAAAATCAGAGACATATATTACATGGGCCACTCAGAATTTGAATCAAGTTCAGGTTCTGCATTCTTTTATTTAAGGTTCATGAAAGCCTAGATCTAAGTGGTAGTAGCAGCACCAAATTAGTCGAGAGATTTTTAAGGATTTTTAAAAATCCCTATTGAGAATTGTGAAACCTTTTGTTAGGGATTTTTTTTTGTTTGGTAGTGTGGTCACTGCTACCAGAAGAGGGTGCTTCCATGTTATAGTTTGTTGAAAATCCACTAGGTGGTGCTTAAGTACAGTAATAGGAGCTGGCCTCTTAATATAGGTAAAACAGCAAGAATTTTAGAGGATTTTTTTTCCTAAATTTTTTGAAGGATAAATAAAGAATCTCACAAAATTGCTTGACAACTTCAGTGTTGCTACTGTATGCTCATAACATTATTTCAACTGCAATGGTGGATAGAAACATGAGACTTGTGCAAGGGTCCAAGTTAAATGCTCAAAGAATATGGTACTCCCACACAGTTACTGTTTCTGCAGTTTCGACATAAATAATAAGCCACAATAGAGTGCGCATTTTAGGATTTTAATGTACACCCCAGGGGTGTAGTAAGGCATGAAGCTGAAGGCCGAGTGTCCTGATGTCCCTGGAAAGTGCATTACAATTCTATGATGCACACCCTAGAGGGGCTTATTATACTTATAAAATGGCTGTAAGTAGGTTTTTTAGGGAGGAAAATTAGATTTGGCATCTGACCGTGTGTTTATTGAGATTTAATACATGGTCAGGTGACATCCCATGACTAATGACATTTCTAGATTTTTTCTTGCCATTTTATAATGCTATTTGTTAGAAAAGTTCTAAAAATACAATGAATGTAAAAATATTTTGAACACTTAATTTCTCCATAATGTGTGGCTTGGTACAATAATTATTGCAGGGGCTGGCTACAGAATCTGTTGCCTCTACAAATGAACTATTAAAGGAAGAAATTGATAGAATACTATTGAAAAACTAACTACTGTATATTGCTGTTTTAGTACCATTTTTTATATTCTGATCATACATTTTAGGTGGGAAGCAATAGGTGGAGCACATATTGTTGTCATCTATACTCTTTGGTGAAGATTATCAAGGTTTTTGTGTTTTTCATGTGCATCATCTGGATGTGGTAAGATCTGTGTACTGCCATGATCAACATAATGTAGTACCAGTTGAGAAGTAACCTAGTAAGCTTACCCTGCATAGATTTGCATATCAATGATGCTTAGTGCTGGGTATGAGGGTTTTGATTCTAAGTGTATTTACAGAAGCTACACAGATTAGAACGTATCTGTCTACTTGCACTATTTATGCATCCTACATATTGTTCTACTTCCTTCTTATCAGCACTAACATTACTTCAACTCTATCCACTCATTATGACTATACAAGGAGTTAAAATGTGACTAGTTCTATGCTCCCAATGACTTGAAACTAAAGAAGCTGCCCATCCTGTACAGGATTCAGCTTGTGATAAAACAGGGTTTTCCTCAGTCTTGGAATATGCCTTGCATTAAAGTCTGACACTAGACATTCCAGGAGTTTGTGACTTGTTGTAAACAGATGTAATTTCTGATAATTACAGCAGGGCTGGCTACATGCAAGTGGAAAGATGCAGATGCAGCTGCAGCATGCATTTATGTTTACATCTAACCATTTTGAAAATCCCCCCCAAGAGTTTATTGAAGCCACACGAATTGGATAGTATATTTTTTATTGTATGCTTTATGTATCTCATATATTGCTCTTCTTGCTTATTGTCATTTAAATTGGTTTACCTATTTCCACTCATGACAAGCAAACTCTAAAAGAGTTTTGTGTCTGATTCTATTCTTTTAGTGAGCTAAAGCAAAAAAAACACTACCTACAGTTGCAGCCAAATGTTTGGTCAGATATTTTACTGATATTTCTGAAGAGATTCTCTCTGGTGGCCCTTTAGTGATACTGCAGGCAGGCAGGCAGGGAATTAATGTACAGATATCACAGAACATTTAGGAAATATCTGGCCATGTCTTTAGCTACAACTGTGTTCTCTGTGGGATTCAGCATGTGTTAGAAAGGGCTTTCAACTATCTGGAAGTAATCCTTGATGAAAGTCCAACCCAAGAATACTAGACATTGGCTGTATTTAGAGGCTGATTTTTACAACTGCTAGATCACAGCCCATTCTTGAATGTATTGCTCTGAAATCACTGGTGCAGGCTTTACTTGCTTTGCACCTCAAGTACTGTAGTGTGCTCTACAAAAGTTGATATGTCTGCTGCAGCCAGAGAAAATACTGCAGCTCATCACCTGACCTCCTGGTGGATGGCATAGCATAACTCAGTGGCACTCTGCATCGTATTGCTGTGGATCTTAGTTGGTGAAAAAAAAACACTTTGGGGCAAATATGGATTCAGTTCCCAGGAAAAACATCTGCCTCACAATTATAAACGTAGTGACTCCTTGGACCAACTCACATCTTCTCTTCTACAGTCTCTTGAAAAGCTGCAGGAGAAAGTAGTCTACTCATGGCTAGCAGACTTTCTCCACTCCTTCAACTTCCTCTCCCCCTTCCAGTCTGGCTTTAGGAAGGATCATTCCACCATCTTCTCCCTACTTAGGGTCACTGACTTTATCTTCTCAGCAATGGATCAGGTGAACATCACAGCTGCCATTTTCATCCATCTGGTCAAAGCCTTTGATTCAGTGTCCCATTCACTCCTCCTATATAAGCTCAGCTCTGCCAGCCTTTCAGCCCCTGCTGTCAACTGATTCCACTCCAACATCTCGAACCATCAACAGTCAGTACAAGTAGGAGGCATTGTCTCCCTACCCCTCCCTATCCAGGCTAGGTTTCCACAGGGCTCCATTCTGAACCCCGTCCTCTTCTGCATCTTCCTGAACTACCTCCCTCTGCCTGTGTCAACTCACATATTCACATGTATGCATATGCCACAGTTCTCTATACTTCCAGTCCCTTGACACATCTCTGGAAGTCTTGATTCAGCAAGAGTTTCACAATGTTCTGTGCTGGTTCCAGTCCAACCAACTTCGGGTCAATACGCACACAAAACAAAACCTGGTGTCTTTGACCTTTGGTACCAGACAGAAGCTAACCCGGCTCACCCTCCTCCCTTTCTTCTCCACACTGAATGGCATACCGCTTGAAGCAGTCCCAGCTTGTTAGTATCTCAGTCTGTGGCTAGATAGCAGGCTTGACTTCTCTGCCCACATTGATGCCATCCACTCCAAACTTTGCCCCCAAACACGGTGCCCTTTATCACAATAAGCACTGCCTTTCTCCCCAGGTCCACCAGGAACTGGTCACCAAAATGGTTCTCCCAGTTTTCTGCTATGCAGATGTGGTTTACAGCACCATCCATCTACCTTATTGTGAGACTGGACACACTCTACAATGCCTCCTGCTGCTTTGCTACCAACTCACCCTCTCATACTCACCACTGTTCCTTTTACTCCTCCTCTCCCATCATGTTGCCAGTTCCACTGTGCTTCCCTCTTCAATAAATACTGGTTTGGGTCCCTCCCCTCATATCTATCCAGTCTCCTGTCCCCCAAACCTTCCAATTCCTACTCTCTGCACTTAAGAGACCCATACATATTACCCCTCCCCCAACCACAATCCTCAGTTGGGAAATCTGCTTTCTCAAACCACCTCCCTCCCTCCCTCTGGAACCAGCTACCCTCTTCCATCCATCTCTCCCCCTCCCTTCCCTCCATTAAATGCCAGCTAAAACTCCTCCCCCTGCTCCTTCCCATCCTCTTCCTGAACCCTTCCTTACCCTTGCCTAGCTTTTGACCACCCCTTACCTCCCCCTTCCCTTTAACCTCATAGTTCTGGTACTCTCACTGAAGTTTATCATCCTGTTTTGATTCCTACATTCAGCACCTGTTCAGCTTCCCTTTAATCTGGCACTATGCACTTTGAGTTTTTTGTTCTCCATCTGCAATGCTTTGCCATTCTGACTGCATTGCACTCAACATGCTCTTTACATTATACTCATTGTAACCACATCAATTGACTGGCAGCATTTTGTTTGTAATTGTGGTACTTCTCTTCCCCTTCCCAAAGGTCTTACTTGGAAACTAGCCTCAGCTTAGCCTGCCTTTCCCGATTACCAGTTTTAAAAAAAGGAGAGATCAATAAATCAATAAATAAATACCAGATTACAAACAACTGAGACTGCAACTGAAAAATAAGCCTTTGTTGGCTGTAGCCAAAGCTTACTTTACACATAGTTCATTTTTAGCCATTAGAACTTTGACACCTCTCAATATCACTTGTAGTCCTTGGACTTAAGAATAGTATAGAACTGACAGTTATGCAGTACTTTTTATTAACTACAGTACAGTCAACATTACACTTATTGTGCAACCATTTTGCACCCATACTCTTTGTTTTACCCCTCAGCTACAGGATCTGGCTTTCATCTTACTTTTGTACGTTCAGGCAACTCATTCAGTGCTTGGCAGAAACCAGCTAACAATCAGGTATTAGTAATTACTGTAAACTATTTCCTATGTAGAACAGCTCAGAAACCAGTAGATTGAGATTCCACATCTCATTTCAGGGGTTCCTGCATCTGCTTAAGGCAACTTGATGCCTTTGCCATTTTTAAATTGATTTTTTAATGTGTGAATTAGCCAGATACAGGTACTCTCTGTGCAAGTATGCAGTACCCAGGATGCAGTGTAGTACCTTTCAGTATAAATGAAAAATGCTGTAGTATGCTGCAGAGAACAATGTAGTTTAATGGCAGTTAAACCCTTTTGTCGTGCAGTATTTTGTGACATGTCAGTTACTGCAAGTTACTTCACTGCATTCTGATTGGCTTTACTGTATTTGAATACAGGGCTGATACATTAATCATTTTTTTTTCAACACATAATTTTGACTTTTGGGGGGCCCCTTTGGCAGTCAGATCCAGTTGCTAGTCACTATGATGGACATTGGTAATTTTCCTTAACATGCTAAATAGCCACATTAATAATTTGTTAGCCAATTTGGTTATCCTAAAAAATTCCAGTGCCTCACCAGCATATCAGCCAGGTCAGGGTCAATTACACCCTCAACCAGTGTTAACAATACACTGTCTTACGATGCACACTTCCTTGTACACAACATTCTCAGCACCTGAAGCAATAATTTGTTAGCCAATTTAGGAGTCCTTAAAAATTTCCAGTGCCCCACTACCAGTGTAAGCCAAATCAGGTTATGTCACACAAAGTTCAGTGTGCCTCTTCTGATACTGTCCCAGCTGACCTGTATTCAGGGGTTTAGAAACATAGAAACATAGAAGTTGATGGCAGATAAGGACCGCAAGGCTCATCCAGTCTGCCCATTTCTTTTTCTACCTTATAAATGTGCCATCGGCCTTTACTCTGTCAGTGGCCTATCTATTCATACTCATTTGTATTGCTCCCTTATGCCTATCCCATGCCTGTTTGAAGCCTTGCACTGTATTCATAGCCACCACTTCTTGAGGTAGGCCATTCCATGCATCCACCACCCTTTCTGTGAAAAGGATTTCCTCACATTCCCCTTAATCGCCCCCCTCTAATCTCATGCTGTGTCCTCTTGTCCTGCTATTTTCTTATATTTAAACATGTTAGACTCTTTCACCTTGTTAATGCCTTAAGATGTTTGAATGCCTCGATCATATCACCTCTCTCCTCCTTTGCTCAAGGTATACATATTGAGCTCTGTTAATCTGTCCTCATATGTCTTCTGATGCAGTCCCTGTACCATTTTGGTTGCTCTTCTCTGGACTGCCTCAATTTGGTTAATGTCCTTGTGAAGGTGTGGCCTCCAGTACTGCATGCAGTAATCCAGATGAGCCTAACCAGTGTCTTGTAAAGAAGGATTATTACCTCCCTCACCACCTTGTGATACCCTAATAATACACCCTAACACCCCCTAGCCTTACCTACTGCTTTAGAGGTCTGCTTGGATGTTTTCAGGTCATCAGTGATGATGATGCCCAAGTCTCTTTCTTCCTTTGTGACTGCTAGCAACTCCCCTCCCAACCTATAGGTGGCTTCAGGGTTTCTCTTCCCTATGTGCATGATCTTGCACTTCTTTGCATTAAATCCCAGTTGCCACTCTTCTGACCATTTTGCTAGTTTATCCAGATCTCTTCTCATTCTGCCCACCCCATCTGGATCATCTACTCTGTTGCAGATCTTGGTGTCATCTGCAAACAGACAGCCTTACCCTCTAGTCCATCTGCAAGGTCACTAATGAAGATGTTGAAGAGGACTGGCCCCAGGACTGATCCCTGAGGTACCCCACTTGTGACTTGCATCTCTTCTGACTGTATACCATTTACCACCACTCTCTGTTTTCTGCCCGTCAACCAGTTTGCCACCCAGTTGACCACCTGAGCTTAGCAAACTCTTGTAGGACCCTTTCTTTTGTGAAGGGAGTAGTGCTCACCTCCTCCCCTGTGTCCATGGTGCTGAGCTGTGGTCCCTGCCCTACCTTCTCTTCAGTAAATACTGAGCAAAAGTATCTATTTAGGATAAATGCTTTTACATGGTCCTCCTCCTCACATGCTCCTTTTCTCCATTAAGCTTAGTAATACCCCTCTGGACTTTCTCCTTTCACTAATGTATCTATAGAAAGTTTTGTCACCTTCTTTTACTGTTCGTGCTAGTGTTTCCTCAGTTTGGGACTTTGCCTGCCTTACTGCCTTCCTGCTTCCCCTTAGGGCAGTTTGGTATGCCTCCTATCTTCATCCCGCTGTGTTCCTTATATTTCCTGAAGGCCAGCCTTTTGGCTCTAACCTTTTCTGCTACTGCATTTGAGAACCAAAGTGGTTTCCTTCTTCTTTGCACTTCCTTTTCTGTCTAACACAATGGGATGTTGCTTCAAGTATTGCATCCTTAATGCTTGCCCACTTTGCCTGTACCCTCACCTGTGTTTCTTTTGCCAGGGCTAGCTTACCTCTGTTGGCCATCTTATCAAAGTCAGCTCCTCTGAAGTCCCATATTTTTGCCTTGGAATGGGATGATTTAGATGTAGTAGCCAAATTGAACCATACCATGTGATGGTCACTGGCCCCAGGTGACCTTCTACTGGAGATCTGTGATCCCTTCCCTGTTAGTCAGTACTAGATCTAGGATAGCCCTGTCTCTTGTGGGTTGTTGTACCAGTTGTTTGAGGCCCTCCCCCTGCAGGGAATCCACTATGTGTCTAGTTCTGGCAGATGTTCCTGCTGGTATTGACCAATCTGTATCTGGCATGTTGAAGTCTCCCATTATCAGAACCTCCCCTTTAGCTGTCATGTTTTGTATATCTTCTAACAGTAATGTGTCTATGTCCTCCCCCTGGTCTGAGGGCCTGTAGACAACCCCAGTTCTTATGGCTGTCCCATTTCCTGTTTCCAGGGTGACCCACAGTTCTTCTGGCTCCTTATGTGTATTCTGAATTTCTGTAGCTTTGATATTTTCATTGACATACAGGACCACTCCTCCCCCCATTTTTGCACCTCGGTCTCTTATTTACTTATTTGTTTATCTTTATCTAACTTACTACTTCACCTTGTCCTACTTTATTTTTTTTTTTAAATTAACCTTTCATTGATTTTTAACAATTACAACAGGACATGACACAGGTGCCACATAATAATTTACATAAATGCATGACATACAGTTCAAGGACAACAGTGACATGTCCCCCCTCCCTCTACCCACCTCCCTCTACCTAATCCACCCACTTACTATCTAAAAAAAAAAACTCTCCCATCCTCCCCTTCCCCCTTACCACCCCACCACGGCTTAGATGTCCAAAGAAAAGCCTTGTACTACTTTGTACCAAAAAAGAGAAAATAAGGTATGCATCGATGTACAAAAAGGAGAGAAATTATCTTTGGGATTCCTTGACCTAAATGAACACCAGTTTGAAGCATGTAGATTGTGTGCGTACCAGCCCAAATTTTTATATATCTAGAAGAAGAGTACCCCGGAGTTATTTTGAACTGCTCTACATTCAAATTAAACAAAAGATCTTGAAGCCACTCTCTATAAGTGAGCTTTGGTGTGTCAATCCAGTGCCTTAATACAAGTTTCTTCAAAGTCATTGCAATCATTGCTATAAGATACCTACGTATTTTAATCTTGACCTTAGAGTAGTCCCCATAAGACAGACCTAACAAAGGATCAGTTTTATCTTGAATTTCTACCCAAAGGGTCTGGACAGGGGGGCAATCCCAAAAAATATGCTTGAGCAAGCCTTCTTCTTGATTACATCTGTTACAAATCGGAGTAGATGTCTTACCAATCTTGAAAAGTTTTAGGGGCGTCCAATATAAATTATGTAAAAATTGAAATTGTATAAAACACAATCTGTCTTGAGATATATATATGTAAGTCTCCTCCCATATCTTATTCCAGTTAAAAATAGAGTCTGGAAATTGACCAGCCCAGCATTTGGGAGCATTTTCCTGATTAATAGGAGAAAACTCTATGAGGGACCCATACAGCCGGGCAATTGCATGAGGGAGATGTACTACTTCCGTCATGGAGTTAAAAAATTCATAAAACTTATCCTCTTTGAAAAGTTGCCTATTGAATCGGCCTAATAAATGAGATATCTGGAACATCTTGAAAGCTTATCCTGATCCTAGGGAGTAATTACTAACAATAGTGGAGACCGGAATAAGTTTTCCCAACGGGTCTAGGAAATCCTTAATCTTTAAATTCTGGAACTGGGGAACCCATGATTCAGGAATCTTTCTGCCACCTATTTTAAAATTTGGATTCTTCATCAAAGGTTGGTTACAGTCTTGGGTATGTTTGTATTTTAAAAACACACATAATTGAGTATGGGCTCTTACTGAAACCCCTATAGCAGAAAGGGAGATACTTAGTGGTACATTTTTAACTGTGCTGTATAGTAATGTTGATACAGATAAATGCTCCATAGCCAACATTCTCTTCTCCAGTATTATCCATTGTGGCACATATGACTGTTGGGATAGCATTTCCTCACTGGACATCCACTTCATATATTTAGCCATCTGAATGGCCCAGTAATAGCCCCCAATATGTGGCAGTCTCAAACCGCCTTTGGTCTTAGTTGCCGTCAATTTTAAATAAGCTCTTCTCGGGGGTTTAGTAGCCCAGATAAAAGAAGAAATAATGGAGTGGACTTTCCTGAACCAACAAATGGGCAACCAGACGTTAAGCATATTCAACAAATAGAATATCCTAGGCAGGATATTCATTTTAACTATATTGATGCGCCCCCAAAGAGAAATGGGGAGGGGTAACCATCTAGAACAGTCTTGCTGAATAACCTGGAGGGCATCATCAAAGTTAAGTTTTTTCATCAGGGAGTCCAATTTAGTAAGATAAATGCCTAGGTATTTCAGACATTTTGAAGTCCACTGAAACCTCCAGTGTGAAATGTCAGTTTTCAATAATCTGTAATTTAAGGGAAAAACCATGCTTCTGTCCAAATTAATTTTATAATTAGAATAAGAGCCAAATTATAAAATAATTTGCAAAGTGGCTTTGAACGCCACATCAGGATTGATGGAATGTAACAAATTATCATCTGCATAGGCAGACAGTTTAAAGTCAAAACCATACATAGAAATTCCAGGGGTCAAAGGGGAACCCCTTAGTTTAAGGAGTAAAGGTTCTAAATAGATATTAAAAAGGAGTGGAGATAGTGGACACCCTTGACGTGTTCCCGAATGAAGTAGGAACTTCTCTGAAAAAACTCCATTACAATAAATATGGTCTTGGGGATTCCTATAAAACAAACCAATCCAGTCAATAAAAGCCTTTGGGAACCCAAATTTATCCATTGTGGAGAATAGGAAATCCCAGTTTACTCTATCAAAAGCTTTCTCCACGTCTAGGGACAACAACCCAGCTGAGACCTCCGAGTAACTACACATGGAGAAAATATGTGATAGTTTCCTCAAATGGTCCAAGGAACTCCTCCTCTTCATGAAGTTTACCTGATCTAAATGGATTATGGAGGGCAATACCACCGCCAATCTATTTGCTAACAGTTTGGCTATAATTTTCATATAATAATTTAATAGGGAGATAGGTCTATAATTAGTGACCTTTTCTGGATCCCTTCCTGGCTAATGTAAGACTATGATATGGGCTTCTAGAAAACTGTCATCCATTTCCTTCCCCTCCATAAACCATTTATACAACCAACTTAACCAGGGAATTAATTGCTTCTTGAAGGATTTGTAAAAATTAGGGGAAAACCCATCAGGCCCCAGAGCTTTGTCAGAAGGAAGATATCCTACTATACTTTCTACTTCTACCTCAGTTATAGGAGCCATTAACCCTTCTTTCTGTTCTTCCAATAATTGTGGCAGTGGGAGGGCATCCAAGTAATTATCCAGACTTTGTTTCTCGGGAGGATTAACCATCGGGCCATAGAGGTCTTGGTAGTGAGTAATGAATTCCTGGGCTATTCTCTTAGGGTTTACCTTTATCTTATTATCCTGTCTGGATCGAATACCTTTAATAATTCTGGAGGCTTCCTGAGATTTCAAATGTAGAGCCAGTAACTTACCAGATTTTTCCTCCTGATCCACATAATTAACTTTAGTGCACATTATAGCATACTCAGCTTTGTCAAGTGAAAGGGAGCTATATTGAGTCCTTAAGCCCATTAATTTGATTCTATCATCTTCTGGGATGGAAGGTAATAAACCTTTTTCTAGTTGGTGAATCTGGTTTAATAGAGTAAGGGCTTTTTGTTGTTTAGCTTTTTTCTTATAGGAAGCTATTTTAATCATCTCCCCATGTATGACACACTTAAAGGCACACCATTCCAAGTCAGTTCTACCTGTCGAGCCAAGGTTAATTTCAGTATATTGGTCAGTCACTCTCGAACTATCTTTAATGACTGCCTCCACACACAGTAGTTGATTGTTCATCTTCCAACTGGTTTCTTTAGGAACATTGGGAATCAAATTTAAAGAGCACCAAACTACTGCATGATCTGAGATAACTCCTGGCTCTATAGCACTATCTATGAGCCCTGGCAGAAAACTATGACTAAGTAAAAAATAGTCAAGTCTAGTAGAGGTTCCATGGATCGCTGAGCAGAATGTACATTCCTTCAAGGAGGGGTGTAACACCCTCCAGGGATCAATCAATCCCAACTGGTCAGCTAAGTCCCGAAGAGTTCTCTGTGCTGGGGAAAGACCAGATTTTTTAATTCTTGATCTATCCTGGTCAGGAGTAAAAGGTAAGTTCCAATCCCCACCTATAATCAGAGGAAAGGAAACATAGGGTAGTAGGTCCATAAGTAATTTAGAGAAGAAAGCCGGAGAATCAGTGTTAGGTCCATATATACAACATAACACCACATCTGTATGATCCAATAAACCTTTTAAAATTAAATATCTGCCACCTGTATCTTGTATACAGATCTCACAGGTAAAGGGTACATTAAGGGAAAATAGTATGGCTACCCCCCCCTACTTTGAGTACTATCCCCTACATTGAACACTTGCCCTATAAATTGCCTTTTAAGAAGTGAACCCTCTGAAACTAATAAATGAGTTTCTTGTACAAATGTGACTACCCCTCTTAAACAATTAACATGCTTCAATATCTGGTAACGTTTAACTTTTTTCCTTGCACCCCTAATATTCCATATAGCTAGTTTTATATTACTCACCATCTATTATTGCTTGTATCCAAGACATATAACTCATTATGCGAAAACAGCAATCCATCAATAATCACCTCAAGCCATGGTTACCCACCCTACCCTCCCCCCCATACTCACACTTTTAAGCCCACTAGGAAAAACAGAGCATAACCCAAAAGGCTGTGGAGTAAATTCTTGAAACATACATTTTGTACAGCTTTGTATGTACTAGTAAACAAAAAGCCCAAATGCCCCCCCACCGCCACCCTCACAATCTCCTGGTACGTGATAAACAGAAATAACAATCGCTGCTCCCCCTTCCCCCACTCACTTGTGTTCTTACCAAAATTTAAATTACTTTAACTCTAGTTCCTACCTTAAAATACTGTAACAACTAAGCATAAACTAGTAGGAATTATAATAACTACTATCCCTTAGGGAAACAGAGCCTGCTTTATTTATAAACTATCTTGAATCTTCTTAGAACTAAACATTTCCAGCTATACAGACTGTTTAATCATAGACAGAATTAGCTAGTTGTATAGACAAACATAAATTACACATGTAGAGACTGTCCCATGTGCCTATAATAAATTATAATTCCTGCACCAGATCAGACCTGGATTTTACAGGCTATAACTCAAATTCCCAAAAACTTAGATTCTTTAGACCCTACTTCTGTAGTTCCACTAAACAAAAAAATCCCCTATAAGCTTTTACCTCACTAGGAATCTAATTCCATGCAGCCAGAAATACGATTAGATCAACCACAAATGAATTTGCACAGATTGGAAGCTAAGCACCTTTTTCTTACCTAAGGGCAACCCCGTGTGTCCATAATAGGTATTGCTTCCAGTTAAATCAGCCTTGGCTTGTGCAGGCTGCGATTCAAGTCCCAGGAATCAATCTGTCTAAACCCTGACCCGCAACACTACTAAACAGCAACAAAAGGAAAGTTCCCATAAGTAATGGTGTCGCCAGGAGTTTATCGCCATACAGCCAGCTGATAGAAGTACAAATTACCTTCCAAGCTTTACCATAGAGGTCGCAATTCGGTCTTGTCTTGCCTCCTCTTCAGGTCCAGTGCTGAACTGCAACAAATCAATTGCCAGCATACAAAAGTCTGCCTAACACAATCAGGTATATGTTAGGATCCACTTGAGTCAGCGATCCTTAAACAGATTTGGGAATGCAGTTTTCAATGTAGTTTCTGCGATCTTCCGGTCTTCTAAGCTGGTCCAGGCACCATCAATCATGACTTGAAACTAACTTGGAGGGATAGAGCATCCTAAATTTTATCCCTGCCGGGATAAGCTTGTTCACAAAGGGGTGAAATTTAGGTTCTGCACTGCCTGACTGTAGCCGGTAAATCTTGAGTCACATGTAACTGAGCTTCTCCCCACTTAACTTGGTCCAGGCTCTGAATCTTGGCCATAACATGCTGTTTTTCTAGGAAGTTCAAAAAATGAGCAATTAAAGGTCTGGGGGGAGCACCTTATTTAGGGATAGGTCGCAAAGAGCGATGAGCTCTTTCAATCGAATAGGAGGCACCATATGGAGAGGGACCCACCAGCTCGGTCACTAATTTTTGAACAAAGAGAACTGTGTCCTCTCCCTCTTCTTTCTCGGGTAGACCTATGAGGACAATATTGTTGCACCTACTGCGCCCCACCAAATCTTCTGCTTTGGATTCAAGCCAAGCCATCTTTTGTCTGATCTGTACCAATTCTGGATCTATTCTCTCTAGATGTTTTTCTAGAGACACAATGCAAACTTCGTTATCACTTACTTTTGCCGAGACATTTTCCATTGCTGTAGACATTGATTTAAGCTCCGCAGTTAGCGAACGGAGTTCCTCCAGAAATGGTTTCAATTCCATCAAAAAAGTTCTACCATTAGTACATTCGGGTCTGGCATTGGAGAGGTGCGTTGTAGGAGGCATGCGTTTCGGCAGTGCCTGCCTCATCTCTGCATCCATAATAATTCAGCAAACTGCAGAGAAGTGTTGTAGAGCTAGTCTGCTCTAAAAATATGCTTGTTTCACTAAGATTTGAAGTAAAGGTAGTAAGATTTAGTTAATTTAAGACACAGAGTGAGCGGGAGACATATGGAGAGCCGCTACTCGTAGTCCTGCATCATGTGATCTCACCTTGTCCTACTTTAAATAAATGTGCTTAGTTAACAAATGTCAGCAGAGATTTGAGAAAAGCTGACCACCAGTTCATGACCACCCTGTTTCATCAGGTCCTACACTTTTTCATAATAATTTCAGTTTATCTGGGTGATTCAAGTTGAGTTCTTGTGATTTCATTTTCCTTTTATGCTCAGATCACTCTTTAGCTTCCTTGTCTCACATTTCACTAATTGAATGCTCAATTGATGTTCTCAATTGATGGCTAGGATGCAGGTTATAATTTAGAGAAGCCACATCTCCTCTAATCATTTACAGATACAGGATTTAACCTGCTAAACCCTGGCTAGTTAGATCAGTTTAGTCATATTCTAGGGTGCTCATGGTGAGTGGCTAATTAGAATCAACAAAAAAGTTCAATGTGTCCCATAATACTGCTCCAACTGGCCTGTTTTAGAGGTTTTAGTTTTAAATTTATCTAACTAACTACCTACTTCTTTTTATTATATATTAAACAAGGTGCTTAGTTAAAAAGTCAGCTTAGACTTGTGAAAGCTTGGCCACTACTTCACAATGACCTTGTTTGGACAGGTTCCACATAGTTCCATATTCATTTCTTTTTACATGGCTGATAAAAAGACCAAGACTAAGAACAACAATAAGAACAGTGATGTTTTAGGAAAAAAAGTACAAATAAAAAAACAAATTATTATTGTCACTGGTTGTCTGCAATGTTACCAGTCACTGACCTTGCTTCAACCCTGAATAGGCCCTTCAACATTAGATCTTTGTTCTTCAAGACATCATGCCACACACGCACGCACATGCACACGCACACACTATGTGAACAGGTACAGCTGGAATGATCTAATCTACAGCTGCAGCAGCCTCCTTCATAATGCATGATCTCTGAGTAAAAACAGCATAGATTTTTGGGTTTCCAGAAGGTGAAATAAGGATTTCAGTAATACAATTAGAACACTTAAGAAACAATTTTGAAAACCAAAATCCTATGATACATAGAATAATGTATGGAGAGGAGTGCAACAAGAATTGTATGCACATCCATGTTGTGGGAGGCTACATAAACCCCAAGAGTGAAACTTGAGGGGTTTATTAAATCATCCCACACTAGTCAGCCTGGCAATGCAGTGGTAGTGCTACCACTCACAATGCCAATGACCCAGGTTCAGGAATGAGCCTTGGTCATCAGAGGGCTGGCCAGGGGAAGGAGGATCAAGCAGTGTACATGTTGCTGTCCTCTTCCAGGGAGGGAATGGGGATTATGGCCCCTGCACAACTGCAACCTGGCTGACCATGGTGGGGGGTGCAAGAAGGGAGTGTAGTTCCTAGGATTGGGGACTGCTGATTGATTGGATGGACATGAACACCTTACGTGCTCACATCTGTCAGCCAACAGATCCCTAGATAGAAAATGAAAAACACAGCTGTGCCTTATGATGGCTCTGGGTGGTCCACTGACTCTGCACCCCACCAACTTAGGCTCACTCCAGGGGCACCTCTGATGGCATTTCTGAGGGAACTGGCCCAGCCTGAAGACCTCCACCATGGGGATGTGATACCATGAGGTCACACTCCTGGGGCAAGGGTAAGTCCTGGGTGATGGCTGAGTAGCAGGGATGGGGCTGCTCAGAAGCACTGAGAAGGGTACCACCAACTGAGGGGGGAGCATAAACAGAAAGTAAAATAAAAATCCCAAACTAGGGTGAGCATAAAAATTGTGTTAGCAGTCTTCTCCATGTGCCATTTTATGTAATTGCTGATGACTTTTTTTTTGCCATGCTACTTGTCAGGCAACAAGCAGCATGAAAGATGGCTGCTGGAAAAGTGCTTAGAGCTGAAAATGAGCATAAATTAAATAAGATAAAATAACAAGGAATCTTCACTGTTTTTATTACATAAACACAGAAATTTAAGCTCTTAGGACATTACCCAGCTAAGAAATTTTTCTTCATGAAGATCTGTCAAGGACTGAAATCGGGTTACCATGACAATATGCAAATGAGGCTTTCCAGGTTTGCATGGTTTATTTTCAGATAGAAGGTTTGTTTTGGTCCCAGACTAGCTGGATTGATGTTTACCACTGAACAGATGAGGTGAGTGCAGTCGGAAAAAACAGATAGATAAAGGATTTCTAAACAGAAAATACTTTTATTTTTGATCAGAAATTGACAGCACGTGTGTGGGTTACTACAGGGATCAGTCAGCATCAGCATTCCATTGAAAAGCTGGTGCATGTTCACCGTTTTAACTGGCAGGTTATAATGGCAAATTATAACCAGCTTTTTCTATGGACAAAACAGTCAGAAGTTATTACTGTATTACTATACTGATGTAGTATGATTATAGTTCCATTATATCAACATACTGAAACTACTTCTTTCTGTCAGTATACTAGAAATGCACAACATAGTGGAAATGCATTTGTACAGTGCTACAATAAAAGTACACTTCCAGCATATGGATGAATTGAAAGTTTATTGATATGATGTAACCATGTTAGCATGACTCCAAGCCTTAATTAAAAACATCTAGCCTGAATGGTTTTAAAGTTAGACCTTTCTAAAGATATTGTTAAGGCCTAACTTTTGAACTGTTAGGGCTAGAAACATTTTTCTTTTCTAAACAAAAGCTCGGAGTCAGGTCAACAAGTTTACCAGATTTATAGTACTGATATTTCAGTATGCTGCTATTAAATATTTGTTTATTTGAGACATATTTAGCAGGTCAGCAGACAGAGTCCAGATGGACTTCTTTCCAATTGTGTCCAGTTGTGTCCTGGGGGAGGGGGTACAGGTAGCATCAGTGATAATGAATAACAAACAAAACTGGGAATGCAATAATACAAATCCACAATATACAGACAGGAAACTGGGTAAGGCCCATTAGGACCAATACCAGTTTTCTGTGGTGACCTAGGAGCACAAGAGAGGGTAAGTGACTTTCTCAGGATCACACAGTATACAAGTGGAGGTTGTGGCTATCAGACCCAGGTCTGCTGGATGTACCAAGCTCATTCACAGCACATTACTATAACCTCTAGGCTATACTGCCATTCCATAGTGTACAAAGACTAAGAGCAATATAGACAATGAGGAATACATAGGGGCTAGTTTACAGGGTCATGGAGGTGAGATAGTGCACCACAAGATTGTTACCTATTGAATCAGACTAATAATATACAAATAAATATATGGTAGATTCATATATCTTGCCTGGATACCCATCGTCTTTGTGGGGGACAGGCCAGAAAATGGACCTGGACATGATACAATGTTTGAGAGACCACTCAGGTAAGACTAGAGGCCACTTTGGGGCAGTTATGACATGACAGATGAGTCATTAAGTGCTCTTTGAACAGGGCATAAAGGAGAGAAAGTTGAGGGAGGCAATTAGTGATGGGGCAGCTATTCCAAATATTCGCAAGTAGGTACCTGACTGAGGCTTGACTTGTATTGAGCCTCCATAGAGGAATTTGGAATCTATTTCAGTTGTGTGAGTGTAGGGAATAGTTGATAATGATTGGAGTAGGGGGGATGAAAATGTCATTAAGGTGCCCCAGTAATTTACCAACCCAGTTTTTAGCCCCAAGCAGACAATATGGAAAGAGTGCAACATGGAGGGAGGGGCCCAGCCTAAATCCTTGTACATAGTGGAATGACAGATTTGGGTAGGACAGACCAATACACAAGTAAAAAGACATTGAAGGGGGGCAGTTTAGATTAGGCAATACTGGAGGCTTGAGGAGGAAAACACGTCACCTTAGTCTAACATGGGAAACATCACACATTTGACTATATTTGCTGGTACCGAGAGGAACCAACTTTTTACCCTGCAGAGAGCCCTACATTTGGCAAAACAATTTACTAAAATGCAGTTTATATATACAGTAGAAAGTAGTCAAGAAGGTGTTCAAGGAGCAAGCCGAGGTATTCATCGGAAGTTACAGGTTCAATACGATGACCTGATTTAGAGTGCATTTTCTTAGCTTGATGGATGATCACAACCATTAACAGGTGCCACATAGTATAAAAAGTTTTCCTATGTTTTATAGCAAGGTGGTAGATGAGGAACCAGTTTTGTACATTGAGGAAGTCATGCTGGTGTGCCCACTCAATGAAAGAGGACAAGGATCCAGAGGACAGGATGATAGTATCATCAACATACATCAGCACACATGTCAGCTTTTCAGGAGATTAAAGAGCTTGGGAGATAATTTATGAAGAATGACCCTTGCAGATCCCTAAGTGTGACAAGGAGTAAAGAAGAGATAGTGGATACTACCTTGACTGATTGTGATATTTTAGATAGGTATGACTCATTCTATATTTTTAAACTCTGTCCCCAGTGAGAAAGCACAATCAGGAATTCCTTTTGCAATGATCTATTCTAAATGATAGATCGTACCTCCTTCCCCAAAGAATTTGAATGCCTTGCCATAAGGATAGCACTATGACCTGAATTAGCATTCTCCATAGCTGTATGCTATAGACCACCCTCCACTGGGTATGGCATGCTACCTCATCTCCATGATTTTCTAGACAAGGCGAGCTCTGAATACATAATTATGGGAGACTTTAACCTAAACTGGATGGATGAGAGCTCAAAAAAGCTAAAAGATTTCTGTGACACCCAAGGGCTTTCTTAGATTACCTCTGAGACTACCCGTCCAAATAAGAAAAATGTGGACCGAAGTACTCTCTTGGATCTTATGCTTGTTAATAAGCTGCACAATATTACCCACTCTGGTGTCTTTCATAATGACTTAAGCAATCACTGCACTACAGCTTGTATTAGGCGTGCCCCTCACTTCTCCTCAGCTTCTTCTTTTAAGTTAAAAAGATGTTTGAAAAACCTCTGCGATACTGCTTTTTTAACTGATCTTGGCAATATTAGTTGGCAAGAATTCTATTTGGCCTCCTCTGTCTCTGAGGCATTTACCATCTTTCATAGCTTTGTACTGGACCTGATAGATAAGCATGCACCAGTTAGGAAACTCAAGACTAGGAGAAGGTCCTCCAGATAGTTTTCCCCTGCCTTAAACAAAGCCGCCAGGAATAGAGATGTTTTATGGAGAAGGGCATGAAACACTAAGCTTGACGCTAACTGGCCTGCTTTTCGGGTTGCTAGGAATGCTTGCACTGAACTCGTTAGGATCGAAAAATCTTGTTACTTTCAGACAACCCTCAAACTAAAAAATAATACCACCAAGTTCTGGAATACACTCAGAGAAGTTGAGGGCCATGTATCTACCTCTTCCTTGCCCTCTAAGATAGTGGCTGGAGGTGAGACATACTTAGACAGGGCCAACATCCTAGGGCAACTTAACAACCATTTTGATACAGCAGGCCTTGCATTAGATTATTCCCATCTGCAAACTAAGTGTGCATGATGTATATAGTGCTGACACAAGCTCCAACCACAACTGCAAAATGAGATTTTCATCCTTCAGTTTCCTCTTCGTCACCTTTAAGCAAGTGGAGGACCTCCTATTATCTCTTGTCACCAAATAAAGCACTGAAGCGGACCATCTTGATCCATTGTTTCTGAAATTAGGCTATCACTCTCTGACTGCCCCCATTACCCATCTATTCAATTCCTCCCTGGGACAAGGCGTGTTACCATCACTCTGGAAAATTGCACATATTATACTTCTTCATAAATTGGGTGATCCCAGTGACCTGAATAACTACCAGCCTATTTCCTTACTCCTTACCCTTTCCAAACTTCTTGAAACAATTGTAAACTGCCAGCTTAGAGAGTACATCGAATTTGAAAACCTATTAAACCCTGCTCAATCAGGTTTTAGGCCCAAACACAGCATGACCTCAGCCCTTGCTAAAGTGTCTAATGACTGGCATAATGCTCTAGATACAAAGAATCATGTGTATGCCCTTTTCCTAGACCTTAGCAAGGCCTTTGATATAGTGGACCGTAGCCTTTTGCTGGACACTTTGAAAAACCTCGGCCTTGATAGTATTGCCTTAGAGTGGTTTAAGTGCTACCTCACTAGCAGAATGCAACAAATTAAAGTCAAAGGGGACCTATCACTGCTAAAATCTTTACCTCATGGTGTACCACGAGGATCCATTTTGGGTCCCTTATTCTTCACAGTCTATGTCAAAAATATTGACTCCTACATACTTACTGCTAATGTACATCTATTTGCAGATGACACAGTCATTTACACCATAAGTTCCTCGCTAGAATTTGCCCATAGAGAACTACAGCATGATTTCATCGTCCTGCAGCACAACCTTCTGTACTTAAAGCTTCTTCTTAATGCTAAGAAGACAAAGGCTATGATTATCTCTCCACACACCTTCGCTGTCCAGAATTCTCCATGTAGTCTCCTGGTCCATACACTGCTTGGTGGGGCACTGGAAATTGTGGACAACTTCAAGTATCTGGGTTTTTGGCTGGATAACAAACTCAACTATATGGTACACCTGAATGAACTGTCCAAAAAGTTAAGACAACGCTTAGGTGTCTTCTTCCACATTAGGAATCTCCTTACCAGAGAAGCCAGAGTGAGGTGTGTCCAAACTGCCTTTCTTCCACTGCTTAACTAGGCTAACTTTTTGTACAGCCACTGTCCTAACTCAGCACTAAGCAAGCTTGATGTCTTATATCACCATGCTTTGAGGTTTATCCTGAATTTACCCTCACGTATCCACTACTGTCTCCTTTATGAGGCATTGGGCTGGTCTTCCTTGGCCAAGACGAGGCAAAGGAATGCACTTCTCTGGTTCTACAGGGTTTCAACTGATAGACTGCCAGTCTACACTGCTGGGATGTTTGAGCGTTCAAAAAGGCTATATGAGCTGAGACGCTTTGCGCTAATCACCTATATTATCCCTAGAATAAAGACACGTCATGGCTCAGTCGCAATTAACTTCTTTCTATACTCCACATGGAATACCATGCAAAAAACTCTAAGGCTTACTGTTATCCGGGTCTCTACACCTTTAAAGCTTTAATTGCAGGTTATCTAAAGTAAGCCTGCAAATGCTACAGGTGACTCATGCTTGTACTCATACTCGTACAACCTTGGTGTCCCCTAACTCTAATTGCTCTTCTGTCTACTTGTATTCCCTCCTTCCTGTACTCCTCCCCTCTTATAGGAGCCTTCTGTACTATTCTCCCTTACAGTGGTTCTACTTGCTGCCCTCTATTTCAACACCACCTTTAAATACTCCTCCTGAATAAGGGGAGTATGAACTTTTTGTTATGGGCTGATGTTGCCCTATCTTGGGAAGAATAACCGAGGACCACTCAGATTTAATTTCCCTCTATGCTTTTGCACCAGTTGTGGCCTTGTTTTCACATTATTGTATAAGAATGACCTTACAGCGTGATGTACCTAAACTATGTAACTGATTGTTTGGACTACCCCTAGTGGCATTATGAATTTGTATAAGAATGTCCTTACAGTTTGATGCATGTAATCTAGTTATCTGATGGTGTGCATTACCCCCTATTTTACTATGTATTTGTCCTTTCTGTCCAGGACCACTTTGAAAATGAGCTTGCTCAATAGTGTTATGCCTGGTTAAATAAAGTTTTGATTGATTGATTGAAATAAAGTTTGGTATTTATTTATTTATTGTGTGATACAGCAAGTGCTTTTTGAGCTAGCAAGCAGTTATGAAAAATAAGTCATTTGGTCATTCTATTGCATAATACCATACATTTTGATCAGCATCAACTCATTAATTCTTGTACTGTTTATGTTTTTTGTATATTTTTTAATGCACTTTACTTCAAAAATGTACTGTATTATTAATATTCATGAGCTGATGTATTACTTGTAGGACTGTTTCTCCTTTAGCTATACTCCATGATGAACACTCTGTTTGAGTCAAAGTGCCTGGGCAAGTGGCAAATGGTTCCTGCAACACCAGTCCTATTTGTTTTGTGTGCACTTACGTGATTTGTAATCGCATTAGTGGAATAAAATCTGTGCATTTTGGAGCTCATGATGTCTTTGACTATGGGTAATTTCCATCTAGTGTGATGGTACTTTTGGCTCTCTGTCTACTTGCCCCTGAACCATCATCCATATGTGAGTAGATAAATAGAATAATAGATAGGCGAGTGTCTATTACAAGGGAATAATACCATTGAGAGGTTCTGCGGACAAGAGAACCTCGAGAGTGAAGCTTGAGAGGTTCCCTTGTCCCCAGAACCTCTCGATGGTATTATTCCCGAGTGATAGACACTCGCCTATTTTTTTTTTGTAATATATGGATGCAAGGTTTTTTTTTATTAGCTGTTTATGTGGTACTGTGAAACTAGGTTCCCGCTGCAGTGAGGGCTCACTCTCTGCATATACACCCTACTCGCTCTTCTGTCCACATGCCCGCTAGCTTGGTTTGTTTCATGCCTTTTCTTTAGTAGTCAGTCTTACCTTTAGTTCTTTTTTGCAGAAGCGTGTGAAGGATAGGTAAAAAAAAAAAGGCTTGGGTAGTGAACTCAAGGAACGATTTTCTCTCACTAAGTGAGAGACACCCCCCATGTGTTTTTAAATAATTGGCCCACCCACAAAGAAACTGCATCCAATCAGGAGGTACGGTTTTAGTAACGTCATCACGCACAACTTTGGAGATGTCAGGAAGAAGCCTATGGTCTTGAGTTTGCGCTCTTCAAGTTTTGTGATAATACTATTGTTCAGAGCTCAAACGATAGAATTATGAACTCTGAACGATGGTATTATCACTTTTCAATGATACTATTATCACTTTGGCTCCGGTGTATTACCGGAAATTTTTTGTATGCTTTTCGATTATATTATTTTCACTATCCATATATTACAATATGATTAATAATTCTGAGAAGGGAGGTGGAGGTAGAATGTACAGGGCAGATGCCTGACTAAAATGATGTAAGAAAGTCAGATTTATCATAGAAGTTGGCAAGTTGCCTGCTAACCAATATCTCTAGTAATTTGAATAAGGAGGGTAAGAAATGCATGGGGCTGTAGATTGCTGCAACATCAGTGGGCCTGCTCTTGTGAAGTGGGATTATCAAGGTATGTTCCAGATGGCTGGGAAAAGTTCAATAGTCAAGGATAGATTAAAAATTTAAGTAACAGAGATAGCAAAGGCTGAAACCTCTAGAACTAAGAATCTTGGTGTCAAGTTGTCCAAAACTCCACTGAAGCAAACATTCAGCATGGACAGTTCCTTGAGAACATCCATCTCAAAAACAGAGGAGAGGCAAATGTTCTCAGGAGTAGGGGAAGATGTCGGCAGGTTGGGAAATAAAGAGGGAGAGATGAAAGCCTTTGGACCTTCTGGGATGAAGTGATGTAATGCATCAACAGATAAGATAAAGCATATATCTGACTGTGAACTTAAAGGCAAGTGAAGGAGCTGTGAAGACAATGAACTGCTTTCCAAACTTTAAAGGGAAAATTTAGAGGGATCAGAGCTATAGGGTTTAGAATATGCAATGCCAGAGAAAGTATGTCCAAGAACCCCCAGTCCCAAAATGTGAGCCTGTATCTCAGTAGTTAGATCACTAGTATGGTATTCTGGGGGCCTGGGTTTAATTTCCATTAAGTCACAATATTTATTTCTCACTTGAATTTGTGACTTAAGTTGCTTAGCAGTGGCTAATACTGCACCAAAAAAAATAAACATTTAATTGTTATTTTGGAAACAGGCAGCCTTGGCTTGAGTGGTGACTTTGGTGCCGAAATTATGGATCCTAATACAGGCTTTGCCTTTCATATATGAGTCTGGTTGATCCATGTTTAGACTAGGCTGTGTCTCTAAAGTGAAAAAGATAAATGAAGCCAGATGAGCCCCAGACTCTGGACTACTTGAAGGGAACATGACAATTACAGACTAAGTTGAATTTAAAGAGAAAGTGAGTGCTCCGTGAACTGCACTGGCTGCCAGTTCAGTGGAGGGTTGTCCTCTAGATAGGGCTGTTAACCTATAAATCCCTGCACAAGAGAAGCCCAGTCTATCTGCAAGAGCTCCTTGTGCCGTACAGCCTGGCCAGGGCTCTCCATTCTGCTGGGGATGGTCTATTTGGAGTTCCCAGGGTTAGCCTGTGACATTCTGGTGATCGAGCATTTGCAGCGGCTGTGCCTACCCTGTGGAACTTCTTGCCTAGTCATCTTAGGGAGGCTCCCACAGTAACAGCCTTTAAGAAGGGCCTCAAATCATACTTATTTAATCAGGCTTTTAAATGAAGGGGTTTTATTATAATAATATATTCTGTGATGCTTAGTTAAGCTGTTGCCCTTAGTGGTATTTTGTCTAGTGTGGTAGCCAGTTTTAGATCAGTATTATTGTATTGTTTATGTTATATGTGTTACATTGTGCAGCAACCAGAGTCTTTGGAGATGGGTGCTATATAAATAAAATATCTATCTATCTATCTATCTATCTATCTATCTATCTATCTATCTATCTATCTATCTGTCTATCTATCTAATCCTTTCAGAGGATCAGGCAAGGAGAGATTAGAGTGCCATTTTGCTAGATGAAGATACTCAAAAAAGACTTGGATGGAAAGACTTAAACAGTCTAGGCAGAATGGTTCTGAACGGAGCTTTCATAGACTTTATTTTCTTCATACAGTAGATCATGCAGTGGTTATTAGAAATATCTGCTAAAGTATTAGCTACCATGATTATCTGCAGATGGGACACTAGTATAGTGGAGATATGCTTACATTAACTTAACGTTCTACTTATATACTTAGGGTGGGATATTCAGAAATGGTTGCACATGGTGCAACACAGGTGCACCATGTGCAACCCACTGATGCACACCGGCATGATATTCAAAAGGGGAAAGTGCATGGCACAAATCCCGATGCACCGGGTCACATCAGTAATGTATGCAGCACAAGTAGAGGGGTGTGCCCATGCATATGCTGCACATCCCGATATTCAGCACGGGATGTGCTCAGCAGATGCAGGCGCATCCCCTACCTGCGCCACACACAGTTGAGCCAACAAAAACAGGAGAAACAGCCGGCCACCCACAGGTGAGCTGTCATATTGCAGGGTGCAACACAGCAGCTGCCAGCTGAGGGTAGCCACCCGAGCTCTGGTGGCACCGTCCATCATGGTAGCACCCCCATGCCTGAACGCAGGCATACATATAGAAATAAACCATCCAATATCCCTGGTGGTCCAGTGGACCACTTCACGCCTGATCATGGGCTTAGATATAAAAATGTACCTTCCAATATCCCGGGTGGTCCAGAGGACCACTTAGCCTCGATCAGAAGTATGAAGTATGTATACATCAAACCATCCCTGGTGGTCAGTGGTACCCCCCTCCCCACCCGCCTACTGGAGCCTCGGTCAGCAGTGGGCAGTAGTTCCACCACGTTAACGGCTGCCCACCGACGGTGATCGCGCATAGTACGGCGCCAGAGGCTTCATTATTCACTGTGGTCCATGGGGCATGCAGACCATAGTCGATTACATAGTCCTGATATGTGAATGAATCCATTCATATATTCAACTGTGTAGTATGGTACGGTCTGCACGCCCATTGACCCACACATCAGACCAATGGGTGTACAGCCACACTGTACACAGTCAGTCGATGGGCGGCAGGGTGGCTTTTGGGTGGGGAGCTGCCACCAGCTGCTGACTGGGGGGAGCAGGGTGGTGGGGTTTAGTGGGCAGGTGGGGAGGGGGGTATCGCTGGACCACCAGGGATGGTTTAGATGTTTACATATTCATACTTATGACCGCGATCGGGCTGGAAGTGGTCCACTGGACCATCAGGGATAATGGACGGTTAATTTTTATACCTAAGCCCGTGATCAGGCATGAAGCGGTCCACTGGACCACCAGGGATGTTAGACGGTATATTTTTATACTTAAGCCCATGATCGGGTGTTGGAGTGTGTTGCTGGTGGGGGCAGGGGTCGTTGGTCCCGATGGCTGCTGCCTGGCAGGGCGCCAGGTGCAAGTTGCTGCGGATCGGAGCACCTGCATGCAAATGGAGCCATAATGACATGCTAATGGCCCCATTTGCACCTTGCATACATTATGGCCCCATTTGCATGTCCACCGCTGAATATTGTGGTTGATGTGCCTAGCGCAATGGCATTTGTGCTAGCGCATCCCCCTGCTCCTCTCTGCCCACTTGCATTGGCACAGTGCCACTGTGCCATGTGCAATGCCGGTAGCCATGGTGCCATATTCAACGGTGTGGAGCCATGGCGCAGCGCCATTGAATATCACCCAGACCACACCCTGGTGAATTCCAGTTGTGCTGTGCCCGGCTTGCGCCCCTGCCTGGTGCAGTTCTGAATATCCCACCCCTTAGACTATACTAACAGACAGGCAGTTTTTAAAAATAATTTAAGACAATTCTTAAAACTTTCCTGACCTTTTTGTACTAATTACTGATATCAAAAACTTTTCAAATTATGTATAAATATAGACCTGAGATATAAATACTGTAGTAGGAATTTATTTACCATATAGGGAAAGAATGTTTGGTTATACAGTATATTACACATTTGAAGATACTAGTAATATTCTATCATGTCAAACCATAAACTTTTTTTTAGTTATTATAAAACAGCTTGGATAAAACAAGCAATCAGGATGGTTAAATGTGGTCACATAGCCATGCATAAATGTTACATTACCACACAGTTCATATTTTACTTTTTTACATTTAAAATAATTTAAAAAATATAATAACACACTTCTGGATGTGCAATAATGTTATAGATTACCACATATCCTAGTCTGTTGAAGATACTTGTCCATGCATCATACTTCACAACCTACACTGGGTGTGTGGCAATTTAGCATTACCACACATCTTGGAATGTGTTATGGTTTACTTACAGAACTTGATGATGATAGTTTCCCAACTGTTAATTATCTGTAATATGCAGGAACCCAGCAAATATTTTGTTTCATAATACCACTGATCTAATATCATATTGATGGTACATTGTCTAGTTCTTATGTGTCATTTATGGTATAATAAGATTTGAATATCTCTCTAAACATTTGTATATTGCAATATTATTCATAGCTGATCATAATCTCCTGTTCAATCTCCCATGTAAGGTCATTCTTTATAATATTCAAGGCTTAAATTAACAATAAGATTAGCCAGTCTGGAGTCAGTTTGATCCCCTGCCTTAAATGTAGGTGGTCAAGAAAGAAAATAAGTCCCCACTTGTTCTATTACTGATATGGTTGCCAAATCAATTACAATATACAGCATCACTGCTGAAGAATGTATTTTTACGGGTGGTCATAATCTTCTGTCAATCTGCCATCTCTAATCTAATTCTCCATTGCATTGTGTATTAGAAATATTCCCAAACTATGTACAGTAAATATTACCTTCTTGTGCAACTTCCTGTACAACAAACACAACAGCTTGTTGGTTTTTTTTAATTCAGGCATTGAAAAAAAAGATGAGAGAACATAATATTAATTTAGAAGAAAATAACGTGTGCTTTATAACCGTGTAATTACATTAGACTGTCTGTTAAAAAAGCAGGTGATGTGCTTTCTAGTGAACTAGCTCAATCATCTCTGGTTCTCAACAACCCCCTTCTAGATCTAGATAATACATGCCATTCACATGCTATACTTTTTGTTATTTTTTTATATATTTATTTATTTTTCTTTTTACTTCTGTTGCTTAGTAACTGAATGTGGCCCACTGGGCAAAAGGCCCATTTACAAGGTTGTTCCAAGAGCACAGAGAGATTACGTGGCTTGCCCAGGGTCAAGCAGTATGCAAGTAGAGGCTGTGGTAATCAAATCCAGGTCTGCTGGAGGTACCAGGTTTGTTCGTATCTTGTTATTCTATTCTGCAGGCTGTAGAGTATATCTCTAGATCTCCCCAACACAATCGCTTCATCTACATTAACATAAATTAATTTTTTTAGAACGTTTTATATAACTGTAGTTTTTAGGCCTCTTTCTACTATGCCCCCATGAAGGGTGAGCCAGTGCCAAACTGTAGTTTAGTGGATGTGCTGGAATCTAGCAGTCACTACTAGAGATGGGCAAAGCCAGGGTGGAGTTGGGTTTGATTTGGGAATTGCCAAATCCAGCATGAGTTTGGATTTGGTTTTGCAAAGCATTTGGATTTGCTGGGTTCAGGCCTATGTTGATAAGTAGTGGACATAAATGAACTTGTTAAGAGAAAAAAAATGTAAAATGTAGAGGGACAGTGTCATAACAGTACAGACTATACTGTAACAGATACACTGCATCCTGCTCTTTAAAAAAATATTTGTTTTTGAGTCTGACCATGACCAACCATCAAGGCAAAAAGATAAAAAGTCGTGTATGAGATTAAACATGTTTTATAGGCTGCCACCCCCCAACAAACTCACTCACTCACTCACTCCAATGTGATAAGCTAAAAACTAGAGACAATAGAAAATGTAGCAAATTAAGTAATTTTTTATAACCTAGTGGGCATGAAAGCAGTCAGCACATCTATGGTTTGCTTTGTTTTCTGTTAGACCAAATTTTTAGCTGACGCTGGATAAGAGATGGCTCTGGTGGTTTTTTTTTGTGCCAGCATTGTAGTCCTCATCTTTCATTCCTAGGGTTACCACCTGTCCTGCTTTCGCAGGACAGTCCTGATTTTGGCAATTGTGTCCTGCAAAAAAATTTGAAAAATGCTACATATCCTGACTTTATAGTAGAAAAAAATATTTTCTAACTTTCCACTAAATGTTGCAGAAAACTATAATACCTTAACAGAAATACCTAAAAATGATAATGAACAACAGAAGAAACCAAGAAACTACAATACTTAGCCTTAATTCTGATTATATAAAGAAAACAAGTCTGTTGCATTGGTCGAAGGTACGTACTGTCCTACGAAAAATCATGTTTCAGTAAGAAATGTCCCACGTTGGGCTTCTTAAACGGTGGTAGCCCTACTTATTCCATATTCTTCATTTCAACTATAGGACCATTAGCCCCCCAACAGACACACACACACACACACACACTTTTTTTTTTTTTTTTATACAGACAAATCTAACAGACTCTTTTTTTCTTAGTTACCATTTAACAGCCAATATGGTTCCATTTTTCATTTTTTTTATAATTTATTTGTTTGCCCCTTCTGGCCTTACAGCCTACAGCGGGATAACTTCTTTGCAACCAGGTAATGAGCTGTGCAGCTTCTGGGGAACACTCTTAAACAGAACACTCCGATGACCTTAGAATCAAAATGACACTCTATACTTTGAGTCAAGGTACAGAGTGTCATTTTGATTCTGAGGTCATCAGGACAAATCGTGATTCAGAAGCAAACAGAAAGGTCAAGGATACATACTGGATGTCATGCATACTGTATACTGCATACATAAGTAGGCAATATAAGATAACTGAAGCGATTACATATTTTGATCATGCCAACAATGCATTGCATCCAGGACACCTAGCATGCAGTATTTCTACTTGGTGCTGCAGTTTCACTGATTGGACATGTAACAGACCACTTAGGTGCTCAAGCGTGCACCACGTGATGAGATTATGGCACAGAAGTTAGTGCACATGTTTACACCCGATTCCTAGTACAGCCTCACAATAACAAATTCTGGTCAGAGCTGATATGGCTGCTCAGAGTGACAAGAATGATTAAAGAAATAGACAGTGCTCTTACCACACCAGAGACAGCCATTCCCAAGATGATGTCAATGACAGAACTACACTTGCGCAATACTCAAGCATACGCAGTCTGAAATGGAGTCAGCCATACAAAAGATTGAGGTAATGACAGAACTTTGCATGCGCAGTACTTGCGCATGCAAAGTTTGAATCAGTGGCCATCTTGGGTACAGCGGCCATCACTTCTGAAACTGCAGAAAAGAAAGTAGTGTCATGCAAAGTTGGTGTGTTTATGTGGCAGGTGGAGGGGATGGTCCACATAAACACAATGAGTGGACCTGTGCCAGATCACTGTGGAAGCATGCAGGACAGCAGTCCCATCATGTGTTTTCACAGTGTTACTATACAGAATTACAGCAGTACATCTGCAGAGTTCCACCCATTCAGCCATAAAAAAGTGAGTGGAGTGTAAGCAGGTTGCCTAACCAAAGAGAGAGAGTGGGGGTGCATGGGGCGCACTGTGCTGCAACTGAAAGTTGGGGAGTAAATAAGTAAACAAGTCAATGACTGAATTAACTTAATGGCTAACATTTAAGCAGACATAATAATTGAGTAACAAAAATACATGTCTGGTTCCTTTTCAAATAGGTGTCATGAACCCACTCCTGGGGGCTGGGTCCACTGAGCTCACAGCACCCAACTCTAAGTGCAATCAGTGACAGGGAGAACAGGAATACCCTCCGTGTGTCCTCTGAGAGTGCTTGCTGAGTTCACAATTGAATATTCATCATTTCTTTTATCCAAGAAATCCCTTTTTGGGAACTTGTGGCTTCCCCCTTTCTGCAGCAGCAGTAAGGGTTTTAGGTGCCCTGAAGGCAAGCTTTTCCCTTTTGTCCTGCCACACCTGCTTCCCCACTTCCTTTCAGAGCAGGCCTTCTTCTGGAATAGTGATCTGAGAGCTCAGCAGCTTGCTGTTCTGTTTTTGGATCTCGGTCCTTTAACCAGGTTTTCAGCTCCACTGCGCAAGCTCAAAAGAACTGCTCTAAGAGCACATTCTCCTCAATTTTCCCCACAGAGTTTGTTGCCACCCCCTCCCACCAACATTTCAAAAACTGATGTTACTTTGTGGTGAGTTCTTCAAAGCTTGTATCAGGGCTTTTTCTGAGTTTACGTAATTTAACCATGTAGGCCTTACGAGTCAGTTCATACTTTTTATGTTTGCTTGCGCACATGCGCAAGAAACATTATGTGGCATCTTAGGAGAGAACTGGGTTGTGGAGGTGTGGCACTGTGGCAGCCAATGCCAGCACTACATTTGTGGGTTTGGTAGTGTTCAGCCAATGCAGGCCCACTGTCCTGATGACACTGGTTCTCCAGAAGGGTCACCAACTTGAAACGATTTGGCTGCCACAATCAGGGGCCACCTCGTCATTGCAGCATCAGCCATTCAGCTGCAATGAGGGAGCGACCTGTCATTGCAGGGTAGTACCTTGCCTGGTGTAACATTTACATGAACATGGTGGCGGCTATTGCTGTCCACCTCAGAGCCCCATGAAAGCTGATGGGGGTGCCCAATCTCCCTGTCAGCATGCCCCAACCCAGTTCATTTGCTGATGGAGGAGCCCACTCCATATCAGCATAATAACCCCCCCATTTGTTGCATGCTGAGGGGTGTCCAATCCCCCTCAGCATCATGCCCCCAAACAGTCTTTCTTTGCTGGCTGGGGGCCCAATCCCCATCAGCTTAAGTCCCCCCTTCCCCAAAATGCAGGTGGCACAGTGGGAGCCCACCCCAGTGTGACCAAAGCAAGCCTGCAAAAAAAACCTTCCCACGACATCTTTTGTTTATTTTGAAGTCCCTGAAATCAAGAAAACAGTCCCTCATGGTTTCTCATGCCCCCTTCCCCATTCTGCAGCCACCCACTGCACACTCCACCTCCCCACACACCCCAACCCCATACCTACGTCCGGAGCCCAGCGTGATGATCTTCAGTGAACCGGGAACATGTCTGCACTCTTCAAAGCCGACCATGAACTGAAGAAATGCCAGTAAGCTGTATTATGGCATAACTAGGGTTTTTTCAACTTATGTGGATATCTCGGTAATTATTTCGACTTTTGGCACCAAATTTTCAACATGGGGTTATTGAGACCCCTCCTCATGAATTCAGTCACTGTCATTGCATTATTTGGTCCTGAAAGGTGATTTCATGGTCACTGTGTGGAATCAACTTTCAGGACTGATTAATGAAATGACAGTGCCACTGTTCATGAGGTGGGCTCTCAAAAAGCCTATGTTGCAAATTTGGTGGAAAAAAATGACTGTTTTACGAGCGCGCAGTGTGCAGTTTCCATGCACACTCATAACTTTGCAAATCTGTAATATTTTCATTCCAGATTTTCAACATTGGCATTTTTTCACACCTCATTATGAACAGTATAGCTGTCATTTTTCACATCTTGGCCAAATTGTGTTTTTGCACTTTCGGCACACAATAGCATGGTCGCTGTGGGAAGTCAGTGTTCAGGACAGATTAGGAAAATCACAGTGGCACTGTTCATGAGTAGATGTGCTAACATGCCTATGTTGAAAATTTAGTGACAAAAGTCCATAAAATGACTGTGTTGTGAGCATATGTTTTGCAGTTTCCATGCACTCCCATAATTTCATGCATTTGTAATATTTTCACTCCAGATTTTCAACACTGGCATTTTTTCACACCTCCTTATGAACAGTACAGCTGTCATTTTTCTTATCCTGCCTGAAATATGCATTTACACATGTGGTGCAGAATAGTGCAGTTGCTGTGGGAAGTCAATGTTCGGGACAGATTAAGAAAAAATCATAGTGACAGTATTCATGAGCAGAGGTCACAAAATGCCTATATTGAACATTTGGTGAAATAATTCCACTAAATGACTGTGTTACGTGCATGCGTTGCACAGTTTCCAGGTATGCTTGGAGGTCTGAACATTTTTAATATTTTCACTACAGATTTTCAACATTGCCATCTCTTCAGATCTCCCTATGAATTGTACAGCTGTCATTCTTCACATTCTGCCCGATCTGTGTTTTCGTACATCTTGGCGCAGAATGGCACGGTTGCTGTGGGAACTCAAAGTTCAGGACACATTTACAAAATCACAGTGCCACTGTTCAGGAGAAGAGGTTCCAAATGCTTTCATGAGGTTGGGGTCACAAAAAGGCCATGTTGAAAATTTGTAGTGCAAACACCAAGAAACGCGTGGGGTGTTAGGGTTTCTAACCATAATGTCTCACCCTGTACAGACTGACAGGCATCAGGGGTGTGCCTCTGGATTGCTGACTGTAATGCTCATGCCATTCTACTCCCACCCCCCCACTCTGCAACCAGTGACAGGCATCGAGGTGTGCCTTGGACTCTTGGCCCCAGAGTTCACTCCCATTCTCCTATACTGCAGCCATTTCAGCGTATATCCTTATGGAATGGGGTGACTGTAAAGTCGAACACCCCAAGGCACACCTCAACATTTGTCATTGTCTGCAGGATAGGGTGAGGTGAAATGGCATGAACATTATGGATGATGACGCAAACTCATACCCCAATGTCTTTCCCTCTCTGCAGGGTGAAGGTGGGGTTGGCGTGAAGTTCAATACTTCACTGCCATTCCTATTCTGCATCTGTCTAACTCCTGCATTTCCAATGCTAATACCAGTAAGCAAACATTCAGCATTGACAAATGCTTGTTAAGTAAAGCAGTTTTAAGTTTCTTATATTCTTGGCTGTCATCATTGTCCATTTGGTCTAGTGCCTCATGCCCTTTACCAGTAAGCAGCTGGGATAGCTGAAAGCTCCAGGCCTTCTGAGTATATTTGCCTAGATACAGACCTTTTAAAATGAATTCAAAAATGCATCCATATCCTCCCTCTTTAAATTCAGCTATTAATTTGGAATTTAATTTATACCCTAGCCCTGGCATTTCAGATTCACCCCTGTAACCTACCTCCTCTGGTACTGGTCATTGGAGTCTTAGCCTATCCAGTTCAAACTCTCTCTGACGCTGGTTTTCCTCCCTCTCACCCTCTCATTGGTGCTGTTTTTCCTGCATCTCCATTTTGACCTTTCTCTGCTCAAATTCCCTCTGCAGCTGGGCTCTTAACCTGCTCTGTTTCAGCTCCAGTTCTCTTGCTTGCCACTTTTGTGCAAGCTCCAATTTCCTGAACTCCAGCTGCAGCCTGACCCCTTTCAGATCCAGCTTCTTCCCCTGGTGCTGTGGCTCTGTGTTCCCTCTGGTCTCACTGTCCTCCTCCCTGGGACACTGTGACATCCCTTGGCACCCCCATGTCCAAGGTCTGGTCTCTTTCAGTTACTTACCACCTTCCTAAGGAAACACAGAAGGAGCAGGACAGAGAACTGTACCAGTTAAAGCAGAGGGAAGCTGGGAAGGCAGTCAGAATAGCAAAGCCCCAAACCGAGGAAAAGATAGCCAACTTGGTTAAGAAGGGGGATAAAACCTTTTACAGGTACATTAGGGAGCAAAGAAAGATGAAGGCAGGGATACTGAGGCTGAATAAAGAGGAAGGTGGTTGGGCAGAGAGCAACAGTGAAAAAGCAGGAGTACTGAATGAATATTTCTGCTCAGTATTCACAATGGAAAAGCAGGGGGAGATACCTAATCCAGTCAATAGAAGCAATCTGGATAGGGGGGCTGATATTAGTCCTTTCACAGAAGAAAGGGTTATGAAAGAACTCTTAAAACTGAAGGTGGATAAAGCAATGGGGCCTGATGGGATTCACTCCAGAATTCTAAAAGAAGTAAGGGAAGAACTAGTAACACCACTGACTACCCTTTGTAATAAATCATGGGAGGATGGTGTGGTACCTGAGGACTGGAGAAGGGTGGATGTGATTCCCCTTCACAAAAGTGGGAGCAAGACAGAGGAAGGAAACTACAGACCTATCAGTTTGACCTAAGTGGTAGGGAAAATGATGGAATCACTTCTGAAGGAAAGAATTGTTGAGTACCTAGAGGCCAGTGGGGCACAGGACCCAAGGCAGCATAGATTCACAGCTGAAAGGTCATGTCAAACAAGTCTAATTGATTTCTTTCACTGGATGACCAAAGTAGTAGACCAGGGAGGGGCTGTGGACATGGTCTACCTAGACTTTAGCAAGACATTTGACACAGTCCCGCACAAAAGATTAATAAACAAGTTAGCCAGCCTGGGAGTGGGTCCCAGGGTGCTAACCTGGATAAAACACTGGATGGACAACAGGGCACAGTGTGTAGTAGTAAATGGAGTCCACAGTGAAGAAAGGAGGGTTATTAGTCGGGTACCGCAGGGTTCAGTACTGGGGCCGGTCCTTTTTAATGTCTTTATAAGTGATATTGCAGAGGGACTGGAAGGGGAAATATGTCTCTTTTCAGATAACACAAAGATCTGCAACAGGGTTGATATGCAAGGTGGGGTGGAAAGGATGAAAAGGGACTTGGCAAGGTTGGAGGAATGGTCAAATGTATGGCAGCTTAGATTTAACACAAAGAAGTGCAAAGTAATGCATCTGGGAAACAATAACCCAGGGCAAGAGTACACTATGGGCAGAGAGATACTGACAACAACAACAATGGAAAGGGACCTGTGCGTAGTCATATCAGATGACCTAAAGGTGGGCCAGCAATGTGAGAAGGCAGTAAGGAGGGCTGGGGGGATACTGGGATACATAGGGAGAGGCATCACCAGTAGAAAACAAGAAGTCATTGGCCCTCTGTACAGACAGTTGGTAAGACCACATCTGGAGTACTGTGTACAGTTCTGGAGACCCCATCTCCGTAAAGACATAGACAGGGTGGAGACTGTCCAGAGAAGGGCAACCAAAATGGTGCAGGGTCTGCACCAGAAGACATATGAACAAAGACCAAAGGAGCTTAAGATGTATAGCCTCAAGGAAAGGAGGGAGAGGGCGGATATGATAGAAACTTTCAAATACCTCAAGGGAATCAACAAAGTCCAAGAGGGTAGCATCTTTCAGAAAAAGAGATGTGCAACAACAAGGGGGCACAATTTGAAGATAGAGAGGGGACGGCTCAGAGGTAATGTGAGGAAGTATTTCTTCACAGAGAGGGTTGTAGATGCATGGAACAGTCTTCCTGAGGAGGTCATAGAGTCAAAAACAATGGGGGAATTCAAGAATGCATGGGACAGGCATAAGGCAATTCTAGTGGGGTGTAGGAGGAAGTAGTTGTTGGTTATCTAGGATCTGCAGCTTATCTGTTAGGTAGGGAAATGGGCAGACTAGGTGGGCCAAGTGGTCCTTATCTGCCATCAAATTCTATGTTTCTATGTTTCCTCTTTATTCAGCCTCACTGAATAAAGAGGACTGTTTAACCTCTACTTTGTTTGTTGTTCTTAGCAAGCTTTCTTTCTATTTTCTTTTTTAATTATATTCTTTCATTTTGTTAATAGCTGTTTTTAGCAACTACTGTTTTCCTCATTATTGTTGTCTTTTGTGTTTTTTATGGGCTAATGTTTTGTACTCATTAATTTTCTCACCTTTTTTCAGTCATGGGTGTCTTTTTTATTTACTGATCTTTTACATAAACATTGTAAATGTACTTGCACATTCCCATTTTTGGTTTTGTTATTTAAATAATTGTCCATTTACATTTTGCCACATTTTTTTCTAGCTATAGCCAGTTCACCTTGTTATGCATATATCTGATTGTTTCAACTTATTCCTTCTTTTATATTACATATTTGAAAATCAGCTGTGCTATGATCCTTGTCCGCAATTGATTCAAGGACTAATATCAGTTCCCAGGGATTCAATAATTAAATTCATTATGATATTTTTAATCATTTATTTTATCTTGGTAGGAAAGAAGGGCTAAACAATACTGCACGTTGTTAGTCTCATCCGGGGGGGGGGGGGTAATCCAACTAAAATTGAACCAGAATAAACTGCTGTTGATATTTCAGTGACATGGGTAGTCTTGGACAAGACACCAGGGAAAATCCCTTACTTTCCATGGAGTGAATTTCTCCCATCTTGGCAAGTTGTCTCTCCCAATATCTACTAGTGACAGGTATGCCATTAGAATGGTGACTTAATATTGCAGCCATCATTACAGCAACTGTTGGTTGTTGTAGTGCTACCTGGGCTTTACAGCTCACAGTGTTTTGGGCATCTGGACAAACTCAGCATGAAGTGATTTGGGTACAGGGTTACTGAGTTTTTGGCTGCCTTAAACTCTGGGCAGCTGATCAACGTTACTACCCCCTGGCAACCTTGGTGTGACTGCAGAGTTGATTATATGAAGTTGGTGGTGCGGGGGCACAGCCCCCCACAATACACTAGTGTTTTTGTTTTTATATGGGGTATTACAGGATGTCCTGGGGTTTGTGGGCTATTTATTTTTTTGCTTCTGTGATGTGTTTTCTGCAGAGACAGTTCACCCACATTGTCGGATGAACAGGTTCTCTGTCAAGAATTTTGCTGATGACAAAATGCAGGCACTGTGATTGCCGTTGCCAATATTTTTGTTGCAGTGACATGAGTGAACCCTACTGACATACAAATTCCATCATTTGTAAGTCCTTGTATAGCTAAAATGAGACAGTGGAATGCCTCACCTACCGTTATAATTGTTTTACCTTAAAACAGTTACAGTATACAGCGGCCTCTTGCACCAGCAGCCCTTCTCACCAGCAGCTTCTATTCCTAAGTATTCCAAAGGTCAGGAGTCTATAGTTTTCAAATACTTGGGAGTCATGAGATTGCCACAATTTATGTGGGCTAATGCTTGGTGTTGTATACAAGGGAGATGTGGGGCTAAGAATACCTTTAAGCATGTAAGGATTGATGAAAGGGTGTTTCCCAAGTATTATAAACCACAGAACACTTCCTTCTCTACTGTTCCTTTGCCAGAGGGTTTTAGAGCACTTTGGCAATGGCTTTGAGGGTACTAGCTTTCAATTCAGTTTCCTGTTCTGATGTGGTATTGGAATTGTGTGAACATCACTGGAATCATGTACATACAGTAAGGGCACTTTGGGTTTAATTTTCACTACTTGTAGATTTTATTTATGGCAACCAAGTCGTTCTTTCACCCTTCAAAAGAAGCATGTACTGCCTGAAGTAGTAGTATGACAGATCACATATTTTTTTCAGGAGTGTTTGTAATGGAAGAAACTAAACTGGCTTGGTGCTACGCTACCTTCAAAATTCATGGTCCAGTTGTACATGGGTTACTTTTTTGTTTGGAAATCATGGTAATATGATACACTGTGGTTTGTTTATGAACTGTTTGCTTCAATACATTTATGATTTATTATGTATGCTTAAAGCAGGATACCTCTTATTTATTACCAATTCTTGTTCATTTTGAGCATATTATTAATTTGCTAGTATGTATAATCCCCCTTTTTTTATTTATTATACCAAGTTGGTCAAAACATGTGCTTAACTATACTGTGTATATGCTGGTGTGTATATGTTTCTTTTGTTTGCGTTGCATTTTCTTTAATACAAAATTCCCCTGCTTTTCAGTTGAGGGAATGTCTGTCCATCAGGCTGCCTGCCAAGATGGTGTACCCAGGAGGTGGAGGTGGACATGTGGATGCTACAGGTGCAAAGGAGTTGACCTCCTTCCCTGTTATCCTTTTGCCTGAGATAGCAGCTGCTGTTCATAATGTATCAGTTACTATGGATGTAAATTATGGTGTAACCAGGGATGAACAGGTTAGTAATGAGACTGAGTTCATTAAAAAACAAAGACTACTTGAAGAAAAGGAAAGACTAAAAGCTGCTATGGAGGAACGCAACAGACACTTACTATTCCTGGTAATGGAGGAAGAAGCAATGTGTTCCTGGTACAGGAGGAGATTGTTTGCCATCTTGCTGACAGTTACTATGGACTCAGATGTAACTGGGTCTCATGATGACTCTGCAGAACTTCTGATGCTTTCTGACAGTGTGGATGATCCCACTATAGTGGAGCTGACAGTCAAGGAAAATTGTTTACAGCTTGGTCCCGGAGAAAACTCAACTGTGAATCTTATTTACATACTGCTGCCTGAAAAGTTGCTATTTGGAATAATTGGTAAATCTCAAAAAAATAAAGTTTTTTTTTTTCAAATCAAAACACTATTCATTCCTGTTTCCTTGTTTGTTAGTTGAATTTATCCTCCCCCAGTCTCATTAGAGTCCACACTATGTAGATTTTTTTTTTATTATTTTGGAGTAGTCAGTTAAATCCATTAAAGAGGAATATTACACACTGGCTGATACAAAAAGGTGGACTGGGCATGATTAACCCAGTAGCATTCTTTCAGAGTCTTTTTATTAACAAAAAAACTGAATTGTGCTGTCCGGACAGGAGACTGTATGGTTGTCCCTGATGGGTCTATGGTTAGAATAGGTACTCACTCCTGATTCACAGGGACACTATGTACACATATTAAGAATTTAATAGGGCTGGGCAGACTGTTCTGTGGGGAGATCCAGACCCCTGGATTGAACCTGCAATCCACAGATCTGGATAAATACGGACTTCACCAGAGATGTATGGTTCCAGGTCAGTGGAAATGCCAGTTCTGCCATTTTGTTTACTGTTGCCATGGGGATGCCATCAGCATGCTCACTCCATGTAGTCTAGGGAGGTCAAATCATGGAAAGCCATGTGTGCAAATGCCAGGAGCCTTAGCAACAAGATGGAAGATCTGGAGGCTGTCATGGTGCAGTCAGACCTGGACATTGTGGCCATCACTGAAACCTGGTGAAATGATAACCATGACTGGGAGATGGCCATACCTGGCTACAACATATTCAGAAGAGACAGGGCAGGCAGGAAGGGAGGAGGAGTGGCACTGTATGAAAAATGACATAAGGGCCACAGAGATCCAGGAGGAACAAAATGGGGAGAGATACTGTGGGTTAGCTGGAAAGGAAAATGGGGACAGCTATCCGCACAGGTGTGGTCTATAGACCACCAGCCCAGGAGGAAGAAACAGATAGGAGTTGATGCTAGCCATCCAAAGGATGGCAGACAAGGGGAGGTAGTACTGGTTGGAGACTTCAATATTCCAGATGTGGACTGGAGCATCCCAGCAGCAGCATCAACTAGGAGCAGATTTATCCTGGACTCCCTTCAGGGTACCTTCCTCAAGCAACTGGTCATGGAATCAACTCAGCAGAAGGCAATACTGGACCTTGTGCCCACAAACAGGGACAATGTGATGGGGGTAACAGTGGGGGAGCACCTGGGGAACAGTGACCGCCAGTCATTGTGGTTTGAAATCACAGAAAGAGCAGAACCAAACCACACAAAAACACATATCCTGGAGTTTAGGGGGGCAGACTTTGGGAAAATGGGGAGATGCTTGAAAAGAGGCATTAAGGAAGAGGGCAGGAATCAGGGTTGAGGAACAGTGGGCAGTATTTAAAATGGGGATTACAAGAGCAACAGAATTATGCATTAAGCAGGTTAGCAAGACGAAAAGGAAGAGGAGACCATTATGGTTTTCCAAAGAGGTAGCAAAGAAAGTGAAAGCCAAAAAGATTGCATTCAGGCAATACAAAAAGACACAGGCAGAAGGGGATAGGGAGAAGTACCAGGAGAAGCAAAGGGAGGCAGGGAGGTTAGTAAGGGAAGCCAAAGCTCAGACAGAAGAACACATTGCAAAATCAGTGGGTAGAAGGGACAAAACCTTTTACAAGCACATAAGTGAAAAAAGAAAGGCAAAGGGAGGGATAGTGAGACTGAAGAGGGAGGATGGGGGCCGCATGGAGGATGACAAAAGTAAAGCTGACATATTGAACAGGTATTTCTGCTCAGTCTTTACTGAGGAAGAGCAGGGTAATGGGTCTGAAGGGAATACAAGGGGTGAGAATGGTGCAGATATGGACACAAGTCCCTTTACATGACAAAGGGTCCTAAAGGAACTGGAATTAATAAGAGTTGATAAAGCAATGGGGCCAGATGGGGTGCACCCCAGGGTCCTTAAAGAACTAAGAGAGGTGGTGGCTGAACCTCTGGCTATCCTGTTTTGCTGATCACTGGAAACAGGGGAGGTACCCAAAGACTGGAGGATAGCAGATGTAGTCCCCTTATACAAAAGTGGGAACAAAGAGGAAGTGGGGAACTACAGACCAGTCAGCCTCACCTTGGTAGTGGGGAAGATCATGGAAGCACTACTGAAGGAGAGATTGGTGGAACATTTGGTTGTCAATGGACTACAGGACCCAAGGCAGCATGGTTTCACCAGGGGGAGGCATGTCAGACCAACCTCATTGAATTTTTGACTGGGTGACTAGGGAGGTGGATCAGGGGAGGGCAGTGGACATGGCCTATCTGGACTTCAGCAAGGCCTTTGATACTGTGCCACATAGAAGACTATTACACAAACTGGGGAATATGGATGTGGGCAGGACAGTAGTGTGGTAGGTAGGTAACTGGCTGGGTGGCAGGACACAGAGGGTGGTGGTAAATGGCTGTCACTCCACAGAGGGAAGAGTGACCAGTGGGGTACCACAGGGATCAGTGCTGGGACCGGTCCTATTCAACATCTTCATCAGTGACATTGCGCAGGACCTAGAAGGCAGAATTTCACTGTTCGCTGATGACACAAAGTTCTGTAACAGAGTAGACACACCAGAGGGTGTAGACAAAATGAGAAGGGACCTGCAGAAACTTGAAGAATGGTCAGGGGTTTGGCAGTTGAAATTCAATGCAAAGAGTGCAAGATAATGCATATGGGGCACAAAACCCTGGCACAATATATATCAGTTGGGGGGTGATATAGCATGCACCAAGCAGGAAAGGGATCTTGGGGTTATCATCTCTGATGACCTCAAGGTAGGGAAACAGTGTGACAAGGCAGCAGAAACAATAGATGCTAGGATGCATAGGCAAGGGCATCAATGAGCAGGAAAAGAGAGGTCATAATTCCACCATACAAGACACTAGTGAGGCCCCACCTGGAGTACAGTGTACAGTTCTGAGACCTTACCTGTAAGGACATAGACAGGGTAGAGAAGGGGCAGAGGAGGGCAACAAAGCTGGTGCATGGATTGCATCACAAGTCCTATGAAGACAGGTTGAAGGAACTGAACATATACTCCCTGGAAGAGAGGAGGGAGAGAGGGGATATGATAGAGACATACAAGTATCTTACAGGGAGGAACAGGGTGCAGGAATACACTATTTTTAAGCAAAAAAGATGTTACAGAACTAGAGGGCATGGGATGAAGTTGGAGGGAGGATGATTCAGAGGAAACATAAGGAAGAATTTCTTCACAGAACGGGTGGTGGACAAGTAGAACACCCTGCCAGAGGAAGTGGTGGGGGCTGAAACAATCACAGGATTTAAGAATGCATGGGATAGACATAAATGAATTCTGGAGATCAGGGGTAAGGGGCAACAGACTTCTAGGAAAACATAAACTGTACTTACAAGCTCAAATGGGCAGACTGGGTGGGCCATAGGCCCTTATCTGCTGACACTGTCTATGTATCTATGTATCTATGTATCTATGTATCTATGTAAAGGCAGCTGGTGGCAACATATGGTCACGTGATGCACTCACGGTATATAACTGTGCTGAGAGTACAACATGGTCCAGATGAGAAAGGAGGATGGTCGGAGGAGCAGGAGCACCTTAGCAGTGACCGCGACCAGAAAAGCTGCCAAATAAAACAAAAAAAAACCCAGCAAATATAAAACAAAATATATGAAGGGAAGGAAGAGAAACTAGGCAGAGTCAGAGAAAGGAGACTTACAGGGGTGAGGGGAGGGAGAAACTGATTGTTCGGGGATGGTGACAGTGTGTCAGGATTTGGGACTTGACAGGACTGGAGAAAGGAGGAATCCAGAGGGACTGAGGAGATAGTGGTAGCCTGGGTGGCTCCAAGTGGGAGATGCAAAAGGGAGGCAGTGAGGCATGATAAATGTAACAGTCCCAGAAATCCCAAATACATTCTTTTTTCCTGGTTTCAGTGTGGCTGTGTGTACAGGACAAGGGCAGCAGGATGGCAAAATAAATCTTTGACTTGTGCCATCCAGTCATGACTCATGATCACTTGTTCACATTCATTCTCGATTTCATGTATTAAAAAAAAATACTGTTCAGATAAACAACATATAAGTTGATGCACCTTTGCTGCTAACTGTGGGTGGCCAGGGGATAATCTGACTTTGTGACATGTAGCAGGCTGTTTACAGTACAGCAAAAGTAAGGTACAAGTGCTGTACACACACGTGTCATCATCATCATCACTCATTCCCCATTAGTCCTCCTTATTATCATTAGTTTTATAGTATATCCAGTTACATTACGTATAAGCATTAACCAGCCCCCAGTGTGGGACTGTGCTGCATGTGGCTGCATGTGGCTGTGCTCCAGCTGTGTCTGCATCTCCAATTCAAATTCTGAGGCACACTTAACAGTTCTTGAATTTGATCACTTAACAGTAACTAACTGCAGTGCAGGTGTCAGTATGGTAATCTTGGAAGGAAGTGGTGGTGGACTGCTGTGCTGTCGGTGTGCTGTTTACTATCATGAGTCATGAGTCATGACAGTAAATTTGTCCCTGGCCTGTGGGAGTCATCAGAAGGATATCACATTAGTTAGAGGGATATTTTGTTACAGGTTAGAATACTAATAAAAAATGGATCAAAGTGTCGATGAGGAGCATTCTATTTCTCAGGTAGGCAGTGTCACTGCAAAAGAGCTGGAAAAGGGAAAACAAAATCAAACCCCAAAAAGTGATTTTTTTTTCACATCTAAGGTTGTTTTCCAGGCAAATGCTTGAATCCAAAAAAGGTGAATGTCTTAGTTCATCATCAGTCCCAAGTGAAAAAAAAAGTTATGTAGTTAAAAAAGCTAAAGGAGTACAGAGGCACACAATGGTAAGGAACAATTGCATACTATGCTACTGCTAATAAAGATGAAGAGAACGATCAGGCACCACAAGGTTTACTGGAGGGGATGGAAATTGCAGATGAGGAAGAAACAGGTAGAAATGTTTTGGTTGTGGAGGGGGGCAGTGGGAAAAACCACAAGAGGAACAGGCCCAAGAAAAATTGGGGATGGGGACCCTGAAAAGGTGACCAAGGAGCCGTGCATTCCTGGGAAAGAAACTAAAAAAATATCATCTTCTGTTTGGTCATACTTCTCCATTACTGCTTCCAATGGGTTGGTAGCAACATGTGTTATTTGTAAATGGCCAGTCAGGAGGGGTTAAAAATAAGGAGCACTGGGAACTTCAGCACTGAAAAGGCACCTAGACAGATGTCATAACATTACTGAGAAGTCCAGTTGTGAGTCTCGAAGAGAAAGTGACAGTAATAGCTCACTACACTCAGGGGTAATTGCCCTAGTTCAGTTAAGTTCAATTTTATTGGTCGACAAACAGCATTGTCATTACACAATTTATACAATATATAAATACACAATATCAAAGATAAACACAAAATAGTACAATCTATTAAAAACTTATAAAATACTGTCTAAATTAACAATCCCATAAAACCTTGATTTTGCAGAGTGAAGAATCACTTAAAGTCATGAATTTAATTTGTGTTCATACAATTATTGCACGATAAAGAAGATGATCTACTCCAGTTTATGATGATACTCCAATATAATATCATCATTAGTCTGTAAGATGTGGAGTTTTTTATTCTATAGTTTTATAGAACCTCACTAGTCTATCCAGCAATTCCCTATTATTAGATATTAACAAGTATGTATCCTGGTACCTGGGTTCCATGTCTAGGGCTGCTAGAATGTTACCCAGGTTTAAGCTCCTTTCAAAACCATAAAGGGGGCAAAGTATTAACAGATGTGTTAAATTGTCTTCCTCAAGCTTACGTCTGCAATTTCTCTCCAAACTCTTACCAAATATTCCTTTAAGTCTTTGGCTATTGTTGTATTCAAATCTGAATCTTGTAAGAATGTTCCTCTTTCTTTGATCTTTCATTTTGTATAAATAAAGTTCTATTCCCAAGGCACTTTTTTGTTTTGAGTCAACTATGTGCTAATTTTACAATTTTTTCCCATTTCCAGTTCTTTCTGGGTAACAATATCCATAATTCTGTTCTTAATATATATTACCATTACCCCCATAGAGTTTATACAGCTCTCATATAAGCAACTCAATAGACCATAAGGTTTCGATATATTATCTAGGGTCTGTAAACTTGGGTAAGAAAATCTTTCTTGAATATATTTTAATGTTTCTTCTAAGCATATTTAAGGTATTCTTGTTTCTTTCATATTGTGAACCTTTATTCAATATATGGACATTCTTTGTTCAATGTTACACCTTACTGGTAATTGACCCAGTTCTTATCTAGTTAGTGTGGAGGAGGCCCCAACAGGAAGGCCCAGAAGTCTTTTATAAAATGTATTCATTAATATTTCCAACATGTCTGTGTTCTGTTGACCCCAGATTTCAACCCCATATAATATTTGTCTTTTTATTTTGGCATTTAATGCCTGTATACAACACTTTATGGAATGTCCTCCAAACCTATAGGAGAATCTTTCCACTGTTGGTGTAAATCTCATTATCTTTTGTACCCAAAATGTTAAATGTGTGTTTCATTTCAAATTATATGTAAATGTTATCCCTAAATAGCAGAAATTAAGAACACATTCTATTTTGTGATTATTTCAGATTAGGCTGCAGTCATTCCCCTTTCTTTTCTGGGATTTATTGCATATCAAATATTTCGTTTTCTCACAGTTTATCTCCAGGGATGCCTCAACACATCCTTCATAACATTTTTTTAAACTTCTCTGTATCTCTAAGTAGCTAGTGGAAACTAAGATGAAGTGGTCTGCATAAGCTAAATATGGCAATGCCTGGAGCCCTCTCTTGGCATGTGCAGCCCAGGGTCAAATAACCCTTCCAAAACCCTGTTAAGGTACAGGTTAAACAGTATAGGAGTTAGGACACATCCCTGTCTCAGTCCAGTGTTTGTTATGAATTTTGCTGTATTATCTCATTCTTTATTATACCTTACACTTGTTGTGTTATCCGTATGTAATGCTATTAGGATGTTTAGCATAGTGGGGTCCAACCCGTAACTTACCAGTACTTTCCATAGCTTGTCTCTTCTAACTCTAGCGACAGCATTCCTCAGGTCTATAAATGCACAATAAAGTTCATACTTTTTAATGTTAATATGCTTGTGTGTCAAATGTGCCAAGACAAAGCACTTGTCAGTTGTGGAGTGTCATGGCATAAATCTTTCCCAAGCCTCATCCGTAATGCCTGTCTCATATATCTATTCTAATATTCTTTTATGTAGAATTTTGGTAAATAGTTTTGGGGATTTATCCAAAAGACTTATGGGTCTGTAGTGCTTAGGATTAATTTTATCGCCTATTTTAAAAATGGGTATAATAATGTTTTCTCTCCATGTGGAACTTATTTTCCCTGTTTTAATTATGTGATTATACATATTTTTTAAACAAGGCACAAACAGTTCTGGATCATTTAAAATTATGTCCATGGGAATTCCATCTGGGCCTGCTGCCTTGTGCCTTTTGATAGGCTTAATGCTTCAAATATTTCCTTCTAATGCCTATCTCTGGATCATAGAAGAGATCTCTGAAGTAAGTTTCCCATGTATTGGGATCTATATGACTTTCAATCTCATCCGAGTATGTCTCCCATCCATTTGCTGCCATATGCCAAAACTTCTTGTTGTCATTTGACCAGACAGCTTTCTCAAATTCTTTCCAAAGGTCAATCCAGTAAATTTCCCTTTTTTACTTAACAGGTGTTTGTAGTCTTTCCTGAGCTTATTAAGCTTGATTTTGTTCTCTTTAATTGGATTATCTCTCACATACCTTGCTACCTTATTAATTTCCTTTTTTGGTTAGTTTACAGTCTTTATCATACCATTTTACTTCCTTTTATTTCTTTAATGTAGGATGCCTTTATTAAAATGGCTGATGGTTAACTCCCATGGATGAAATCAGTGGCAGCCCCTGCAGCACTACTGAAACACCTCCACCAGCACTTCTTGCCATTTGAAGGACTCCTCTGACTGTTACTGAAAGTGACCATGTGTTCAAAAGCCCTTCTCCTTGAAGGAGACAGCTTACCATCTCAGAAACACATGAGCATAAAGCCAAATATGTTTCTACTCACTCTGTTACTGTTACAATAACCAAAAAATTTCAGAAATGATAGCTGCTGATTTGCTACCATTTATCGTGGTTGAACATATATGATTCAGGTGGCTGGTTGAGTACCTTGAACCTCGATATAGTATACCATCTCGGAAATACTTCTTGACAGCAGGGATTCCAGATCTTTGCAATGTTGTGTGTAAATAATTTAGGCACATCTTTTGCAATGCTGTTTGGAGGGTGGTGCATCTCACAACAGATATCTGGACCAGCTATCAATCTGAACCCTTCATGTCTATCACGGAACATTGGGCATGTTTCAACAATCCACATGGGACTAGGGACAGTGAAGCATCATAGTTTGCTGTTCTAAGAATGTTTTATTTTCCATCTGAACACACCTCATACAACATCATTGAAGAGCTCCAAAAATGAATACAACAATGGCTTATTTCACAGGGATTGTCATTTAGCTTTATAGTTGCAGATAATGGGTCCAACATAAGAAAGGCCTCGGAGGAGGGGGGCTTTGTTCACATCCGTTGCTTTGCACATTGCTTAAATTTAATAGTTCACAGTTTTCTCTATGATGATGGAGAGAGTAAGGCTCTCATTCACACTGCTAAAAGAATATGCACACATTTCAGTCACTCAAGCAAAGCTCGTCAATTGTTTGAAAAAAAAATACAGCAGGAGCAGAGTTTACCTTTGCACAGACTGATCCAAGACATTTCTATTCAATGAAATTCAACCTTTTATATGTTCCATGGCTGCTGGAACAAAAGAAAGCTGTCAGGCAGTACATCTTAGAAAATAAAATTGGTGATGCAGACATCTATATTGCTCCACCACAGTGAGCCATGCTGGAGTTTCTAATTTTCCTGCTCCAGCCATTTAAGTAAATCTCTAGGGAGGTTAGTGCAAACACAGCAATTCTCAGCCAGGCAATACCCCCTTAAAAATGTTAAATTCAGACTGAATCTGATTAGGGAAAAGTTAGAGAAGCAAAACAGTTCCATGATCACACAGGCTGCTAGTGGTGCTGCTGAGACATGCAAGTTGCCCCCGGAATACAACAAGATCTAATGAGACATAAGATCAAAAAAGTTGAAGAAGATGACAAACTATGTAAAATGCTTCATTTTAAGAACTACAATAAAGCAACAATCTGGACCCATGATACAAACTGAAGCAACTATTGAGTGATGATGATGACACTTGTTTTGAGATAAACAAACAAGATATAACTGAAGAGGTGTGTGCTGTCATGGAAAAGAGTACAACAGCAGCACCAGATTCAGAATCTTCTTCACAACACAGCACCACATCAGGTGGCACATCCTCTACTGTTGTGGAATTTTCTCCCTCTTCCTCCTCAGCTACTGCAGCCGAATCTTCTTCTTCACCACCAGCCAAGCATAGCACTGTCCCACAGTCACTTGGTTCAGCTTCTTGTCTCTGAAGTCACTTAGAAGATGTAATTATAACATCTTCTTCATCTGCCTCAAGTAAGACAGCCTCAGCACAGACCATTGTTGAAATGTACCTGGCAGAGCCGAATATCAGCTGGAATGCTGATCCTTTGCAGCAAGATTCGAAATCCTCAGCTCCACACACGCATGCCACCTTGCAAAAAATCAATGTAGGATGAAACAGAAAAGGCACCGCAGGTGTACTCTTTTCATCAAATTTATTAAGTGCATATAATTCACACAGCTGCCCAGCAGTACAGGGAAGAAAACCTCAACTAGTTTCGTATGCCGTGCGTCAGTGGCATCACCAGGCTGTTTTTGGGGAGGCTGAAGCCCCCTTAATGTAAGCTCAAGCCCTCCCAATAATTTTCCCTGAAAAATGTAAAGACTCACAGCTTCACTGCTTGCTGAGGAAAAAAAGGAAGCCATGCCTTAGTGTGAGCACTTCATAGCTCTACCACATAGAATGCTTTCCTTTTTCTTTGCCTGGCCTGGGTCCTCTGAATCCCATTGTGATCATTGGTGGTGCTAGCGGTGGAGGTCGGGAGCTCTGCTCCCATCCAGTACTTTGGTTGCCCCTGAACAGTGGCAGAGTGGAACTTTAGTGGTCCAGGTGCTGGTTTCCACCCAGACACACTTAGCTGCTGCACCTTATGGTCCGTCTGCCCAAACTTGTCCCCTCTTGGTGAATGCCGCATGGACTGAGATCAGCTGGGAGCCCAGGTCTCTGACTGCAGTGGTACTAATTTACTGTGGAAGGAAGGTGGGGAAGATAGCTGAGCAGAGAAACTCCACCACCAATGACCACCAAAATGGATGCCATCACTTCATTCGGAGGGAGGGGGACTACAGGAGAAGGACCACAGTTTGGGGTCATCTCAGGGGACTGGAGAAAGAAAGTGGTTTGAGGAACCCACAAAATAGATATACATAAAAACAAAAAAATGACAAAACATAAGGCAGAAAATAAAGAGCCCCCCAAAAGGGGACCACACCCCACAACCAGCACAGAAGGCCAGGCAAAGGGATGGGAAGCAACCTGGGGCCCCCATAAAGGGGAAGAGAAAGAAATGTAATAAAACAAAGAAGAGAAACAAAAAAGCACTCCAGCAATGCTGGGCAGGGCAACAGCCTGATGATCAGCAAGTGGCACTAGAGGCAGTAAACAAAGGAGGAAGGACAGGGGACTGTAATGGCAGCCCCATGTGTGGCAACACCCAATGTCAATACCAGAAAAATAAACAAAAAAGAGCCAGCATACTGGAGAGGGGAGACGGAGAACTGCAGTGGCAGCCCCAAAAATACACCAACCATGCCACACTTAGTCTGCAGAATAACAGGAAGCAAACTAACAGACTTGCCAAGGCATATTTTTATTTGGACAAAAGAGAACTGGGTGAGCATTACCCTTGTCACTTTGCATCTGAAATGTAATGCTTGTGCAACATGCATTACTAGACACCCAGCGTCAGGACACCCCAGAAAACCCCTATACAAAAACTGCAAACCAGGGAAGCAGACAACTAAAGGGAGCTCACCCTATGGAACTGGCTGCTGCTGGCCATCAAGAGGACTGCTGGTCCTTTTCCAGAGCTAAGGTGTGACTACTGCTGCTGCTGGTGACCTTCAAGGACCACTGACTATAGAGGAGCAGCCACCCAGGAGCTACAAACCTGATCTTCAGGTAAACCTCCAGCCATCCATACTCCTGTTTTGTCATCATCACTCCCAGATTAGTTGGATCCCAATCTGACAGGGAGCGCTGGGGGGGGATACAACAAATGTGCTCTGCCTCTGCTAGTCTCTTGGACTCTCTTCAGTGGGTTCAGAAGCATGAGAGGTTTAGCATGTCTTGCCTTGTAGGAGGGAACACCTGGACAGGACTGGAGCGACTGACATAAATTGGGATTGGGATTGGTGACCACCTTTTAGTAACTGCCATGCCAACACAGTCAGCATTACTTGCACAGCAGGTATATTTTTCAGACAGGCACAGATGTGATACACATCTAAAAGGCTGTGCAGCATAAGTCTTTATACAGTTGTTTGGAACTTTAGAGAAGGAAGATCTGTGCCTGTGGCTTATGTGAAAAGAAATATTGATTTATATAGCACCTTTTATACAGACTGTTTTCCTGAGTGCTTTACAATCCAAAAAGGGAGGGAGAGAATTTTGCTGCCTTTTTATATAGCAACCTAAATAGACACAATCATACAAGTCATTCCCAAACTCCTTAGAATCCAAGAAGAGGGGGAAGGGAGGGATAGTTTGCAGCACACAGGGAGATGCAAAGACCACAGAAATTGATAAGAGAGAGAGAAAAAGAGGGCATGTAGAGAGATTAAGGTCAGGAATGTTAAATGACTTGTTCAGAATTAAGCAGTGTGGAAGTGGTGGCTGTTTGCTCTGGGGTCCTGCTATTTTCCCAGCAGATCTGCTGGGATAATAGTGACTGGCTTGTCTCTTATTTGCTCTGGGGTCCAGTAACCTTCCCAGCAGATCTGCTGGCATAATGGTGTCTCTCTTTCCATTGTTCTCACTGGTCTAGTAACCAAATATTTGCACATGTGCCATAAAATAGATGTCATGATAACCAGTCTTCTCAAACATATAATTCACCATTAAAATGCAGGAAAAGCCACCATTTGAAGGTAAAAATCACAAACTTTTTCCAGGGTGGGCATGCCCCCAGACCCCCCCTAGCTTTCTTAGGATTTTGACTGTGGGGCATTAGCCCACCCCAGCTTTATACCACTAGTGATGCCCCAGTTTGCAGTACTAGAAACATTGCAATGAAGTACATAAATTGCACTCTGCCTAGCGTGTGTGCAGAACAATTGTTTAGTTCAGCTGGTAACATTATTACTGACACATGATCCTGTTTGACACCAGAAAATGCTGAGTGCCTCACATTTCTTAAAGTCAGCATACCTCATTTTAATTTAAAATATTATACCTGAATAAAACATAAACTGACTGCTCTGAGCAGACCCTATCCACAAAATTCTTTCAAGAATTTTTGCCTGTGGTGAAAATCTTTTGTGAATAGGGTCTACTACATGAGGTAGCAATTAATTGCAACAAGTCAGGTCCAGGTGGACTAGGCCAGGTCGCGGTTACTTGAATCCTCACTTGAGAAGCACAGAATAGAAAAAAAATAACATCAGTGGGTTCAGAGTCCAAATATAGCAAGTAACTGTGTTTCATGTCACAAACTTACTTGGTGGTACCTGGTACAACTATCTGATCTGTAAGGTAGGGCACTGCTGTTTACTACTGCTACTACTATCACTTTTTGTCATCATGAGTCATGACTACTCCTTATCATTTATTGTCCTTACTCTAGTCCATACAGCTACTACTCATCACTTTTTTGCTCTCAGCAACTCATCCTGACTGTATTGTTTTAATTTCCATACTTTGAATGACTTAGCAGATGCCTAAAACCCAGAAAATGAATACTCTTTGTATATTTCTCATGTCCCCCATATTTGGCTGTAAATATTTCACAGAATAAAATGATACTAAATTGAAAATTAATATCATTTCTTTATTGTTTGTGTGTGTGTGGTACAGTATGCTAGTCTCGTTACATCTCATTTACAGTAACTCGGCTGACATTATTATGTTACTGTGTTTTATTTTTGATACTTAAATTACTTGGCAGTGGCTGATAGCAATTGTAGAACTAAGAAGGATGTAATTGTGTTACGTGTCTGTCATCAGGTCTTCAGGTGGCAGTAGCAAACTTTTTTATGACTGTACTGCACTTGACCAATGAGAAATGTGACTGGCTGCCTGCCTGGTTGGTGATGATCAGTATGTCTTTCATTTTTCTTCTTTAAGGATTCAGCGTGTTGATCAGATTCAGTAGAAGTAGTCATGGTACTAGAAAACATTACCACCTCTTGGACCAGGTAGTTTACCATATACCACAGTACACCGGGGCATGTGAAGCAGTTGCATCATTTACATGGGTAGGGTAGGTGGGCTCTCTTAGTACTACTCATCTGATCATTCATATCCATTTTTTTTTGCCTTTTCAGCTTTGACTGGAACATCCATCAAAATAATACCCACAGAGCATCATTAATAAAAAAAATCTTAGCTGCCTGGCACTGCCTGCAGTGCTTGGTGGTGCTATGATATAGGTGTTTGCATCTGTCTGTCTCTCTCCATCCATCTCTTGCTGTCTCTCTCAGCACACTCATGTCAGGGACCAAGCAGGATATGCCACCCAACCATTATAGACCAGCCATGCAGGGGCTAGTATAGAGTGATTGCTTTTTTATTTAACAGTTTTACTTTAATTTTTAAACCAATAATTTGAGACCAGTGAAATTCTTTTTATTTTTTATTATTTTTATTTTTATTTTTCTGGAATTCTTGTTATTTCTTTTTATCAATTGAAAATGTAACTTTATTTCTTGTTATTACATTTATATTAATAAACTACCTCAAAATTACCTTATACACATAAGAAATCACATTCCTAGTATACTACATTGTATTAAGCAGCATTATGCTATGGTCTTGAAACGTTTGGTGAATTAAACAATTCCACTGTTGCTTCCTTGTTGATCATCTCTGTGGTAACAACGGAGCCTAAACAACTGCTGCAAGCATTTATTTAGTTTTTGCCCCACCCAAAAGCATTTTTTTCACTTTATGCATGTGTTTTGTTTGTTTAATCTTTTTATATGTTGGATTTCTTGTTATTTCTTGTTGTATCTTGAATTTCTTGTTATACCTTGAATTTCTTGTTATTTCTTTTTATACCTTGAATTCTTGTTGTTTCTTGTTTCTTATTTAAGAAAAGCACAGGTCTCTACAAATAATCCATTAAATTATTTCCTTTGGGCATCTGTGTCAAATGTGACTGACTTTGGCCATGTTTATGCATGTTTTTACATTTTTTCAAATATTTGTCAATAAATCAGAACTAATCAAAACTTATCAGAACTTCACCATGTTCTGATTCTTATTTAATAAGGGTCAGAATGCCACCAAGTTCTCCAAGCCCTAGAATTTACATGGGATGTAGTATGACTGGTATCCCATGGGATACTGGGGGTGTGATGTGTGCTTAAACATAAGAGTACTGAAGAAAGAAATTGTCCTCATCATTCCTGTGACAGTGTTCCAGAGACTCTTCTGATTTTATCCTGCACAATCCAGAAGCAGTTCTTCTTCTTCTTCTTCTTCTTCTTCTTCTTCTTCTTCTTCTTCTTCTTCTTTTGCTGCCAGTTACAGTTACTCTTCCCATAAATGAGAATGATATAGAAATGGTCATCTATAAATGTAAAAGCAATCACTCTTCCTGTCTGTCTGATACAGACAGCATGACAACAGCTACCACAGCCCCCTATATGTGGGAGCCGATAATTGAAAATGTACCTATCCTATAACCACTATACAATACTCCCCTGTATCAGGCAACAGCACCACTCAGCCCAGTGCTACTTATTCATCTACTGTGCATGAGGGAGGTGATTCTGAATCTGGTATTGATACTATTGTAATTTTGTCAACAGAAAATCAAGTACAGTTGTTTATGGGAGCAGAGGGAAATCTACCTGTACCACAGTTTTACAAAATGAAGCACACAGCAACAAAATGTCATTTAAGGGAGTCTGCAAGTGAAGAGGGGGATATGGAAATGGAACTATCAGAACAGGCCATATGGTCAGGCCCATTATTGTGTCATTTCATTCCAGCAAGAAGGGCACTATTTATTCTATGCAATTTTAGATAGATGGATAGATAGATAGATAGATAGATAGATAGATAGATAGATAGATAGATAATTTTATTTATGAAGTGTCCAATTCCTGAGACTCTGGATGCTGTACAATAAAACCATTATACAAACACTATTTTTAAAAATTTGCAAAACACACATAAAATCAGTATACTGTACATACAGATTCCCTTCTATCTATCAAAACAACCTCACATTATAAAAGCCAGTTGGAACAAGTATGATTTTAGTCCCCTTTTAAAGGCTTCCACCAAGGTGGTCCCCCTAAATAATCAAGTAAGGAGTTCCACAGGGTTGGTGCAGCCACCACAAATGCTCAGTCTCTTGAGTGCCAGAACCTCACCCTGGAAACCCCCAGGAGGCCCCCCTTGGTAGAATGAAGCATCCAGGCTGAATAGCAAGGGCCAAGGAGATCTTGCAGATAGGCAGGACCCCCCCAAGCAAGATCTTGTAGGTATGGAGCCCTATCTTGAAGATAATCCTCCACCTAACTGGTAGCCAGTGCAGTCCATGGAGGACCAGGGTAATACGTTCACACCTCCTTACCCCAGTCAAAAGTCTTGTCACTGCATTCTGCACCAGCTGCAGTCTGCGGAGGTTGCCTCCAGATAACCCAAAGTACAAGGCATTACAGTAATCCAGCCTGGATGTTACAAAAGCATGCATCAGTGTGGGCAGGTCCTCAGGAGGGATCAGGGCTCAGATTCAGGCAATGTTCCTAAGATGATAGAAACCACTTTTGACCATTACCAAACCTGAGCATCAAGTGTCAGGCCATTGTCCAAGATCACACCCAAATCCTTCACCTGTCTTGAAGTGACAAGGGGAAAAAAAAACAACACTAGATTTGGAGGCAACCCCCCCATCCCCCAATGAGGACTCGGCTCCATTACCAGTACCTCAGTCTTGTCTGGGTTGATTCTAAGCCAGTTTTGAGTCACCCATGACTGGATTTCCTTGAGGCAGCTGTTAAATATGGAGTCTGATACCTGGACATCAGGTGCACAGGACAGGTGCAGTTGGGTATCATCTGCATAGCAGTGAAAACCCAACCTGTAACACCTGATAATATCCCACAATGGCAACATGTACACCATGAAAAATAAGGGTGACAAGACTGACCCCTGCAGCACTCCACAGCTCAGAGGTGTCAGGTTAGATGAGACAAGTCCCATTTTCACCTTCTGCAATCTGTCCATCAGGTATGACCTGAACCAGCAGATAACATTGCTGGACAGGTCACTCCAGAACTGCAGGCAGTCAAGCAGCACCTCATGGTCCATGGTGTCAAACACTGCAGAGAGGTCCAGGAGAACCAAATTGTAGTCACGATTTTATGTAGTCAATAACCTGACAGACTTTGTGTTAAAAGGTCTCCACAAGAAACCCTGCAGTTTTCTGTCACAGCACATCCAGAATTACCTTTCTGTCAACCAGTGTTGACACCATACCCATTAAATAAATGTTGACTATAATTCAACATTTGCCTAATCTAGTCCCACAATGGCTCACATGATTGAAATATATAAAAACATTTATTGAAATGATTAGTGAAAGCATCATGCAGCTTATACATAATACATGGTGGAAAATGTGTTTAACTTGCACAAAAAAGCTTTGCATTTTATCATTGAATTAAGCATGAAACTGTTTATAAAGCCCAGAAGTCTTGCCTGTCTAGTGCGTATTATACACTAAACTTTTTCTCATTGATCATGCAAACAAATAACGTGCAATAAACAGTCCTATTTCTATTTTGGTAAAATTGGTGGGGCAAAACATTACCCCACCCCTCCAATTTATCTATCATTAGCCTGTATCATTATAATATAGTCCTTAGCATTATTGACTTTCAGTGTATGTCATTATAATTGTTTATTAGCTGCTTTTTGATTTTGTTTATTGCCCTTCATGTTTTAATTTTTGTCTTATGCATGCTTTTCATGTTTATTTTAGCTCTTTGTTCATCATACTTTTACCATAGGAGGCAGTATAGATCAGTGGTTTAAGACTCTGAGCTGCAAACCTGAAGACCTGGATTTGAATCCCGCAGCCCCCACTTGTGTATTGTGTGACCCTAAGCAAGTCACTTAACTTCCTTGTGCTCACATGTCACACCTGTAAACAAGTTTTCACCTTGGTGTGTCTCTCCAGGTTAAAAAAAAATCATATTCTGAATGTATCCCATTTTCCCGTTCCCCAGGATGCATCTGGAAATGAACTATTGCAGCTATGTGTGTCTTTCCTGGTGAAACTTTTTCAAATAAATAAATACATCAGCAATACTCGTGGTTCATTATTGCTATAAATACATTCCATTTTAACTCCATGCAAAGTACTTGGATGATAAATGCATGATATTTTAAATTGATTTCTTCCTAAATATTCATAGTATCATGTGTTTTCATGGCAAACAGCATATTTTCCTTAGTGGCAACATCATAGAAAACAGCACATAAAGTCTTTACACAATGATCTTATAGGGAGGTTTTGATGTAAACATTTAATTTAAAACAAAAAGAAGACAGGGTAGGAACACAATAAAAGGTGCTTGTCCTTAGCAACCACCACATTTTCCTAGCCACAACACTTAATATTTTAGGAATATTGCAAGCACAGCAATGACATTGTCAACCATGTAGATTTTCAGGAAGCGACACTAATTTGGTTGCTATAAGATGAGCTTTTTTTATTACTTCAATGTTGTCTCCTAAACCTTGTTTTTTTTTTTTCATCATCCAGCATGCAGGTATTGAAAAGTAAACCCAGTGGTTAACCCAGTATACAGCCAGCCACTTGCAACACATTTAAAGGGACAGTAGTAAAACTTGAAGGATTTGCATTTGACCAGTCACCATGTGTATTAATGCAGAAGTAATCTGCTATAGGTATTTTATAGACAAAAAGTGCATACAGAGTGCAAGAAAACACTGTGCTCAGCAGACAATATTACCGGGGAAACAGGATGATGGACAGTCTGCCTCTTCTAACACCAGTTCCACACCTTTGCGCAACCCCAGGAAGAAACTTCAGTCAAGATCTGACCTCCCTGTCTGTGCATCTGGACTTGTCTTTCCTGCCATCTGCATCATATGCAAGAAAAGAGACTGATATATCACTATGGCAAATAAATACCAGAAGGATCAATTTGTCCAGGCAGAAACCATAGATGCAGGAAAGTTGAAAAGAGCTGCTGAATTGAAAGAGGATCAGAGCATTGTCATTCACATACAAGGACAGGATTGTGTATCAGTGGAAGTACAGCACCATAAAACATGTTACAGAGACTACACAGCATTTTTAACACAGCTATCAGATAAGAATAAGCCTACTTGTGCTGAGCTGGTGTACAGCAAAGCCTACAAGATTTTATGTGCCACTGTCATCCACCAGAGGCTCAGTGTGGACCAGGAGGTGTTGTGGATGACAAGACTTATCCAGATTTTCATTGAGCTTGTAAAAAAGTATGACGGTCTTGATGCTTCAGATTACAGGTAAGTGATACGTTGTATAAGCAGACATTTTTATAACAATCATTGTAGACACAATTGAAAATGTAAAAATCACAGCATTTTTCAAGCCTTTAAGTTTGTAGTAAGTCTTGAATACAATAGTAAAATCTAACCTTAAAACACTGCAGCAAGACTCATGCCTTACAACTGCAATTAATGTCCGTGTGGAGAACACTGTTTTTTGAAAGGATGCACGTTTTTGTGTTACAGAATTGAAAGACTGAAACATTGCCTGAAATGTGACTTCCCTCAGCTCAACATTCACACACCACACTGCAGGAATATTAGTGTGATGGTGTTTGTTGACACACTGTCAACAAGTACACTTATTGACAGACTTCCTTATCAGTCAGAGGCAGGAACAGAAACAGATACTACAAGGGCAACTCAGAGGGAAGAGGAGCAAATTCATCCTCAGCCACAAGCTGATCTACCATCTCAAAGATAATAAAGAACAAGTTCACCAGCTCCTGATGTGCATTTAACTAGGACTCCATACAATGCCACATTAATCATCAAGAGCACATTATATGACAGTCCTGCCTGTCGATCACATGGAAACAAGTCCTGCAGGTCACGTGCTACTCATCCATGTACAGACTCAGCCTTGTTGCAGCCAAGACATGGCCAGATATCTCCTGAAAGTTCTGCAATATCTCTCAAGAAATTCCCAGCCTTTCTGCATTATCACTGAGGGTCAACAGAGAGAATCTCATTAGATATATCATGAAATATCTGAAATTATACAATGGGCTCTGAGAATCCTGCAATCTAATTGACTGACTGGCACCTTTCAGCTGTGGTAAATCCTGGCATAACCCATGTCAAAGGTGCCAGTCAGCATCATCTCTAACCCCCATTTTAAAATCACCATGATCCCCAATAACAAAGATTAAAATCACCATCTTGACTGCCCACTAACCCATCTGAAAATGGACACTGAAGTGTGAATTTTAAAATGCAATTGATAAAGTAATACAAAAACTGTAGCTTAGGTGGGCTGAATAATTAACCACACAGACCCCAACAACCACCACTCTACAAATAACAGAAAACCAGTTTTTCTTTTAAATATTTCATCCGTGATGAGTGCTCACAGTGCACCTGGCTGATTCCCTGGTAAATCAACATGGAAAATGGCAGTTGCAAACAAGTTCAAGTTCAAGTTCAGTTACAAAAACAAGAACCCCCCAACACCTTTCTCTCACATAAAGATGTTTCTTTTTTGTCACTATCTCACATACCTGTACATAAAATGATGCTGCTTGGCACTGACTTCTGGCTCACCTGTCAGTTGCTCCCAATACAGCCCCATTATCTGTGTGTTTCTCTCTCTCCCTCTATTAAAAACATGGAAGTTGATTACTGCTATGGCAACTTGTAGCACCAATGTTTCTATGAGCACTACTATCTCCATCAAAGCCCTGCCACCCCTCAGAAAAAAGCTCTAGAACACAACATCGACAGCTTGCACCTGTGGAAATCTATTAGTAAATGTCACAAACTTTTTTTTTAAATGAGCCCTTGTCCCATACTCTTCACCTTCTGGTATGGAAGTCAGTCACAGCAGCTTAGGAGTATGATGTAGCCCAGCTCTCCACATTTGAAATGTGTAGCCCCTTGAAGCAGGTGTAGCCCCTTGAAGCAGGTGTCTGCAGTTTATGCTCACTCTGACAAGACAAATGACTTAGCTTATCATGAGATTAGAGCAGTGCAGAAGGACTTTGTAGAATTGGGGAGGGGCCTAAGACAAGTAGCACACACAATATCCTTCTCTGAGGTGCTGCCTGTCAATGGCATGAGTGAGGCGAGTGTACTTTGCACCATGCAGTTTAATGAATGGTTGAAAAAATGGTGTGGAGCACAGGGGTTTGGCTTCATTAGAGACTGGGGTTCCACCTGGAGGGACACCAGCCTATACTGGCAGGATGGTCTGCATCTGTCCAGGAAGGGAACAAGTCTTTTGAGCAATCAGTTTAAATGCTTCATTGGCAAGTTTTTAAACTAGTCAAGGGGTGAGGCACTGATAAGCAGCAGGAAAATCCCAGCCTTTCCCTACAAAACAGGGTATGAAATGAGAAAAACACTGAGGTAGAAAGGTCAGTGGGGGATGCTGCAAAAGTAGGTAAAGCCATCAAAAATGGAGAGCAATGAGTACCAATGCCCGTAGTCTGAGTAACAAGCTGTCTGAATTAGTGGCCTTGATGGAGGAGGAACATCTGAATATCGTGGCAGTCACAGAAACATGGTACACACAAAACCATGACTGGGATGTAAACATACCAGGATGCACTATATACAGGAGGGACAGGGAGGGTAAAAGAGGAGGAGGAGTAGCTCTTTACATAAGGGAAGGAATCAAAGCAACAGAACAAAAGGGAAAACAGGGAGCAGAAGAAGCACTGTGGGTAAATTTGGAGACCGGCAATGGCACCACAATCCTTACAGGGGTTAGAGAAGACTTCTTCTCAGGGAGAGAAATGGACAGGGAAATGATAGAAAGAATACTTAGAATGGCAGAAAAAGGGGAGATATTGTTGATGGGTGATCTGAATATGCTAGATGTTAACTGGAGTGCAGTTGCAGCAGCCACTTCGAAGAGTGGGGTTATTCTAGATGCCCTACAGGGGGCATGTCTTTGACAACTAGTATTGTAGCCCACTCGAGAGGGAGCAATCTTAGACCTGGTTCTCTCAAATAGAGATGAAGAGAGGATCACAGATGTAGAAGTGGGTAGCCATCTGGGAACTAGCGACCATCGAACAGTATGGTTCACAATAAACACAGCAATAGAGTCAAGCCATACAAAGGCAAAAGTACTGGACTTTAGGAGGGCTGACTTTGCCAAAATGGGTGAGTGCCTAAGGAATGCACTAGCAAATGGGCAAGAAGGAGGGGTGGAAGAACAATGGGGAATAATAAAAACTGCCATCACAGAGGTAACAAGCCTTTGTGTGAAGCAAATAAACAAAACAAAATGATGTAAGAAACCACTATGGTTCTCAAAGGAAGTGGCAGTGAAGGTTCAAGAGAAAAAGAAAGCATTCAGGAAGTACAAGGAATCACAGAAGGAGCAAGACAGAGAACTGTATCAGTTAAAGCAAAGGAAGCTGGGAAGGCAGTCAGAACAGCAAAGGCCCAAACCGAGGAAAAGATAGCCAACTCAGTTAAGAAGGGGGATAAAACCTTTTATAGGTACATCAGGGAGTGAAGGAAGACCAAGGGAGGGTTAGTGAGGCTTAAAAAAGGGGAGGAGGGTGGGAAGAGGGTGACTGTGAAAAGGCAGAGATGCTAAAGAAATATTTTTGCTCAGTATTTACAAAGGAAGTGGGGGAGGTACCTAAAACGAACAGTAGAAACACTCTGGATACAGAAGTTGATACCAGCCCATTTACAGAAGAAAGGGTTCTGAAAGAACTCTTAAAACTGAAGGTGGACAAAGCAATGGGGCCTGATGGGATCCATCCCAGAATTCAAAAAGAACTAAGGGTAGAACTAGTGACACCACTGACTACCATCTTTAACAAATCATGGGAGGATGCGGTGGTACCCAAGGACTGGAGAAAGGCAGATGTGATTCCCCTTCACAAAAGTGGGAGCAAGGCAGAAGCAGGAAACTACAGACCTGTTAGTTTAACCTCAGTGGTAGGGAAAATGATGGAATCACTTCTGAAGGAAAGAATTGTTGAGTATCTAGAGGCCAGAGGGGCACAGGACCCAAGGCAGCATGGATTGACAGTGAGAAGGTCATGCCAGACAAATCTGATAGATTTCTTTGACTGGGTGACCAAAGTAGTAGATCAGGGAGGGGCTGTGGACATGGCCTACCTAGACTTTAGCAAGGCATTTGACACAGACCCACACAAAAGATTAATATACAATTTAGCCAGCCTGGGAGTGGGTCCCAAGATGACAGCCTGGGTAAAGAAGTGGCTGGAGAATAGGACACAGAGAGTAAAAGTAAATGGAGTCCACTCTGAAGAAAGGGGTTACTAGTGGGGTACCGTGAGGGTTCAGTATTAGATTCAGTCCTCTTCAATGTCTTATGTTTACATTGCAGAGGGACTGAAGGAAAAGTATGTCTCTTTGCAGATGACACAAAGATCTGCAACAGAGTTGATGCACAAGGTGGGGTGCAAAGGATGAGAAGGGACTTGGCAAGGTTAGAGGAATGGTCAAATGTATGGCAGCTTAGATTCAATGCTAAGAAGTGCAAGGTAATGCACCTGGGAAACAAAAACCCAGGGGAAGAGTACACAATGGGGGGTGAGATACTAATAACAACAAAATGGAAAGGGACCTGGGGTAGTCATATCAGATGACCTAAAGGTGGGCAAGCAATGTGAGAGGGCAGCAAGGATGGCAGGGGATACTGGGATGCATTGGGAGAGGCATCACCAGTAGAAAACAGGAAGTTATTATCCCTCTGTACAGACAGTTGGTGAGACCCATCATAAGGTACTCGCCAGTTCTGGAGACCCAATCTCCGAAAGACATAGACAGGATGGAAGCTGTCCAGAGGAGGGCAATTCAAAATGGTGCAGGGTCTGCAACCGGAAGACATATGTAGAGAGACTATGAGCAATATGTATAGGCCTCAGAAAGCAGGGAGAGGCGGACATGATAGAAACTTTCAAGTACCTCAAGGAATCAACAAAGTCCAAGAGGGTAGCATCTTTCAAAAAAGTGTGCAAGAACAAGGGGCACAATTTGAAGATAGAAGGGGAACGGCTCAGAGGTAATTTAATGAATATTTTTCACAGAGAGGGTTGTGGATGCATGGAATGGCCTTCTGGAGGAGGTTGTGGAGTCAAAAACAGTGGTGGAATTCAAGCATGCATGGGACAGTCATAAGGCAATTCTAGGGGGTGGGGGTAGGAAGAAGTAGGCTGCTGGTTAACTAGGATCTGCAGCTTATCCATTAGGTAGGGAAATGGGCAGACTGGGTGGGCCAAGCGGTCCTTATCTGCCATCAAAATCTATGTTTCTATGTTCCATCTTGGCTGAACCATTATTCTCTTTCTCTCACTCTTCCATCACATGTAATTAAAAAAAAAAAAAAAGAAAACTTAAAAAGAAAATGCTGTAAACAACCCCCTCCCACAAGTCCCACCATTACTGTGTCCTGACTCTGCAATGGCAGCTGATTAGCACTCACCACACACTGACAGCTACTGGCAGGCTGTCTTTGTCAGACTCTCTAAGAAAAAAATAGGACATCACAGAACGTAACTGTATGTATATGGGGATGCATTAGGGTGCATGCGAAGCAACACCTCAGCCATAGCAACACTCCTAGCACCCAAGAACTACTTTTCTGGCACAGTAACAAATGCAATAAAAATACATGAAAATGCCCCCCAAAAAAAAAACTTGTATTTATTTATTTTTCCTCAAAAATAGGAAGCATTGCATAATGTCAAAGTCAATTTGAATAATCACAATAAACCTCTGCAGGGTGTGGGTTATGCTTGGATTTACCTATGACTGACCTGGTTTGACCACTCGGACTGCAGCCTCATGGCTAAACCACACCAGTCATAGGTAAATCCCAGCATAACCCACACCCTGTCATGGTTTATTGCTTAAATATCTGAACACACCCGTGGCTACAACTGTAGCTTTGTTTTGCAGTGTGAGTGAGTTAATGGAGGAGGTCACATTTGCTGTTTTCAGAGGGTTTAAAAAAACAAAAATCTGGGTGGGAGGGGTTCCAGAGAACTGCATCTGTCTTTTGGACATTGGCTGACAAAATCCATCCCAGGAGTTTGACCACAAAAAGCTAGTCTAACTCCCAGGATGGAATTCCACAGTTGTGTCCAAAAAATGGATGCAGGTCCAGCAGCTGTGGCAGAAATTATCATAAACTGTGGGAACTGTCACAACTGTGTTGGGACATCTGTAGATATGCTGCGAGCATCCCAACACAGTTGCCTGGATGCAGTATGGATTGGAGTGCTGCATCCAAGACTTTGAAAATCCTGTTAACAACTTAAATAGTTTGCTCTTTTATTTCCTGTCATCTTCTGTTTACCTAGCAGTTTGTGTGGATTTATTGTTGTTTCAGCGTATTTTCTTTACAGTACCCACTTTTATTTGTTCTATTTTTCTTACTTTTACTCTTTTTTTTCTTTTTTCTAATCTCTTTTCTAACTTAAAATGAGTGAAATTGACAAGGAGAAGATTGATACTACAGGGGCTGGGACCAGTCACAGAAAGAGAGGGGGATGCAGTCAATGGAAGGGACATGCTTTCCCATCCCCAGAAGAGGCCACTTTTGGCACAAGGAGCACTGGGAACCTCTCACAGCACTGCACTAGCAGCAGCATACAGTAGCACTACCACCAGTTGACTCTCCTCCTGTACATCATCTATCTACTGCAATGCCTACCCCGTGACTCCTGCTGTGGTTGTGCCACCACCTCAGCCTCATGAGCAGGAGGACGAGTCCTCCTGAGGACCATCTGGCTCCTCCAATCATCATCAGCAAGAATCCCTTGTAGAGATGGGCAAAGCTGACAAACTTTGCTCTATGGATTAATACTCAAATTCCATGGAATTTCACGATTTGTGCATGATGGAGTTTCTGCTGCAAAGTGCAGAATTCCACCACAAAGTGCTGGATTCTACTCTGGAATTGTGGGTTTTCACCAAAATTCCAACATTAGAGGATGACATTCCACCATTTACAGGAGAAATGCCATACTTCACAGTGGAACTTCACCATTTCAGATTTTCCGAATGTGGGGAAAACTTCATGGAGCTCCACGGAGATGAATTTCAGCCACCTAGCGGCAAATTCGCCTGTGAATTTATACTTTTTTTTTTTTTTAGTTGTTTAACCAGAAATAGCACACTAAGCTGAAAGCTTTTTTACAGGAGTGACCTGGGAGCACAGGGAAGAAGTTAAGTGACTTGCTCAGGGTCACACAGTATGCAAGTGGAAGCTGCGGGATTCCAACCCAGGTCTGGTCTGCTGGATGTCACCAGATTTGCAGCTCAGAGAATTAAACCACTGCACTGTACTGCCTCCCTAAATTGCAAAATTGCATCTCAAGGTCCTTGCTTGGGACTTCACTGTGATGGACTCCATTGACAACAGTGTGGTGGCATGTACCTTGTGTCACACTGCTGTTCAACATGGGAAACAGGGTAACACTTTGGGCACAGGTGTGCAGCACACACACACCTTATGGTAAGGTATTGCAAGAAGTGGGAGGAGTATGTGAGCAGAAGACAGACCAAGACAGCTGAAAGGGGTGGAGGAGGTGGCACTCCTAGTGCTCCTCTGTGCCTCAGAGTTGGCAGCTCAAGAAGAGGTGACATGGCAGGTTATAACATGGTGCATAAGTCTTAGAGGAGGACACAGAGGGAGTGGAGGTGACTAGGAGAGGGAGCTGCCTTGGGTGCTGCAAGGATTACCCAAGAAAGTGGCCTCAGATCCTCATCCTACATTTATCTGTACTGAAGTAATGCAGGAATGGAGAGGAGGAGTGTGTGAGGGAATAGGGGAGTTCTCGTGTGTGTATGTGCTGAGCTAGTTATGCATCATTTCACAAGCTGCATGAGTGTGGGATTGTTGAACCAGTACTGGCCCACAATTTGTTTGTTACTGAGGACTTTGAATGTGACTCATGGACATTGTTCTCTGTTACCAGCATAATACCTCTGGGGCCTACCATGAAGCTTGGGGGGTATTGGCCCACTTCTCATCCTCCATGACTGCCTGCATCAGGCACATGATGTGTGCCATTTTGTTTTTGGGTGTCTGTCTGCTGCAGTGCCGCTCCCTGGCTCTGGGACTTTCCCTAGTTTATAACCTGTTTTTATATCCTTATTTCATGCTGTGCTGTCACACTGAATGCAACTGGCAGAATGCTAAGCCACTGATTATAGTGCTGTGCCAAATATCCATGCCACCACCCCCCTTTCCCAGCACTGCACACATTAAGGTGCAGTGAAAACAGTTGACTATAGCATTCCAGAGCAAACTTCACATTGTGCTGGCCCAATTTGATAGTGTCAGTTACAAACCTTTTGAATACTGAACCGCAATAACTGAGTTCTCCTTTAACAGAAAAAAATAAATAATAAAAAAAAACCTGTAAGGCAAAATCACACTGCTCATGTTAATTTGTCATCCAAATTAAAAAGTCTTGTTGCTTTCAAGTCAAGTCATATTTATTTATAAAAAAACACTATTCCTTGTGATCATAGTGCTTGTACAATATAAAAATATCCAAACAACAGATTTAAATAGAACTAATTCACATTAAAATAGTATAGTCATTAAAACTCCATATCAACGGATGTAAAAAGATTCTGGAAAGGCTAATCCAAATAAGTATGTTTTGAGAGCGATCTTAAAACTCTCAATGGTCAGGCACTCCCTCACCAGATGAGGTAGAGAGTTCCACAGGGTAGGGTCCACAAAAGTGAAACAAAAGACCCCCAAGGTCTTAAGTCAGACCCTGGAAACCTCTAGCAATCTCTCATCAGAGGAGCAGAGCGGGCAGAGGAGTACTTACAGTATAGCTGGACTTTATCAGGTTATGTAACAGAACCACGCATTTATAAAACTCAGTGCTTTAGAAAAGGGTTTGAATTGCCACTTCACTACACACACACACACACACACACACACACACACACACACACACGTACATGCATGCACACGGTTACAGCTGGCTCCTTTATTTCTAAGGGTGTGGCTCATGGCCAGCTTTACTTCCTGAATGTTGTTAAACTGCAGTCTAAAAGTTTCACAGAAACAAAATACAAAAAAATGAAAAGCATTTCCAAGTCATAATACAGCTCCACGAATGTCTGAATGTACCCATTTAAGGTTGAGTTACAGTACTAATTAAAGTAATTACAAGACCCAGCACAAAGCCACCCTGGCAAGAAAAATGACTACTTACAGTTCCTTAGTTGTAATTCTTTTTGAAGAAGAGTCACTTTACAGAGACAGTAATTGAATACTAAATCTAACTACAGGTTCTTTGCAAATAGAAAGTCCCCTCTAACACACACACACACACACACACACACACACACACACACACATTGGGTAAATCATAAATTATTTTTTGGACTCGGTTAACTAAACAATTACAGTATGCCTAAATCTGGTTGTCTATTTCGAGTGCAGTTCTATTTTAGAATTAAATGCAAGGCTCCTCCTAGTGTGTTTTGTAACTGCATCACCATAAAAAAGTACAAGCTGCACTTTCTTCTTTCCTTTTCATATAATACATCCAGTTCTACAGCTGTTGAAACATTACTCCTTACTATGAATGGATAGTGTATTGAGAGAAAAATAACATTACTGTTACATTAACTACTTTGGACTGGGGGGTCTTCATCTTTTTGAAGACATTTAAAGTTAAAGGCTTGATTAACCTACTTTTACTACCACCTGGACAGTACAACTTAAAGGCTTAAATTTTGAAGAACACAATTATAAAGTGTATGTGTTCATGTCTAATAAATAGACAACTGAATATTTTATTTACTGTGTTTTGATGTGTTAATAATAATTTTCCACTTTTATAATAAAATATTTGCTTGTGCAATGCAAGAAGTGGGTTTTCACCGTTGCTTTGCACACTGTTAGTTAATGGAATTCAATACAATTCTGGTACTGTGGTATCAGGCACTACCAACTACTGAGGAGCCCAATGTATTTCAGTGCTAAAATAAATATATCTTTATAACTTTTTCAAAAGAAATAGATACTTCTTCACCAACAGACTTTTAGCTAGATTTTCAAATGAGTAGGGGATTAAGTCCTGACCCACAGCCCCAGCCCCAGGATGAAACCTCTGCTCCTGCAGAGTTTCTTACTTTCAGCAGGTGTAGCTGTGGGAGGTGTTATGCCTGGTCCCACCAGGCATAGCTTTTACCCACAGCTGCGTTGAAAAATCATCCGTAAGTTGCCCTATATAGTGGAGCCAGTCATAAACTGGATCCACTTCTGAGAATACCACTACTGTGAGAAAAATGATGGCTCGGCAAGTGGAGACCCACTTCTGCCAGTTTTTTCCTGCATCTGTGAACTTCTATGGGGCTTAGAAAAACATGTCCTTTGCGTTCTATATGTTTGCACTATTATGGTCCATCTATATCATTTGCCTATATTTTTTAAACTGTACTTGACTTTTCTTTTCTTCCTCCAGTGGAAAATCTGGACCCTGATGAAGAGGTGTTGTTACCTCAAAGTGCTGGGCTGGCCAGTTGTTGTATCTGGACCTGACTATAAGCACTTTTTATGCACTAAGGTATTACAGTTGTGTGTTATGTACCTTGTAGATTTAAGTAAAGCACTGTCAAATTTTATTTTTTTCACTGACCTTCTGAGTGCTAGATTCTTTTATCATATGGCTGTTTCTCTTTTTGCCTAGTACAAGATCTTTTCTGTGAGCTCTGCTGATTTTTCTTGAACTAGGAAGAAAATGTTACCTGCTAAATCATAACAAGAAATTATAGGTTATAAAAAATCACATATTTTCTCAAATCTATAGCATTTTAGTTTCAGAAAGCTGTATTTACTCTATAAAATTTGAAAACAAATGTGTAGTTTCCTACTGCAATACATTGCCAGCCTTGTCAGTAACGATGTTTTGACATTATACTGCAAGGATTCTATTGGATTCCTTTTGTTGGTAGTTGGCAAAATAAAAATAAAATGATGAAAAAGTGAAGTAAAGAGACAAATACAGCCAAACAAAATGATTACAGATTTGGCATCTAAAGACCACAAACTGTTGCTCTCTAAGATACAGTATACTTTAAATCCTTACTAAGCACATGCTGTTTACCTTAAAATAGGCAGCCCATTTTCATGAATTTTCAAATTTCTTTCTCATTTGCCACACATGCTATTTCTTCATCCATCAGTCATAGAAAAATGTTGAGAGCTGGAGCCAGAAAAACAGCACAAGACAAATACAGAACTTCTTGTGGGAGATTTTGGGAACCATTGAACTGGATTTGCATAGGGGCTGAAAGAAAATGTTTCCCCAGCCATGCCATTTTTGTGGCAGGCAGACGTACAAATGATATTTTGGCCACAATTTTCACTCCTTTAATTGATACTGTGGACATCATTCATTTACGTCTGTTTGCAGGACGTTTCATGACATTGTCATAGATGTTTGACCTGCTACATGCCAAAAAATGAACAAAGGAATATAACAAATGCCAGATTGAAAAAGGTGATTTTGAAAGTCTGATGAAGGAGGGCGATTTTCAAAGCTTATGCCTAGATACAGTTTTTTATTGTATACTTTTAGACATAAGCTAGATTGCTCTCATGTCCAATTCTCAAAGCTAGAACATTGCTATGACCACTTTTCAAAACTCTGATATAGTTATGTACAGTTTGCCAACTTCAGATATAATGTACCTGAACACAGCTTGTAGACTAGTCACCTGGTCTATCATTCACTGCAGTGTTTAGCATTTGTTTGTCCAAAACTGAGTGTAAAGTACTGTACAACAAAACAGCCAGAAATTCTGCAGAGAAGTCAGACTTTCAAAAAAAGTTTCTACAGGACCTATTAGGGCACTTTCTAAAATTAACCTAACTAGAAGTCCAATTTAGCACTTTTGAAAACTCCACCCCATGTAACCTGGAGCTACATCCTTAATGGCAACATTACACAAGATACAATGTTACAGTAGGAAAAGTCAAAGAAGAGTTTTGATAAAATAAGAACTTCACGCCCTGAGAGGGCATACCAACAAGCCAGTGGTGCAGCTCCTCAGTCATACCTTTTGCCACTGCCTGCCACTTCCTCTGCTCCCTGACCTCCTGGATCCATGGCCCAACTCACAAATCTAGGACTTCACACACTGAGTGGGCGCATCAACAAACTGGCAGCTGGATCCTCAGCTATACCTTTGGCAACTGCCCACCACCTCTTCTGCTCCCTGACCTCATGGATCCATGGCCCTGCTCACAAATTCAGGACTTCATGTCAAGAGTGGGCACATCAACAAGACAGCGGTGTGGCTCATCGGCCATACCTTCGGCCACTGACCACCACCTCTTCTGTTCCTCGACCTCCTGGATCCATGGCCTGGCTCACAAATCCAGGTATGGCTGCAAGGTGCCTCAGAACTCCAAGCACCTGCTGATTGGTTCAGTGGTCCCAGTCTCAGCTCCTGATTGGACTGCCTGGCAGCCTGGCTCCTCGTGATTGGAATGCCCTTTAGCTCCTGCTCTGCCAGATTTTCTACCTAGTTTTTGGCTCTAAATTTCAAATCTGTATTATTTTAGCTTCTGTGTTGGCAAAATAGAGCTGCTGTTAATTAAGCTTAAGCCTGCAAACAGATCTGTTAAATCTGTATGTATGTCATTACTTTACTAGAGCTAGTTTACAATGGTAATTAGTTGATCTTGCTCTTCTGCTATCTGCATCCCTATGCTCCTGCTTTCTCTCCACACTAGTATTTTTCTACCACCCACTCTTCCTGACCCTGACCTCAAATGCTTGTAGCTAGCTGAGGTTGCCACTCTATTCACCACCCCATCTCTTTATTTGGAGAATCAGCCCTTCCCCACCGTTCCTTCCCTTCCCCTTAAAAAGCCCACTCCTAGCAGTGCATCTGCACCCAGACTTAAGTTAATGTTAGTCAACATATTGAGCCTCACAAAAAAGTTTGATCAACTCCAAGTATGGGCTGCCCATACTGAGCTGGACCTCAATATTATAACTGTATCTTGGCTCAAAAAGTCAAACAGTGATCAACAAGTCTCCTTTCCAGGCTACAATCTGCACAGGGCAGATAGGGAAGCCAGAGGGGGTGGTGTGGCCATCTACACTAAATCTAAACTTACAGTCAGTGATATTCACTGTAAATCTAAACCTAAGGAGTACAAAATCGTATCTCTCAAATTACACCTTCCATCCACTGAATGTCTCACTATTATTGGTGGTTATTGACCCCCATCTGGTAGCACTGACATCCTCACCATACTTAAATCCTTAATCGCCTCCGCCAACACTGAAAGTTTAATATTTGGGGATTTTAATATGGGCTGGCTTACTTCCAAGTCACACAGCCTGAAATCCTTCTGTGACGAAGTCGGCTTAACCCACTTAGTCGGTAAACCCACTAGAACCTATACATCCAATCCCGACAATAGTTCTCTTCTTGATGTCATACTTTCTACACATCCCCACAAAATTCTTCACTCCGCAGTCTTCCATAATGACATGAGTGATCATGGGGTGGTTGTTTGTACAAGATCACAAATTATAGCCCGACAGTAACCAACACTCATAACTAAATGGTCCTTTCACAAGTTTAATGCATCGGACAACTTATCGACTTAAGCAACATTAGATGGCAAGACCTCTTCCTTGCCAAAATGATCGATGAGGTGGTCGCTGTCCTTAACAACAACCTCATCATGCCGGCTAACAAGCATGCCCCTTTGATCAAAGTCAGGGTGCGTAAAACATCCAACCCATGGTTTACATCAAATCTCAAGGCTACACTCCTATGCAGTAATAAACTCTGGGCTAAGGCTAGAAAATCCAAAAGCCCAACTGATTGGAAAGCATTCAGAGCAGCTAGAAACACCTGCATTACACAAATCCCTGCAAGCAAAGCCAACTATTATGTCTCCACCCTTGAACAGGCAAAAGGGAATTCCCAAAAAATCTGGAAGACACTCAAGTCCATCGAAGGTCGGCCTGCAGCCCTCTCCATCCTCCTGAAGATCCTCAGCAATGGTAGGGCTGTGGGAAACAGCTGCCTAATCCTCAAGGAAATTAACAATCACTTTGTAACTGCTGGCCTAGCTTTCGACTCTTCGCATTATGCAGCCTGTGGTAGCAATCAAGACTGTAATAACACTGACTCGCAAACTTTGACCCGCCCACTCCAGTTGTGCCCACTTAGCTCTAAAGAAGTTGAAGATTCACTTCTTAACATAGATATTTGAAAAAGTGCAGGAGACAATGATCTAGAATCTTTTTTTCTTAAACTAAGCTATCTCGACCTCACCGCCCCATCCTCCACATATTCATTCTTTCCATTCCAATGCCACTGTTCCCTCCGGCTGGAAATCTGCCCATGTCTTCCCATTATTCAAGTCAGGGGACCCATGTGACCTAAACAACTATATGCCCATTTCAATCTTACCTGTCTTCTCCAAAGTCCTCAGAAAGCTAGTTTACTCCCAAATGAAACTCCATATTGAATCATCTTCAGTCCTCAACCCTGTGCAATCTTGCTTCCGGCCCAGCTATAGTACAGTCACTGCTCTAGCTAAAGTTACCAATGAATGGATCACAGTCATGGACTCTAAGAAAGTTACTGGTGCAGTATTTTTAGATCTCAGCAAAGCGTTTGACACTGTCAACCACAATCTGTTAGTCTGAAGCCTAATAGGCGACCCCCCACTTGCTGCCCAGTGGTTTACCAGCTACCTATCTGGAAGGACTCAGAAAGTAAAAGCTGGTGGCCTCTTTTCTGCATCCCTCCCAGTTGTCAGGGGAGTCCCACAAGGCTCCATATTAGGTCCCATCCTCTTCTCCCTGTACATCAATAACCTTGACGCACATATATTCCAGTTCCATCTGCATTTCTTTGCTGATGATACTGTACTGTATACATCAGACCCTACAGTGGCTGAAGTGAGGGATGTAATCCAAGCCAACTTTGCACAACTAGAAATCAACTTAATCAATGCCAAACTACTCCTCAATGTCAAGAAAACTAAGGCCATGTTCTTTGCCCCAAACACCACCTCCACTTCCCTTGCAAACATGCACAAAGAATTCATCACTACCTCCCTAGTTGTACCCCTTGAAATCACCGCCAAATTCAAATATCTTGGTATGTGGCTAGACAACAAGCTTCCCTTTCATGACCACCTTGACGATCTGGCAAAAAGGCTAAAAATTAGGCTAGGTTTCTTCTTCTGTAACAAGTCCCTCTTTCCATTGGATACCAGAACTAGGCTGGTCCAGGCCACTTTCTTGCTGCTACTCGACTATGGAGATCGAATCTATTCCTCTGCAGTGGCCTCAGGACTCAACAAACTAGACATCCTCTACCATCATGCCATACAGTTCATGACAAATCTACCCTACCGAACCCACCATTGCAATTTGTACCTAGCCACTGGCTGGACATCACTCTCAATTAGATGCATGCTTCATGCTGGTATCTGGACTCTTAAGCTACTCTTGAACAAGTTCTCAAACTATCTCATAACCCTTTTCTGTATTTCCCATAGCACCTACTGTCTTAGGAAACCTACCTCCTTCTCCTCGATGTACTGAGAACTCACATCTCACTTGGAAAGTAGGCTATATCAAGCATACTCCCAACTATCTGGAACCAGCTCCAAGGCATACTGAAGCTTTCCGGTACTGTCCCTGTCAGCCTATATAAAATGTTGGCTGCAGCAAAAATAAAAGATACATGTAGCTGCTTCTAAATCCAGGCTCACTGCTCTAACCCTAGCCCACTACTTCCTTTTACTTACCTAGAAATTAGCTGCCTTGATACTCCAAAACAAGCACTTTGTACCTTTTTTCTGTACTTGTATTTTTCTATGTATTTGTCATTTTTATGCAACATGTTAATGCTTGCCCATAATTCTGTACTTGAACTTGTACTGTTTTTTTGATTATGCAATCTGTAACTACCTGTCTATGTCAAAGGACCTCCTTGTGAATGAACTTGCTCAACGGAGTTTTCCTACAATAAACTTGAACTTGAACTCAAGAGGCAGCATTACTGGTAATACTGTAGTCTTGGTATATCTGCAGCCAATATCTCCTTTGGTAAACTTCCCTAAAGTGCTCTCTCCCTTCCTCCTCCTCTTTAGGGGCTACTCCCCCTTTACACAGTTGCAAGAAGCTCATGTATCTTTGATGCACAATGCCTCTTAGGCCACAGTACTAATGCTATTCAATTCCCTTGTGACTGCCTTTCTCCTCACCTCCACACTCCTTGGGCCACCCTTTCCTGCCCATTACCACAACAGCTACTTTAGTCCCATGACCTCTGAAACTAACTCTTAATAGACTGATCTAAGCAGTACCCCCTGCCTAACCCTTACCAGCTACAGAGTGCACCCACAATGTCCCTCACGGCTACTGTGATCTTACAGGACATCATTTTACTCTTCCTTGTTTCCCTCTTGGGACCCCCTGGAATGAATCCAATCAAACTACCCAATTTAACCACCCATGGGTTGTACTAAATGTGTATGGAACCGGGACCTCATCTTACCAAGTGGGGAACTCCGACAACCACAAGGGCCTTCCATGATCTGTTGTCTCTTTTTCCCAATCAATGATCCCCCTATGATTCCTTTCCTCCCTGGATTTGTTATCCATTTTGGAACTACAAAAGCACGGGCACTCAGCAAAAGAAACTGGACACATATTAATAAACTTCTTCTGGATCACCTCACTTGACTGATTCTACTTCTTCAATTACTGTCAGGCAACATACACCCTAACCCTGGTTCTCCACATGACATGAACACACATTCACCAAAACACGCAGGGCTAATGCTAGCCTCTATAAACATCTGCTGCATTCTTCCCAAGATGGACAACCTGAAGGTGTGGGTATCTTGTCATAACCTGGATGTTCTATCCATTGTGGAATCATGGCTTTCCCCCAAAGATACCTGATACGGCCATCGCATTACCTGGTTACACCCTCTTCAGACAGGACTGCCTATCAAAAAGAGGGGGTGGCTGTGTCATTTATATCAAACATTATCTACAAGCTCATGGCCTACCCCCTCTCAACAGTAGTGACAACTTGCAAGCCCTGACTGTGAAATTGCTCTTCGAAGCATACACAAGGTGTTTACGCTGGTCTCTGGCTACATCCCCGCCTAATCTGACCATGGCTGGCACCTGCAACCTCATTGACAATATCAGTGCCCTCAGCCTCAACACTGAAATCATACTAGTAGGAGATTTTAACATTGACTGGCTCTCCCCAGCATCTGCCTCTATTAAGAATACTCTGTCAGCCATCCACTTCTCCAAAATAGTAGAAACACCAACCAGAATCAATTACAAAACTGGCAACATCACCCTGCTGGATTGGATACTCCACAACTGCCCTTCGCATGTCAACACCATTACTGTTCACCCTGACTCAATAAGTGATCACTCCCATGTTACATGCATCTGGAATAACAATTACTGCAAACCTCCCATCAGAACTATAACGAACTGTGTACTCCTAAAAGACCATCTACCACAGCTAAAAACTGACCTAAAGCACCAAGACTGGACTGATCTGCATGAAAACAAGGATGTGGACATAGCCCTTGACCTCTTCATATCAAAATTCAGTGCCATCTGTGACAAGCATGCTCCTATAAAAACAAGAGCAGTCAAAGGACCCTTCAACCTCTGGATCACTCCAGACCTTCTAGAGCAACTCACCGCAAGAGATCATCTTGCGACCGACCATCTGTGATTTGGACCCTGGCCCCACACGTCTCTTAGTGGATTGTGTGGATAAAATTAGCCTAGTCCTGGCTTCAATAGTCTGGAAGTCTTTGGAGAGGGGGATCTTTCCAGATCCTCTTAAGGAGGCTATAGTTAAGCCTCTATTGAAGAAGCCCCCCTTAGACCCAGATTGTCTAGCAAATTACTGACCCATCTCTAACTTACCCTTTGTGGGTAAAGTTATTGAGAAGGTGGTTGCAGTGCAGTTGGATGGTCATCTGACCAACAACAATGTCTACGATTCTCTCCAGTCCAGATTTAGGAAAAGGCGTAGTACTGAGACAGGACTTGTTCGGGTACTAAATGACCTCGTAATAGCGAGAGATCGTAGGACCTGCTCTATCTTGGTACTTCTCGATCTCTCTGCAGCATTTGACACTGTTGATCATGGTGTGCTGTTAGAGCATCTGCAGTCCATCTGTGGATTGTCTGATACGGTCCTCAGGTGGTTTCGATCCTACCTCGAGGGTAGGACTCAGAAGGTGGTGTCAGGAATTTCTTCCTCGGCATCAGTCTCCCTATCCTGTGGGGTACTGCAGGGTTCTATTCTAGTGCCCATGTTGGTTGCAGTGTATATGCTGCCGTTGGGAGTGATTATTAGATGATACGGTTTGGGTTTTCATTGTTATGCAGATGATACCCAGCTGTATATGTCTTTTGTGCCCGGCCAGGATGCTGCCTTTTCGGTATTTAATAACTGCCTTGCTGAGATCCAAGACTGGATGAATGGGAGTTGGCTGAGGTTAAACCCGGAGAAAACTGAGGTGTTGGTCGTGGACAAGGGTCGCTGTGAGGCGGGTCTGCTGGATGGATCACCCTCAGGCTTATGGCTTGGGGGTGTCCAGCTGATGACCTCAGACCTGGTGCGGAATCTGGGCGTAATATTTGAAGACCACTTGATGTTTAAATCTCAGGTGTCAGCGGTGGTCAAAACTTCCTTTTGCCATCTGAGGAACATTACCAGGGTGAAGCACCTGGTTTCTCCAGAGGATCTTCCAACGTTGATCCACGCTTTCGTTACCTCCCACCTTGACTATTGCAACTCCCTTTACCTAGGGCTATTGGGGGTTGAACTTTGCCATCTGCAGCTAGTGCAGAATGCAGCAGCCAGGTTGTTGACTGGATCTTCTAGATCCAGCCATATAATGCCTGTGCTCCACGGACTGCACTGGCTGCCAGTGTTTTGGCGAATCACTTTCAAGGTCGGTTTGCTGACCTATAAAACCCTACATGATCAGAGACCTACTTACCTGAAAGAGCTCCTTTGCCCCTACTGTCCTTCCTGCCCCCTTCAATCCACTGATGAGGGATTGCTTGAGATTTCCAGGGTTCGTTTAAAAACTTCAGGGGCTAGATCATTTAGTTTTATGGCTCCGACCCTGTGGAATTCTCTACCTCGTCAGGTGTGAAATTGCCCGACTGTCCTAAGCTTTAAAGGAGCTTTGAAGACACACCTTTTTAATATAGCTTTTAATGATGTATGTTAGTTTTAAATTTGGTTTATTCATTGTTTTATGTAATTGTACAGGAGCTTTGGTTTTGTGAAAAGCGCCTTTTTAAAATAAAGAATGAAATGAAATGAAATGAAAATGAAATCTTTGGCAAATGGCATGAGCACATGGCACTGCTGGAAACATCCAAGGGTACAAAAAGGCCTGAAATGACTGCACAGAAGCTATCCACCATGCAAAAAGTTCAGTCTATAAAGAAGCCCTCACCAGATCCAGGAACAGCAGGAAGTCCTTCTGGGATATCCTCAATGGCCTCACTGGGAAGGACCCCAAAACCACCCTAACTATGCTCACCATTGATGGGGCACCATCCTTATACCCCCTTCACATTGCCAACTCACTGAATAATGCATTCACAGACCTAAGCAGTGTACTCCCTGTGGATTTCTTCAATCCACCCACCCCAATGACCCACAAGGGAAACCAGATTACCCCATAACCAACCGCAGTTTCACTTCAAAGAGGTCTCTGAAGCTAATGCCAGAAAATCTTTAGAAAAGGTGCTCGGAAAACAAGATGCAGTGGGTGCTCGCTAGACCTTAAGTTTGTCAGAATAACACTTGATGAAATCATCGGCCAACTGACTCAAATATTCAACCTTTCCCTCTGTTACTCAGAGTTCCCCCAACATTGGAAATATGCTACAGTTACCCCGTACACAAAAGTGGGGACTGGTCATTGCACAACAACTACAGACCGATTTCCATACTCCTCCCACCATCCAAAGCCCTAGAGTGGATAGTGGCAGATCAGCTTGTGGAATACCTTAACCAATACCAACTACTATGTCCTAAAAAGCATGGGTTCAGGAGTGGATACAGTACCATCACAGCCCTACTTGAATTTACAGGATTGATCCACTATGCCTCAGACCAAGGCCAACTGGTGGGAGCAGCATTTATTGATCTATCAAAGGCATTTCATACGGTGCACAATGGACTTCTCCTAGAACAACTAACACATACTTGGTTCTCACCAGAAACATTGGACTGGTTCAGCAACTACCTGTGTAACTGTCACCAGCAGGTCAGGATTGGGGATATCCTCTCTGACAGCACACCAGTCAGATCTGGTGTACCACAAGGGTCTATATTGAGGCTGCTGCTGTTCAGTTTGTTCTTAAATAAACTTCTGGACTCCTACCCTTGTCAAATAGTCCTCTACACAGATGATGTGATCATATTCTCCAGCAACCTCTGCCCTGAACTCCTAGAGGCTGATCTACAGAGAGGCTTTGCATCCACTGAAAAGTGGTGTAAGGAGCATAGACTGGTAATGAACTATAAAAAGACTAAGATCATGATGTACTCTACCACACAAAGCAAACTCAAAACCCTCCCCCTAACAAAAATGAAGGTGGCATTACCCTGGAGCTTGTACAGCATTTCAAGGTTCTGGGCATCACAATTGACTCCACCCCATCTTATGCCCAGCACATTGACAATACCACAAAGTCTATCAACACAAGAATTGGGATTCTCTACTGGCACAGACACTGTCTTACACATGAAGCACTGAACATGGCCATCAACAGTATAATTGTCTTGCTCATTAATTATGGTCTGGCAATCTATGGGTCTGCAACAGATAGAGCCCTTCACCACATCTCTATTGCCTTAAACAAAGCCTGCCATCCTCTCACAGGTGCTGCAAGACTCACACACCTGTGATCTCTAAACCCTGGCAGGCTGGCTACAGCTGAATGGCAGAATCAGATACCAAACCTGCCTCCGTGCCAAAAAAGTTTCCCTAAATTTACTACAACCAGGTGTACAGAACCTACTGTCCATACCCCAGGGTACAAAACAGACCAGAAGCTCTGCCACTCAAGTATTCCATGTGCCCAGATGCCACACTGCATTGGCACAACAGGCATTCTCTTACCATGCCCCCCCACTGGAAAAATGCTCTACCTCAGGTCATCACTGATGCTGCAACAACTGGCTCTTTCAAACACAAACTTTGTCAGCACCTTATTGCCACTGGCACATGTGTGTGCTTCCACTAATCCCCCCTCAAGTCAGTAATCTCAACAGCCAAAGTAAGTAATCCACCATTAGCACTTACTTCCCAACTAGAACTTTATACCCTGTCAATTGCCCCTCTGGGTAGCCCTGTCACAGCACCTCCTTGAGCCCACCACCTTCCCACCTAGGCTCTAACTCAAACCCACCCCACCTTAATACCTTTCCTATCCACCTACCTATACCCCTCTCTGTCCTCTTCTCCCTATCCCCTCCTTATGTGTCTGCTCCTAAATCTACATGTCTTTCAAGGATGCAGGCATACATTGTACACTGCCTCAGTAGAGCTTTACCCTGTGCATCAATTGTATCATTATACCCAGAAGACTGGAGAAGGGCTTATGTGATCCCGCTCCACAAGAGTGGTAGCAGGGAGGAGGCGGGAAACTACAGAATAGTCAGTCTTACCTCAGTAGTGGGCAAGATTATGGAGGCACTCCTTAAGGAAAGGATAGTGCAACACCTGGAATTCATAGGGGCACAGGATCCAAGACAGCATGGGTTTACAAAAGGAAAGTCCTGTCAAAATAATCTCATAGATTTCTTTGACTGGGTAACCAGAGTGGTGGACCAAGGGGGAGCAGTTGATGTCGCCTACCTTGACTTCAGCAAGCTTTTGACACTGTTCCACATAGAAGATTGATAAATAAGCTGGGTTGGCTCAGGGTGGGTCAGAAGTTGGTCAACTGGGTGGCAAACTGGTTGACGGGCAGAAAACAGAGAGTGGTGGTAAATGGTATACAGTCAGAAGAGATGCAAGTCACAAGTGGGTACCTCAGGGACCAGTCCTGGGGCCAGTCCTCTTCAATATCTTCATTAGTGACCTTGCAGATGGACTAGAGGTAAGACTTGTCTGTTTGCAGATGACACCAAGATCTGCAACAGAGTAGATGATCCAGATGGGGTGGGCAGAATGAGAAGAGATCTGGATAAACTAGCAAAATGGTCAGAAGAGTGGCAACTGGATTTAATGCAAAGAGTGCAAAATCATGCACATAGGGAAGAGAAACTGAAGCCACCTATAGGCTGGGAGGAGTTGCTAGCAGTTACAAAGGAAGAAAGACACTTGGGCATCATCATCACTGATGACCTGAAATCATCCAAGCAGACCTCTAAAGCAGTAGGTAAGGCTAGGGGGGTGTTAGGGTGTATTATTATTAGGGGTATCACAAGTCATAAGAGGGAGGTAATAATCCCTCTTTACAAGACACTGGTTAGGCCCCATCTGGGTACTGCATGCAGTATTGAGGCCACATCTTCACAAGGACATTAACCAAATTGAGGCAGTCCAGAGAAGGGGCAGCAAAATGGTGCAGGGACTGCATCAGAAGACATATGAGGACAGATTAACAGAGCTCAATATGTATACCCTTGAGCAAAGGAGGAGAGAGGTGATATGATCGAGGTATTCAAACACCTTAAGGGCATTAACAAGGTGAAAAGAGTCTAACATGTTTAAATATAAGAAAATAGCAGGACAAGAGGACACAGCATGAGATTAGAGGGGCGATTAAGGGGAATGTGAGAAATTCTTTTCACAGAAAGAGTGGTGGATGCATGGAATGGCTTACCACAAGAAGTGGTGGCTATGAATACAGTGCAGGGCTTCAAACAGGCATGAGATAGGCATAAGGGAGCAATACAAATGACTATGAATAGATAGGCCACTGACAGAGCAAAGGCCGATGGCACATTTATAAGGTAGAAAAACAAATGGGCAGACTGGATGGGCCTTGGTCCTTATCTGCCGTCAACTTCTATGTTTCTATGTTTCTATACCTCCTTACCAACCATGTATAATTGTCTCTCTATTTGTACCTTACTGTAATTTATCAATTGACGTGGAACCAATTAACAAGCATCCACTCAATGGTGTCATCCCAAGACCTCAATAAATAAATAAAAAAAGATGCAAGTTACTGTGGAGTGCCATGATACAGTATGGACATGTATGGGAGTGAGAGCAGAACAGGAGTAAGGAGGAGGGGAACAAGGCAAGAAACAAGGCAGGCTGCATATGCCAAGGTTTAGGGAAGTGCCAGCAATAGTGGTGTCAGCAACTGGAGTGGGATGATGTAAACTATTCCATGTAGTGTGAAGAGGGACGGAGTGGGACACGGTCTTGTAGTAGATTTGCAGTGATGGATAGACGAACAGATAAACAGGTAGATAGATAGATAGACAGATAGATAGATAGATAGATAGATAGATAGATAGATAGATAGATAGATAGATAGACAGACAGACAGACAGACAGACAGGCAGATAGGCAGACAGACAGACAGACAGACTAACAGTCAGCTTTATTAAATATACCTTTATAAAACCAAGGTATGGTACAAATATAAGTTTCAGTTTGTTTGTTTGGTTGTTCAAACCATTACAAATTCAATAATACACACAAAAAGACAATATAAAGCAAATTTGTCAATTAAACAGTATATAATGCCAAATGCATCACAAATATCAATACTAAAAAGTAAGCTCATGACAGTTAAAATATGATAGATACAGTTATAATTAAAAGTAATCTCCTGTCTGAGAGCAAGCTCTATGTATTTTGTCTCATCGTATCGGTCAGGTCTCAAATCACCTTAAGAACTCTACTATTACTAGAAGATTAATGCATGCACACCCTGGTACAAGCAGTATACCTCCCTTTTCATAAATATCTTATCCAAGTTCATATACTGTACCTACAGTATTCCTACTATTGACATTTCCATATAATAAATAATTTTATCAATAGTATTCAAACTTTCCCCTACAGAGCTTTTCCTAATATCTTAATATCTATTCACTTCCATCTTAAAAAAATATTTGAATACCCCTAGATAAAGCCCATATTATGTTGACTAGTGTTAGCAGCAAGGGAGGCTTACTGGTATTTCCCACAAATGTAACAGAGCCATAATGGCCTCTCTACACCCATGCCACAAATCAGTAGCAAGCCTTCTCTTGGAGATCAGTGTGGTGCACAGACATCATACCTGGGGGGGGGGGGACTCTGAGCCTAACCTAGTGCTACTTTGACCTGCAGAAAAAACACTATCAAAAATATACTAGTTCCTCCCCATGCCCACATATGAGCTAGCTCAGACATGTTGAATTGGAAAACCACTTGGGTCACCCTGCAGAACATACTGCTCTATGACATGTTGGTTAGACTCTAATCCAGCTGCTCTTGCCAGCTACCCATGGTCATGTGAGATGGGGCCATTACATCTCAGGCCATTTCCTCAGCAAAAGAATTTTACCTGATAATATAATACACAGTTGTTCACACCCTGAACCAGTCTGCATCTCCCCACCCTATGTCCAAATAAAGCCATCACTGAGTGCCTCCATCAGTGTCATGTAACCACACCACTCTACACCTCTACAGATCATCCCCAGGTTCACCCCACAAAAACCAACCATTGTCACACAAAAATGGCTTTTTGCACACATGGTTATTATATAATAAATATTGAAAAACCTCATGTAATCTAAACCTGTTTCAGATAGCATGAGTTGCCATAACACAAATCAGACAGACAGGAGAAAAAACTTTAACTCCTTTCTGTAAGAGGTTTACAAGAGGAAAATAAGTCATTGACCCTAAAATTCCAAATGATTAATAGCTATTATAATTAGGATTTTTGCTAAAGAAGATTAACAAGTCCTAATGGCTGAATTTCTCAAAACATTTCTGTCAGATTCAGACTGAAAATGTCTTTTCTATATACGTTACTATATTAATGCTTATCTTTATATAAGAGGTTTATATAAATTAAGCAATAATGCATGACAGGGTGTGGGTTGTGCTTGGATAACCTCATGCCTGGGGTGGATGGGCACGAGGTCACAGGCTGAGTGCATCCAATGCCCCAGAAGGGAGGTTATTCCAGCTCAACCCACACCCTGGTGTGCATTATTGCTATTATACAATGGCTCATTTGTAAAACAAGGAAAAAAAAGATTGAAACATATATATTTAAAGTCATTTTTTGTTATCTTTTTGAATGGGTAGGCATATTTTATAAAAAAAAATAGTGCTGATTTATTTCAGCCAGTAGGTGCAGCTGCTGCATTTTTTGTGTGGCTCTGCTCTTCACATAGCAATTTTTGTCAGTGCTGGCAGACTTTGCTACTAATCTGCCCTATCCCTTGTATTTTTCCCCACTTTTGAGTTTTGTTTCTCTGTGTTTGTGTTTGTGTGACTACTCTACTTCTTCATTTTGCTGCTGCATTGGAACTGGAGAATACCACTGCTGCCCCCCCCCCGCTCTGGTGACTGAACCACCCGCTGCTGCTGCTGCTGCTGCTGCTGCTGCTGTGAGAATGGAGGTAGGGAGAATGTTTCTGAATTTTTTTATGTTGGCCTCATGACAAAAAAAACAAAAGGCAGTTACTTGAAGAGTGAGAGTTATAGAAGGAGCCACACGTTGAATCTTTAAAGATGGGCTTGCTCACTGGCATACTCGCTGGGTCCTGTTAGTGAGAGTGATCGCGGCGGTGTTGTGAAAGAAAACAAAAAAGAAAAATGAGTAAGGACAGGAATGAGGGGATACCAAAGAAGATGTTTTGATACAAGTGACTGAATCTTGCTCCATTTGGATTACTGAGTAGGGTTGTCAAGCGGAAAGCATTGAAGCAGCTGTGGGTGGGGAAGCGAAGGAAAAAAAGTTTGCAGTTTGGATTTTTAACAGTTTTGTGAAGCAGCGCAGAGGTTATTTTTTTGTTCCTGTGGTCATCTTCATGCCTGACCTTCATACAGTGAGGTTGTGTTGAGATACCCTCACTTGTGAAGGTGGGCACTGACCAATCAGATTACAAGATTCTTTCTTGCCATTGCATAATACTCCCTTATTTAGTTATGAATGTTTGACTTGGACTCACACATGGACCTTACAACACAGTTTTAAATAACAACACAATAATACATTAACAATTATTGCTCAGTATAGGTAAATGAAAGAAGTCCAGTCCGCAGGAGACTAATTCCAAAACGAAAGCAATAATTAAAATAGGACTCTAGAACTACTCTTTTCAAAATCACTAGTACAGTGTTCATGCATTCATGTAATAATAATTTATTAAGATAAATTAATACTCCTTAAATCCTATCAAACAGTCTTTTAGTTGTAACTTGTACTTCCACCCCGATATTGGACTAGTAAAACTCTTATTATGGGCCATTTTATGGGTTAATTTTATGCCAAATGGCACGAAACCCAAACATACGACCCCCGAAAACTGTGGAAAATACAAGAGATTCAAGGAGACAAAAAGTTGAGCAGCATATACTGTATGTGTGTCCTCTGCTATTTGAGTTGCATAAAAAGTTATCTTTTGGGAGAGAAATATACCTCAGGTGTTCATACTTCTCTCCAGTCCATAGCTAATCCAAAAGACTGTGACATACATAAATAATATTCATCACTTTCATTCCCCTTCTGAAAAAGTTCCTGGAGGATTCAAAGCAAATGCCCAAGCTTTAGTTCTTTTCAGAGGCTTTTATTTAAATTTGTCTATAGGTTATGTTCTTTTCTCAATTCCACAGCTGACTTCTTCCATGACTCTGTAGCTCACCAACAGCCTTAAACAAAGAATACACCCATAAGTGAAAAAAAGAAAGAAACGCTCCACTGAATATTGTACATTTGTAATGTTTGGCTGATTACTGATACCTCAGCAGTCCCTAGGCAATGATGGCATGTGTTTTTCAATACCTTAAGGGCATAATAGCACACACAGTGCAGCAGTAACTCTTGGTCCTTATTTGATTCTCCATGTGTCCTTGAAACTCCCTTGGGCCAGCATGCAGGAATGTAACTGTGGAACAAGCATGTACCATATCAAAAACTCAAACAGGCAGCTACAAAATTAACTTTTAGCACCTCAAAGATGCTTCTACATTGTAGCTGAACACTAAGGAAAGCTATCGGTGCCTCAATAAAAAATTATACAAATTTACTAAAAAACTGTTTCAATCCCTCTAGGCTACAGATGCAAAACTCAAAAAAGTCCAAAAACAAGAGATGCCATGGAGCAGAGCAGCATCATGGCTGTCTTGTTGCTGCTCCTCCCATTTGGTACAAACACAACATTAAAAAAAACACTATTGTTAAACAAAAACAAAATATTGGAAAAAAGCTCAAGTAATTACAGTGGCATGATAGTGCCATTATAGTTAGGGTTGAACACGGGTTTCTATGTTAAACCTCAAACTTTTCTCTTTAATATCTTTGCAAGTATATAACAAATTTTCACAGAATTTTGCATGCACAGTATTAGGGGGAAGGGTAGATCTTTTGACATGCCAAATTTTTCTGTGGTCAGATGTGCAGATTCTGAGATGCAGACTGCAGAAAATTAAAAAAAAAATCTGTGTTTTTTTGCTGGGTTTTTTTTTAGTCATCACGTGGCATCCAGATGGTTTGGAATTTTGGTCTGAATTTTTCAGGGTAGAAAGGGCTTGTCCCACAGGTGTACCTTTCACTGGTTTGGTGAAAATAAAGTTCTAATCTGTTCCAAAGTTATTAAATTTAAAATTTTAGTTCTGAGCATTCTCAGTAAAGTCTTTGGGATTGCTTCTTGGAACAAAAAATTAATTTGGTTCATATGAAAAAGGATCCTTTTTCATATGGGGGTCCTCCTTTTTCATAAGAAAAAAATCCTTTTTGCATAGCTTCCATCTTGTTTCTGTTCTTTTTCCAAAATCCACAAAATTGACATCCCGGACAGACACCAACATACATATCTTTTGTCATCGGGACCCCGTTCACTGGATTCTGCACTTAGCTGTCGTAAAAATTACCCCAAATGTTTTTTTTATTTTAAAATTATTTTTTTTGGTTTTTCATATGGCCATACAAAAAAATGGCCATATGAGCAAGGATCCCTTGATGCAAACAAATAATCTGGAAAAAAAGTAAGTCCATTTTATTTTTTGTATGAGGGCATCCTTTTTCATATGAATGAAAAAAGCATACAAAAAAAGGATCCCTTCATATGAAAAATGAAAGAGAAAAAAAAAAAAACGAAGTCCCAAATCTTTTTTTCATATGAAGGAATCCTTTTTTCATATGCTTTTTTTTGTTCACATGAAAAAGGATGCCTTATATGAAAAATGATTTTGGACGTAGTGTTTTTTCAGATTATTTTTCTGTATAAAGGCATCCTTTTTGTGTGGGGTTTTAATTTGATGCAAAGAAGGATTCCTTCATACAAAGAAAGATTTTGGACTCCCCCCCACATTTGAACTTCAACAAGCCATAACTCCCTCATTATTTGGAATTAAGTGACATTGTATATATCAAGACAAAGATCTTAACGAGTACTACAAGAATTACACATAACACCCTCCAAAAATGTATGGCCCATAAAAAAACATAAAAATTAAAAAATGAAAATTCTCATAGGATAAACATTTATGGACAATATAATAAACAATACAATATGCAAATTCCCATAGGATAACATTGGAACTTCAACAAGCCATATCTCCCTCAGTAATTGTACTTGACAGACAATGTATATAGCAAAACAAAGATCTTAATGAGTACTACAAGAAGAACACACAGTCACCCTTAAACATTTAGGGGCAATATGTAAAAAAATGCAAATTCCTATAGGATAACATTGGAATTTCTCCAATACATTACTCCCTTAATATGTGGATGTAAGGGACAATGTATATATCAAATCAAAGGTCTAAATAAGTACTACAAGAATAACACATTTTCCACAAAACATTTAGGGGCAATAGAAAAAAAATGTGAATTCAAATTCCCATACAGTAACATTGGAACTTCAACAAGCCATAACTCCCTCAGTATTTGAACTTAAGGGACAATTGATATATCAAAGCAAAGATATTAAAGAGTACTACAAGAATAACATATATCACCCCCCCAAAAAAAATAACATTTAAGGGCAATATACAAAAAGTATAAAAAAATGCAAATTCCGATTAGGATAACATTGGAACAGAAAAAAGCCATATAATGAAAAAAAGAAATTGCTGTTTTGGCAGAAATGGTAGTGCAGGACCCAGAGGGTCCTGTGCATCTACAGCAGCATAGATGCATGCATCTATGGAGGGATGGAAGTGTAGAGCCTGGAGGGCCCTGTGCTCCTACAGGCAAATGAGAATATGATTATATTATCTCAGTAAGTAAGGAAATTCATTGCAAAAAAACATGTTAATGCATCAAGTTAGGATTAAACTGACAAAAGTAGGTACATGTGGTGTTAGGGTTGCTAACCCTAATATCACACCCCCACCCTGTAGGCAGCAACAGGAAAAAACATTATGGTTTGACCTCTCCTGCATCTTTGCAAAGCAGGCATGGGTTGTGCCTTGGGGTTGGTAACCCTAATGCTCACACCAGTCTCATATACTGTACACATCTCTGCTTATTTACTGATGGAATGGAGTGATCCTTAGGGCTGACAAACCCAAGGCACACCCCACACCAGATCTGCACAGACACAGAAGAGGTCAAACCATAATGGTGTTTCCTGTTGCTACCTGCAGAGCGGGGGTATGATGCCAGGGTTGGGAACCATAACACCGCATTTCCCTGCTTTTGTTGCTTTATCCCTAACTGGGGCATTAACAAAGTTTTTTGCACTGAATGTATATAATATTCCACAAAAAGATATAAAAAGTTAGATATAAAAATGGATAGTGCAGTAAGGCAAGCAACTATGGTATTTTAACTGAATAAAAAAGGGTGAGCATATATGGTGGGAGCAGAAAGATGGAATGGCTGGGGTAAGGAGAGAGAGAGAAGAGAGATACTACTGTATACTGATAGGAGTAGCTAGCCAATATTTGTCCAGGAATGAGAAGGAACAATGGGAGAAGCAATGAGCTTCTAGAGAAGGGAGAGATAGGTTAGCAAAGAGAGACCAGTGATAGGTAATAGGTGGAGCATTTTGAGTACAGTAACAGAAGGAGTGGGAAGGGGGGGGGTCCAGTCTGTCAAGAGTGAACTTCAGAACAGCTGCAGGACAGATCCATGTAAAACACAGGTATGATCATCTTGAGAGTAATCCTGTGGTAGACTGTGAGTAGAAGGTAGGATGTGTTGCAGTAAAGTATGACAAGTTTAAGGCCGAATGACCAGTCAGTCTCTATCTCCACTGGCACAGAGAGCCATTACCAGTCAATATTCTGAATAGCACCTGTCAGGAATGAGAAGTCAAGGGACCTGAGTTATTCTGACCAGACAAACTTCAAAGGGGGGTTTTGGGTGGTGGACCATTAGTATCAAGTTGGTCCATACAATGATCACTGAACGCATCTAGGATGGGTCATGCAGAAATAATGCAGCAGGCATGTGAAGATAGGACTCAGGGAATAAAGGAGTGGTTCAATGAGTGATGGTTAAGATAGCTTGGCTCAGTGATGAACTGCATGAGACAGAGGAAGCTTTAGATGGTATACTTTACTGATGGAGAAAGCTAATTTACATTATGGGTTCCATGAAAGAAGAACACACACACGGCAAAGAGACAAAGAGATGAAAGGCATGAAAGAATGTCAGGAAGGGAGTCCAACTTGTTATGGGGTTGAATTGATGCCACTGATGAAACTAAGAGGAGAGAGTGGGAAGAGAGTCTGCACAGGAGATCTCATGGAAGGAATTGATAGTGACTAAAATATGACATTACAGTTGTGACGCAGACATACATGCAACTGAATGGTCTGAAAAAGACCCATTTGAACTTTTGTGATGAGTTGCAGACAAGAACTCAAAAAATGTATCATTTTTTTTTATATATACAACAATAAAAGAATCAATAATTGCCAGATGCTAAGTACAGATCATCTGCTGGCTCCTCCATTACTTTTCCCTCCAATCATAGTATCAGCTATTTAATTTTCCTCAGTTGTATTAAAAGTAATAAATACACCTGATGGTTCAGTGCCACATAAGGCACCTGTGATTCCTATCTGTCTAAAGACTGCCAGTGTAGACTTACTTACGAAAGTATGCAAAAAAAAATGTTGAAAATAGCTTTTTGCATGAATTATGCAAAACATAGGTATCCATTTCTCATGAGTTCCACACACCACATGGCAGGCCATATTTGAATATACGGTTTTTGCTTTTGCAATTGACAGCCTTCCTATTTGTTTACACAAAGCCCCAGTTTCCTCTGTCCAATGTTTAGCTGTCCTGGTTTAAGATTTCATCAGAATTCCTCAATGGCATTACAGCCCTAGTTACAGATTGATTCTTAAATGTTATATTTTACAATATATGGAATTCTCTGAACATCCCATCCTATAACACAATTGATCAGATGTCAGAATGATGGTATTTTCAATTTACTGTACATTGTCACATGAATTATATTACAAGAACTGAATGCTTGCCTTTCTCTATGTTAGAAAGTGACCATCCATTTGCAGTATTATAGGGTTGTTGTAGTGTCTCTGCAGTTGGGGTTACAAATGCTGCTCTCTGTTAAATCCTGATTTTTAGACATTATTACCATGACTATCCCTCACAGAAAAACCTTAAATTCAGCATGTGTGTAGTTGCTGTAAGGATCTCTGGATCCTGTACATTTGACATTAGTCAGCTGGGCAGTTTTCATCATATTAGAATGTTGAACATGTGTAAAAAATATTTTCAAGACTGTTTTGCTTACCAATCACAAAAATAGCTGGCATTTGAAGCCTGAAGGTTTCAGCATGCTTAGGGCCAAGGCAGTCACTTTGTTATTTTGATTTTTTAAGGGTACAATTTTGATTATTTGTAAAATAAATTTCTGTTTTGGCAGATGTAGAGTTTATTTCTTAATAATTTTTCATAAGATTTTCTTGAAATTGATATGTCACTTTTTTGAGTCAGACTCCAATTTTGTGAGCTAGAGCTCATGGCCCCATATTCAAATGGTTAGTGCAACACTAACAGGGTCAGTGCATTGCTGAGAATAGCGCAAGCCAATAGGGCCACATTCAATAGCCATCACTATATGGTACAGGCCCAACCATACAATCACACAAAAAGATACTGCTGTGCCGTGCAAATGATGGACCCTTTGCATAGAGGGTGCAGCATTATATTCAGTGTTTTCAGCACTCAGCAGTATTTAGCAGCCTCCATTGTAGCACTTTTTAATTCTGCCCAAACCCTTCTCTTTCACTTGTGCAAAATTGTCTCCACCCAAATGCTCATCCTGCAATACAGTATACCAGGCTAGTGGTCTAACAGTCCACCAACCACCAATATCCCATCTAAACTGATATCTGAAACCCCAGAGAGTCTAGTGGACCCCACCCCCAATCACTGATCCAAGCTGATATTTAATATACATCATAGTCTTATCAGCCCATCACCCACCCGGAAGTCAGCGTTATCTCGCAAACTGCATCAAACCTGTAGAAGACTTTACAAGTCACCCTGCCATTGTAAAGCAGCTACTGTACATAGCAACAGACATTGCACCAGACATGTAGTGGACATACCAAGTCATCTTGTGGGCTACGTGTGAAGCAGGTGCATCACAACACACCTCGCACCAGACCAGTAGCTTATTTTGCATATGACTGTACAAATTCATTTTGTTTTTTTCTTATTTTTGGACCAAGTGTAATGAAAGTAGTAGTAGTAGTATAGCACCCAATCCCAGAGGCTCTGAGTGCTGTACATCATATGTTAAAACACGTAAATAAAGGAATGACATAACATATTCATGAAATGTACAAGTTAACCCATTTGCTCCCGGTGGCCATTTTAGGTTGGATCTAGCAATGGATGGTTCCGATACCATAAGGTGTCTATGGGAACAAATATGATAAAATGGTAGTATACATAACTTAAAACCACACCAGTGGGACTAAATTAGATTAAAAGCTTTGCTGAATAGGTAGATTTTTAGGACACTCTTAAAGGCCTCCACTGAAGGAGCCTCACTCAGAGACCTGGGGAGTGAGTTCCACAGGGCTGGTCCAGCCACCTCAAAAGTGTGGTCCCCCAATGCCTTGAGCCTGCCCCTGGGACTGCAAGGAGGTACACCTCAGAGGAGCAGAGAGGGCAAGCTGGGCAGTAAGAGGACAGTAGTGCACTCTGACAACCCAGGCCCAGTCCATATAGGGCTTTATATGTCAGAAAACTTGCCTTGAAGGAGATTTGCTATTTCACTGACACCCAGTGCAGGGCATGTAGGATGTGGGCCATATGACATAACATTGAGGGGTCCATCAGTAACCTGGATGCTGCATTCTTCACTATCTGCAGGTATTGTATGAACCCTCCACTAACCCCAAGATGCAGAGTATTACAGTACTCAAGTCTGGAAATCATAAGGCATGGACCAGTGAGGCAGTTCTTCTGGTGGGACAAAGGCTTGAATCCAGGAGATGTTATGATGATGGTAAAAGCCATTCTAGACTACAGACAATACCTGAACCTCAGATGTCAGTCTTTCATCCAGAAAGATGCCCAGATTTTTCACCTTAGTAGAAGCCACCAAACTAGAGGAACCAAACACCAGGCTGGGCCTCTCCACTGTGGCTCTGCACCCTGCCATTGACCAGACTCAATCACCAGTACTTTACCTCTGTCTTATCCGGGTTAAGCTGCAGCCAGCTAGAAGACATCCAGTCCTGGATCTCAGCCAGGCATGAATTCAGAACATTGACCATGACAGGCATCCTGGGCGCAAATGACAGATACAGCTGGATGTTATCTTCATAACAGTGAAAACTCAATGTCCCCAGAGCAGCATGTACACCGAGAACAACATAGGTGAGAAAACTGAACCCTGGGGTACAGTGCAGAACAGGGGCTTTGGGAGTGAAGAACAATTTCCATCAACACCCTCTGAGTCCTGCCACTGAGGAAGTACTCAAACCAGCTGATGATCCTACCAGTGAGTCCACAGTACTCCTCGAGCCTATCCAACAACATCATAAGGTCCCAAGTAACAAATGCTGATGAGAGATTGTGTAGAATGAGAACTGACCATTCCCCTCTATCGCTAGCCCTGAAAAGATCATTACACAGCCTGACCAATGCAGTCTTTGTACTATGCCTTTATCTAAATCCAAAGTGGAGTGGCTCATAGATGTTAACGGTGGTGAGGTGGGCCTTGCGCTGTACAGCCATTATCTTCTGAATAACCTTTCCTAAGAACAGAAAGTTAGAGAAAGATCTAAAATGTGCCAAGCAGTCCAGATTCAAAGATGATTTTATCCGAAGGGGTCTCCCCAGCACATCTTTCAATGCACTCAGAAAGGACCACTCCAAAAGTGAGCACCAGACTATCTCTGCAAACACTGGACCCAAGAATTCTGCACAGCTCAATAGGAGATGGTTCATATCCAGGCCCAGTTCTCAATGAGTGGGCCGCAGCTCAGAAGTCACCCCACAAACTTCTTCCACAAAAACCAACTTAAACTCACTTCAGACATGAAGAGTGCCCCCTATGACAACCTGCTTCCACTACTGGGCTGTGACATCCCAGTTGGGGTTATCCCAGACCTGATCGAGGACACCATGTCAGAGAAGAACTGCGTGAACTTTTTGTACTGAGAGATGAAAATGCCTTTAATAGCTGGAAACAGGCAGGATGTAAAAGCTTGTCCATAGTCACTGCATGCAGTTCTGGAGGCCACACCTGCGCAAGGACATAGATAAGGTGGAGACTGTCCAGTGAAGGGCAACAAAGATGGTGCACAGCTTGCACCACAAAACATATGAGGAGAGACTAAGGGACCTCAATATGTACTCACTGTAGGAGAGGAAAGGAGAGGAGACAGGGAGGGAACATGATTGAAACTTTCAAGTACCTCAAGGACATAAACAAAGTGCAGGTGGGGGACCATTTTCAATGTAGAAAAAGTACTAGAACAAGGGGGCACAATATGAAATTGGAAGGGGGTAGATTAAGAGGTAATGTGAGGATGTTTTTCTATACAGAAAGTGTAGTCGATGCTTGGAATAGTCTGGGGAAAGCACAGTGGAGGGGTTTAAGCATGCCTGGGACAGGCACAATGGAAGCTTGAGAGGGTAGGGAGTGATGAAAAGCCACTAATCACATAGGGTCGGTGGCCACATACAATGTATAGGGCCTATGGGCAGACTGGATGGGCCTAGTGGTCCTTATCTGCTGCATTTTCTATGTTTCTATGTCCAGAAAAGCTGAGCTAGTCTGTTCCTCCCCATTGTAATCTCCCTGGACAGAAATACTGCCTATGTTTGAGGGATTGTACTTTGATACTCACTGTAGTGAGTTCTCAATGCCAGTCTGTCTCCATCTGCCCAAGACTTCCACCAACAATGCTCCAATCAGTGATTCAAAGCCTTCATCTACCTAAGCTCCCCATCAAACCACAGGGATTCTAAGTGAGAAGACCTGGGTCATATATGAACTGGTGCAACAGAATGGAGAGCCAAGGCAGCATCCCTGTTATAGGCTACCATTGCTTCCTCTGATTCTGTCCCACATGCAGCCATCACACCTGAAAGGTCAAATGCCACCTGAAATACTACAGTGGACAGACACTTACAAGGGTGGCAGTGAACCATCTCCACAGGAGGAGGAGGACAACAAGGGGTGGCCCTGAATAAGAACATCACCGTGTAGCGATCAGACCAATTAACCAGATTAATCTCAAGGTTGTTGATCTTGAGCCCCAGTGAGAAAACTAGGTCCAAGGCATGACCATATTGGTGGGTCATAGTAGTAATCATTTATGTGAGGCCCAATGATAACATGAGCTGGATGAAATCTTGACCAAATTGTGAGTTTGTCATCAACCGAGGCATTGAAGTCATCCAGAAGCAACCATCTGGGCGACTTAGTACCATCTCAGCGACAAAGTCTGTGTGTTCCTGCAAGAAATCCCTCTCATGCCCCAGAGGCTGGGGCACAAAAGAAAAATCCTACAACCTGCAACTGGACCCCCATGTCTGACCACACATTCAAATGATGAAGTACCTCAAAGTAGAGGTTGTTTCTTATTAAAGTGGGATTGAGTCTTATGAAAAGTTCACAAGTGCCAAAACAGGGCCAGTTTTCATGACACTCAACCTATTCTAATTAATATTTTAAAATGTATTATTAAAAAAGAAACTTGAAGAGTCATCCTTACATCCAACACTATTGACCACAAAAGTTTCAGACTTAGGGCTGAATCCTCAAAGGGATCCACACCCATGAAGAAGTGCATATGTGCACTGGGGTGAACAGATACTCTTGTTTGTACATGTGGAGACCTCCGTGCACCCCCAGCCAGAGTTGCATTCCCTGTGTGCACCTAGTCCACAGCCATATATGCAGCTATGTCTGGCTGGATGGGGGTCCACATATGCCATAAATTGGCCCTATATATTCCAATATCTGTATATAGTGCTAGAAGCCAAGTGTCATAATCACTCATAAGTGGCCACTTGTGCCAGACTAGCCCAAAAAGTTTTAAGGTGGGTATTTCTGTTGTGCAGCAGCTTCACAGGATGAGGCACTTAGCTTTAATGCTGGGCACTTGTACCCAGTCCATGTGATTCATGGGGAGGGATCTGAGCTCCTGGTGATGGCCTAGCAAAAGGAGTGCTGGGGAGTCTAGGATAGTGCATTGCAGATACTACCCAGTATAGTCTTAATTTGTTCCTAATATTATTGGAGATCCAGGCATGACCAGAGGATTTGAATGAGGTCTCCCCCCAATCTGCTGTACCTCCAACAGTAATTGACAGGGAGAAGTTGAACAGTGTGAAGTACCACTGCTGTGAGATGCCACCTATGGATCACCTTATTTTGCAATAACTTGCTGCATGGGTCCCTGATGGAGGTGAGAACCATCTTCCAGTATGTGCTCCATTTAGCTTTTGTGATCGACCATCCCAGGGCCACATACTAAGCTTTTCTTGCCAGAGCAGTCTGGTCTGGCATCCAATCCCTGATGGCTGCCTATATGCTGCCCACTTTTTCCTTAGGGTGATTAATCCAGTGGGGGATGGGATGACCTGCTGAAGTCAGTGATGCTTCACTATTCCTACTGGTCATAGGTGTAAGTGTGCCTCACAGTTACATCTACTTCCAGAATTCATTTTTGTGAAGGCCGTACTTGTGTTGCAGACTCTAAAAGGAGTCCAACACCTTGTGCTGGGGAACAAGTAGGTCTCCTAGAGTATTTATACTATTGTTTTGCAAGTGTGGTCATGATAGTGAGTTCCCTCCTACCTTTATATCAGGATTGAGTTATTGGGGGGGTATGTTCAGGAGGTGAAAGGTCAGTATGTAGCCATTTGCCCACCTGGTTCCAGGACTGGGCTGAGTTATGACTGAATGGCCTCTCTTTGTGAAGTAAAGGCAAACCATAGAGGTGCAACCACCAGTAGGTTAGTTTTGATCTTTTTCCTATAAGTGGGTGTTGTCACAAACCCACTTGATCATTTTTGCTACTCTGAAGCTTCACTAGTTTCTTTTGAACCAAGGGAGGCCCCAGACCTTTTTGCATCCATGCATTCTCGGTTTCCAGTGGCTGTATTGTGGTTGTCTTCTCACCCACAAGAATTGCCTCACCATTTGGTCCATATGGCCAACCCAGATATTTGGCATCTGTGCCAGTATGTGGGAGATGCTGTGGAACAGCTTTGAACTGTAACTGTTTTCAGCACCTTTATTTTTCCTGCCATGGACAACTAGAGTGGTTTCCATTTCTCAAGCTCAGCCAATATCAGCAGTCCAAAATTATTTTCACATAACTTCCCTATCTGTGGGATAATCTTCAGACACAGTTATGAGATATGGTCCAATGCCACCTCAAACCAAGGTTATGGATTCAGTGTTCATTAAGGGTTAGGTCCTCCATTTTCCCTTGGTTGATACGCAGGCTCAAGGCATTGACAAACTCCAACAATAAGACCACAAGTGGGTGAATGCTACTGTGACTTTGGTCAATGAGCACTAACAAGTCATCAGTGTACAGCAGGGCCTTATACTGGATGTTTCTAACCTGAATCTCAACAATATCCTGGGCTGGGTGAATCCCCCAGTGACTCATGAGGCAAGGCATTTCAGAGCTGAGTCTATTCCCCGTAGTGATGTGGATCTGCAGAGCTTTCATCTGTTCCTGAGAGAGTCTCTGTGGCTTGATTTTGGAGAGGAGCACTTTGGCAGCTGAAACATCATTGGTGGACATAGATTTATAAAACTGAGTATAAAACTTCTTAATGCTGCTGTTAATGTCAGCTGGCTTGGTACACAGGACCCCTTGTGCATTACATTTAACAGCAATGTGCCTCTTCGCATGGTGTTTATGGAGCCGATACGACAAAAGCTTACCATATTTTTTGCCTGCCTTTCAATATCTATAATGTAGGTGGAGTATTGCTAGTTCCGATTTCTGGGTGGTATTGGAGTTTATCTCAAGGCAGAGATTCAAGATCTCACTGTGGTGCTGGGAACGAGTATTAGCTGAGGGATTTGCTTTAAACTCCTCTTCTTTCTGGTGGAGCTGTGTCTCCAGCTGTGCCAGTTCTTTTTCCACTCTCCTGGTGCCTTTGTGATACAAAACCTATAATTTAACCCCCCATTATCACCTTAAAGGCCTCCCACAGGGGAGCAACAGATGTATGCCTCTGCCTTTTTCTGAATCCAGTATTGAAAGTGGGGGTCCTGAATCAGAATGGGGTTGAGCCCCCAGCTGGGTGAGTGTCAATTATTTAAGTCCAAAAGCAAGTCCAGCTGGACTGGGCCATGATCTGAGATAACCAGTGGATTAATGTTGACTGCTGTGACCATAAGAATTAGCTACTGAGATGCTATTCACAAATCAAGGCAGCTGTAGGTCCCAGGTACCACAGAGTAACAAGTATAATCATGGAGTCAGGGGTTGTGAAGCTACCAAACCTTTGACAGTGCTTAGTCTTTAAGCCACATTTTGACTGCTTGAACCTCCCTAGTGTGGGGTTCTTGCCTCCCTTGACAATGGTCCATTGCCAAGTTTAGAGTAAGGTTGAAGTCCCCACTGATCAGGATGGGAACCTGTGTGCCACTGAATTTTGGCGCCTTACTTGCCAACTGGTGGAAGAAATTTGGAGAGTCATTTTTAGGGGAATACAGGTTCCCTCTCACTAGGGAGCCTGAGGGAGTGTCAAACTGGGCTACAGCTCAGTGTCCATCTAGAATTGGCAGTTGTTTGGACAGCTTCCAATTAAGGTACCTGTGCACTAGGATGGACACCACTCTCTTTTTGGCCACAGCGGCATTGTGGACTTCAATCCCAACCCAGCCTCTGCATACCTACTGTATCTCTCAAGTGGTCAGTTTGGTTTTCTGAAGGAGGACCAGTAAGGAACACAAGCAGTGCAAGTGGGTCAATACCTGCTTGCGCATCACTAGGAACTTCAGCCCTCAGACATTCCAACTATGACATTGGACATCTGTTGTTCTGTGAGAGTGTGGAAAGAGAACCCAGGGTGGAACCAACCAATCATTCTGCAAGCAGGGACCCAGTACAGTCTGAGGAGAATGGTTGTACCCAGTCCTCCCTCACATACCTTAGGGGAGCTGTATTTTCATACAGTACAGGGACTTGCAGGGGAGATGTTCCTTCACAGAGAGCTGACCCCATTGCTTTGAGACCTGAAGTTTTTTACCTGGACACCACCAACATGAACAGGATATTATTTCATTTTCAGATTGACAATTTACACTAAGGGAAACAAGAACACATATGGAACCTGAACACTCTTGAAAATCATCAGGATGCAGGATGGCCTCAAGACAATAGCTCCAGGTCCTCCTGATATCCCATGTAGGTGAGGAGAATCTTATGCAGGTAGTACTGTGATAGTGGCAGGCGATTAGCATCTGGTGAAAGAAAACCAAATGTTTAAAGGGTAGACCTCGCCCAATTTCTACAGAGAAAGAGAAAGGAAAAAATACTATATGAGCATTGTGTCCTATGCATACTTTACACAGCAATTGCTGGGTCCTCTTTAAGCTGCTGGAGCTGGAGCCTCTAGCCCTTGGTTGCTGGTAGGGAGGAGGATGGGTCCCCCAGGCAGTGAGAAGTCCTTCCCTGTGGTGTGTGTGCTCCAGGTATAAAGGTGTGCCCTGACATCAAGGTGCATAGCGCTGACATCCGTGATGTCCTTCCCACTGTGTCAGCCTTGGTGCTTGCTATGCCCCAGACTTCCATCTGGGGCCAGTCAAGTGCCAAGTTGCTACCCCCCCCGGAGAAGTTGAGCTGTCCCTGGGACACTCAAGCCTTCTCCCCCAGCAGGCCCTCCAGCTCCCCGGCTTGTTCCCGAACCCAGGTCACTGGCATTGTAAGCAGAAATCCAACTGCTTCACCAAAGGGCCGGTGGGTCCCATGTCAGCTTTAAGTTGAGCAGTATGAAATCAAGAGTAGTTACACTGGAGTGGTGGTAGGTAAAATAGAGGAGGAAGGAGTGTGTATTGGGAGAGGAGAGATGGAGAAAGGACACCATTAAAATTGTGGTACCCCACTGAATGGACTACATGAAGAATGGCTACTACACAGACCAGAGAGGCCTGCCCTGTCCTCATTAGAGAGATGCCTCCTTTTTGGGTCAGATCCGTAGGACCTTTGAAATGCAGGAAGATGTATGGGACCCACTTAGTATATTGGAATCATTTAGATTAGGGGTGGGCACCTCCCACACCCTTTGATCCAGGATTAGCATTGTTCCCTTCTAAGCATACAGATCATGAAAAGACAACCATAGAGCAACATAGAGGGATACTAGAGCAATATGGCATGCAACCCTGTAATCTTGTACACATAGAAGGATATCAGCCATAGAAGATTTCAGGCTGGCATCAGAAAAGTTATGTCAACAGTACGGTTAAGCTGACCTGGCTAGATTTGACAAGCCATGGATCATGAGCTACACATAACTCATAAAACATCTCAGTTCCATCTGCAGTTTCATAAGGGAAACTGAGTTATGCTGTATTGTGTAGGGCCTGTCAAACCTCCATGCAGACCCTGTGCATAGTAGTGAGGTCCCTTGAGTAATCCTGGAACACCATGATTGTGTGGCCATGTCAGTTCATGCTTCCTAGCTTTTGCACTCACCGAAGGATGTCCTTCTTGACTTGAAAAAACATAAATCATGCCAATATGTGTCTGGGTTTCTCACCTGTTTTGGTATTGGGACAAGAGACTGATGGGCCCTCTCAATCTCTATCATGGGATCCCCTGGGAGTTTCAATACATCATGGACTGCACAGCACTGAAACCTGATTGTGTCTTTGTGCTCCACTTGCTCCAGGAAGTCATCAAGTCCCAGATTATTTTGGCAGCTCAAGTTTTCATTGTCGTTGATCTTGTCCATTAGTGAGAGGATTTTTCTCTCTTGGTTCCAGAGCCTTGCTTTAAGCTCATGACAAAGCCTCTTAGCATTCAGTCTCCTGGTCTCAATGACAAAACTGGTCTCAATGACAATTATTCTGGAGTCCAACTTGGCAATTGCATGTGAGTTCTGAGTAATTACTTTCATTTCATTCATTTCTTTTATGATCTGAGTGAATGTCACCTCAATGTGGTTTACAGATAGAGATGCCACCATCGTGACTGGAGCCATGCGGGATGGACACCAGCAGACTAGGTGAACTCTCCACAGTGCCAAGTTGAGGCACGGTATGACAAAAACTGAGGGAGCTGAGCAGCAGGGGTTGTTTTACTCTATCAGCTGAGGGCTCAAAGCTAAAATAGTGAGAGGTTAATTACTCCCAATGTTGTGAGATAGCAGGAGGGAGAGAAGGAGAGAAGGAGATCTAATTTAAGAGGTCATGTTCTTCAGGCACTGGCCATGCTCCCCTCCCAGATTGTCTTGTTTTTGACACTTGAAGTTTTCTCTTATTTTATCTACTTTCATAACTACTGAGACAAAACCTTGGCCCCACATTCAAAGCCAGCCATGCGTGTCATGCAGAAAGTGCAGTGCAGCAAACAGCACACAACTAGCTCCAGAGCAATATACAGACAATCAGGTCACTCTGACTGGAGTATGCTAACTGAATATGGGGATGTGTCAGCATAGTGCATAGTGACTATGCACTGCACTGACACAGTCACTGTCTGCACATGGTCCACAGGAGCCAAGAGCAATAGCTCCAAAAGGGGATAGTGCCAGGGCTCCTATGGACCATATTCAGCCCTAACATGCAACTGCAATGAGCACATTGGGCATGCAAGACATTATGGACTATTCACATATCCCATATGTGTGCATTGGCATATATGTGTAGCTGATTTCATCCAGCCCAGTTGTCACCTGCAATAAAGTATACTGCACATACTAAGCAGAGGTAGGGCCATGTATTCTGTGGTGCTGGGCACCAGAATAAGGGAATAAGGGTGACCAGCCCTACAGATAAAACATGAAGCAACAAAGTCCTTGTGCATGAGAATTGATAAATTACAGCCAGTACTACAGCTCAAATGCAAAAATTGTTATTTGTGGCTGGCCCAGTTGCGCCAAGGGCCAAGGTGCTAAACGCCTTAGCTCACGCCATGTTGACAACCTGTGTTCGGGAACAAGCACGGGCCATCAGAGGTCAGAAAGGGGGGGAAACAGAGTTGGATGGAGCCACCAAGAGGCATCTCTCCTTCCAGGGAGGGAAGGTGGTATCCCTCATCTCTTGACTGCCTCGTGGTGGAGGCCAGGGGGCAGTGCAGGTCAGAAGGAGTGCCAGGCACAAGGCCAACAGGTGGGAGGAAGGTGCTGTCACTGGGGCTGTAGCATGCATGCACACCTCCACGTGCATGTGTCTCTGCTCCTGATGCCCTGGGGTAATTGGGAGCAACAAAGAAAATGGAGGAAAATGGACTTGGCTGCAGGATGATGCCCAACCCTCCACAGCCTCCTCTTCCGGGCTGGACATAAGGTAAGCCCCAGTAGTTCCAGGATGGTCGGGGCTGGGGGGGTGCGGTTGGACTGAAGGGGGCAGCCAACAGAGATAAAATGAAAAAAAAAAAAGTGCTATTTATTAAGTAACTTAAAGAGCAAAAAAGCGTAAGTACAAGCTAAAATGCATGCCACTCTTGCTCCGAGGCTAGACCAGATGCAAAGTCAGCTGCTATGACTATATAGTGTATCTCATAAAGAAAGGAAATTCTTTGCAAAAAAATCATTAATACACAACAAAGGGTTTATTAAAGCCACAAAAGTAAGGAAATACAATGTTTCATATTTTTGAACACTAACTCCACCCACCCCATCCACCACCACATGAACCCACCAAACTGAATACCATAGCAAAACCCAGATTTCACATGTTTTAACAACATATTGGAGTTATATTTTTAATCCAGTGGAGCACAGGATCGTAGGTAGCATGGATTCACAACAGGAAGGTCATGTCAAACAAATCTGATAGATTTCTTTGACTGGGTGACCAGCAAAATAGATCAGAGAGGGGCAGTGGATATGGCCTAACTGGATTTCAGTAAGGCCTTCAACATTGTTCCACGTAGGAGGTTTGTAAACAGGCTGTGCAGCCTGGGAGTGGGTCCCAAGGTGGTAAACTGGGTCAGAAATTGGTTAAGGGATAGAACGCAGAGGGTGGTGGTAAACAGAGTTCATTCAGAGGACAGGAGGGTGACCAGCGGGGTGCCACAATGATCAGTTCTAGGGCCAGTCCTCTTCAGTGTCTTCGTAAGTGATATTGTAGAGGGGCTGGAAGGGAAGGTATGCCTCTTTGCAGACAACACTAAGATCTGCAACAGAGTTGACACTCTGGGTGGGGGTGGTGGAAAAAATGAGGTTGGACCAAAGCAGGCTTGAATGGTGGTCAAAAATGTGGCAGCTAAGATTCAATGCAAAGAAGCATAGAATCATGCATTTGGGGCACAGAAACCCAGGGGAGGAGTACATGGGTGGGGGGTTACTGACGATCACCAAACAGGAAAGATACCTTAGGGTAATCATAGCTGATGACCTAAAGGTGACAAAACGTTGTGAAAAGGCTGTGAGGAGAGCCAGTGGGATGCTGGGGTACATAAGGATAGGTATGACCAGCAGAAAAAAGGAGGTGGTGATATCACGGTACAAATAATTGATAACATCCCATCTTGAGTGCTGTGCCCAGTTGTGGAGGCCTCATCTCCAGAAGGACATAGACAGAGTAGAGGCAGTTCAGAGAAGGCCAAAAAAATGGTGCTAGGTCTGCATCAAAAGTCATATAAGTAGAGATTAGAGGACCTCCATAAGTACACCCTGGAAGAGAGGAGAGAGAGAGAGAGAGAGAAGAGGATATGATAGAGACCTTCAAATACCTCAAGAGCATAAATAAGGTAGTAGAGGGTAGAATCTTTCAGAAAAAAAGATGTTCAAGAACAGGGGATCATGATATGGTGCTGGAGAGGAGTAGACTCAGGGTAACATGAGGAAGTATTTTCTCACAGAAAGGGTGGTGGATGCATGGAACAGCCTCTCAGCAGGGGTAGTGGGGGAAAAATGGTAGGGAAGTTCAAGAATGCATGGGTTAGACACAATGGAAGCCTAGCAATAGGAAAGACAGTAAAAGTCAGAGATCAAGTAGGACCTGTGGTGTTGCAGTAGGTAGTGAAAATGGCCAGACTAGGTGGACCAAGCGGTCCTTATTTGCCATCAGATTATATGTTTATATATAGGATGAACACTACACTTGTGAAGCACGAGGCTGCAGGAAGCTGGTCTCAGTCATTTTATGAGACACTGTTGCTGGGCCACAGGGTCACTAGTGATGTTCGCTACAGGTGTGATGCAATGTCTGTGACATTGCTTCTGCTTTGGACCACTTGTAAAGTCTGCTACAGGTCTGGAGCAATGTGTGTTACATTGCTGCTGATTCGTATGTGGCCCATGAAGTCCACTACAGGTCTGGGACAATATGTGTGATGATGCAGCTGCTTGGCAGTGACCCTGGGCTACTGGTGAAATCCCCTACTTGAGCGCTGCACTGTTTGTGATTATGTAGCTGCTGTGTGAGTGGTGAACACACACACACACACACGTGCTCACACAGACACAGACACACACGCACACACACACACACACACATACACACACTGTTCCCCAAGCCTGTATCCTGCAGCTTTATGTCTCACAACATACAAATACAGTGTTCATCACGAAGTGTCACTTTGCTTTATTTCTTAGACTGTTACTTATGTATAACATTGCAGCATTTGTTTGAAACCTGTGTTGTGCTTTGACATATAATTTAGTGGGGTTTCAGGAACTGGTAGATGAAGTGCACGGAGTTAGGGATCACAAAGCCCTTATGTTGCATTTCCTTACTTTTATAGCTATAATAATTAAGCAATAATCCATGACAGAGTTGTGTGTTGTGCTGGGATAACATCACTCCTTGTTGGGCACAAAGCCACTCCGGGTGTGTTTAAAGAGCTCCTGACACAACTGAGAGAAATATGAAAAGATTTAAGATTCAGGCATAAATGCAGCTTATATTTCATATTTTATTCTGTAATTCTCACCCTTATTTCCTTATTACTAAGAGTATTTGCATGAATACAGTATCTCTGCCCTTTTAGCTCCAGCTACCTGCCTACACCTGATAATATTCTGTTTACGACATCAAAATATGGTGCTGTGGAGATAATCATGATGCCATAATCAGTGGATTTTGATGTCATGTGTAGAGATGCAAAGTAGATGTAGTCTAGTAGACAGGAATCTTGTTTTCATGCAACTGTTTTCAGTAATAAAGAAAATGGGGGAACTAATTACTGAAAATATATGAAATAATAAAGAAAATGGGATAGACTTAAATATAAATCTTACTTTTTTCAAAGTTTTCCTAATGCTGTCAAGAGCTCTCTAACTCCTAAGAAGTGCTATTATCCTCACGACAAATCCAAAGTGCATACATGCTATTATACATTTCCTCTTTTTTATACAGAATTTTAAAAAATCCAATACTTTCCCAGAGATTTTTACTGCTGAAGTACACAATGCAGTCTACAGTCACTGAAAAATGCAATCATGACTGTCACAATGACATTGTACTGGGATAACATCACTATTTAATGTGGCCACTGTCCAATCAGGACATACCATAGGATCTATTCCTTCCAGTGTATAATAAACCCTAACTTGTGCATTAATGTAGTTTTTTGCAACTGAATGAATGAGACTGACATTATCAGTTCTGTTGCCAATATGCTGAAATTTGTTAAATCTTAAATGTGATGTTATGTAAAGCCCTTGGTTGAAAATGTACTATATAACGAGTACAGCTAAACATAACCTCTGTTGCAGGGTTTGAAAAGTGAAAGGGCAAAGACTAGTGTTGTCTAGAGGAAAGCATCTATCACAGAGGTAAAGTAGGAAATGGGTACAAAGCTGACGTTCCCTTTAACAAAATGCTTTTAAAAGGCTCACAACAAATATAGCTGCTATTCAATTTTGGCCACATGACAGATGTTCTAGTTGTAGGCCGAATTACTCATAACAGCCTCATTTTCTTTTGTGAGAGGGACGACAGCTTAATGAATTGCCTTTCAAGTGCTCCCTCAAACAATGTTAAAGCTTACCGATTTGGACAGTAGGCACAGGTGTTGGTGTGGAGCTAATTAACGATGCATATAGTTGAAGATTTCCAGTAGGCAGCCCATCTGATATGTACTTCCAGGTACTTGATGCTCATTCAGCACAGCCATCTAGGTCCATCACAGGCGGAGATGGGGGGTGTCTTTTGATAACAAAACCACTTATGTTCCACTGTCTTTTTCTTTTGCTTTGTAAACCTTTGCATTCTAAATTATGCTAAAAGCATCATGCTGTTGCTCACCCTGAGCAAAGCCATATCTTACATGATTCAGAAAGGCTAAAGCTCTTTATATTTTGCCCCATTTTCAGCATTGGGGTCCTGCAGTCCATTTAGCCTGCTTTATTGAAAGTACTGGCATTGGCCTACTTTAGTTTTTTCTCTCATACTTTCTCTCCACTTGTGACTTTAAAATGGCTGCTCTCTGAATATCTAGTGTCACTTTGATAATGAAGCATACATTTTGCTGAAGTGGCTTTTAAGTTTTAAAGACTCCCTGATGATGTTAGGCCTGGCACCACCTATCACTGTGGCTCAAGGCACCTACTCATTATGTGGATGTGGAAGCAGCCTGTGTTTCTCTCTCATGATTATATTTTAAGTACCACAAATGACACAGACTCAGTCCCAATAAAGCAAACAATGACTAGGGCAGGTCTGAATCTGCATAAGTTGGATGATGCAAGGGGTCTATGGACAACAGATCACTTGAAAGTCATAACTGATTTAAAATGAACAGTTCACATACTAAAATAATTAACATTCCAGGAATACCAAAAATGGCTGAGGAGCTGTGCAGAGGTGAAAACATTTGGTGTAGAAAAAGAGCTACAGATCCTGTTTGGCTGGGGACACTTCAACAACATGCTATTGCCTTACCAGTCACCTAGCTTGTAAACAGATCATTACAGGAGGCAGTAAGTAATCCCTAAAATATGGAAACAGGCTCACGTGATACCACTCCATAAGGGTGGAGCTAGGGAGCCAACAGGTCACTACAGGCCTATCACTATCCTTTGTTCCCTTGCAAAGATCCAGAAGCAGCTGGTATATTCCCAACTCAGGGATTACCTGGAAGTTAACCAACTCCTAGCCCCTTCACAACATGGTTTCTGACAAAATCATGGGACTGACGCTGTCCTCATCAGGTTCACATCTGACATCCTTGCAGCTCTGGACAAAGGCACCCTCACAGGGGCAGTCTTTATTGACCTTACCACGGCCTTCGACCTGGTAGCCCACCCCCTCCTGTTAAAAAAGCTGAGCAAATTTGGACTTGATCAACATTCCTTGAATTGGTTCCACAACTACCTGACTAGTCGTGGCCAACAGGTCAAATGGAGAGGTACTACATCTGGTATACTACCTCTAAATGAGGGGGTTCCACAAGGTTCCATTCTGGGTCCACTTTTGTTCTCTCTCTTCATCAATGACCTCTGTCGCCACTGTGGGAGTAGCTCCATGGTGCAGTACGCTGATGATGTAGTACTCTACAGAACCACACCACAGCTGGAGGACCTTGGGTCCCTGCTGCAATCTGACTTTGCCATGATTGAGGCCTGGCTAGTTGAAAACTGTCTGGTCCTTAATGCAAATAAGACCAAAGCCCTGCTGTTTGCACCAAAATCTCTGGGTTCTTCCTGGGCTCACCTTCTCCCGCTAATCATGGTATCTGGATCCACTATTGAGGTTGTTCATTCCTTCAGGTACATGGGTCTTACAATAGATCAAGGGCTTACCCTAAAACATGTCGACCTAGTGATGAAAAATATACACCAAAAACTGGGCCTGCTCTACCGCCTAAGCTCCAATATGATTCCTGATACCTGACTGGCGATTGCAAAGAGTATCCTTCTCCCTACCCTTACCTATGCCTCTTCAACTCTTCTTGGCCTATCAAAGCACTACCATAGTAGACTACAAACTCTGTATCATAAAATCTCTAGATTCGCCATAAAAGCCCATCCTAGAACCCATCACTGTGATATCCTTGCCTCACTCAATTGGCCTACTCCAAGTCACATGCTCCAGTACCCCTATTAAGCTGGACCAACAAGCTTCTGGTTACCGACCCTCCAGACAGGCTAGCTGGGCTACTTGCCCTTAAACGGCCCAGTAGGCCACTCTGCACTTCGCGAAAACTACTCCTAGAATTGCCTAGGGTCCGCTCTGCAGCAGGCTCTAAATCCATTGGCTTTACTGGCCCTGCACTATGGAACAAGCTCTCTTCACAACTTCAGGAAGCCCCTCCTAGTGACATTCCTTAAGGGACTGCAAGTGCACCTCCTAAACCACAGTGACTGCCAATACCCTGGTGGCTATGTAACCCATACCCTGTAGCCCAATGCCTTAACCCTTACTCTCTGTCTCTCAGTTGCTGATGTTGTTCTTTGTTCAATTGCTACTTATAATTTACTCTTTACTGTGAATACTGTACATTGTCACTGAACCTCTGTATGCTATGTTCTGTACTGTACTACCTGTATGTATTGCCTTTGCCTTATGCTTTATATAACTAACTCCGGGTCGCCCTGAAAAAGGGACCCTTTGGGCCCAGTGGACTTACCCAGTTAACAAAATGTAATAAATAAATAAATAACAACATTTGCTTACTGAACTCTATTTACAATTCATGTATATTCTCTGCATACCTTCCCCTTTTTAGTATGACTGTGCACATTAACATAAAAACAGGATGGGTTTCCTTTAGAAATCACCTGCTATGGTTACTTGTCAACGCGTGACATTATTCTTGGTCAGTGACACATTGAAGCAGAAGGATTTGAATGTTGGGAGCTTCCTCCTTCTTGGCCATGTTTATTAGTTATCCTCCAGCACTAGTCCCATTCCCCTTTACAGGTCAGGAGGTCTGTTCTGACATTGTGACCCAGACACATGGGGGGGCAGCCTAGAGGACAGCTGGGGTGCCAATAGGGAGAAAGGATGGGGATAAGTGGAGAATGATCACCTATGGCACAGAAATGAGGGTGGGCCAACTGGGATAAGTGATAATAGGGGGTGCAAGAAGGGCTGTACAGGTGACCTTAATATTTTTCTTCCTGTATTCAACAGATCATTTGTAGGTAAGCCTAGAATAGGGGCTTATTTACACAAGTAATTAATATTTTTTTGTATGTTTGCATAGGCAGCTTATTGAAGAAGTACTTTAATAGGGGAGAGAGAACTGCTAATAGGCACTGGAGCTCACATTTAATGAGCCATGTGGTGGTAATTGTCATCCTTGCTAGTCCTGCTTGTGTCTTTGTCCTCGCCCTCTCCACTGAAATGCATTAATCATGCAGCACTCCACACCTGCGAGTTTGTTATAGTGAGAGAGAGATGGAAGCAGCTATGAGATGGTGGTCAGCATCCTGGTGGAGCAGATGGCATCCCATGGTCTGGGTGCCTTTGTGTCCCCCACCACACTGAAATAATGCCTGCCACACAGGCAGCAGATATCTGTGGGTTGGCCTATTGTAGAGACAGTACATTTGCTAGTCAACACCTTAGAATCCTGCAAGAACTTCTGGAAGGTGGTGGTTGTTTTGTTACATTCTCCACACTCTCCTGATGCTCACTGAGTTCAGCCCAGTGGGAATGTGACTGGGAAGCAATGACCAGGTCAGTGGGTGGTCATAGATGGATGATGTGGAGGGCCAGTGGCAGAGCCACAAAACCCATCTAGGATGGTGAGCTATTTAAAAAAAATTAAAAGGGTGCAGTGTGGATATATATGGAACCCAAACAAAGAGAAGAGAAAAATAAATAAGTGCTTTAGCTAAAATTTGAACCAAGGCTGCCCAGAATACCATTCTGATTATGCTACCAGCTGGACCACCAAGGTAACTGGAAACCTAGGACTCACAGAGGTACCTTACTCTTTCTGTAATATAAGATAATTACATTTTTATTTACAAGGTGTGGTATGCATATATATATATATATTAGAGGCAAAAAACTCCATTTAATGCATTAGTTAGGGTTGTTCCACAGTGACAAAAGTGAGGAAATTCGCTGTTAGGGTTGAAAACCCTAACTCCGAATCCACACACCCCCAGCACCACACACACACAGACACACACACACACACACACACATATATGCAAGTATGAGGGAGGACCAAGTCAACACAACCAATGACAGACATCCAGCAGCAGGTGACAGAAATAACAAACAATTGTCTAAATGTACTACGAGACATCTCCACCCACCTGACCAGGTACTGCATGCTCAGTGGAGATCAACAGCAAAACTGAGGCCATGTACACCAAACGTACACATCCCTGATTGCAGCTGCACACAACGTACCACACTTAGTAGTTGCATGGCCTTACCTTCTGATGCCCTACACCACACCACACCACATGTGGTGGGCCACCTGAGCATTAGAGTTCAGCAAAACCAAGGAGTTGTACAGGTGTAATATCTCTGATTATAACAAGGGTTTGAGAAATGCAGCTTTCTAATTGACTATAAACATTGTAACAGCCTTATGTTTAGTTTTTATTAACATACATGTAGAGCCTAACCATATAATGAACATGGTTTAATGTTGTTTAAAAAACAGTTTCATTATGATAGCAATAAGCCACTCCCAGGTATTATGTTAATGGTCAGTTTCACTGTCTAGCGACATGTGGCACTCGGCTATGCCTGATTCAACATTAAACCCCCCACAAGGTGATTAACAGACCATTTAACATAACTGTTGGTCATGTCTTATTGCTTAATTGTCTTTATGAGTAGATACTCTCCCTCTGCTAGGCACTGCAGCAGCTTTGCAACACAGTGTCCCACCCAATTACACCATACACTGTCTAGTTACTGGAGAATGGCTGTGAATGTGAACTCATGAAGATGAACGGTGTAACTTGATCATTACAGTCATCGAAACCTTAGTGTGATTATAACTGACAGAGTCAGTGATAGAGAATAACCCCTGCTGTCCTAGTACACTTACCCCATTGTGAGTTAAATCAATACTAAAAGACATTCTGTTTATATCTACACCATACCTACTTGATTCCTGTTGTACCACAATTAACATAGTTATCACTTTGATAGCATCAGTGACAGAAGTGTGGCAAACCCAAACATTAGGCATACAGCCTGAGTATGAAACAACTGTTAAAAAAAATTACACTGTGTCCATAAGTGGCATAGATCACTCATTGCAACAATAGTAAATGTATTACTTGAATAAGTTAGTCATCACAGATGCAATGAGATTGTCTTTATCAGGTACAACATACTCAGTAAGTGCCTACAGGAAAATCTATCCTATATACGTCTACGATACAGGTATGTCATTGTTGGCTCAATAGTGCTATGATATTTAGAAGTTGCTTGGCCTGATCCATGCAATTACACTGTTTCTTACAAAGAATACTTACTGCATCTTTAGTATTGAAACACACTGAAGGTCTATGTATGTACATCAGCAGTACACCTTCATCAGTAAGAATGCATCTGATACTGGCAGTACAAATTTCACAGCATTGAACAGGCAATGCTTTTCCATACATTTACATCAGCCTCTCTATCTTGGGTAAACCGTTGCAGTAAATGTACTACTATGTAAATCACATACTAAATGTAACACTACTTTTATCTTGAGCACGCTAGTGTCTTGTAGTTAATTTATGTACTTCTCTTAATTAATGTATACTCACTAATGTTAAAACCTTTCTACAACTGTCATCATGCACCTTCAGCATTTATATTGACTAACTGCACAGTACTAGTTGTGGTGTGGTGTGGGCATCGTAGGTGAGCCATGCAACTACTAAGGTGGTACGCTGTGTGCAACTGCAATCAGGGATGTGTACGTTGTGTACATGGCCTCAGTTTTGCTGTTGATCTCCACTGAACATGCAGTACCTGGTCAGGTGGGTGGAGATGTCTCGTAGCACATTTAGACAATTGTTTGTTATTTCTGTCACCTGCTGCTGGATGTCTGTCATTGGTTGTGTTGACTTGGTCCTCCCCCATACTTGCATATGTGTGTGTGTGTGTGTGTGCGTGTGTGTGTGTGTCTGTGTGTGTGTGGTGCTGGGGGGGTTGAATTCGGAGTTAGGGTTTTCAACCCTAACAGCGAATCATCACTTTGTCACTGTGGAACAACCCTAACTAATGCATTAAATGGAGTTTTTTGCCTCTAATTTCCCTTCTTTTGAGAATGATAATGAGAAATAGTGAATGTGATGCGGGCAGTGGGAGCACGGGGCCCTTGGCCTCAGGCCTCGCTTTACATGTGATGTCTTGTGGCATAGTAACAGGAAGAGCAACGCAAGCAGAAGTGCTAACAGTGGCGCACATGGTAACGCAAGTGCGAATGAGAACAGAAAGGGTAATGAACACGGTGGTGTAGACAGGAACGGTGTGCCACGTGATGTCTTGTCACATAGTAACATGGTGTCTGCAAACGGAAATGTCAATGGGCATGGTGAAACAAAGTGAAACAGAAAGAGAAACAGTACGGTAGACACAAATGGCAAAAAATAACAGAAACGCAAGCGCAAATGAAAACACAAAGGATGACGCACGTGGTGGCGTAGACGCCAACGGTAAGTGAACGGGTATGGAACGCAGTGAAAGGGCAATGGTAACAGTAATGTAAGCGCACAGGCTGGTTTTCCCCAAAAGCTGAATAGAGAAAGACAGTGAGTACAAAGAATGTATGCATAATAATGGGTATCGGAGCAGAAAATGAGGACTTGGAATACTAAATAGGTTATATCTCAGGAACCGTACGACGTAGAAAAAAAATTTAAAAGTTGTATGATTTTTGACTGTCCTGGCTAGTTTTATACTTAGCTCCAACTAGGGGGCTAAGAATTTTCCGACGAAAAGTCCGTGTCTCGCACCTTTTCCGAGATACTGGCCCTGAAAGGCGCGGCGAACGCCGTAATGTTATCCTATGGGAAAAAAAGAAAAGTTTGGAGCACCATAACTTTGCCTCCCTGTAATATTTTTTCACCAAACCACTGAAAGGCACATCTGTGGGCTGTTGGTTGTCTTCCTTCCAAATTTCAGGAAAAAAGACCAAACCGTTATTTTGCTGCAGGGTGCCAAAGGATTCCTGTAATGCATCGGGTGCCGTAATGTTATCCTATTGGAAAAACTGTCAACTTTGGAGTGCCGTAACTTTGCTGCCTTGTAATATTTTTTCAATACAGCACTGGGCACATCTGTGAGATGTCAGCTGCATTCCCTCCAAATTTCAGCCCAAAACTCCCAACCGTTCTTTTGCAGTGCAGTGCCAAAGAATTGCTGTCATTTTCCCACAGACTAGAAAATTACTGCTCTAATTTGTGAAAGCTTTCAAAACATTTGAGACACTTTCGAGCATGAAAGTACTTTTGCAAAGTACTTTTTCCAGAAATCTGAAAACATATTTCTGGGGTGTTTTACCCCAAAATAAAGACATGGCTAGCATCCTCAGGGTCCGACTAGGTGAATACAAAAAGAATTAGGTTGCTAGAGGGTCCCAAATTTAAATGCCAAGCATTTTTCTAATCACCAACTGAAAACAAAATGGCCGATTTGCGACAGTAACAGGCCCATTTGTGAAAGTAAAAATGCATTTGCGAAAGTGTTGAACTTTTTGTTAACTTTTCCCATTGACTTGTAATGGGAAATTGTTTTTTGAATGACTTTTGAACCGTTTAATATTTTTTCACCAAATCTTCAAAAGGCACATTGGGGACCCTGGCCGCACGTTCCCTGAAGATTTTGGGCCAGTCACACAAACCGTGCGACCTGTACGCGCGACCATAGAATTCCAGAAAAAGCATAAACACACGCGCAAATCACGCTTAATAACTCCGCAGCCGTGTATCCGACTGGTACAAAACTTGGCAGGTACCAAGGCCTGTAGTTCTTGATTGTGTATTCCAAAGTTCAGCCAAATTTGTCAAACGGTTGCAAAGTTATTAAGGTGCAAAGTTTTGGTGTTTAACATAGAAATGGCTCCTCAACCCTAACTAAGGTAGCACTACCGTGCTACCATAATATATATATATTCTTTGCAAAATACTTTGTTAATGCACCAGTTAGGGTTCAATCTAACACCACAAATGTAATGAAGTGTAGAATTAGGGCCTCCAACCCAAACTCCACTCCCAGGAGCAAAAGGACTAGACCACACAACCAACCACAGACAGACATTATCAGGTAAGACAAACAATATACAGCTGTTTCCAGATAACACAAATGCAGTATCACTGACGTGATACCTTCATGGATTTGTATCTGTGGCATGCACACAACAAGACATAGACACTCACTTGTCACTGCAGATAGAAATCCACAATACTTAAATTATATGACACCCCTACAGCCTCATACCTTGACTCACCTCACATGGATGCCAATAATTCAAGGAGCTGTCTAGTTAGCTGTCAAAGCGTAGGGCACTCAAGGCACTGCACTTCCATACGACCACAGATACAGATGTGCAGGACAAGTATTCCATCTCTCAGCCAAAGCAGAAGGCCCTCTGGCACCCATAGGAGCAGACTTGCAGGGCCCTACACCAAGAGTAGAGTTCTCTTCACAACATGGTACTTGGGTGAGTGCAGGCAACTTTGCACATTCCCTTCCCAGGCTAGGGGGTGGTGTGGCATGACAGTGCCATACCCCCAGCCTTGGCCCATTCAGCTGTCTCACTGAGCTTAGCCCTGAACTCAGCTCACTGTCACATGATTACAAAGAACTACCTGCAGGGGTAAAGGCTGGCAGTATACACATTTCTTAATAAGCATTTATTTTTATTTTGACTCCAAGATTTCAAGATAGTAATTTAATGACTCACCCTTATGAACATGACATGTGGCATTTATCGAATACTGGTTGAAATATCATTTCTCATCACAAGTGCGAAAAGACAACTCATCCAGAATTTGAAAAAAATGACACCTGTCATGTTTAAGAGATGATGTGAAATAAAATGGCTATGCTGAAAGTTTGGAGTCAGAAAATTGAAAATTAGAGAAGTTATGAGTGAACACTGAAATATTTCAGCATTCCCTCATAACCTGGTAATTTTACCACATTTTACACTGAATTTTCAACATAGTCTTTTTTATGACACTTTCTTCTGAACCCAGTTGGTGAAGATTTTCAAATCCTGTTTGAAACTCATTTCACACAACATATAGAAAAATAGATGGGTGATCATCTACAACAAGGCTGTGTTTCCATCAAGGGTGCTGATGACATCATAGTGACCACAAGAGTGAAGCTTGAGAGTTCTTACTGATGTCATCAACTGCCCGAGATGGAAACACAGTGGTGTTGTGGATGGTCACCCATCCACTGTTTTATATAGTGTATGGTTCCCCTAGGTTTTAAAAAAAATATTTTGCAAGGTTTCATACCTTGTTTTCATGGTCCCGCTTTCTCCCAGTCCTTGCTGGAGAACTGCTATGCTACCCAACCCTGGAGATCCCAGTCCTCACTTCTGTTCTCTCTGCTCCAGACCATAAACAGTGGCAGTCATTTAACGAAAAAAACTAACATATTGAAACTTTGTAAACACGGCACAGACTATGGCTGTCCATGTCCAAATGTTCTATGAAGTGCCCACCCATTTGCTCGCTAAGTGCAGCCACCATTTTTCTCTGAATTTTTTGTGAGGAGTTCATTTTCCACCAGCCATGTTGCAGGACAAGTCTAAAATGTTGTTGTACTATCAATGTGATGTCAGAATGATAGTATAACAACTTTTTTGACCTTTGAACTGTCCTGCAACAAGAATTTGAAAGTCACTGATATACATACACAGTAAGCAATAACCACATACTATAAAAGCATAATCATCTTTGGGCCTAAATCTGAAAATTTTCAGCTGCCTTATTCATTAGGTGTGGCCCCAAAGAATACCATGTTGAAAGTTTGCTGATAAAATATTAAATAGTTCCAAAGTTATGAGTGAATGTTGAAATAGTTCAATATTCACTCATAACCTGATCATTTTTCCATATATTTATGCTGCATTTTCAAGATAGTCTTCTAATTACCCTCCCATGAACTCAGTAGGTGGAAATTTTCAAATCCCACCCAAAAGGTGATTTCATGGAGCAACCACAAAACCATCTTTCCAGATAGATTTGAACACTTTCTTTTACCTTGTTCAGGAGGTGGATCCCCAGAAGGGCCTCATTGAAAATTTGGTTTAAAAATATTGAAAATTTACAAAGTTATGAATAAAAGTTTAAAACCTATTGAAATACATTAAACCGGACTTACCTTGTTTTCTCATATCGCAGTCGATGCTTCCAACAGCAAGGTAAGTTTTCAATCAGAGAGTGAATCTGCATTGTGGGATATGTTCAGGCGAGTGAGGGAGTGAGGGGATGTGAGATTGTGGGTGCTGACTGGGGGTTCCATGTGGGGTGGGTGAAGGTATGGGGTTGTAGGGGTGTCATATCAGTGCAGTACCATTTTATTTTTACAGGTTAAAAAACAAAATTAAAAAAAGTTCAATGAAGGGCATTTTCTTTTTGTTAAAGGAGGACATTCCTGACACTAGTAATTTGGCACACCAGAGCCAGGACCCTATTTCATAGCACTGGGGATGGGCACCATGGTGCCACCACCCATATTTTGTGGAGGGTGGGTGAGTGATGTGGAGGGGAAGGGGTCAAGAGAAGTGGTACAGTGGGTGGGCACCCTGGTCCCCTTTCTATTTACTGTATTAAAAACAGTAAACATCTGGAAGGGTGACAGACAACTTGGGGGAGAAAGAAGCAGTACTGGGAGTGCATTCCATGGTCCACTTATGATATAATTACTTTACATAGTTAGATTAGATAGATAGAATGAGAGCGTGAGAGAGAGAGAGAGAGAGTGAGAGATAGATAGACAGACAGACAGACAATAGATAGACAGAAGACAAGTAAGCAAACAAATTACTGGTTCACTGGACCATCAGCTCACTGCTCCCACTCCAGCTAGCAGCATGACTCCACCTGCAGCTGCACAATTCAAGAAAGTCAGGCTGTCCTCTTATAGAGAATGCAGGTGAATGGCTCCTCTTTCTAAGCTGGGCACTCAAGATTTTTGGGTGCCCAGAAATCTTATTTTCAGGCATATTTTCAAAAAAACTAACACCAGAATGTAGCTCAAAAGGTCCCGTTTATGTTTTTTTGAAAATACATCATTTTCAAGTACTCTCATTTTTTTTTGTATAAAAAACAACAAGATGGCAGCTTTCATGAACCAAAAATGTTGTGTTTTGTTTTGTGGCACCTAAGCAATACAAACCAAAAATGCTGTAGCAAACTCATAATTTTCAGCTCATATCAGAAGGTTAACTCAAAACCCTGCTATGCATTTTCAGCAAAATAATGACAGAACTGGCCTTAGCATGGTAGGAACTATGCATTTGCACAGGGCCCCAAAAGCAGAGGGTCCCCAAAAAAACTCAGCTGTCCAGTTGGCCTCCTTTCTTCCTGGTCCCCTGTGTCTTTGTCCTAATTTTTCCAGAATGTATCATTGATGGGTACATCTCCTCATTGCTTAGGATTATGTTTAAATTCATGAAAAGTGCAAATTTGACACAAAACTAGCTGAAAAAAGATATAGGGAGGCCACAGTAGGGATGAGGATGTGCTTTGGGGGCTTTTTGACTTCTGGTATAGGGTCCCAGCAAGGAGGTCTGCTTTGGGCCCCAGCATAGCTAGGGCTTGCACTGAATAATGAAAATCCTTATAACCATTAAACATTTTTTCACAAAACCTTTGAAAGGCACTGCCTCAGCAAACACCGCTTCTGCGCTGAAAGTTTCGTGAAAAAAATTGGTACTGTCTAGGCTGTAGATGCAAGAAATTAAGACATGTATTAAGAATAGGAAAACAAAAAACTGCACTTTTCCAAAAATCAATGTTTCATATCTTGGAAACTGCACAAGATGCCATTACAAAGCGTTTCATGTCTTGAGATGTTGGCCAGATCACGCATTGCAAATTTTGGGCTACTCCGTCGAATGTCACTGAAGTTATTGTGATGCAAAAATTGTTTTTTATATTTAACACCTTACTCATCCATAACTACTGTGATGCTACCATGCTAGTATAATATCAAACTCAAACAGAGTAGAGAAAGAAACAAGTGTCTTAGCTGGAATTTGAACCTCTGCAGTTGGTAATGCAATTGGAATTGTATTCTGGGTGGGCTGGGTTCAAATCCCAGTCAAGACACTTATTTCTTTCATTTATTCTGTTTGTTTGAAAACAAATTAAAAATTAGAACAAAGGGTTCCACAGGTAGGTCAGATATACCCAGAATTAGCTCAATTCACAGCCTCACCAACACAATACTTACTACAGTAACATTATCATGGCCTCAACAAATTATAAAGGATCAAAAGATCCCTGAAGCTTTGTGTTACAAAAGAAGGCAGGAAAGTGGGTGTAATTTGCTTGACATGTAGCCAATCTGGTCTGTGGCCTAGAAAGTTACAGACCAGTAGGGAGAATTGGAGGCAGGTACAGTTGTTCTCCTGCCCCCCAGGTTGCACCGGGAGATGCGCGACTTGTTGCTCAGTGTGCCTTCCTGATGAAACATTTCAATAAATAAATAAACCCTTCAGGTGGCCCGATTCTTAGTAGGATGCCTAGCTACCATGTCAAGGCCCATCCACGTCATATATCTATATATTCATTGCAAAAAAATGTGTTAATGCACCAGTTTAGTTTCAAGTTAATGCCACAAAAATAGTGGAATGTGGTGTAATGGTTTCCAACCCTAACTCCCCACTCCACCCACCCAAGTAGCAAAAGGAAAGTCTACCTACAGCTGAAAAGAACAACTTCAGTCATGCAGTGTGAAGAGTTTGCTCTGTTCTTTTCTGACAGAGTGTCCTCCATTAGGTCTGGGATCTGACCAGTGGAGCAAGTTCTGTCCTGCAGTGTTGATCCTGGTGGTGACAGAAGCACTCAGTTTGTCTGGGACGGGGTTTGGCTGGTGGAGGTGTCAGAAGCTGTCAAGGTGATTTTGAAGCTGCACCCCACTTTTTGTGAACTGGACCCAGGCCCAATGCATCTACTAGTGAGATGTGTGGAGTCTATAGGTCCTGTGTTTGCTGAGCTTGTCTGGTGTTCACTTTTGGGAGGGCTTTTTCCCAACGCCTTGAAAGAGGCACTGGTGAGGCCACTCTTGAAGAAACTATCATTCGACCCTGACATCTTGCTGAATTACAGACCTGTCTCCAATCTTCCATTCTTGGAAAAGGTGCTGGAGAAAGTGGTGGCCCTGCAGTTCACGGATGGTCTTCGACATTTATGAGCCATTCTAGTCTGGCTTTAGGAGAAGGCATAACACTGAAACAGTGTTAGTTCAGGTACAAAATGATCTCTTCAGGGTGAGAAAATAGAAGAGAACTGTCAATTCTCATTCTCCACAATCTCTCCTCAGCTTTGATGCCGTAGACCACATGGTGCTGCTGGATCACCTGAGAGAGCATTGTAGACTTGTCGGCAGGGTTATCAGCTGATTTGAATCATTTTTGACATGAAGGAAGCAACGGGTAGTGATGGGAAATTTCTCTTCCTGCCCGAAGCCCCTGATGTGTGGAGTGCCTCAAGGATCAATCCTGTCACCCATGTTGTTTGCAGTCTACATGCTGCCCCTGGGAGATATCATTAGGTGTTACGGTTTGGGTTTTTACTGCTATGCAGATGATACCCAGTTGTATATGTCCTTTGCCCCTGGAACATCGAACACTGTGGTGGTGCTAAATAATTGCTTTTCCAAGATCCAGACATGAATGTCCTCTAACTGAATGAGGTTCAACCCAGACAAAACTGAGGTGCTGATGATTGAACCAGGTCATCAGCAGGTTCTGATTTCCTCCAGAGTAGGAACAGGGTTGTTCCTGGGCACCACTGCTTTGGAGGTGACTACTAAGGTGCACAATTTGGGTGTCATTTTTGATGATGGCTTGACCCTAGAACATCAGTTGTTTGCTGTCATCTGTAGAAGTTTTTACCATCTATGAAATGTCATCCAGATTAACCCTTAATACTGCAGGAGGACCTTCCATCGATTGTACATGTTTTTGTCACATCCAGGCTTGACTACTGCACAGCTCTTTTCTTCAGGGTCAATGGAGGGAACCTTCATCAGCTGCAGAACACAGCATCCAGGTTATTGACGGGCCTTCCGAGGCCTGCACATATAACTCCTGTCCTGTGTGGACTGCACTAGCTGCCGGTCAAATGGAGGATTTTTTTCAAGGTGGGACTGCTCACCTGTAATGCCCTATACAGATTGGGCCTGGACTACCTGACTGACCTCCTAACACCTGCCTGCCCATGTGCTCTCTCTGGTCATCCATGGAGGGCTTTCTAGTGATCCAGAAGATGCTGCTGTTAACATCTGGTGACCATGCCTTCGAGGTTGCTGGACCTGTGCTGTGGAACTGCCTGCCAAAAACTCATAGGGAGGTGCCTTCCTTGGATGTTTTTAAATGCAGCCTGAAAACTTATCTTTTTAAGTTAGCCTTTGATAGTTATTAATGAAATCTATATATGCTAGTTTTATATGGAAGGATTGATGTCTGTGATATTTTTGAAAATTGTTGATTTTGAAATTTCCTGTAATGTATGTTTCCTTTGCTGTAATTATGTAAGGCTCCTAGAGCCCCGGGGGTTAGACACCATATAAATAAAGTTTGACTTGAGTTGAAAAAAACATTAGGGTTTTTGGTCTGTTAAGTCTTGCCAAATCAGTGGTGGGTCTTTCTTGGGGTTGTCAACCCTAATCCTCTCCCCTCCCCCTAGCCTGTAACCTCCTGTCCAAAGCACAAGGTATAGATCCAAGCCAGTGATACTCGTCTTATGCCTTGTCACATGTTGCCAACACAATCTGTTGTAACTTTAATCATGCATGGCACTGTGGGGCCATGCGTGAAGAAAGGAAATTGCATCTGATGTTGTTTGCTGAGAGAATGGGGTGGGTATTAGTGTTAACAACCCCAAGGAAGACCACACCATTGATTCAACAATACCCTGGAGACAAAAAATCCTACTTTTTGTTTTCCTTTTGCTACTTGGGGATTAGGGGTGGGGTTTTAGGATTGGAAGCCCTAATGCTACATTTGACATTTTCCCTACTTTTGTGATGTTAACTTGAACCTTAACTGGTGCAATAATGCAGTTTTTTGCAAAGAATGTCAGTTCTTTTTGAGATAGTAGAATTGTATCCTCATTCATGCAGGTCCTGGACACATGAAGATGCACAAGGCCCTCTGAGTCTTGCACCAAGAGAAGACTCTATCCACCAATGGAAGTACAGGACCTTTCAGGGCCCTACACTTCTGTCCAGCAACAGATGTCAAGAATTCATGGGACTGTGTTGTGGGGCTGCATAAACATAGGCCCTCTGAGTCCTGCACTTCCATGTGGCCACAGATACAGACACACAGGACAAAGAGTTCATCTCTCAGTTAATGCACAGGGTCCTCTTCTATCCATGAGTGCAGAAGTGCAGGACCCTATGCCAAGAAAGGAGCTGTCTTTACTATATGGTACCTGGGCCCATGCTGGCAACCATGCACCTTTCATTCCCTGGCTGGAGGGGTGTCTCATAACAGCACCAGTACCAGCACCCCACCCTTGCTCCATCCAGACAGCTCACTGATCTTGCCACTGAATTCATCTCACTGGAATGGGATCACAAAGCACTACCTGCTGGAGTAAAGTCTGGCATGACACACAATGCTTCTAAATAATGTTTCTTATTTCTTTTTAATTTTCTTCCCAAATTTTCAAGATAGTCATTTTATGACTCTCCTTATAGACGTGACATGTTGTATTTAAGGCATATTGGCCAAAGTGTCATTTCACACCAGAAATCCAAAACACGTTTTATACAGGGTTTAAAAAATGACACCTGTCACATTTAGAAGGTGGTGTGAAAAAATGGCTGTGTTGAATGTTTGGAGTCAAAATATTGAAAATTTGCAATGTCATGAATGAACATCAACTATTGTCTACATACCCTTTGTTGTAATCTTCCGGGTCATAGCTGAAAATAGGCAGCTATGCTGTCTAGTGTACTTACGCGGTTAACAAAAACTAAATAAATAAAAATAAATAAACATTGATAAATGTATGAGTTCACTCAAAATTTGGTCATTTCACCATTTTTTTGTACCAAATTTTCAACATAGCCTTCTTATGACACCATCTTATCTACACAATAGTTGACATATTTTTATCATGCCACCTCATGAACCCAATTGTTGAAAATTTTAAAATTCCCACAGAAACGTCATTCTGTACCACAGGTGCCAAAACGCATTTTGGCCAAGATTTGAAAAACAACAGCTGTCATGCGTATGACACAGTGTGAAAAAAATGGCTATGTTGAAAATTTGGGATCAAAATATTGAAAATTACCAAAGTTATGAGTGACTTTTGAAAACTTTCAACCTATGCATATAACTTTGTTTTGTTTTTAACTATTTTGACCCCAAATTTTCAGCATACCCTTCTTATGAACTCATCTTATGAAGCTGGTAGGTGAGACTGTTCAAATCCTGCCTGAAAGGTGATTTCACAAACTGACTACAAAAGCATCTCTGGGGCTGGATTTGAATTATTCCACTGCATGTGGTCATGAGATGGGGTCCCAGAAAGGCCATGTTGAAAATTTGGTGTGAAAATATTAAAACATGACAAAGTTATGAATTAAAGTTCAAACCCCATTGAAATACATTAAAACGGACATACCTCCTTTTCTCATATTGTAGTCTCTGGTTAAAGGAGGAAGACAGGTCTTCAATCAGGGAGTGGCTCTCTATCATGGGTCATCTTGAGGTGAGTGAGGCTATGTAGGGGTGTGGGGTGCTGGGTACTTAGCGGAAGGTCAGGATGGAGTAGGTGGGGGGTGTAGGAGGGGTCAGATTGGGGAGGGACCTTTTTTCACAGTTCTAAACAAAAAATCAACAACAGACAGTTTTCTTTGTTTCAGGGACTTTCTGACACTGGGAATTGGGCACCTAAGTTTTAGGCTACTATTCGACAGCACCAGGGTAGGCAACCTGGAGCTGCCATGTATAAAATGTGAAGGGGAAGGTAATCTGGAGGAGATGGGGTGAAGAGAAGTGGGCAGGGGTAGGCACCCTGCACCGCTTAACCAATATTTAATTAAACATGGGATGGGGGTGCAGGCTACCTCGAGGGGAGGGGAGGGGGAGAAAGAAGTGGTACTGGAGGTGGGCACCGTGGTCTGCTAGTAATATGTAACAGATAGAGAGCTAGACAGACAGACAGTGAGACAGAGAGAGAGAGAGAGAGAGAAAGAGATAGATAGATAGATAGATAGATAGATAGATAGATAGATAGATAGATAACTAGAGAGAGCAGGGGATCACTAGCTCACTCCTTCAACTGAAGCCGGCAGCGCAAACCCAGCTGTGGCATCACAGTTCAAGAGAGTCTCACTTTTCTCATATTGAGAACAATGTTGAACTGTTACTCTCACTAAGCTGGTCACCCAAGATTTCTGGGTGTCCAGAAATGTTATTTCCAGGGCAGTTTTCAAAAAACAAATGTTAGAATCAAAGTAAACAAGCCAAATTTACATAGGTTCAGGTGATTTTTTTTTTTTTTGGAAAAGACATAATTTTTGTGTATTTTAAATGTTTTTAGTTAAAAAAAACAACATGGCAGCCTCCACAATATTTTTTTTTCTCATGACATGCAAATCATTTTGACGACAAGTAAATCATGAAAATAAGCACTCACAAATGATGTTTCATTACCGGTCAAGCTAGAGGGTTATCTAAAGAATTAACTTTAAATCCTTATAACTTGGAATAATATAATATTTTTTTCATGAAACTATCTAAAGGCACTACTTCAGCACAGGCCACTTCTGCCCCGTAATTTTAAATAAAAAAAATCCACACCATGTAGGCTGTACGTGAGATTAACAACAAAAACAAAAATAAAAAAGTTAAGTATAGGAAAACAAAAAACGTTTGTTTTTTGTTGTTGTTGCATTTTTAGGTGTTCCGTATCTCAAAAAACAAACAAGATGCCACCATGAAACTTTTCACATCTTTGATGCTCTGGAAGGCAGACTGAGTTTGCCAAATATGGGGTTATTTCATTCAATACCACCAAAGGTATTTCGATGAAAAAATTAGGGCTTAACATTAAACAATCTACAATCAAGTAAACAATCAAGTAACTACACCATTCTTGCTCATTACACCTGTGAAGGTCTCCTGGACTGGATTTCTGCAAAACATCACCACCAGGTATTTGCATTTTCAGTTTAAAATCAACTTTTTGGAAGCTATCCCAAGCAAAGCAGAAGTCAAGCAACTAAGTCTGACAAATTCAGTGTCTCTGGGTTCTGCTTGAATCCACATTTCCGTCTGACCTTCTCCTGAGGGATCTGTATGTGGGCTTTTAAACAACTTCTTTAAATAACAAAAAAAAGCACAAGGACAAAAGGATTTCACATCCTGCTCTTATACTTGGGTAAGTGTGCCCCAGGCTATCAATGTAATGGGGCAGGGGAGTGCATGCCTGCAAACTCTTGCATAGCCAAAGCCTCTTGTCAAATCCTTGCCTAGCTGTGACCCTGGGTGACCTGTATCATGAATTGTACCAATAGCCCAGGACATCTAAACATTGTATCTCTGAATATCTGCAGCCTTCTCTCCAAACTACCACAATTTCAGGCCTGGGTGGCTCAGATTGATCCTGACACAAACTCCCTAACAGAAACGTGGCTATCGCCAAAGATCCCTGACACAGCAATTGCCCTTCCTGGATATAACCTGTTCCAGCAGGACCGTACATCAAAAAGGGGGGGGGGTTGTCTGGTTTACCTCAAGAGTGACATCAAAGGGCAAATACTACCAAATAGCTTCCAAACCAAGGAAGCACAGGTTCTAACACTAAAACTTAATATTGGCCAACAAAACAAAGTGCTACTATTAACCACCGTATACCTGCCTCCTGGGACACTACTCACTGGCTTCCCACAGCTCATAAGCCACTTCGAACAGAACAAACTAAACTGGGAACATATAATCCAAGGGGACTTCAACATTAATTGGCAAGCATAGGATGCAGCGATAGCTAGAAACCAAATAGCTGGACTGTACCTGACCCAACTGGTCACACAACCCACCAGACAAAAACTACCATACAGAAACCAGCACCCTCATCAACTGGCTACTCTCCTCCTGACCTGAACATATCACAGAGGTAACAGTCCTACCTGACACCATCAGTGACCACTCCCCTGTACTACTTACCTGGACAAACAAGTTCACCAAGAGTAAGCCTAAGACCACCAGGAACAGATCACCAAGGCCTGGTCAAGTAGACTCCTTCAGGCACTACCTGAAAGGGGTTTGACTGGTTCCCACTGGATAGAGTCAAGGATGGAAACCAAGCACTGGATTACTTCTGCAGTATTTTTACTAAAGCCTGTGACATCTTTGCTCCTTACAAAACAAAGAAAGCCAGAGGAATCCCCAACCCCTGGCTGTCCAGCCCTCTAATTGAATGCATGCGACTCAGAGATCACCTGTGGCATAGGGCCAAAGCCACTGGGAATCTAGCTGACTCCCAAGCATATAAGGCAGCTAGAAATACCTGTACAAAACTCATACGTCTGGCGAAAGCAGCTTACTACAATGACCTCCTAGGAAAGACATGGGGTAGAGGGAGGGAGTTCAGGGACTCTAAAATCTCTCATGGGTAGAGCCTCAAGGGCTCCACTGGACCTTATAGTTACCACCTCTGGTACATTGCAAGACCCAAAGGAAATCGCTGAAGATTTTAATGTTGCATTCACAGACCTCAGCAATGTGTTGCCACCTGAATACCTGAATCACACCCTTGCAGGCCAGCAGCACAACCTCAATACTCCATCATCACAGGATAATGTTACCCCACCATTCTACTTCAGGCAAATCTCCACAGGTGAGACCATCAAATATATCAAATGGGTCCTTGGTAAGACCAGGATGGGAAGTGGCATGATCGATATGAAGATGGTAGCACTCACATTAAACAAACTTGTGGCACCACTCACCGATGTATTCAATGCCTCTCTAAGATCTGGCATCTTCCCTGACAGGTGAAAAGAAGCTCTAGTCACACCTGTTTTTAAATCAGGAGACAGAGTTAATTTAGCAAACTTCCGGCCCATCTCGATTTTACCCCCCCTCTCCAAAACACTTGAAAGGGTGGTCTCAGAACAACTAACTGAGTACCTAGAAAAGCATAGCCTTCTCTGCTTGCAACAACATGGATTCCAACAAAACCACTCCACTATCACCGTGCTAGTAGAGTACACCACTCAGCTTTATGGGGCCCTGGATAAAGGGATGGTGGTGGGGTCTATCTTCATAGACCTCACCAAGGCCTTTGACACAGTCAATCACCAACTACTACTGAAATATCTCCTCTCTACAGGATTGTCAATGGAATCTGTGGCCTGGTTCCATAGTTACCTAACCCATATATCTCAATGGGTCAGGATTGGAAATATAATTTCTGAGCCCAGGGGAAGTAAACCTAGGGGTCCCGCAAGGTTCTATCCTCAGTCCTCTCTTATTCAGCCTCTTTGTAAATGACATGCCTTCTACCTGTCCTGCACACTCCGTACTCTATACAGACAATGCTGTTATCTCCATCCCAGGGAAAGACCTGGGATCAATTAGCTCTAAACTTCAGCACAATTTTTGTGCATTGGAATCCTGGTTCACTCAAAATAAACTGCTACTCAACTACAAAAAAGACAAAGAGCATGCTCTTCAGCACCCCACAGAGCAAGATTTGAGGGTCCTCACTGCATATACTTTGTAGCGAAGGAGAAGTACTAGACCAAGTCAATACATTCAAGTACTTAGGGATTCACCTTGATGACACCCTCACCTTCACTGCCCATGCTGAGCAACTGGTAAAGTCCACCAACATGAAGCTTGGCATCCTGTACAGACACCGCACCTCAATGACACCGGCTACACAGAAACTTGTTATGTGCGGTTCATTTCTCTCATCTGTGGATTATGGTCCTGTCATATATGGGGCAGGCACAGACACAGTGCTTAAAAGGGTCAAAACCATCTTCAACAAGGCCTGCCACCTGGTCCTGGGAGTACACAAAATGACTCGCTCTTGTGACCTATACAAGGAAACTGGCTGGCTCCCACTCCACCACAGACTCCAATACCAGGCATGCCTCCTTGCAAAAAAGTCCCTAATGGGGTCCATGCCTAGGGCTACTTCAGCCCTCTTTGAGCCTGCACAACCATCTAAATGCACAAGGAGTGCCTCCAGGACTGTTCTAACTGTTCCCTTCAAATGAACCACCCTTGGCCAAAGATCCCTCTCCTACTGTGGACCTAAATGGGTAAATGATCTGCCTGCAGACCTTGCCAACTCCCCCAGACTTGGCTACTTTAAAAATGGGCTTCGATCTCTTCTTGCCAGCAAATCTGACTGCCAGTGTTTCTGTTAACCCATGGCCTCTGACAGTGGTTCTCACACCCGACAAACGCTACCCTCTCTCACTCCCACCCTCCTGTTCCACAACTGCCCACTTCCCCCTCCCACCTCCCATCACCTACTACCTCCCCTTGACAAAGCCTCACCTTGGCTGCTAAAACATGCATTTCTGCAGACTGAGAGCACCCATTCTGAACTGTAACATGATTGTTAAACACTGTACTGCACTTACTGTAATTAGTGCTGCATTAATATGTTTCTCTGGAAGTGTGGTTCTATTTCTCCTTACTTCTTGTACCCTGCTTAATGTTGTAACTGCACACTAATACTACTTGTTAGTTGATGTCTTTCTGTTCTGCAATGTTTCATCACCTGTATATGTCTTTTATTCCTTGTTGACTTGGAGCCTTTGTAAATGAGCCTCCGGCTCAAAGGTATTAATCCAATTTGAAATAAATAAAAATCTGCTCAACCCTTACAATTGGGGCACTACAGTGCCTTTAATATATATATATATATATATATATATATATATATATATATATAATTGAAACAATTTCATTAATGCTCTAGTTAGGGTTAAAGCCACAAAAAATTAAGCACTCCCCACCTCATATACAGAAAACACCTCTCGCAGGAGTAATATCAAAACTGGTGCCAAACTTTATTGCAAGTGCAGAAAAAAAGTTAAAAAGTGCCCAACCTGATGCATTTGGGAGGCAAACCCCTTTGTCCTGGATACCCCCCTTTTCTCTCACAAAAGACGGAGACCATTGTATGTTGTTGTGCTCAGATTGGCAATTAACTCATCATATATCATAATTCCATTTTCCATCTCATCACCTTTTATTACAGTTTCTTTTACAGTTGTATTTCATTGCCTTCATATATCAATCTCTGATCATTCCTCTTTCTTCTTCTTCTCACTCCTCAAGGTGAAAACCTGGGTGCCTTCTTCTTCTCTTTTTCTGTTAGGTAACGGTGAGAACTAAGACCGCTTTTCCTCCTTCAGCTTCTTCTTCTTTTCATCCTATTCCTTTTTCTTTACCCCCTCCCCTCCTTCCCCCCCTTTTTCCATCAGCCAGTCTCCAGCTTGTGTTGGATGACTGGCTTTCCCCTCAATTTAGGGTATTTCCCTCACCGCTTAGGGGGATCTCCTCCTTTTCCTTCTTTTTTTTATCCCCTTTTCAGCATGCCTCCTCCATGCTTCTATAAAACCCATAGTTTCCGTATTAAACATATCTATGTCTAAATCTGACATGTGCACACCATCTGACCTGTAGAAATCCGCTACCCACTCTTCCACACCTCGAAGTATTACCTGCCCCCCCAATTTTCTTATTAGCATTCCTACCCTTCTATTACTTTTCCTTCTGGCCCTGTCAATGGCTCTATGATTATGTTCATTCCTCCATACCCTCCTTGGGATCATATCCGACCATACAATGTATACCCTTGGCCACAACTGCTATATTAATTCCAAGTCCCTCTTAATCTGCATGTACAGGATGTGTCCACCCATGGTTTTCCCACTAAGTTGTTGCCCCCTAGATGTACAATAATTAAGTCTGGAAATGGTCACCGCTCCTTCATTTCTTTCAGGGTGGGAAGCAGTTGCCCCCATCTCATCCCTCTGATGCCACGCCACACCAACCTATATTTTCTAATGCACTGGTAGAGCTGTCTTCCCCCGGCCTTTTTCTCAGCTCTTTTTTCAGCCCAATAAATATAGGAGTGGCCACATATCCAGACTTCCATTATCCTCCCTCTTCCTATAGGATTTAAACAAAATAAATCTTATACCTGTTTATTGGCTCCTTTTCATTTTCCAATTCTATGCCCTCCCCCCCAATGGCTCATGTCTGCAAAAGAAAACACAGATGATACATTAGTCTCCCTTCTTTAGTGCTCAAATGTATCTCTTGTAACTGGCAGACCACCAGCGTCCCTTATCCAACATATTACCCACTGTTTCCCCCGCTGCTGCCCACTGGGAGGCAGCCCCTATTCATAGAGAGTGAGATGAATAAATACATGGGTCCTCCCCCAGAAGTTACATACCGTTCTTAAGCATGGCCATGACCTGATAACTTGTGACCTTTTTCCCATCTCCATGCACAAATAACCTCCCGGTCCTACCCCCTCGCTCTGCGGCGTAAGCTCACAAAGCTTTCACTGGGCACAGTGTGCCATCTACCTGTGCCTTCAGGGCTACCCTACATCTCTGTCCCTCCGATCCATCTTTGATTTCTTTATCCTGATTCATATCTCAGTCATCCACCAGCTTATCTCCTCCCAATCCAAGCCCCCTTCTTCATCCACTCTACCCTGTCCTACTGTCTCACTCACTCTCATGGCCCCAGCAAACATTACCAGATAGATCATATGGAAGAGCTGGGCTTCGTCCTTAGATCTGCAAATTGCCAGTAATGCCCCTTTTAGTCTCGCTATCCACTGTTCCCTTAATGGTTGCCTGTTGTCTGCAGTTCTTTGCTTTTATCTTCCCCATCCCTGCATCGTCCTTCTAATTATTATTGACTTCATCGGGTCCTTCCATCCCTTCAGGCTGCAGACCAAACTAATCCCTGCTAAATAGACTCCCATGGTTGTGTGGGCGGTTCCCTTCTATCATTGCTACACTGTAAATTTTCCTAGCTGTTCTTCTGTAAGTGGCCTACTTACCTCCATGTGGTATGCCGCCCTGAATGTCTGCAACACCCGCCAGGCCCCCTTGTAGGCCCTCAGAGTCCTTGGTGACCATGAGCTGAGAAACAACAATTCTGCTCCCTCTTGCCAGCATCCCAGATGTTCATTGGTATGGGTGTTTTTTGCTCTTCTGCTGTCGGTGCCAGCCTCTGGAAATGTTCCAGCTGCAGACGGGAAAGGCTGTCAGCCAGAGTATTGTGTGCCCCTTCTATGTGCTTGGCTTTGAATGACATATTCAATTTTAAAGCTCTTAGTACCAACTGTCGTAGTACTTGCATGACCGTCTCTGACCTAGCTCCTCTGTTGTTCAACACGTCTACTACTGCCTTGTTGTCACACCAGAATGTCACCTTCTGATTCCGCAGCTCGTCACCCCACACCAAGGTGCAGGCCCAAATAGGCATGATCTCCAACAGTGTTATGTCCTTTACTTTCCCCTCCCTTACCCATTCTGTAGGCCATGGTTCTGCAAACATATGCCCCTCAAATAGCCCCCATGCCCATGCCCCTCGCTGCACTGGTATAAAGTTCGAGGTCTGTGTTATATACCCAGTCATCTTGCCAAAAGGAGCACCCATTATAGCTCCTGAGGAATGCTTCCCATATTTTAAAGTCTTCCTTAACTCCTTTTGACATGTCTACCCAGTGGTGTGGCCTGGTTATGCCCGCTGTGGCCCTAGCTAATCATTTTGCGACGGTTCTCCCTGGGTCAATAGCCCGGCATGCAAAGTTCAGGTATCCCAAGACCTGTTGAACCTTCTTTAGCTGTATTCTCCTTTTACTTGTATGCACTTTAATCAGCTCCTTCAACTTGGACACTTTTTTGTCTGGCAACCTAAAGACCTCCTTCAGGGCATCTATTTCAATATCCAGAAATTCTAGGACCTTACTGGGACCTTCTGTCTTCTCTGGAGCCAGGGAACCCCTAATTCTCTGCATAGATCCTGGAAACTGTACATCATTTTGTCCATCTCCTCTTTCCCACTGCCTATTAGAAGGAAATCATCCAAGTGGTGAATGACCGTCCTGTAACCCATTTTATCCTGAAATATCCACTGTAAGCAGGTGATGAATGCTTCAAAAGTAGCGCATTCTATGGAACATCTCATAGGCATTGCCTTGTCAAAATAGTATTGTCCCCCTATTTTAAAACCCAACAGGTCCCAGTCCTCTCTCCTAACTGGAAGCAATCTGAAAGCGGACTCTATATCCGTTTTTGCTATCCATACATCAGTTGTTGCTCTGATGGCTTGTACTGCTTCTTCCAATGTGGCATATGTCACTTTGCTATGCTCCTCACTGATGAAATCATTCACTGAGTCCCCTTCAGGAAATGACAGGTGGTGAATCACCCTGTACTCTCCCTGCTGCTTTTTAGGGACCAAACCCAATGGAGAAATTCTCATATTCTGCAGTGGGGGAGTGTCAAATGGCCCTTCTACCCTCCCAGCTGCTATTTCCCTATCTATTTTTGTCTTAAAATCTCTTCTTTACCTTTTACTGAACCCAGGTTGTTCATCTTACTCGCCTGCCTCGGGCCACGCATTGTAATGTAAAGCCTGTCTGAAAGCCTTTTTTGATCATCTCAGCCACCTTTCTATTTGGGTATCTCTACAACCACTCCTCCCATGCATCTATCCTAATGGGGGAATGGGGGTTCTTGCCTCTTCAAATTGCTCCCCTGTCAACTTTCCTACCCTTCTCCCCAAAACCCCCACATTGTTCATCCACTGGCCTTGCTGCTCAATAAGACTGCCCCCCTACCTGCATGCCCTCTGCTTCTCCCCCTTTATCCCATGCCTGACCCCTATACCCTTGTCCCTCCTGAAAAAACTGTTGGCCCGTTCCATGTGCTCCTGCCCCTTGGGCCCCTTGAGCCCATGTCGTTCTGCATCTGCTCGCTGGGTGTGATCCCCAACATTTTGAGCATGTGTGATGAAAGCGGCATTGTGGCCAGGAACAAAAGGTCCTGTTGTAGCCCCAACAACATCTCTGTGAAATCAACCCCTTTTTACCCATCTCACCTTCTGGCATGGACTGACCTGTTACATAATCCATCCACAGATCTGTTTCATGTCCCACCTTACATCCCCATACGTCACCATTCTTTGCCAAAAGAATTCATCATAATAAATCCATCCCACCTCTCCCTTGGTCTTCACCAGTCTAATTATAAGGGAGTACGTGATGAGTGGGATGCCCAGCTCTGGCTTCTTCTCCATCACTATCACAGAGTAAGTGGCAAAACCTACAAACCATCCATCCCAAGTTTTCCCTTTTGTAAATTTATCCTCCTATTTCTTCCCCAACAAAACCACGGCTGCTGCCATCTCGCTTTTTCCTATGTTCTCCATTTCATCATATTTTGCTGCTGCTTCTCTGCTCACTAAGGCAAAAATATCCACATATTCCCCCTTCCATATCTTCTCTTTTGTAGCCAGCGGAACATACTCCCCTGATCTCATTCGTGGAGTTCCTATTTCCCTCGTCCCTTTTCCCTTGTTCTCTACTCTCCCTTCCCCCTTCAGCAACTCCTTGTCTGATCTGATTTCCGCCAGTGCTGTTTCCATCTAGCCCAAACCCCCTGCATCGACAGCTGAAATAATTTGGCCTATATATTCCTTTATGCTTTCTCCCACCGAACCAGATACACTACCTGTGATCCTGTCTGCTCCTTGTGGACTGCTGTCGTCGTGATGCCCTGAGCTGTCCTCTTGTGACTGGGTGACTGGCTGTACACCTGGCTGCTGAGAAGGAACCACTGCGCTCAGGGGCTCCAGCCTGGGCTCCATTGGGGGAACCACTATCTGGTCCAGGGGAGGTACTAATGGTACTGATTCAACAGGGTGCAGAGGTACTGGACTAGCCACCCTGGGAGGTACCACCATTGGTGGCTGCCCTCTAGGTGGGCTGTGTAGCCTCCCAGCCTGCCATTTTCCTCTGCCCCTTTCCCACTCCCTTCTTTCTACTTCTCCCCAGAATGCCCTGGTTCCTCCTCTTCCACCATCTGCCACATTCTGTTAGCTTTATCTGCCAGCTCTACGATAGCACTGTAGGCATCTTCTTTGGAAGGTCTGCTCTTCTTTGGTGCCATGTGTCCTTTGTTCCTGTAAGATCTGTAATGACAACTGAGAAAAATTCTCTTATTAATCCTTTTATAATCATCCAACCATATGGTTAGGCCAATTTGCCTTCATTTGTTCCTGTCCTAGCCATCTGAAATTGGCCCCTTTTACCCTATTCCAGCTCCCCTGCCTATCCCTCTCTTATTTATTTTATTCTTCTTCTCTCTCCTTTTTTTTTTATATGCCTCCCCAGTGCTCCATCCCTTTTCTGTGCCTCATTCTTGCTGTCCAATTCACTTGCCACGTCGCCATCTGGCTCATGGCTGAGGCCCCACTGTGCAGCCCTCACTGAAATGCTTGCTGTTTCATGTTCCCCCTTTCTAAAAACCCGGTGAAATTTGGGCCCCATTCAGGGATGCTCCAGCCAGGCCCTTAGCCCTTCCCCAATCAGCACAAAAACCCAGTGCCTCAAACTGCTCCTGTCCTGTGGCGTAACGCTATAAGTGCGCTCACTGGCCTATGCATTAGGCCTCTGTTTCCATCCCCCCTCATGGCCCTTGCCAAAGCTAGGCCCCTGGTGTGTGATGCAATCGCCATATGTCCGCTCAATGGCCTACTCCTCTAGGCCTCTGTTTCCATCCATAAATCCCCTGCCCTTTGCAGTATATGGCCTCCATTCCTCTGCATCATATCTCCTCCTCCCGAACCTCCCACTGTTCCATTCTGATCCAAAGGGCCTCAGCCTAAACAGCCCATCCACTGTGCCAAGCCACCCCTGATGTGTTACATAATGCCACGTGTGCGCTCGCTGGCCTATTCCTGTAGGCCTCTACTTCCATCCCCCACCATGGCTCTCTCTAATGCCAGGCTGTTTTTTCCTCTATCCTCTTACTGTCTCCAATGGCATCAAATGCCTCGATGCCTTGAGGTTGCCTCTGATGTGCTCGCACTGCCCCTTGTTTTCTTCGCATGTGCCCTTAATCTCTCTCCCCTTATTTTGTCATGTGGACTGGCCTGCAGGCTACTGCTTCCCCTTTTTTTCAAATACTCCCCATTCACAAGAGAAAAACGCTCAGTGGGGACTGCGTGTGATGTCACACCACGTGGCCACCTCTGCCTGTCCCAGATTATTCCCCCTGCTCGCTCTCGCTTTCCTTTTTATTCTCCTTTTCTTTTTGTTTCTAAAAAGCAATCCTGTACTTGTTTTTGCCTCTCCCCATGGACTTCCAACCCTCTTCTTCAGTCTGCAAAAAAAACACAGCACCTACTGCGATCCCTCATTGCATTCAGGGTGAAACCATCCCAGCAATCAGGTACACAAGCCACAAGCGGTCCCCTTCATGCCAACAGAAACAGAGAATAATGCTTCCGACACCAGCTTTACCATTCATAACTGGGCACTGCAAGCCCCAATTCAAACCTCCTAAATTTGAAAATTGCTTAAACCATTACACATAGGCCATGGACACATTCTTTAACTCATCCACTGCTCTACAGCCACATGCAGCTCCAAACCTCCTTATAACTTTGAAAAACCCCAGGAAAATGTATATATTTTACCACCACTGCCCTGCAGTACCAGGTGCATCCTTCTCTTTTTCAATCTGTCTGCTAGTCCTCCATGCCAACTAACCGCTCATGCCACAGTAATATTCATACAGTTTGTTTATTATCTTTTAAATGAGCAATCCCTCAAATGCCTAAAAGCATTCTTTCATTTGTAGCTGTTTCTTTACCTGATCCTCCTGTTGCACTGCAATTAATGCCAATCTGATGTGCTGTAGTCTGAATTAAATCAAAACTGCAGCAAAAGTGGCTGATTCTGTGCTGTCTATTATATACCTCCCTTAGCCCCTCCCCTTCCTCTATCTTGCCTATTGTTCTGTTTTTAACCCCTCCCTTTCCTTCCCCCCTTCCCTTCTGAGCACACCATCCTCAGCTTGAGGGAAGGGGTGCACCAGGACAACTTGGTCTGCCCCTTAAAAGGCAAACTCCATTATCAAAGGATAAACACATTACAACTTGAGACACTTATATAGCGATAGTGATGTAACAAACATGAACATGTGATTCCAGCATAGGAATCTAATTAAAGAGACATAAACATGGTACATCAACTAACATTTATAAATATACAATCCTATGTAACTATACATAAAAATGTAATATCTAAAAACTGTACTAAATAATCACATTGTACTAGTTGCAAATACATTCCATTTGATGTGGTGTTCACAGTTGCCCCAAAGCAACAGCAGACAAGTCCATCTTTATATGTCACCTTCAGGTCTGGAAAATAAATATGACAATTAAAAAAGTATTCCTGTTACCTTTGTACCACTCTATGCATGTTCGTATAACAATATATTTCTCGCATTTCACATTAGGTAGATAACAGTAATTACATGTTTAAACAAATTATTTTAATGAGCAGGTGTTTACTTCTAATAAATAGAAAACTGTCTAATTTATTTATTGTATTTTGATTTGCTACTATAGTTACTTTCTACTTATACAATACAATAGTTGTTAGTGCAGTGAAACAAGTGGATTTTCACCTTTGCTTTTCACACTGTTTGTAAAAAAGAATTCAGTAGAATTCTGGTATTGTGACAGCAGAAACTGCCAGCTGCTTAAAAGCCCAGTGCATTTCAATGAGAAACTAAATATATTTTTCTATATTATTGAAAAGAAATCAATACTTATTTCATCAGCAAACATTGTCTTTTATATGTATGCACTATTGTGTTCCATCTGTATGATTTTACATTTTTCATAACAATAATTAACTTCTATTTTCTTCTTTCCAAGTAAAATCTGGTTATGAGGAAAATGTCACCTGCTAAATTATAACAACAAATCACATGTTATTAAAAATCAGATATTTCTGTTAAATATAGAATATTTTTGTGGCAAAAAGTGTTATTTCTCCATAACAATCTTGAAAACAGATTTGCAGTTAGTTTCTGACATCATAATGCAAGGATTCCATTGGATTCTTTTTTTACTAACAGTTGGCAAAATACAAATAAAATGACGAAAAAGTAAGTAAAGAAACAAACAAAAGCAAACTGAATGGTTGCAGAGGTATCTAAATGTCCCACACCTTCATTCTTTAAGATAGACACACTTACTAAGTGCTTGCTCTTTAAACAGATTTCTTAAGAAATGGTGTGATATCAATAATGCCATTTATACCAGGATTTGAATCCATATCTTTGAAAATGACATCTTTGGCGTTGTTTTATTGATGAGGTGATTGTCATATATAAAGGTACTTCAGGTGAGTTTTCTGAATTTGTTGATTTTTTACATGAAACTAATCTGCACTTATGTTTCTCTTTTTAGGCCAGTCTAAGTGAAGTTAATTTCCTAGATTTGAAAATTAAGAAGAATGTAACAGGTAACATAGTAACCAGTGTTTTCAGAAAAGAAACAGATTGTAACAGTGTACTTCTTGCATCTAGCTGTCATCTGAAACATGTGATTCAAAACATTCTGAAAGGACAATTTTACAGACTTAGACGTAATTGTAGCGATCTTAATATGTATGATGAAGCAGCTTTACATTTAACTTATTGGTTTACAGAAAAAGGGTATGGACAATAGCTCATATATGAGACAAATGAAACAACAAGAAATGTGAGACAAGAGGATCTACTGGTAGAAAAGACACAAACTAATGAAAACGAGAATACATTTAATTGTGTCACTACATTTTCTGCCCAGAGTAATCTAATTGATCAAATTCTGAAACTAAACTGAAATGTAATTAAGAGTGATGTGGGGCTCACTGACATCAAACAAATCCCCCCACAAATGGCATATACTGTAGGACAGCATCCACTCTAAAAGACCAACTAGTGTGCAGTAGGCAGGTAAACCCAGTGACCCATACATAGCTATGAAACAAGACCATTGATTGTTTTCCTTGCAAAAAAAATGTGTATATTGCAGAGTGGTTTCACCTGTGGACTCTTTTATAAAGCTACACAACAATAAGCAATACCAGATACAACAGTATATTAATTGTGACAACCATGATATCATTTATGCTGCCATTTGCAAATGCGGTGTTTTCTATACAGATAAAACAAAATGACAGTTGAAGACAAGGGTTGGGGAGTACTGCAGAGCCACTGCTAATCAAGATGTGAAATATGCAACTGCCTTATATATTTTAACAGTTAACAATAAAGATGAAAAGTTTAAATTCATGGCTATTGACAAGGTTTGGCAGAAACCTCGGGGGGGAGGGGAATTTGATAATCTATTGTTGAAAAGGGAGGACTTTTGGATTTATACCTTTGGGGCCTGTAAATAGAAATGTTATGAAATTATATTTCACTGGCAAAATTACCGCGAAATCAGCAATTTCATCATGCAAAATATTTAGCGAAATTTGCCCATTATGTGAAATATTTCACAAGGTGCGAAATGTGAACTTTCAGAAGAAAAGTAGTGAAATTTCACTGTGAAAGGCAAATTTTGTCATTTCATGGGAGAAATGTTGCCTTCTGCGGGTGAAAATTCGCATTCTGTAGGCAAAATTCCAGATTTCGTTTCCATGAAAAAGTTTGAGAAACAGGCAAATTTCATGAAATATTTCACACATTTCTACCTTTAAATATCCTGGTATAAATTGCATTTTTGATATCACACCATTTCTTAAGAAATCTGATTAAAATAATTTGGGTTAAACATATAGTTACTGTTATCCACCTAATTCGAAATGTGAGAAATATATTGTTATACAGATATGCACAGAGTGGTACAAAGGTAACAGGAATACTTTTTAATTGTCATATTTATTTTCCAGACCTGAAGGTGAAATATAAGGATGGACTTGTTTTCTGTCCCTTTGGGACAGCTGTGAACACTACATCAAATAGAATGTATCTGTAACATGTGCAATATGGCTATTTATTACAGTTTTTAGATATTAGGGGCTAGATATTTAAAAGTGCTCCTGGCAATGGCACAAGTGGTTGCTCCGTGCAACTGAGTTGCACTGGAGCAACAAAGGGATATATTCAAAAGAGATGAGCGATGGCACACCCCTTCTGAATATATCAAAATATGTGGGCAGTGCAAATAAAATGCACTGGCACAACCCCTAGACAGGTCTGAATACCTGAGACTGGAGCTGCCCCAGAGCATCTGAGTTATACCATATGCAAATTACTGATATTCAAAATGAAATATGCAAATGGGGCAAAAATGCATCCAAGGTGCAAATGGGGCCATTTGCATATCATTATGACCCCATTTGCATGAGTTGTGCAGGGCTGGCCAGCAAAATGTGCCTGGTGCCCTGCACAGCAGGTGGTCCCTGACCCAGGAATTGCAGTAGTACCCCCTCCATGATCTGTACCGCAATCCCCATAAAGAATAGAAATATTTGTCCCTGGGAGTTCAGTAGTACCCCCTCCCTATCCCGTACCTCCAATTGCCTGTAAACAATAGAAATATATGTCCCTGGTAGTCCAGTGGTACCCCCTTCCCATCCCATACCTCTGCTCACCCGTAATGAATACAACTAAATGTCCCTAGTAGTCTAGTGTTCCCCCAGCCCCCACCCACAGGACCCCATCCCACCCTGCTCCCACCCCATGTCATTGGCGGGCAGTAGATCCACCTGTACACCTCCACAGCTGCCAGCTGAATGACAGCTTACAGTACCTGCTGCAAGTTCAGTGATCCACACTGATGACCAATGGGCTTGCAGTGTGTTCTGTACCAGTCATTCGTGACTTAATGAATGAACATTGAATAAGTCATGAATGACTAGTACAGTACTTGGGATGGGGATGGGGTACTACTGGACTACCAGGGATATACATTTATAGTCTTTACGGGGATTGTGGTATGGATTAGGGAGGGGGGTACCACTGGACTTCCAGGGAATTGTGTAGGTGCTTGTGTATGGTGTTCTGGGGGAAATCACCCATGGCTGGTGGCTGCTGTTTTGCGCCTTGCATTACAGCAGCTCTCCTGTGGGTGGCTTCCACTAGTCCATGAGTTTTCCATGTTCAACTTTGTGTCCATGTATGCAGATACGCCACATATCTTGGCTGAATATTGAGATGTATCACATGTGCATGGCAAGACCCCTGTAGATGAGCTGCATACATTATATTTGCAATGTGGCACATTGGGAATTGCGCAGTGCAATTCCACCTTTTGAATATAGCCCTGGAGTGCATTTCTGGGGTTTAGCCGGCACCGCGCAGTTGTACCAGATGTAACTCCTTTGAATATCTAGGCCTAGATTTTTATGTATAGTTAAATAGGATTGCATATTTATATATTATTTGATGTACCATGTTGTAATATATGGATTTAAAAAATAATACCCTTGAAAGGTATATAAAAAAAATCCTGTAATAGGTTAGTCACTCCCATAATACTATACTTCTGGTCCTCAAATTCTATATTTCCAGCCCAATAATACTATACTTCCGGCCCTCATAATAGTATCATTTGTACCTCACTGCTGTAGCTAATGTCTGAAGGGTGTTTTTTTTATATCCTTCCTGAGAGAAAAAGTAGGACTGGGTTGGGGGGGTTAGGGGCACATGACTAGTGGAAAGTGAGGAGTGAGGAACGAGGAGCACGGAATTGTCCCACAACTAATCCAGAGGTAAGACCTCATCAGCATCTTGCATTCTTATATTACAAAAAATAACAATTAGGTTCCAGTGAATCATGCAGCTATAATTCCATCTTGAGGTTCTGGGGACATGGGAACCTCTCAAGGTTACCTATGTCCCCAGAACCTCTCAATGGAATTACAGAATTGTAATTCACTGGAACCTATCTATTATTCTATTTATGTACCATGTTATGTCTCTTTATTTGGATTCATAATGTTGGAATCACATGTTCATATTTGTGATGTTATTATCACTATATAAATGTCTCCAGTTGCAATGTGCTCATCCTTTGATGAAGGGGTTTATCTCCAAAACACATCACAGTGGGTGCTTTTTAACTTTTTTTCTGCACCTGCAATAAAGCTTGGCACCAAATCTGATATTACTCCAGAGAGCGTATTTTCTATTTATGAGGTGGTGAGTGCTGGATTTTTGGTGTTTTTTGAGTTACTTAATCCCAAGCACCACAACCAAGTTTGTCTTCTTTTGTGTTTTTAAAGCCACAAAAGTAGGGAAATGTGGCATTAGGGTTTCCAACCCTAACACCCCATCCCCACCCTGCACACACCAACAGGCATCAGGGGTGTGCCTTGGGGTCATCAACCCTAACACTCACCCCATTCCATAAATAAATAAGATGAGATGGGTACAGTATAAGAGAATGGAGTGAGTGTTAGGGTGGGTGCCCCCAAGGCACACCTCCAATGCCTGTTAGTGTGTGCAGGGTGGGGGTGGGGTGTTAAGGTTTGAATTTCCTAGTGCCAGACTTCTGTATTTTTGTTGATTTTACCCTAACTAGAGCATTAACAAAGCTTTTGCAATTTATATTCTTACTTTTTGAAATAGAATAATTGTATCCTTATTTGCCTGTGGGAGTACATGGCCGCATCTCTCTGTAGATGCGTATATGTATGGAGCTGTGGAAGCACATGGCCCTCTAGGCCATCTACTTCCATTTATAGGACAACAGTAATCAAATTGTCAGCATAGTCATCTTATTAACCCACCTAATGTACCCAGTACAGAAAAGTTTCAAATCCTGCCAAAACGTAATTCTGGCAACTGCAATGCCATTCCGCACCACAGGTACAAAAATACATTTTGGCCAGGCTTTGAAAAATGACAGCTGTGGCATACATGAGGTGGGGTAATAAGAAGGCTATGTTGAAAATCTGGGGTTAAAATATTAAAAATTTCCAAACTTACAAGTGTGCGTAGAGAAATTGCAATGAATGATCATAACTTTGCCATTTTTTCATATTTTGAACTTAAATTTTTAACATAGCCTTCTTATGACCACACATCATGAACAAGAACATGAACAATTCTCAAATCCTGCCCTAAAGGTGAATTCATCAAGTGAATGCAAAATCATCTTTCTGGAGAGAGTTGCATAATGACAGTCATATTGTGCATAAGATGGGGTCCCCGAAAGGCCATGTTGAAAATGTGGGGTCAGAATCTCAACAAATGGCTAAGTTATAATAAAAGATGAAACTTGTCTGACATGGAACTTTTGTAAAAGAGCCTTGGCTCAAAGGTACTTGTAATCCTAGAATAAATAAATAAAAAATAAATAAAATAAATGAAACCCACATTGAAATATATTGAACCACATTTACCTGAGTTTCTCATATTGCAGTCACTGTTTCCAGCAGCAAAACATGTCTTTGATCAGAGAGTGGGTCTTCAACCTGGGACATGTTCAGGTGAGTGATGGTGTGTGGGGGTGTACTGAGGGGTGGGATGATGGGTAATGAGTAGGAGGTGGGGTGGGGAGCTGATCGGTGTGGAACTTCGTTTTTACAGGTTTAAAAAAACAATAACATCATTTCAGGTTTTGGCAACAATGGATGTGTGGGGGTGCCCATACATAACAGGGAATGTAAAATTTGCCAACGGGGATGGTGACCGGCAGGTGGGGGGTGCCACTAGGCACCAGAAAAATGGAGAACAGTGATTGGTGGGTAGAGGTTGCCCTTGAACACCAATGTTTTTGTATTAAAAAATATATGGGAGTTGGAGGGTGGGGGGTGCCACTAGACACATGGGAATATACAAATTGCTGATGGGGATGGCAATCAGCAGATGGGGGTACCACTAGACAGCAGGGAAAGATATGATTGCAGGGATGGTGATCAGAAGGGTGGGAGTGCCACGAGACACTGCAGCTTTAAAAAAGAATGGCAAATGTAAAATTATGGTTCTGCTGTTTAGTACTTCTATTGTTGCCACTATAATAAAATCTAACCTCTGAACATGCATATAAAAGTTTCCTGTTATTTTTTATTATTTAAAATATCAATTTCAAGACCCTAGAGCTTTACCTGACTGAAATCCGTAGTACTTCTTTTCAGCAAGGCCGGCTCCATTTCACTCAGCATATGTCATTGAAGGAGTGATGTATTATGCTCAATGCTGTTCTAAGAATGAAAAAACAGACAGAAACAGACATTTCTTATGGGTGTATATGTTGCTTTTTACTTATAGTCAGACCCATTATTAGCTGTTGTGCTGTGCTGTTTATTTAAGTGTAACAGTCAAAACATGATCATACATCCTGTATCCTGTAATCAAGCATTTTGCAGCATGTTTCCTGTCTGCCCATCTTGTAGCACTAAATGCATGTTAACTTGTCTCCTTCAACTCAACAGTGCTTTCTGTCATTTACATATGCTGTCGGGTAACAGGTATTTACACCGTCATTGTGGACATTCACCCTTGCAAATAGGAATAAATATATTTTTGTTTAACCCCCCATGACATGAGATGGAAAAGTGAAGACTTGTGCATGACTGGTAACAATGTGAAACTCCCCACTACTTGTGGGTCCCAGACATCTATGCCTCTTTTCAACTGGGCTGTAGCAAAATCTTTCCCTCCAACCAAGCTAAAATAAATCAGCATCGATATACATCCATCCTAGGAAATATCTCTTGATTCTGGCAGCCCTTTGCTGTCAGCTAGCAGTCAGGTATTTCTATCCATAGTGGGCATAAGCACTCCCTCCTGGGAGCTGTAACTGCCAAAATAAATTAATTGCCCAGAGACTCCGAGGAGGACGACTTAGATTCGAATATCAAAGGGCTGCCAGAAAAAGGAGATAGTTTCTAGTATGTGTATATCGATGCTGATTTATTTTAACTTTGTTGGAGGGAGAGATCTTGCATCAGCCCAGTTGAAAAGAGGCACTGATGTCTGGGACCTGCAAGTTTCAGGGAGTTTTATATTGTTACCAGCCATGCACAAGTCTTCACTCTTCCATCTCACATCGGGGGGGGGGGGGGGGAGTTAAACAAAAATATAGTTATACTTATTTGCAAGGGTGAATGTCTACAATGACTGGAAATGCCTGTTACCTGACAGCATATGTAAATGATTGAAAGCACTGTTGAGTTGAGGGAGACAAGTTAGCATGCATTTAGTGCTACAAGACAGGCAGGCTAGCACTGGGCTACAAATTGAATGATTACAGGATACAGGATGCAAGATCATGTTTTGACTGTGTTACTTAACATGTTTGCATGTTCAGAGGTGAGGTTATATTATACTGGCAGCAATAAAAGTACTAAATAGGAGAATCATAATTCTATATTTACCATTTTGATTGATCTTTAAGGCCAAAATCCTCTTTAATGACTCGTGATCCTTTTTCATTTGAATGAAAAAGGATTCATGAAAAAGGATATTAGTGAGTGATGAAAAAAGAATTAAAATGGCAAAAAAAACCATTTAATGCCACTTTTGCCACCAGCCAACTACAAAATCCACCAAAGGGAGTTCCAATCAGCAAGATGCATATGTTGGTGTGTCTAGAGCACATCAGTTTTCTACAGTATGTTTTGAATATTATATTTCAGAGAAACCTGAAAACAAGATGTGAGGTTTAACATTAACGTGCCTACTCAACCCTAACTATTGTATAGGGGCACAACTGTGCCACTATATTAATAGGGTTGCTGTAGCAATCATATAGCTAAGGTTGAGTAGCTTGTTTAATGTTAAACCCCAAACTTTGCAACTTAATAGCTTTGCTCCCATTCAAAGGAATTGCATACACATTTGCACGTGTAGTGTGGAAGGATGGTCTCTTAATATGGCAAGTTTCATGAGGGTCAGATGTCCCAATTCCGAGATCTGTATAGTGCAAAAAGTGAAAAATAATTGGGAGTTTGGACATTATTTTACTCTTACCTACAGCCCAGATGGTTTGGGATTTCATTCTGAAATGTTCAGTGTAAAAGGGGCTTGCCCTAGAAACAGTCCTTTTTTGGTTTGGTGAAAAAATATTACTCAGTTTACAAGTTATAAAGATTTGAAATTTCAGTTCTCAGCATGCTCAGTGGGGTTTTTCATTTATACTGTGGTTGGGATATTCAGAAGGGTTGCACCATGCGCTGCCACTGATGTGCCCGTGATGATATTCAAAGGGAAAGTGCATGGCACAAATCCCGATGTGCGGGGCACATCAGTAATGTGGCGCGGCGCAGTAGGGGGCACGCCCATGACATTCCGCACATCCCGCCATTCAGCCCGGGATGTGTGATCCCATGCAGGTGCAACCCCTATATGCGCTGCATACAGTTGTTCCAAAAAATAAAGGAGTAACAGCCGGCCACCCACAGGTGAGCTGCCATATTGCAGGATGCAACTCGGCAGCTGCCAGCTGTGGGTGGCCATCCGAGCTCCGGCGGCAACCTCAGTCAGGTAGCGCCCCCCATGCCCGATCACGGGCATACATATAATAAAATGTCCATAGCCCTGGTGGTCCGATCGTGGGCAGAAGTCTGAAGAAAGATTAAATCCCATCCCTGTTAGTCCAGTGGTACTCCTCCCCACCCTCCCACACAGGCCCACTACCGCTCCTCCCCGGTCAGCGGCGGCGGCATCCCCACCCGTAAGTCGCCTGGCTGCCTACTGACTGCACAGTACACAGAGCGTATGCCCATTGGTCCACAGCATGGGCCAATGGGCGTACGAACATGCCATACTACACGGTCCAGATATGTGAATGACTCCATTCACATATCTGGACTGTGTAGTACAGTATGGTCTGCATGCCCATTGGCCCACGCTGTGGACCAATGGGTGTACAGCTGTACTGTACACAGTCAGTCGGTGGACAGCCGGGCAGCTTGTGGGTGGGGAGCTGCCACCCGCCGCTGTCCGGTAGGGAGTGGGGTAGCAGGGCTCAGTGGAAGGGGGGTACCGCTGGACCACCAGGGATGGGATTTAATCTTTCTTTAGACTTCTTCACATGATCGGGCTGCTAGAGGTCCACTGGACCACCAGGGATATAGGACATTTTATTATTATACACATGCCTGCAATCAGGCTGCCAGCAGTCCACTGGACCACCAGGGATGTGGGACATTTTATTGTTATACATTTGCCCGTGATCGGGCAGTGGGGCACTTTGCCACTTGTGCAGGGGGCGTTGGTCCCCAACAGCTGCAACCTGGCAGGGCGCCAGGCACAAGTCGCCGGGGATGGGTGCACCTGCATGCAAATGGGGCCATAATGAAATGCAAATGGCCCCATTTGTGCCTTGCATGCATTATGGCCCCATTTGCATTTGCATCTTTGAATATCGCGGTTGCAACGGCACTTGCGCTAGCGCATCCCCCTGCCCCTCTCTGGCCACTTGCACTGGTGCAGTGCCACTGCACCATGCACAATGCGGGTGACCACAGAGCGATATTCAACGGTGCTGAGCCATGGTGCAGCACCATTGAATATCACCCTGTCAGCACCCTGGCACATCCCAGTTGCTCTGTGCCCAGGCTTGTGCCACAGCCTGGCGCAGTCTGAATATCCCACCCTGTATGTCCAGTTCAAAAGAAGAATGTCTGGCCAAAAGAATCTTCTTTTGTGAGCCAGAATTCTTCCTTCATATGGTCACCATCTCTTGGTAGAATTTCTAAGTGTTCTGATCATCTGACTTTTAGGGATTTATTTCACATGGGGAGGGTAGCATCTATTTGACCTAAATAGACTATTTCTATCAATGGATTTTGAAAAAAGATCTTTCCCAGTGTTGCCACCCCCATCATGTATATTAAAAGATACAAAAGTTTCACATTATCCTTTTTCACACATGCTTTCAACAAAAATTTGCATTCATAGTTTTTAAGTAGAACAGAGACTCAATAAATTCACATTCTGATGAATATTCTTTGCAAAAAAATGTGTTAATGCAACATTTAGGACTCAGACTAAAGCAAAAAAGTTGGGAAATGTGATTTTGGGTTTCCAACCCTAACCCCCCCCACCACCACCCCTAAAACAAATCATGGGTGCAGTCTTCCTTGGAGTTCTCAACCCTAAAGTGTACCCCATTAAGTGTGCATGTTTCTGGAGTGTATGGAAATGGCTGAGCTTTAGGGCTGACAACCCCAAGGAAGACTGCAGCCCTGATCTGTTTTAGGCGTGTTGGGGTTTTAGGGTTGGAAAGCCTAAAACCACATTTCACTACTTTTTTTGCTTTAGCCAGAACCCTAAATGTTGCATTAATGCATTTTTGTTGCAGAGTACTTCCTTACTTTTTCAGATAGTAAAATCATATTCTTATTTGCCTGTGGGAGTGCAGGGTCCTCCCATCCATCCATACTCTTTGAGATAGTGTAATCATATCCTTATTTGCTTGTGGGTGCATAAAGCCCTCTGGGCCCTGCACTGTCATCCCTCCAATGAATATATGGATGTTGCTGATGAAGTGCAGACCCTGCATTTTGAGCAAAACTGCAACCAAATTGTCACCATAGCCTTCTTATTACCCCATCTCATAAACCCGGTATTGAACATTTTCAAATCCCCACCAAAGTGTTATTCCACACAGCCACAATGTCACTCCATGCCTCAGGTGTGAAAACACAGTTTGTCCAAGATTCGAAAAATGACAGCTGTTACATTTAGGAGGCGGTGAAAAAAAATGGCTATGTTGAAAATCTGGGTTCAAAATATTTAAAATTACCAAAGTTACTAGTAAACGCTCCAAAATTTGAACTGATGCACATAACTCTGCCACTTTTGCATATTCTGAGCCCAAATTTTCATCATAGCCTTCTTATGACCCAACCACATGAACAAGAGTGGTGAAATATTTCAAATCTTGCTCGAAAGAAGATTTCAACAATGGACCATGAAAATGCCTTTCAGGCTAAATTTTCATAATCCAACTACAATTGTTCATGAGGTAGGGTCTCGAATGGGCTATGTTGAAAATGTAGGTTAAAAATATGCAAATATGGCAAAGTTATGCATCAAAAGTTGAAAATCCCATTGAAATACATTGAATCACACTCATAGAAACACAGAAACATAGAATTTGATGGCAGATAAGGACCGCTTGGTCCACCCAGTCTGCCCATTTCCCTACCTAATAGATAAGCTGCAGATCCTAGTTAACCAGCAGCCTACTTCTTTCTACCCCCACCCCCTAGAATTGCCTTATGGCTGTCTCATGCATGCTTGAATTCAACCACTGTTTTTGACTTCACAACCTCCTCCAGAAGGCCATTCCATGCATCCACAACCCTCTGTGAAAAAATACTTCCTTACATTACCTCTGAGCTGCCCCCATCTTCAAATTGTGCCCCCTTGTTCTTGCACACCTCTTTTTTTGAAAGATGCTACCCTCTTGGACTTTGTTGATTCCCTTGAAGTACTTGAAAGTTTCTATCATGTCCCCCTCTCCCTCCTTTCCTCGAGGCTATACATATTAGCTCCTTTAGTCTCTCTTCATATGTCTTCTGGTGCAGACCCTGCACCATTTTAGTTGCCCTCCTCTGGACAGCTTCCATCTTGTCTATGTCCTTGCGGAGATTGGGTCTCCAGAACTGCACACAGTACTCCAGATGGGGTCTCACCAGCTGTCTGTACAGAGGGATAACAACTTCCTGTTTTCTACTGGTGATGCCTCTCCCTATGCATCCCAGTATCCCCCCAGCCCTCCTTTCTCCCCTCTCACATTGCTTGCCCACCTTTAAGTCATCTGATATGACTACCGCCAGGTCCCTTTCCATTTTTGTTGTTGTTAGTATCTCACCCCCCATTGTGTACTCTTCCCCTGGGTTTTTGTTTCCCTTCAAACCTTAGTTTCTCAATTGCAGTTGGTGTTTCCAGCAGCAGGATGTGTCTTCTGTTGGAGATTGGCTCTTCACCAAAGGACATGTTCAGATGTGTGAAGGTGTGTGAGGGTGTGGGGGGTGCAAAGTTGTGGGTGCTCAGTGGGATGTCAGGGTAGGGGGGTCAGATTGGCGAATGACCATTTTCTTTTTGCAGGTTTAAAAAAGGCATTGAGGAATATTTTTCTTTATTTTAGATGGTGTCAGGGATTGTGGGGTTGGCACTAGACACCAGGGAAACAGGAACAATTTAAATATATGGGTACAGGAATCAGAGGGTGGGGGGCTGCCACTAGACACCAGGGATACAGTTACAAATATGGGAACAGTGATTAGAAGGTGGGGGGAACCACTAGACACCAGGGGAAAAATAGATGTATTCTTGTGCAACTTCCCATGTAATCCTATGGGAATTTGCAAATTCTAATTTTATTAGTTTTGTTATATAGCCACTATAAAGATTTTTTTGGGGGTTACATGTTATTACAATACTACTCAAAGAAACCAGCTGACAAAACCATGAGCAAAATTATTTTCCATGTGCAGGAATCCTTTTCCATATCAAATGAAAATGGTTTCCTTCATATGGAAAAAGATTTGGGATTTTATTTTTTTTTTGCTTTTTCTATATGGCCTTTTTAATTCATACAAAAAAGATCACTTCAAAAGAAAAAATGATCAGAAAAAAAGTCCAAAATCCTTTTTGGTTTGAAGGGATCCTTTTCCTTATGAACATAAAAGGCCATATGGAAAAAGTGGAATCTAGTCACAAAAAAAGCTGCATAAATGAAAAAATAAATGTATTCAGGGGTCATTTTTCCACCAGCCAAGTGCAGAATCCACCTAATGAGGTCCCAATGAAAAAGATACATGTTTTGTTCTATGCGTAGGATGTCACTTTGGGTGATTTTGAAAATGTGTTTTTTTTTTTTAGACAGAAATAAAACAGCGTAAAATGAAAAAGCATGCTTTCTATATTAAAAAGGATTGGCCCCATATGAAAAAGTATTATTTTTTCATTTCATACAGTTATCCTGAAGTGCTTACTGAACATGCTCAGAACCCCCAAATTGTAAAAATGAATAACTCTAGAATGGATTAAATATGTTTCCACCAAACTAGCGAAAGGCCCTTTCTATCCTGAAGATTTCATACCAAAATTCCAAATTGTCTGGGTGCTAGGGGCTGAAAAAAACAGCAAAACCCCCTGAAAAAATCACTTTTTTGATATCTGGATCTCAGAATCTGCACATCCAACCAGAATAAAACTTGGCATATGAAGAGATCTATACCATGAGAACGCACTTGCAAACTTTCTTACAAATACATTGAACGGTTTTGAAGTTATTAAAGTGTGACAATTGGGGTTTAACATTAAGCACCCCTACTCAACCCTAAATATAGGGGCATGATCATGCCACTATAATATCATCTACATAGCAATGTTACAAATCCAGCTTGGAAAAAATGGAGTTATGGTGGCACTATACACACATTCCAACTCACATGTCCCATATACAAATCTGCAAAACCAGGGCCATGGTGGCTTCCATGGTTGTGCCCTTAATTTGTCAATAGTACACATTTTTTAACAGAATCATTATACTCAAACACTATTTTGCCAAATGCAAAAGAAGCCAAATATTGGTATTTAGTGATCCTTTTTTACCAGAAAATATTGTGAAGTCTCTAAACACTCATGGTAGTGAATGATTGTGTTGAAAGAACTTACATTTATGGAGCAAATAGCCAATCAACATGCATTTCTAGATTCTCCACCAATTATATCACTTTGATAGAATCCCTAATACTGTGTATGCGGGATGACCTAGTACTAGTGGTTGGAGAGATCCATCTGAAAATGTGAAAAGTGATTCAGTGACTGTGGGGGATACCTGATATAATTGGGTGGCCTGTGGGTCAGATAGAAACTAATGAATCTTGCAAGGATGTACCGTATATGTCGGGAAAATAGGATGATCAGTAGCAAATGCCCCATATACATCTTTGGAGATTGTTCAAACTTTTACTTTGGTTGTCAAAAAAAAAATCATTTGCCTCTTTATATATATTTTTGTTTTGCTTGTTTTTTTTAATTTTGCCTTATCTCCTCAGCTGGGGTGATCTTATGGTTCCCCATTTCAGGTCTTGGCTAGCAGCTCCTGCTCCACGGACGCTGTGCCCGAGCTACCACCTCTTCACCTTCACCCTCTCTCTAGGCCACATTGCGGACCCCCATCCCAGAAGACCAAGGGGTCAGGGCCAGAGGGAACTCCTAGGAGTGACTGGTGCAGCACCATGACCAGACCTTCATGCACTGGAGGATTCAGCTCTTTTTACCCCACAAGTCCCACACATACAGCATGGGCATGTAATGATACCAATGATGCTGCGGTACGCTCTCTTCGGTGCACTGCATGGTGGAAGTCTGCTCATGCCAACCCTTTCTTGCTACGTGTCTCTCCCTAACCCCCAGCTACCGCTAGAAGCCAGCACATTCACTGGTGCCCCTCCCTACCCTTCCTGGAGGAGGAGAGTAGTCCCTGAGACACTCAGTTCCATGTTTCAGATTCCATTGGTGTTTTTTGGGTGCTTTTCAATTTAACTAGCTATAATGATATGATGTAAGACAGCACTCTCTGTGTTTCTATTTGCAAACAACTCACAGTGCTAGATTTGATCCAAAATGTATGAATTTTAGCTCATGAGGCACCACTGGTAGCTAGATAGGGAGCATGTAAGATGAAGAGGGTCACCGCTTCTCTGCAATTAACAAATATTCCTGAATGTAACATGCTCAAGCCACGGTCTTTCAAATTCTAGTATCATTTTATTGTAGTTACGTGTTTTAGAATGGTGCTTGTAAAGTGGCCAGCCAGTAAAATCAGAATTCAAAATTCCTCATTAGAGCTCCTATTTTGGTTCTGCAAAAGAATTGAATACCTCAAACTTTAGTTGTCATCTGATCCCCTTCAGAAATGAAATTCTCTCCACACCTGCTAGCTTGGATGCTCATTGGCAACATTTATTTAGGCACTAGATTAATATTTACATTCCCATTCAATTCATATTTCAACATTTCATTTTACACACAGTAACTATATCAGTTCATTCTTTTATCTGGAACTTTCTTCCTTCCTGGTCTTCTTCTTCTTGCTTATTCTCCTTTGGGTTCTGGACACTCAGATTTGACCCCCCACACCATCACCAGACCAGGTACCAACTTACCAGGACCTCCATCCACCTAGGTATGGACACTATGATCTGACTTCTAGTCTCTGTCCATCCCCCTCCCCCTTTTACTTCCACGTATGGGTGCCATTTTCCCCAGCTCATGTTGCCCTGCCCCCACCCCCCTTTCAGCCTACTCCCCTATTCCCTCTCACTTGTTCACTCCCCTTTTCTTCCTCCCCCTTCCTTCTCCCCCTCGGGCCACTTGCTGCCCACATACCAGGGCTCTGTCAGCCCCCACCAAACCAAACTGCTGCCCTTCTGCAGCTGCCCAGGCTCCCACAGGGCCTCCGCATTGGGCACCAAACCAAAATGCTTCTATCCTTGCTGCTGTCCCTCCTTGTGCCTTATCCTCGCCCTCCCACCAGCTCCTCCTCTCACCTCTTCCATATTGATGGGTGGGTGGGTGAATTTCCCTTGCAAAAGAGGGCTGCTGGAGGGTTGCCAGTCCTTACAAACCCCCAAAATCCCCTCAGCTAAGATCCCTGGCCAATTGACTGTGAGCTCCGGCCACTGTGTCGAATGATGCATGGTGATGTCACCAAGTCCCCCCCCACTCCTTCCCCCTCTTTCCTCCCCCTTCCCCCCCTCAGCCTTCATTTCTTTTTAGGGGCTGATTGACAACTTGGTTTGACTTTCAGTGGCAAGCCTATTTGTTTGGTTCATGCAGCCTGTGGAAAGTGTTTGGAGCAGAAACATGGACTTTTGCTTTCACTGGTTTGCCTTGGTTCACACGGTGTGGACCAGTCATACCAGATGAATGGCAAACCACAGTCCACACCTGAAATGGTTAAGCAGTGTGAGTGATATGCTTGTTTTGTATCAGACACAGCTCAGTACCATGGCGCAGAGAGAAAAACACTCCCAGAAGCTCAATGTCACTTTGATGCATAGCCTAGACAGGGCATTACTGGGAATTTATATAGATTAGCTAGGACAATCTTCCAAAAAGCTAGCAATATTCAATTTTCTTCAGCAAATCACACAAACAAATGCCAGCAATAGAAGGGCTGTAGCAGGTTTTATTTTTCACTTTATTTTGCAAGAGGAAAAGCAATAGAAAAAACTCTCAGGCATGGTGTATTGACAAACAACATGGCCCTACAATCAGGAGTTTGCTTAGTTAGAGCAGGGATTGAGTATGAAGGGAATGTACTTAGGGAGTAGGCAGCAGGTGAAAGAGGTGGTGGCAGTCTGCCTGATCCCCATTGTTCAAAACAACCATGTTGTTTTTGTCTATTTGTTTTTACAAGAAGAGCAAGATGTCCGAATACAATGCAGTATTTTTTTTGTATGGCAGTGATTGCATTTTTTCCCTGGAATGAGCAGGGTTATAGTATAGAGAACCCTGAAGCCTGAGTATGGTGTCACTGGTCAGTGGGCAACGGTACAGTAGGTGTGTGTTGATAGCCCTTCTGTGCCCATGTGCCCTAATAAAAAAAAGGAGTTTTTCTTTTTTAAACTAGAAGAAAGAGGAGTTCTTCCTTTTTTCAGTGACTGCACTTTTTAAAGATTAATCTGTATGCATAGCACAGAAGATTCCCCTACGGTCTATAACTACGGCAGTGCACTTTAAGTGGTTGTAAGCTTACAGCGCTGGTGCCTGGCTGCTGCTAGTTTGCACTTTTGCAGCATAAAGCAAATACAAACAACATGTGTTTTTCCTATAGTATTTACATAGAAACATAGAAACATACACTTTGACGGCAGATAAGGACCGCTTGGCCCATCTAGTCTGCCCATTTCCCTACCTACAGGATAGGCCACAGATCCGAGTTAACCAACAGCCTATTTCTTCCTACCCCCCACAAGAATTGCCTTATATCTGTCCCATGCATTCTTGAATTCTCCCACAGTTTTAGACCCCACAACCTCCTCAGGAAGGCTGTTCCATGCATCCACTACCCTATCTGTGAAATAATACTTCCTCACTTTTCCCCTGAACTGCTCCCCCTCTATCTTTAAATTGTATCCCCTTGTTCTTGAACGTCTTTTTTTCTGAAAGATGCAACCCTCTTGGACTTTGTTGATTCCACTGAGGTACTTAAAGGTTTCTATCATGTCCCCCCCTCTCCTTCTTTCCTCAAGGGTATAAATATTAAGCTCCTTTAGTCTCTCCTCATCGGCTTCTCTTGCAGACCCTGCACCATTTTAGTAGCCCTCCTCTGGACTGCCTCTATCCTGTCTATGTCCTTGTGGAGATGGGGTTTCCAGAACTGGGCAGAGTACTCCAGATGGGGTCTCACCAACTGTCTGTACAGAGGGATAACAACTTCCTGTTTTCTGCTGCTGATGCTTCTCCCTATGCATCCCAGTATACCCTCAGCCCTCCCTACTGCCTTCTCACATTGCTTGCTAATCTTAGGTCATCTGATATGATTACCCCCAGGTCCCTTTCCTTTTTGTTGTTGTTACTACCTCCCCCATTGTGTATTCTTCCCTGGGTTCTTGTTTCCCAGGTGCCTTATTGCACTTCTTTGCATTGAATCCTAGCTGCCATACTTCGACCATTCCTCCAACCATGCCAATCCCTTCTCATCCTTTCCACACCTCCTTGTGTATCAACCCTGTTGCAGATCTTTGTGACATCTGCAAAGAGGCATACTTTCCTTCAGTCCCTCTGCAATGTCACTTATGAAGACATTAAAAGGACTGGACCCAATACTGAACCCTGCGGTGCCCCACTAGTAACCCCTCTTTCTTCAGAGTGGACTCCATTTACAATTACCTTCTGTGTCCTGTTGTCCAGCCAATGTTTTACCCAGGCTACCACCCTGGGACCCACTCCCAGGCTGGTTAATTTGACTATTAATCTTTTGAGTGGGACTGTGTCAAATGCCTTGCTAAAGTCTAGGTAGGCCATGTCCACAGCCCCTCCCTGGTCTACTACTTTGGTCACCCAGTCAAAGAAATCTACTAGATTCGTCTGAAATGACCTTACCACTGTGAACCCATGCTGCCTTGGGTCCTGTGCCCCACTGGCCTCTAGGTACTCAACTATTCTTTCCTTCAGAAGTGACTCCATCACTTTCCCTACCACAGAGGTCAAACGGACAGGTCTGTGTTTCCTGCCTCTGTCTTGGTCCCACTTTTGTGAAGGGGAATCACATCCACCTTCCTCCAGTCCTCGGGTACCACACCATCCTCCCATGATTTATTAAAAAGAGTAGCCAGTGGTTTCACTAGTTCCCCCTTAATTCTTTTAGAATTGTGGGGTGAATTCCATCAGGCCCCATTGCTTTGTCCACCTTCAGTTTTAGGAGTTCTTGCAGAACCCTTTCTTCTGTGAAAGGACTGGGATCGACCCCCCTATAAAGAGTGCTTCTGTTAATTGGATTAGGCACTTCCCCCTCCTCTTTTGTGAATACTGAGCAGAAATATTCGTTCAGTATCCCTGCTTTTTCACGGTCCCCCTCTGCCCACCCACTGTTCATTCTATTCAGCCTCACTATCCCTCCCTTTGTCTTTCTGTGCTCGCTGATGTACCTATAAAAGGTTTTATCCCCCTTCTTAACCGAGTTGGCTATCTTTTCCTCAGTTTGGGCCTTTGCTATTCTGACTTCCCTCCCTGCTTCCTTCTGCCTTAACTGGTACAGCTGTCTGTCCTGCTCCTTCTGTGTTTCCTTATACTTCCAGAATGCTATCTTTTTCTTCCTGACGTTCACAGCCACCTCTTTTGAGAACCATAGTGGCTTTTTCTTTCATTTTTATTTGTTTATTTGCTTCACACAAAGGCTTGTTGCCTCTGTGATGGTAGTTTTGATGATTCCCCATTGTTGTTCCTCACCTCTTTCTAGCCTGTTTGCTAGTGCTTTTCTGAGGCACTCTCCCATCTTGCCAAAGTAAGCCCTCCTGAAGTGCAGTACTCTCACTTTTGTATGGCTTGACTCTGTAGCTGAGTTTAACATGAACCACACTGTTTGATGATCACTTGTTCCCAGATGGCAACCCACTTCTAGATCTGAGATCCTCTCACTGCCCCTGTTTGAGAGTATGAGGTCTAAGATTGCTCCCTCATGAGTGGGTTCAGAAACTAGCTGTATGAGGCCTGCCACCTGTAGAACATCAAGAATGGCCCTGCTCTTGGATGTGGCTGCAGCAAATGTGCTCCAGTTAACATCTGGCATGTTCAGGTCTCCCATCAACAGTATCTCCCCTTTCTCTGCCATTCTAAGAATGCCTTCTATCATATCCTTGTCCATTCCCTCCCTCTGACATGGGGGTCTGTACACAACTCCTGTGCGGATTGTGGTGCCCTTTCCAGTCTCCAAGGTGACCCACAGTCCCTCCTCTTCTCCCTGTTTACTCTTTTGTTCAGTTGTGTCTCCCCCTCTTCTCCCCTGCCTGTCTCTCCTGTAGGTTATGTACCCTGGTATGTTAACATCCCAGTCATGGTTCTCTGTGTACCATGTTTCTGTGACTGCTATGATATCCAGGCATCCCTCTTCCATCAAGGCCACCAGCTCAGGGAGATTGTTGCCCAGACTATGGGCAATGGTACTCATTACCCTCCATTTCCTGATGGCCTTACTCCTTTTTGCCCCATCCTTGTCTTTCTTGCCTTTGTCACTTTCTCCATTTACCCTGCCCTTCTCCCTGTCGACACCTCTATGTTGGTGTTTACCACACTTACTACAGTGATTTTTTGGGGGGAGGCTAGGATTTCCCTGCTCCTTTCCAGTGATTATTATTATTATTAATTATTTCTGTTCCTTACTAGCTGTGGTTCTACCTGTAGTAATGTAGGTGCAAGAAAGGAGAAACTAAAAAGTAACAAACATATAAGTGGCTCACTAATGAAACAAATGTGCTGTGCTATGATGACAGAACTCCTTGATATTTACAAAGTAGCTTCCCCACAGTTAGGGACCAAGGGAGAGGGAGCAGCACTAAACAATGGCAATGACAAAGCACCATTATAATATACAATACATATTAACTTTTATAATTTAAGTACAGTCCCATAATTTAAGATCTCCTTTACCAAAAACAAGTTAGCAGTCTATGTAAAGTGTATCATCATTGCCATAATCTCGTTCCATTCCTGTACCACAGCTGTATAGTTGTACTCCTTTTCAAGCTTTCTCAAGCCCCTCCTTCTTATCATGATTAGATTGTAATACAAGTAATTCATAAATACAGTCTCTTGTATGTAAATTGTGTGTAACAGTTCATAAAGAGTAAACCAGTGTTTTATTTGGGCTATTCTCATAAATCACAATGTGGGCTCCTTGACCTCCCCCTTAATCTCGATCTTCACCTTTATCAAAAGTCCGACTGAAAAGTTTTTTTAATTATTTTGTTTTTCAGAAGTCCTATACATCACACAACTATTGTTCCTTTTCATATGATGTCTTGATATCATTTTATCTTTCTCCTGTGCCACCCATAATGTCTTCATCAGTCCCTGTGACAAATGTATGCTTAATCCTCATTGTAGCCAACTATAGCTCATCAGGGTGGATGCCTTAGCCCCTTCTTTTTTAATACCCAATTGGCAATCTTTCTGGGAAAATCCATGATGGTTCAACTAGGTCCTCAAATCCAAATCCCAGTGCAGATGGTCATGGTTTCACACCTGGCTGCTGAGCCAAAACTTATGGTTAATCAAGAGCAGGAAGAGCTGCACTCTCAGGGAAGACCAGGTGCTTCTGAAATGAATAATACCAACAAGGAAAAGAAACAAGCACACCACTTCATCAGGAAATTATTATTACTTTAATGTGCACACTGTGCAAACTGTGCAAATGAATACAAGTTGTGTAAATACAGAGACCAAACAAACTGCCACCCCAGTGATTCAAGGCAAAACCACCTCTTCCTCAGGAGGCATGGCTACCTATGCAACTCAAACTGCCTACTGTAGCTGTTTCATGACCAGAGCTCTGCATGATGTCTCTGAGCATTATAATATGTGCTCTACACCCTTGGCTGCTGGGGTTTTATGCCACATATCCAAAGAGTTCCTCCCTCATTCAGCAAGGCCTGCCACATGTACGTATACAATCTGAGTGATCCTACCATTCCCTCTGGATTAAATATGTGCCAAGCAAGCAGAAGGGCCCATCCAAATTGTTTAACTTCTGTAGGGCATAGCTGTAGTCAGTTTTATTATTGAACTGCAGTCTGAGTTATAGCATGAGATATCCTGTTGGTTGAGTGCTAGCCCGATCTTTTTCTTGCGCACAAGATGTAGCCAACTCATCATGGAGACCAGGTGATGAACTTTCATTACTTGTTCATTGAATTCTCCAGTCAGCCTTTAATTGGCCGTACTTGGCCTAGATGGGACTCCCAGTCTCACCAGAAGGGAGGTTCATTTTGTTATGCCAACCAGTTCTGCGGTACCCACCATAGGTTAAGTCTCCTTGAAGGCCACAGGCCCAGCATCTCCACCACACAGCAGCTATTACCTCTCTACAGGGGACTCCATGTACCTTTTTCCAGCAAGTGGCTGTGCAATTGTCCCATTTAAGGGTGGGGCCCATGCCAAGGTAAGCCTTTTAAGCCATATTGACCAGTTTTGTAGCACCTACTAGGCTGATTGTTCCATTAATGGAATAAAGCGTTTTTGTGACTCTGTTCAATTTAATGCAGTGCCTCAGTAGTTGTCAAAATTACATAATTCCTACTTGTATTCAAGCCATCATTTTCCTTTTTCAGTCAAGCACCACTGAACAATCACATTGTGGTTTTGGAGTATTTTAGATAAAAGATAGCAAGCCTGGATGGAAGACAACCTTAGGTCTTCAACCCCCAGTAGTTTCCTCCACAGGGTTCTTCCATCTCCTCTATGAAAAAGGTTATACAATATTTTCTTCTCTAAATGAAGGTCTGGGTGGTGTCTTATCTGTCTAGTACACCTCTATTGCTAATTTTGTCCCCTCACTCCTTACAGAAAAGCAAATTGTGGTTTTGACATGCTCACTAAAACTTCAGTTTTTTCTTTGTAGGGATCATTAATCCCTAAGTTACATTTAACCAAAAGGGAACTTGCCCCTATGGCAACACAAAGGGTTGAATGCTCTTTAAAATGAGTTCTCCACCACCTCCTGTTCCCGTTGTCCTGGGTGACCTCATGCAATTGCCTTCCTAGGTTATTCCTTCAAATTGTTATTGACTATTTGAATGTCTGCTATTGATCTGGTTCTTTTCAGTTTGTGCTTTGACTCTCAACGTATTCCTTTGTACTTCGAATGTTATACTTCTACCCCCTTACTGAATCTCTGTATAATTTTCCCATTATAGTTACCTTGTGTATTGTTAGGACTCAGATGTACTTGTTCCTATGATATGTTGTATTCTCTATAGTTGTTCTGACTCTGTTGTACTTGCTCCCATGATGTACTGTATTTATAGTCTTGTGCCATCTTAGTGGCCGGGGCATGCCTGAAAATGGTTCATGGGATCAGTTCACCCACCCAGTAAACAAATGAATAGATAGATAGATAGATAGATAGACAGACAGACAGACAGACAGACAGACAGATAGCTAGATAGATAGATAGATAGATGGATGGATAAATACATAAATAAATGAATAAATAAATAAATTAATTGATTAATAAAAAAATACTTTTGATGCATGACCTAGCTCAGTGGAACCTGAACTAGACAGTAGCCCCTCCTGGAACAGAGAGAATGGCTAAAACTTAAATTATATTAGCATTCAATCTGCAGTGAATTCCACAGGATGCAAGCATTCTACAGAACAGTTAATGCTGGAACAAAGCAATTTCAATGTCAATTACCTCCTTTTGTAATGCAATAACCTGAACCACTGAATAGCACTCTGAAGACAACACTGTATATTCATAACCAATACTACACATACAGTGGCACCAGCTGAGATGCAACACAGTGCCTTGCGGTATTACTCCAAACTCCTGCAGTATGCTACAGGGAACAGTTTAATTAAATGCAGTTATGCTCTTTTGTCATGCAATATATATATGACATGGCATTAACTTCAGGGTACTGCATGGCATCCTGACTGACTCCTCTGCACTATTTTAAAGTTGCTCACTGAATCAGCAAGTACAAGGCTGTAGCTGTAGTCCAGTGGGACATCGGGCTACATGCACTACCCCCTCTGAACAGTATTTAAAGAGGATGCTACAGCTTCCTTTAAACATACCTTTCCTTGCTCCACCGTCCTCCACTCTTTTTATAGTGCCTTCCCCCCTCCTTGTAGGGGATTATTACCATACTTCATGAAGTACCTTTAGTCAAAGAAAACACTGTCATGGTAGCACCTCTCAGGATGGAACTCTTCTCAAGTTGGGTTTCTTTGCCCCATGATGAAGCTCTATGGTACCTCGAATGTGAGGTAGTCTATCCTGGGACAGAGAGATGAACTGCCAAAGTTTGTCAGTCTACAGTCAGAACCAATTTTATACCTAGTTAAGTTGCCCACTGAATGAGTAAAATCACAGTACTGTATTTTGAAAGATCTCATGTTTGGAACTGTTAAAGCAGATATCTTATTTTGCTTTTATACAAAAGCTTAGAGTCAGAAGTACATGATTAAATGATGTTGATAGTTTCCATAGGTTCATAGGTTTGTTGCAAGCCTATTCAACCATATAGGCCATATAGCAACTTGCCACTCACAGCGGATGTATTCTAACTTCCTTTCCCCCATGAAGGAGTCCAGATGATTTTTAAAGGAAGCCATACTGGATACCCCTACTACCATCACTGGTAGTGTGTTTCATGTATCCACAACCCTCTGGTTAAACCAATTCCCTCTCCGTATAGTCCTATATAACTCTCCCCTCAATTGATATTGATGTCTTCTTACACCCCTATCTACCATCTCTTTTTTACTGAGACCAGATGTTTCCCAGATGATGTCATCATTCACAGCCCTATAAACATAACATAAGTCCCCTCTCACTTTGCAATATGACACTGAGTAAAAACCCAATTCCCTCAGCCTGTCCTTATAGGACAGCCCCTTTACACTTCTTACTTTTTGGGTTAATCACATTTGGACGGTATAGAGGTACTTATTCTCTTCATAAATATACCAAATCTCAGAACCCTACACAGACAGACAGCTGAGTTATAGGAGGCCAAACATTTAATCAAAAATTAATTTTCAAGTTTTTTCCATCTACATTTAAAACGGCTTATTCAAATTTCCTCTCCGATTCAGGATTAAGAGAAACAAGAATCTTGGATACGTGTACCATGTTTTAAGTCTCAAACTTTAAAGGGACTATGCTATAGGTAGCCAAACATTGTGCCATCATTTAGATTTTAGTTATTTTATTATAATTTTCAAAGCATTCATTAAAATGTTATAAAGTGTTTCAGGTATATGGGTTATCATTACATTTTATATATGTACCCAGTTTCAGATTTCTATATTCCACAGAATTTTGCCAGATTCTAAATTGCAGTTATTTTGGTCTAGTTTTCAAAGTCCATATCCAAATGATACCACATTTGGCATGTATTCAGGTATGGTTCCACCAAGCCGTGGCCACAAGAAATTTATCAATCAGCATTACAGTGACAGCACAATGCCGACAGTTGGCATTGTGCCATCACTGAAACAATGTGTTTTTAGGTGGGGTGCATTGCCCCCCACGCCCCCCATGTGGGGGGGATCTGCCTTGTGCACACCTGACTTTTAAATAATCAGCTCCAAGTTGGAATTGTGTTGGGGAGTGGGCGCGATCACAGGGGAAACACGGTCGGTGTACTGCCAGGATCATTATAATGATCTGTAGATTTTGGTGCTGTAATGGTCTTCACTGTAATGTAGTCTCTGATCGAACCGAATATGTTCAGGTACTAGCAGCCTTCATAAGTGTATAAAATTTCATAGTCCTCGAATGAAAGGGAGGTGAGTTATGGGTAGCCAAACATTTAATCAGAATTTAATTTTCAGGTATTTCCATCTAATTTTAAAACTTCTTATCTCATTTCCTCCATAGTTTCAGAACTTAGAGAAATGTGCAACATGGGTATGTGCACCAATTTGTAAGTATCAAGCTTTAAAGGGGCTGTGCTATAGGTAGCCAAACATTTTGCCAACATTTAGATTTTAGTTATTTTTAGTATAATTTTGAACCATTCATCAAAATGTTATAGCCTTTTTCAGGTACAGTATATGTGTTATTAATACATTTATATATGTACCTAGTTTCAGGTTTCTTGACCCAGAGGTGCCAAAGGTATATGCAGATAAAAATGTTCTTGAAATTTCCCACAAAAAAATTAATTGACAGACTTTAAGCACCTATAATTTTGAGACAATTCAGCCTAATGGCATGACCTTTCACACACAGTTAGAGCACCTAGCAGCAAGTAACCATGCCAACCTCAGATCTCTAGTTTAATTGACAATTGAGTTGTGACCAAACTAAGAGTTTTCAAGCATTTCATGAAATTCCAGTGAAATTCTGTGGAATTTCACAGAATTCAATCAGAATTCCATGAATTTTGAATTTTCCCATTCTGCACAGTTCCATTATCAGTGATTGCCCTCCTTCCATGTCTCTGCCTCAGTGCTCAAATTAAAAATCCCAACAGAAGTAAAATCAGTATCCTGTGCATCCATTTTATAAAGCCATACAATCACAGCAGCTTTAAGTGCTAGTTGTCATGGTTTCTGTCTTTCAAGCACACAACTCCCACTCCCAACCTATATACATAATGGGCACACATCCCAAGTTGCTTCTTTCTCTTAGCATTGAACTGGTGACGTGTGCCTCTAATCATTGTTTCACCTCCTTGTAGTTTTGAGGAAAGGAGCCCTCTGGCTATCAAGTGAGTAAGGAAATGAGCGAATGAGCATGTGGGTGGGCAGCTCTGGGTGACAGACCAGACCTCTGCTCTCAACTAAATATTCTTTAGTATGGGGCAGTACAAATTAAAACATTTCATAAGTGTAGTAAGATACTCCAGGGATATGCATTCTAATGAATTATTTACACTTCCAGGGGCTGAAGGCACTAGGCCTGCAGCTCATGCCTCACTATGCTCCCTGGGCAAGTGGTCATCTCTGCACAGTGCACACATATTGTGCCTTATTGCTTACATCTAACACTGTGACAGGGTTACAGAGTAAAGTGTATTCATGTTGACTCAAAGCTCTTGGAGAGCGAATAGTGCAAAAGCAATTAGCAGGACAAAAAGGATGAAGAAAAGCTGGAACAGTGGTCTGTATCTTGACAATTAAAGTTAAATGCAAAACAAATGTAGTGTTGCAAATTGGAAGCCTAAACCCACAGACATAATATTGCATCAATGGGTTATGGAAGAACACTCAAAGAATACAAATGACAGGGGGTGATAGCAAACAACAGTTTAAAAGCCTATTCCTGTGCAGTAAGGCACATGGACAAGCTAACCAGATGCTGGAATTTATTAAATGGGTTTAGCTAGTCACAGCAAAGAGGTGACATTGCCACTATACAGGTGATAGAATTGATCACTCCAAAGTATTGTGTGAAATTTTGGACACCCAGATCTGAGGAATGATGGGCAGAGTTTTGAGACTGTCCAGCAGAGGCCTATGAAAATGATTCAAGGACAACATGGTAAGACCTCTGAGGAAAGGCTGTATAGTCTGAATATGTATTTGTTTGGAAGAGAGGACATAAGGGGGGGGGAGTTATGACAGAAACATGCACATGTATGCAGGGAAAAAATAGGGTAGACTTCACAGAGTTATTTAAATTAAGGAACAGCACAACCACCAGAGGGCATACTCTTAAACTGGAAGGAGGTAAATTCAGGAAAGACATTACAACGTATTTGTTACAAGTGAGTGATGGATATGTGGTACAGTCTACACAGTAATGTGATCAATATTGGGACTATCTTAAGGTTCCAAACTCAATGGGTCAATTTCAAGTTGGTAATTAATAACAAACCACAGTTTAGTAAATAACAAAGCAAAGGTCTGGGCAGGCACCAAAACAGTAGATCAAAACAATGTAGAAACATCATGGCAGATTAATGAATTCATAGTATCTTTTGTTCTTAACCGTCTCTGTATCTAGGGTATGTGCTATCTCTGCCCTGTTGTGATACTGTTTCATCATAATGGCATTATAAACCTTGTGTTTTCACATCCTGGGAATCTACAATGTAGGGCTCCTTGTCCACCTGTTTACACACTATAAATGGTCCTTACCATGGCGCATGCAATTTATTTTGTCAGATGGTAATGAGCATCATCATCTTCTGTCTGACCGGGTATGGTCTGTCTCTGGCTGCACAGTTATATATATTTTATGACTTTGCTGTGCACTGACCAAGTTATCCTAAGCTGATACCATGAATTTGTTTAGCCTTTCCTTGAAATTCAGCACATACTCTACAATAGGTTTCCCTGCAGTTTGCATGCTTGCCCTCACAGACATCCCTCACTAAACCTTGAGATTTCCTAAATTAGAATGCATATATGAGTAGAAATTGTACAAAAAAAGACTCATGCAAGGCTTCCCTATAGGTAAATAAGAGATGAGACATTTTTTTTCATTGTTCTGTCTGTGCTGTTCCACAAATATACTTATTATTTTGAGAATTTCCTTTAACCTCTCCATAGGACAATTGGTTTGGGGTTGGTAGGGTGAAGCTTGAAGCAGCTGCACCCAACTTCTGGTGACATCTGCATCTATGTAGGAGCTAGCTCTTGGAGCTCCATGTTGACACCCCAACAATCCAACTTCATCCACCATTCAAAATACCAAATCAGACCACATAATTAATGCAGATATCCCAGCTAATGTCAGGAAAGGGCTGATGGGTCGAATTGCTTTAAGAGAACCTGCTGCTGAGACATAACTTGAAGTTTTGATTGAACAGCATGTCCATGTCAGCAGTGGATGGATCTCCAGAAAAAAAATATGGGCACAGATACTGAAGAAGAAACCTTCACTGTTAATTCTAAATTGCTGGTCCAAGAGCTTAGATCTATTAGTGCCAAGCTGACCTGTTTAGAGGAGACCATCACCTCCTCTCAAAAAGTCATGCAACAGTTGGAGTACATAGATACATAGATACATAGATAGTGTCAGCAGATAAGGGCCTATGGCCCACCCAGTCTGCCCATTTGAGCTTGTAAGTTCAGTTTATGTTTTCCTAGAAGTCTGTTGCCCCTTACCCCTGACCTCCAGAATTCCTTTATGTCTATCCCATGCATTCTTAAATCCTGTGATTGTTTCAGCCCCCACCACTTCCTCTGGCAGGGTGTTCCACTTGTCCACCACCCGTTCTGTGAAGAAATTCTTCCTCATGTTTCCTCTGAATCGTCCTCCCTCCAACTTCATCCCATGCCCTCTAGTCATGGAACATCTTTTTCGCTTAAAAATAGTGTATTCCTGCACCCTGTTCCTCCCTGTAAGATACTTGTATGTCTCTATATCCTCTCTCCCTCCTCTCCTCCAGGGAGTACATGTTCAGTTCCTTCAACCTGTCTTCATAGGACTTGTGATGCAATCCATGCACCATCTTTGTTGCCCTCCTCTGAACCTTCTCTACCCTGTCTATGTCCTTACGTAGTATGGTCTCCAGAACTGTACACTGTACTCCAGGTGGGGCCTCACTATTGTCTTGTATAGCGGAATTATGACCTCCCTTTTCCTGTTGGTGATGCCCTTGCCTATACATCCCAGCATCCTATTTGCTTTACCTGCTGCCTTGTCACACTGTTTCCCTACCTTGAGGTCATCAGAGATGATAACCCAAGATCCCTTTCCTGCTTGGTGCATGCTATATCCTCACCCCCCAACTGATATATTGTGCCAGGGTTTTTGTGCCCCATATGCATTATCTTGCACTTCTTTGCATTGAATTTCAACTGCCAAACCCTGACCATTCTTCAAGTTTCTGCAGGTCCCTTCTCATTCTGTCTACACCCTCTGGTGTGTCTACTCTGTTACAGAGCTTTGTGTCATCAGTGAACAGTGAAATTCTGCCTTCTAGGTCCTGTGCAATGTCACTGATGAAGATGTTGAATAGAACTGGTCCCAGCACTGATCCCTGTGGTACCCCACTGGTCACTCTTCCCTCTGTGGAGTGACAGCCATTTACCACCACCCTCTGTGTCCTGCCACCCAGTCAGCTACCTACTCACCACACTACTGTCCTGCCCACACCATATTCCCCAGTTTGTAATAGTCTTCTATGTGGCACAGTGTCAAAGGCCTTGCTGAAGTCCAGATAGGCCATGTCCACTGCCTCCCTGATCCACCTCCCTAGTCACCCAGTCAAAAATTCAATGAGGTTGGTCTGACATGACCTCCCCTGGTAAAACCATGCTGCCTTGGGTCCTGTAGTCCATTGACAACCAGATGTTCCACCAATCTCTCCTTCAGTAGTGCTTCATGATCTTCCCCACTACTGAGGTGAGGCTGACTGGTCTGTAGTTCCCTGCTTCCTCTTTGTTCCCGCTTTTGTATAAGGGGACTACATCTGCTGTCCTCCAGTCTTTGGGTACCTCCCCTGTTTCCAGTGATCGGCTAAACAGGATAGCCAGAGGTTCAGCCACCACCTCTCTTAGTTCTTTAAGGACCCTGGGGTGCACCCCATCTGGCCCCATTGCTTTATCAGTAGAAATCAACTAAAATCAAGCAGGGACTGAGCGCCACAGCCAGCCAAGTAAACCATCAAAATACAGCCTTACTATACTTTTAAAAATGGTATAGGTGGGTTGCTGAAAAATTAGGGGATCTAGAGTCGAGATCTTGGATAAATAATATCCAAATATATGGACTGCCAGAGGGCATACAAACAGGAGGCATGGAGGATTTCCTAAACTTCTTCTTGAAAGAACCACTTGATCTCCCAGCAGACATGGACTTGGGAATAGGAAAAGCACACTGGGCTTGTGCCCTCAAACTCAGAGGCAAGAGTAAAAAACCAAAGTCAGTAGTGTTGTGCTGTATCAATTAGAACCAAAATGATGCTGCTCTGAAAAGCATGGGACAAAAAGGAGGTTATGTTCAGGGATACTAGACTTTTTCTCAGTCACAATTTCTCCCCAAGATTTATTGACAAGCACCTCAGAATGTTGCCAGTCCTGAAGGAACTTTGGGGTAAAAATATCAAAGCTCTCCTATTAGCACTGACACAACTTCACATCTTCACCAATACAGAGCCAACGTTTTTCAAGAAGTTGGAAGACGCCAGAGGCCTACTGCATCAACTTGGCCTCCTACTCCCATCCCCAGACAACCCAGAGCTCACTAAAACTGAAACTTGACTCAGGCAGCAGGAATGGACACTGGTCCCAGCACCAGCACAAAGCAGCAAGCAGAATTCACAGGGAGTGATGAAATAAGCTTGGATCAAGATTTTCTATCCCATCTCCAGAAAGATATCCCAGGTCCATCCACCTTTCTCTGCAAAGGCTGAATAATATTACAGGTAACTAGATGGGGCAAGGATGCTATTATTTCCTCAGAGTGGAGGTTGCGATTCCATCACTGTGGCTGTAGCAGTGCTGGGGACTTTAAATAGACTTATGTTCATACTTTAACTGATTGTAACTTGTTTGCTTATGAGTGTGGGAAGATTATAGCAGCTAAGTGCCTTTAAAAATGGGTTATAGGGTTCTGTATACATAAGTAATGTGTGTTTTTTCAGCCAAGCATAGTCTATAGCCAGCTGTGGGGGGATGCTTCACTGCAAGATGTGCATGGCTAGCTGTATAAACTTTAACAATTCAGTTTCATTGGTCTGAAAATTTGTATATAGTCATAACATGTGACCGGAGGGTGACAGGATGGGAGTCTGCATGGGGGGTTTGACTCTGCAAGATGGAAACATGGTTTACTCAGATTTTGGGTCACACTTGCACCTCACTTGAAAATGTGTGACCACCTTATGTAGGGAGAGATCATGTCCTGGTTTACCTCGGTGCTGGCAGAGTGGGGGTGAAACATGCTGCATTGGAAGCCTTTGCTGATAACCCAACAGGGGATGATATATTCATCACAGAGCAGGATCAGCAAATCCATTACTTTGACAGGGGGACACGCTACTGCCCAGAGCCACAAAAGACATGCTGGCACTTTGTGGAGCTCCATGTTGGATTCAATATGAGTTGCCCTGGCAGCCATAAGGGAAGATCCTTTCACATCTACCCCATACCCAGTTGGGAGGTGAGTGGCAGCACCAATTACTGCTGTCTAAGCTCTGCTAACTGCCAGACCAACTAGATTTTGTCCAAGTACTGAAAAGCTGTGCAACGGCTCCACTTAAAGGTTCTGAGGCTTTGTGTATGCTCCCACAAGGTAGGTGGAACATGTGGTGTGTGTGTGTGTGTGTGTCTCGGGGGGGGTGCATTCCAACCTACCTCACATAGTCATCTAAAACAACTTCTTTTTCTTAAATAATGTTTGTGGTATTGGATTCGGAGGAGCAGAATTATACCTGGGGATTTAAACCACATGTTGATGTATTGTTTGACTTGGCCACACATTATGCAAATGGTGGGCCAAGATCCACAGGTGCTGTGTGGTGGCACAGCAAGGCCAAAACTCAAGGCTTAGTAGAGGAGTGCTAACTGCAAACAATTATGCACCAGCCTTCTGCTGTGTACCACTGAGTGTCATTGGAAATTCCCCCTACTATTCACCACCCTCTATTTCTGCCATCCACCAGTATCTTCTGTTGTACCATCTTCATTGATTCTCATTATTTTCTCCCTCTTTCATCTGTCAGTGTCAAGTGGTCATGTCCTCACACTGCATGAATCAGGCACAACCATGAACACACAGAAAGCATTTCCCTCGATTGTACATTGCCGGCCTAATTGACCGATTGCCAGCCACCCTTGTTCTGTAGTAGTGTAAGGTTTTTTTTTTTTTGAGCAGTGTGATGAACTGAGGGATCAAAGTCTGTCAGCATGTGCTGGTAAGTTTCACTGCAGGTGAGTTGGAATCCAATCAATCAATCAATGAACATTATTGAGGCTGGGGAACTTGTTAGAATGTGCTGCTAATTTTCATCTGAATTAAACAAAGAGCATGATGCAAGATTGGTGTGGGAATGAGGATGGGGAGATTGAATTACAGCTCAATTAAACAATCAAACAATGTAGTCTGCAGCATTTAAGTGTGAGTTGTGCTCAGTATGGTGTCAAATTGGCACTGTGGCATAATGAATGCTGTGGTGTCCACACAAAGCAAAAGGAATAGAAACGTTCTGGAGTTAAGCAAAAATACAGAAATTGTTCATTTTTCAGTTCTGAACCCTACATGTATCCAGCAGGATACTGCCATCCACTTCTGAACCCTGTGGCAATGCAGCAATGCCAGACCCACAACTGGGGATATTTTAGCCTCCAAATCAGAGTGAGACATTGAAAATGTAATCCAGTCCCCACCTTCTGCTGCTGAAGCAAAAAATTGTCTGCATTTTGATGCACTTTCTTGAAGCAAATGATATGACAGATAAAATGCTATCCACATGTGTTTACACTTGGATGGCAAAGTTAAATTAAAAAAAAAACAAAAAACGCCACACAAATGACCATACATGATTATATTAAAGTTGACTACAGTTAATTTAAAAGAATGCAACTGAAACCAAATGATTTTAAATGTATTAATGATTTTTTTCACACAATGTGTACACAAGTAGAGAAAATGGTTACTTTTCCTAAATCGGGATTCTCAAAACACTCCCAGAGAGCGAAATTCTAAGAACCCAGGGCTGGTCTAAGGGTACTTAAAATTTCACCCTCTGGGAATGTTTGACCACTTGCACCACTCTTGGAGCACTCTGTTACCATGTGTCATGGCCGCCCATCTTCCAGCCCCAATGTGCCCATATCTTAAAATGTTTATGAAATCATTTACCTGGTGGTCTAGTGCCCCCCAGCCCCAATCCCCTTTTTATCATATTAACCATTCCCTGGAGATCTAGTGGACCCCCAATCCCCAATCCTCATATTATTATATTAACCATTCCCTGGTGATCTAGTTGACACCCCCCAGCCCCGATCCCCATAAGATTATAGTAACCATTCCCTGATGATCTAGTGGACTTCCCACCCCAATTAACCCATAAATTAAAATGTCGATACAATCTCTCCCTGCTGGTCTAGTGGACCCAACTCCCCCACCCTGGCAGGTGGTGTCCACCACCCCACTCAAATACATCCCAAATTCTGAGCCAGCGAAAGGCATATCCCTCCTCTCACCACTATGGCTGGCCACTGACTGAACTGTCATTGAGCGTATATTGTATACAGTATTGTGCCATCGATTGACAGCTCACGCTGAGGTGTCAGTCAATGAGCGTGTACCCTACACAGTCAATGGCCAGCCATGGAGGTAAGAGGAGGGCTGTGCCAATCACTAAGCAGGGGTCGGTATCGGGGAGTGGGGTGGTGGCACCACGGTGGAAGGGTGGTCCATTAGACCACCAGAAGATATTATTCAACATTTTAGTTTACAGGTGGCTTGGGGCTGAAGGGATCCACTAGACCACCAGGGACTGATTGATATAATTATAAGGGGATCGATGCTTGGTGGGGAGCACTATGCCTTCAGTTAGATACTAGATTGGCTTATGACTAGAAATGCAACAGAGTTTTAATTTGCAAGCAAATATGTCACAAAGTTGGAAAATTCTCCCCACGGAACACTTTGTGTAATTTTTAAAATTATCCCAAATTTGCCATTTGTGACTTTGCCTTGCTTTTGTGGTTTTTAAGTGTAAATTGCACTTAAAAAACCCAAAGCAAGTAGAGGTGATAAATGGGAAATCTCCCAACACCACCACCCCTGATCTTTCCCTGGTGTCTAGTGGACCCCCCCGACACAGTTACAACAATCAGCCTCCTGGCCCCACCCTCCACACACACACACACACACATAGCACACACACACACACACACACACACACCAATTGCCGGCCAGTTGGCCACATGTAAAAATATTAATATTTTTTTAATTAAATTCTCTATTTTCTGGTGTCTAGTGGACCCCGCCACCAGACACAGTTACAACAATCACCCTCCTGCCCCTACCCCCCACCGATCGCTGGGCAGTCAGCCACAGCCCACATTTAAAAATATATATTTTTTAATTAATTTCCCCATTCCCTGGTGTCTAGTGGACCCCTCACCCAGCCCTCCCCATCTAGACCAGTGCCACACCACCCTGCTCTCCCCAGTCCACCCTGAGTGGGCCACTGGTACAGCCCTCCACTCACCTGCATGGCCGGAAGCCCAACTGAGTGTTAATGAATGAGCGCATGCTTGTAAAAGCACGTGTTCATTGCTTGACAGCTCTCTGTCATTGTTGGCAGTTTTCTGGGGTCTAGAGAAGCCTCCTACCCTTCTTTACACCTGAGTGAACTGCTGCTGATACTGAGAACTGTTAGTGAATGAGCGCATACTTGTACAATCACACGCTCAATCACTGAGCTGAGTTGGATGGGCTGCCGGACATGAAGGTGAGTGGAGGGCTGTGCCGGTGGCCCACTCGGGGTCGAGTATGGGGGTGAGTGGGGTGAGAACCACTACCTGACAGGGTGGGGGTCCACTAGACACCAGGGATTAAATCATTTTTATTTTATTATTAAGGAGGATACAGCCAGCCTTGTTAAGAGTGGGACAGGTCATGGTGAGTGGGAACGGAACGCACTTGGGGCGGGGGGCTGGCCTGTGATCAGCAGTGGGGGCACACTAGACACCAGGGAAGAGAAATATATGTATTTTTAATTTTGTTTTGTGTGGATGCAGTGGGCAGCAGGGTGGAGGGCACTAATCAATGTGACTGGGGATCGGTTGTGGGGGGGGGCCACTAGACTCTAGGGACTTATATTTTTGAGAGGGGCATGAACAAAGTCACTGTGTGGAGTGTTGAATTTTGTGGGTGAAATTCCACACTTTGCCTTTGATCCTGAATTCCACGGCTCTGCAGATTGCGCGGATTGCTTTCGCAGACTGATCACAATCCATGAAATTTTCCATGGATCGAAGTTTGTGAGCTTCAGACATCTCTACTCATGACCACCCAGTGGCTTGAGGCAAACCCTCCAGATGCACTGTCTGTTTGGCATATGGCCATGGTTGCTAAAAGTCATGGGACTTTGCCACCATGCCCCTGCCTGATAAAGAATCAGGGCAAGGGTCCCTGGCACACCAGGTTTTGTTGCACACTGCCTTTTGCCACAGCTTGCATCAGTCTAAGGGCCCTGAGAAAATTGAGCCAGTTGCGTTACAGAGTTTTCTATAGTCTGGTCAATTCTCAAGGCAGCATATTGGGACATATTGCCATTCACAGGTGCATAATGGGCTAGGTGCAACTTGCAGCCTCAAAATGGGGGGAAGTGATTTAAAAGTGATTTCAAAATAATGACATATAATGTAAAGCATCTTTCTAACCCAATCAAATGGGCTAGGGTACTGCAGGAGCTATAAAGACAAAGGGAGTCTGTTGCCCTATTATAAGAAATGCAACTAACCCAGGAAGAGCATAAGAAACTCAAACGGTCCTGAGTCGGGGATTGTTACTTGTCTTCCTTCCTGCAGCACCAACACAGAGGAGTGGTGGCAGTACTTATCCAGAGGGGTATCCCACTGAAGACTGAGAGGGTAGAAGATAATAAATAAGACTAATGTATGTTACATTGCCATATGTATTTCTCTCTGCATTTTTTGTACTCGTTGTCTTAATAATCTGGCTGTACTCTTTGTGTATTGTAATTGTACCTCCCGGGTCGTGCCTGAAAACAGTCACTTGCCGACTAGCGCACTTACCCGGTTAACAAAAACTAAATAAATAAATAAAATAAGGCACAATATCTATATATACAGTTATGCAATGGAGTATGAAAATCCTGTATCCTCATTGGTCAAAACACATCACATGATCGTGGTATATCCTGCAATAACCCACGGCTGAGAAATGACATTTACAAAAAACATACTTAAACATGTTTAAAATTTATTTTATACATGGGTCCATTGTATAATCGCAATAAGGCACTCCAGGGTGTGGGTTATTTGGGGATTTACCCACTTCTTGTGTGGTTAAGTCACTCGGCTGCACTCTTAGACACACCACACAAGGTGGGTAACTCTAATAACCACATCCTGTTGTGCCTCATTGTTAAATATATATATATATATATATATATATATATATATATATATATATATATATATATATATATATATAGTAGTAATAATAGGACTCCCACTTTGTTCTGCTCAACGTCTATATCTCTAACTCAGGTCAGGACAGGGTGACATTCTATCAAAACATCTTGCAAAGTTACCCCCAGATGCTGGAAACTTATAAATACTGGGGGAGACTTCAACAGGACTCTCAGTACAGTCTGGATAGACAGGGGGAGGGAGACACGGTGAAGGGACAGGATAAATGAGTACAGTTCTTTAAATAACTGCTAAGGGACTTGTGGTTAGAGAATGCCCTCAGAACACAGAGTTTTAATTAATTTCCCCTCCCCAACCCTCTTTCCCCAGAATTAATACATTGTTTTTAAACATCAAACTGGTTGTACGCAGTGGAGGAGCACAAATTGAAGGGTTTACACTATCTGACCATGCCCCTATGTGGTTGGATCTTGCTGTTTGCCCCCCCCCCCCCATAGGAATTCCTCCTGGCATTGAAATTTATTCATGAATATTCTGGAGTTTGTCTCCCTTCTGAAGGAGAAGATTGTAGAGTATTTTTGTCACAACAAAGAAGGAAATACTTCCCTGGGAGACAGATGAGAAGTGCTGAAGGCCCTATGAACAGGAGAAGCTATTCCATTTGAATTGTGGATGAAGAGAAAAGAGATAACAAAGAGACCAACACTGGGGCAGGAGCTCTTTGACATAAAACCAACCAATGAGATCACTATGGTCTATGAAGGAGGCTCTGCTGCCAAAATACAAGAATGTAAAAAGAAACTTTAACAGTACATTGAACAAAAATGTATGTGCAACTATGATTTTTCATACAATGATTCTATGAATCACAAAACAGCTAGCTAATTGCTTGCTTGGCAACTGAGGAAACAGCATCCAGCAAAACCATCCTCCATATACAAAAATGAGAGGGAACAGGGCAGTTACCCTCACACCCACATCAAATAGTTAACACTTTTGAAGCATAATTTAAAACTCTTTACACCAGGCAGTGTTAGGTTGCATACAAAGAGTTAATTAGGGCTTGTTTTCACAAAATGCAATTGCCCAGCCTAACACAGCAGGACATGGAGGCTTTGGATACCCTGTTACAGGAAAGACATGCAGGAACTGATCAGGGACTTGAAAAATGAGAAATCTCCAGGGGTGGATGGCTATAGGGCCAAATTTTATAAACCTTTAAAGGATGAGCTTACAGAAGAACTTGTGAAACTATTCAGAGGAGACATGGGGGGGTGCAAGGACACCTAAAACCTGGCAGAGGGCACAACTCTCGGTAATTCTCAAGTCTTATCAAGATCCTATCAACTGCGATTCTTTATGACCCATATCTCTGTTACTAGTGGATCTTAAAATGTTTACCTCAATTCTGCCTTGATAACTGTAGTTCCAGGTGGGAGACCTAGACCATCTCCATCAAACCCCTTTTTCACAGCAGAGTGACCTCCACTTCCAGATAGCCATTTCAATGGATGTGAAAAAGGCTTTTGATGGGGTAGACTGGGCCTTCTTACAACACACTCCCCTGCTCAATGGATGCTGACCAAAACTCAGGGGCAGCACTGAATCTATGTATACGAGCCCTGAAGTGGTGCTCAGAGTGAATAGGGTGATATTTTCTAGATTTGCCTAGCAGATGGGGACCAGACAATGGTGCTCTTTCTTCCCTGCCCTCTTTGAACTTTGCATGGAGCCCCTAGCATTAGTGGTTAGACAGAATCTTTACTTCAAGGGGATCAAGGTAGGGGTGTCCGAATAAAATTCATCCCTCTATGTGAATGATTCATCTTTTTCCTCGGGGATCCACAAATCTCAGCTCTATCTCTTTGCAAGGAATTAGAAACACTTGTGGTCCTCTCAGGTATAAACCTAACTACTCCAAATCTGAAGCCATTTTGATATCAGGATCAGTGCCAAAACACTTTAAAGATTCTTCTCCTTTTAGATGGCCCTCACAGAACACTATCCACTACCTGGGAGTGAAAATAACCCCAGACTGCCTTAGCTCTTCTGCCTCAACCACTTTAAATGCTTGGGGAAATAACAAAGGATCTAAATAATTGGACACTACTCCCACTCTTCTTGGGGACAGATAACACTTATGACAAGTTCTAGCCAGAGCCAATATGGCTGAGGCAAGCTGCCAAATGACCAAAGTTGCACTTGTGCATAGAAATTTGGAATGACTGGGTATAGCTCGGCCATTTGTTGGAGTTTTTTCACCAAATTTTCAACATATCATTTTTGGGACCCCACCTCATGAAAAGTGGCATTGTTAATTTGTTCACTTGTCCCAAAAGGTGATTTCACAGAGCAACTAAACCGTTCTGTGACACAGGTGTGAATACACATTTTGGGCAGGATGTGAAAAATGACAGCTGTACTGTTAGTAAGAAGGTGTGCAAAAAGGGCAATATTGAAAATCTGGAGTGAAAATATTAAAAATTGGTGAAGTCAGGAGCGTGTGTAGAAACTGTGCAATGTACCCTCGCGACACAGTCATTTGGTGGAATTTTGTCACCAAATTTGCAACATAGGCTGTTTGGGACCCCACCTGATGAACAGGGGCACTGTCATTTCATGACTCAGCCCCGAAAGTTGATTCTGTGCAGTGACCGTGAAATCACCTTTCAGTACTGAGTAATGAAATGACAGTGACAGTATTCATGAGGTGGGGTCCCAAGAACCCCATGTGGAAAATGTGGGGCCAAAATTCTAAAATGGCTGATATATCAAGATAAGTTGAAAATCCCATTGAGTGCCATTATACGATGCTTACCTTTGATTCTTCAGTTTGTGGGTTTGGCTTTAAAGAGTGCAGACATGTCCCAGTCCAGAGACAATGACAGCGCTGACCTCCGGAGGTATGGGGTAAGGGGGGGTGCGGGGAGGTGGGTGCTCAGTGAGAGGGTGGGGATGGGGGAGGGGGACTGAGGCAACAATGATGGACTGCTTTCCTTTTTATGGGTAAAAAAAGGTGTCAAGGGACTGTTTGCTTTATTTGCAGGGAAAAAAAACAAATTTGGGCACACTGTGGTGGGCTCCCAGTGTGCCACATGAGTGAGGGAGATGGACATGATACTGACATGGGGATTGGGCACCCTGATGTTGATGCAGGAGAGAAACAAAAAGAAACTAAATTTGGGCACACTGGGGTGGGCTCCCAGTGTGCCACATGAGTTGAGGGGGTTTATATGATGCTGATACGGGGATTGGGCACCCTGATGTCAGTGCAGGAACAGGAAATGGAGGGAGTGGTGAGGACTGCAGCAGTGGGAGGGAGTTGGAGGGTTTTATTACCCACCGGTGCTGGGAGGGAGCAGGGAAGACAGGAGCAGTGGGAGGATGCAGGAGGAATGCCATCCACAAGATGGTGGAGGTGATGTAACTGTGCATGCACAGCATTCACACATGCATAGTTGCAGTTCACAAGATGGCAGGGCCAGGAAAATGGAAGTAACAGCCAAAATAGTGTGGCTGTTATTCCGTAGTGGTCATTTGTGGCAGAGTGTTACAAGCTCCATTGGACTTTCAGAAAGATACTTCCAAATGTCCAATGGAAGGTGCCATGATTGACCATTTTAGGAGCAACAGAGCATTCTCAAAATGGCTGAAGGCTCTGCCCACAGCTGTAAAAATGAATATCTTACAAGGCTGCTTTTCTACTTCCAAGCACTGCTACTCACCACCCCTAGGATCTTTTGGTCCAAGTTACAAAAGGTGACTTTGAAGTTTCTCTGTCAGGGAAAAAGGATACAGGTGAGTTCAAATACATTGTTGTTCCCCAGGGAGAAGGGGGGGGGGATGGGATTCACAGACTTTCAGTTATACTACTTGGCTTCACAGTCAGCCCAATTAATGGCAGTAGCTAAAACAAAACTTAGATACAGGGTGGTATACCCTGGAAAAAAAACACATTATTAGCCCCATTATATACCCTACCCTATGCCCAGTGGCCCACTACTCATCTCTGCCAAATTCACAGCCCCTGGACAAAGATCTCCATAGAAGTCCTCCACAAGCTGTGTAGCTTGACTCAGACAGCAGACAAAATAGACCCACTCCCTGTGATAATTGGTAACCCAGATTTTCCCCAGGACAAACTGACCTGCCTTTCATATGTGGAACTGGGGAGGCCTCACCTTCTTTCAGAATGGAACCTGTGTTTCCTTTGTGGATTTGAAAAGCAGGTACAACCTTCAAAATTCTGACCACTACAGATTTCTGTTGTCAGCAAATAACAAGGAACAGCTACTGTGACCCTAGAGTAACTTGGAAGAGAACTTCCTCAGGATAATATGACTTAAGAAAAAAAGTAGATACTGTATAGCTCCATAACGTACAATCTACTATGGGAGATGGAGGGGCATAGCCTGTACAAAGTTAAATAGCAATGGGAGAGGGAATGAGGGAGCCCCATCTCTGAGGAACGCTGGTTAAAGATTTTAACAAGTGAGTGGAAAGTGACAGCATCGCCCTCCTGGAGGAAATATAGATGGAAGATTCTTTGCAGATTCTTCCATACTCCAACAATTGCTGCACACTTTGTGTATGGGGAGGGGACAGATGCTGTAGGGGCTATGGTAGCAGGGGAATGCATCACCATATTTTCTGAGATTACCCCAAAGTGGCACCCTATTGGAAATGAATACATACTGAATTAGGAAAGATATAAGTGCAGTCAATCCTCTTCAACCTTGAAACAATGGTGTTGGGTTTGCATGCCGCCCCCTCCCCCCCAGGATCCTCAGAACCCAGCAAAGGGAGCTATTTCACACATTCTGTCTGATGGTGGTCAAAGGACCTGCATTTTGCTGACTTCTCTAATCCCTACAATGTTTGAGTGGCACAACCGAATACAGCAGGTGGCACATTGGAAAAAATTAGGGCTAACCTGAGGCTGTGTACTGAAAATCTGCTTGACAAATGAAGATCATGGGCTACCTATAGAATAAGCTAGGAAGGGCAGGGGTTAAAAAATCTGTGGTGGTAGCAGAATGTCAGAATCAAATCAAATCAAATTTATTTATAAAAAGCTGCTTTCCAATGATCAAGGCACTTGTACATTGATCAAATAAACATACAATAAATTAAAAACACAAATTATCAAACAGTCCATTAAAAATGTTCAAATCAGTACATTAGTAATTCTCAGTGGTTCTATATATTAAAGTTATATCATTAGCTAAAATCATCAGGAAATGCTAGGCTAAAAAGATAGGTTTTAAGTGCTGATTTAAAACTCTGGATGGTCAGGCACTCTCTTACCCAACGAGATAGAGAATTCCATAGGGTAGGGGCTGTGAACGCAAAAGCTCAGGCCTCCGATGTCTTCAGTCGGATCCTGGGAATCTCTAGCAATCCCTCATTGGTGGAGCAGAGTGGGCGGGAAGAGCAGTAAGGATGAAGGAGATCTTGCAGGTAGCAGGGTCCCTGTTCATGTAGGGCTTTATAGGTCAGCAGACCAACCTTGAAGGTGATCTGCCACTGCACTGGCAGCCAGTGCAGTCCATGGAGCACAGGCATAATGTGACTGGTCCTAGAAATACCAGTCACCAGCCTGGCTGCTGCATTCTGCACTAGCTGCAAGCAGTGGATATCAACCCCTGGTAGCCCTAGGTCATTAGTTCTCAGACTTTGTCACAGTGAGCTTCCCCAAATCCATGGAAAATATTTTGAGCCTCCCCCAAAAATTGAAATAATCTTGGGCCTCCCCAAAGAAAAATAACACACTGTACTTTGCACAGTACACCATGAATAAATTGAAACCCCTTTGAGTACTTGGCTCACATTCAGTTCTTTGTCTTACACTGACTTGGAACTTTTAAAAAGAGCTCCTGTGCTCAAAGGTGTTATCTGAATAACAAATAAATAAAATAAACAAATGTTATTATTGACTTATTGTAACCCCCCACCACCACACAGGCCAACCTACTTGCTCTGCTATTTTCATGCTTGAACCATTGTTACCCCTTGTTGCAGTACCTTCATGGGTCAGACTACTTTCTCTGTTTCTTCTCTATATGAAATAACCTTCCTACATACACTGCCACTCCCCCTCCTTCCCTGCTCCTAAGCAACTTCTCAGGGATTACTTTGCTCCTTCCTGCTATTGCTCTGAGCACTTCTGTGCTCAACCCTTGTATTTGGGCTATTCTGTCATCAGTTTACAAATTGATGAATTACCACCACTTATTATTAATTTATTGTTCATATTGATTTGCACTATTGCTCACTGTATATTTCTTGATTGTTTGCAGTTACCTTTTGAAATGTATTCACTCCCTACCCTTCCCCGGGTACACCTGAAATGAGCATTGGCTCATTCACCTTCCCTTGTCACCTATTAGTAAATAAATACAGAAAATTCACCTACTGTCATTATCCTCTTTTAGTTTGCTTCATCTCTTCACAAAAATTATATAAAACCCAAAATTTAAATAAAGTACTTTTTCAAACTTGCTTGAGCCTCCCCTGGAACAGGTTGGGGCCTCCCTAGGGAGGCTGGACTCACCATTTGAGAACCCCTGCCCTAGGTAAATGGCATTGCAGTAGTCAAGGAGAAAGGTCATGAAGGCATGGACCAATGTTGGAAGATCATCTGGGGGAACCAGGTTTTTCACCCAGGTGATATTCCTCAGATTGTAAAAAGAGGTCTTGACAACAGCTGACACATGTGATTTTAGGATCAGACCATTGTCAGAAAGAATGCCTAGATTACGTACCCAGTCTAAGGTAGTCAGCTGAACACCTCCAAGCCAAAGCCCAGAGGGTTGTCAAGCCGACAAACCCACCTTCCGACAATCTGGGTCCACCACCAACACCTCAGTTTTAGCTGGGTTCAACCACAACCAACTGGCACTCATCCAGTCCTGGACCTCGGACAGACAGTTGTTAAACACTGAGAGGACATCATCCTGTTCGGGTACAAAAGACATGTACAGCTGAGTATCATCTGCATAGCAGTGAAAACTCAGACTGTACTGTCTAATAATGTCTCCTAATGGCAGCACATACACTGCAAACAACATGGGTGACAAAATGGAACCCTGCGGTACACTGCAGGATAGGGAGAGGGTCAGAGGAATAAATCCCAGAGAGCACTCTGAGTCCTACCCTCTGGGAAAGATCAAAACCATCTGAGGACTATACCAGACAATCCACAGATGATCTGCAGGTGCTCCAGAAGCACACCATGGCCCACAATGTCAAATGCTGCAGAGCGATCAAGGAGGACCAAGATGGAAAGAGACCTAGATCTCTTGCTATTAGGAGATCCTTTAGCACCCGAACAAGGGCCGTCTCAGTGCTATGCCTTTTCCTAAATCCAGACTGGAGAGAGTCATAGACATTTTGGGTGGATAAATGATCATCCAGCTGCAGTGCAACCACCTTCTCAATAACCTTGCCTACAAAAGGCAGGTTAGAGACAGTTCTGTAGTTGGTCAGACATTCTAGGTCAAGAGAAGACTTTTTCAGGAGCGGTTGCACAACAGCCTCCTTTAGGGGGTCAAGAAAGCCCCCAATGATCTCCAGACTATCTCGGCCAAGAATGGGTCAATTTCATCAATGCACCCCACAAGGAGATGTGTTGGGCCCGGGTCCAAACTACAGCTGGTTGGCCGCAGAGTCTGGATAATCCTCACTATGTCCATGATATCCAGCTGGTCAAAGTCAGCCCAAGCAAAGCAGGTGCTCACAACCTCTTACTGACCTCTGCAAGACCCACTACAGGGAGCCGAGCAGATCCCGGACCTGATGTTGGCAACCTTATCTGCGAGAAACCATAAAAAACCATCACACCTTTCTTGTGAAAAGGATCCCCCATGCTGAAGACAGATTGGATTGTACAATCTTTCCATAGTCCAGAAGAGCTGAGCTGGTTAGTTCTGTGCAGCAGCAATCTCTCTGGACAGGAATTCTGCCTTCTTATGGGTGAATGACGATTGATAGACTGTATAATGGTCCATTAATCTAAGCCTGTCAACCTCCAGGCCCGATTTCTGCCAAGCTCTTTCTAGCCTTCAACCCACTCTCCTCAGCTGTTTCAAGATCCCATCAAACCATGGGGACCTTGGGTGAAGAGCGAGGGGTCGAACACAAACAGGAGCAATGGAGTCATACTTGCCATACTTGTCCTCTTCTGACCTCACTTGTGGCTTTGCCAGTAGGCTGGTAAAGGTACCACGAGATTTTCCTGCCAGGAACCTTTGAGGAATAAGACTTTCTTGTTAGGACATTGTCCTGTGAGGAACCACTGCTCCCTGTTTTCCCCTGAGATTTCCCAGTTAGGAAATTGTCCTGTCAGGGTCAGGAAATTGTACTGTCCGGAACTGCCATGCAGTGTTTTCCCACTCCCACCAGGGCTTTTACCTCTACAGCAAAAGAGCTGAGCTTCATTGCTGTGCCACAACTGTGGCATACTGGAAAGTTCTATAGCCCATAAACAACAGATAGTGGGTTTGAATCCAGTCAAGATCCCCTTACTTTTCTTTTCTCAGAATTTCACTAGAAAGGCGATAAATGGTGGCGTGGTATTAGAAGAGTAAATATGTAAGAAAGGGGACTTTAATGTGAGAAATAGTAAGTGCAATGAGTTTCACAACACAGCTGTCCACAGGTTACTGACAGGAAAATCTTGTGGTACCTTTACCATTCTTGCGGCTTTGCCACTCATGAGGTCAAGAGGTCAAGTATAGCTCATAAAGATATTTCTACTATTTCACTGTCACCCATGTCAAATTCCATATATATATTGCATCATCTGACTGTGTAATCCAATATGTCATTGCATTAGTAAGCAATAAGATATGATGGGGTGTGAATTACAGTGTGATAACTGCACTCCTAGGGGCGTAGTTAGACAATCGTCCCTAGGAGTGTGGTTATCACACCGCTATGCACAACCCCTGAGTGTCTTATTGCACTTATAAAATGTCCCTTTATTTTTAGAAGCAGTTTTTTTTAATTTTAAATACATTTTTAAATAAGTAAAATGTAAGTGAATCTGTGCTTTTAACATAAAATAGTCCTTCCATCTATTGGTGCTAAATTAAAGTAGTGTTATACAGTGTGTGCCTCTCTGCCCACTTAAGCTTCATATTCCCCTGCCAGCCACAACAATTCACAAACACTATTTTTCTCATTCTAAGTATGACTCATAGCCCCCTTATTTTATTTCATTCTCCTCACTCTTAGACAAAATTAAAAGGAAGCCATAACAGAGGCTTCTCAGTTCCCCAGTGCTGCAAGCATGAGCATGGTTCAAAACTGCCACACTCACAGACAGCATTATGTCCTAAAAGATAAACAGCAGGGTAAGTCATTTACCAGGTAATCCTTAGAGATACACACCGCAAACTAAACGGTCCAAGATGCAACCATGCAACTCTCACAGAAGGGTGGCTAACCCAAAGTTACAACAAAATCCGAAAGGAGAGAGCACAGCAGAACCTCGAGCACTGGAATGTAAAGGCTTGTAAGTGAAGACTGAGGTACACAAAAAAGTATTTTATAGTGCAAATACTCCACGATTTATTCAAAAATAAAGTCTCCACAGTTTAAAGACAAATAAGTAGGCCAGTGCAAAAGAACTTCTACAGGTCAACAAACACCCCTAGCGCCTCGACTCTACCCCCTTTGAAGACTCGTGAGAGTCAAGGCGTTAGGGTGTTTGTTGACCTATAGAAGTTATTTTCCATTGGCCTACTTATTTGTCTTTAAACTGTGGAGACTTTATTTTTGAATAAATCATGGAGTATTTGCACTATAAAATACTTTTTTGTGTACCTCAGTCTTCACTTAAAAGCCTTTACATTCCAGTGCTCGAGGTTCAGCTGCGCTCTCTCCTTTTGGATTTTGTTTTAAGTCATTTACCACCTTTTCTGTTTGTTTACATAGTATTATTGCTTACTTTCTTCATTCTTTTTTTTTCCATCTGTGTTTTCCCCACATTCAAGAAATGGAATGTTTATCGTGAAATGTTTACCAGGGAATACAGGGATTCAAAATTCTGCCCAGTTCTACTAGCAGAATGTTCCTCTACTAACATACTGTACACACAGACAACAAAGGCCTGTTTTAGAGTGAGAGACTCAATTATTTCACTTGTCAGGGAAAGCAGAAGAGATTTCCCTGATGAGCAGGTAAAGATAAAGGGGATTTTTCACTGTTAGCAAAGAAACAGTTACAATGAAAACTATAAACAATACTTAATGTTTCTAATTTGTTTATGTGTGTAAGGAGTGTGTGACAATCTGGTAAACAACATTTAATTGATTTGTTTTATTTTATATATAAGATCATTTTAATTTTAGGGCCCAGGTGAAGGTTTCTACAGTGTAAAGGTAGTGGCCATGTTTGTGGTGGAAGATTAGTTCTGGTTGGAGGGAGACTGATGGAAGATAGTTCTAGTTGTAGGAGGACTGATCTGCTCATTGTGTAATGTAGTTTAGGACCAGGATGACTGTGCATATACAGAGAATTAATGCACGGTCAGCTGATCTGTCTTGGCCAATGAGATTTCTAGAGTTTTTCCTTACCGTTGTATAAGCAGCACTGAACTACAAGGCAGAGAACTATCTGCAAAGAGTAAACAAGTCAACACCTGCACCAATCAAGCAGTCTCAGTAAAATAGCCAGCTGCCAGATGCAGGAGATACAAGTATCTATAAACAGCCAGAACCATTGACTAAGACAAGGGAGCCATTCCCAAGAGCACCATTTATGCTACTGTGAGTCTAGTATACTGCTACCATCATCCAGCATATTGTTTACTTATTCCCTGGTCTCCAAGAAGCTGTCCAAACAAATCCAGCTATGATCTTATGATATTATAACTCTAAGTCATGTCACCAACTTTATAACATTACTTAGCTATGCCCTAATTGATTCCAAAATTGCGTGGACTAATGTTGAAGTTGGAGAACAACAAATACCAGTTCACTTGAGTTCATTATATTTACAAATCTACTTACATGGGGCCACATTTCATGTTATGTTTAGAATGTCAGAGCTTGCATTTTGTGGCCTGGATGGAGTTAGCCCTGCTGTCCCCACTGCCCCACAAAGTCAAGGAGCAGTTTTTGTTGTACTGTATGTTAGTTCATCTTAGCCACAAGAAAAATAATCTTAAATATCTAGTGAACTACAGCTTAGAACGCTGACAGAATCCTGGGGCAGCCATGCAGTATAGGGAGTGTTCCTTTAATTATGTAATAAATGATGAAACTGGTAAAGCAGACTCAACGTGGAAGAGGGCAGGTTTACAGAGGTACATAATGGCAATCTAAAGGGAATAGCAAAGCACACATATAAAACTTCGGTTGTTAACCAAACTGCTTTTAAATATGTTTTACTAAAAGAAAAATAAATGAATTTTGTTGAATAACTCAGGTAATAGTTGCAAAGAACAAATGAGTACCAAATCAAAAATAACATTGTTTTGTTTACAAATGTTTTACCGGGGATACAATCTAGTCATGATCCAGTTTTCTAATCCTTTTAATGAGAGGCTTGACACAACTTGAGAAGAACTGAACTGCACAGAGGGTGGTAGGAGTGCTTTGCATGGGAACAAGGTAAACATTAGGCATTCCACACACCTCTCAGAAGTATGCTAACCACTATATTAAAGTTTTACTGCTTAACCTAAACGGCAGCAATACCTGTTGAATAAAGGGATGAATTGCCTAATCAAAATCCTAAGTGACTCAAGTTAAGGCTACGGTGTTCAAGAAGATTAATGTTCAATTAAGTGGGAAGCATAATTATTCGCTGCAGCTGACGGGTAGAAAAGATAGAAAAGAGTTTAGACTTAGGCCTTCCTCAATTTGCTCTGTTGCCAAACTAGATATTCATGCCACATGCAGTTGTAAGGCACAATTGGGAAGGAACATTATGTCATCAAACAATCTTCCCATGACAAATATCACATGCCAGAGAAATATCTTTCACAGCAAACGGGCATGACTAGCAGCATGTCGTTCAAACTGTGCACCCAGATCTGGAAAATTGATTTCAACTTTTGTACAATTTTCTGCACATTTTTGTTGATCATTCTTACTTTTTTCTCTTTCCCTAGAAGGTCATTGGGTGATCATGTTCTTTCCTCCCATTTGCTCAATAAAATAACATATCACCCCTAAATGTGGACTCTGCTAATTTTGCTGGGTAAGGATTACCTGATACCACATTAATTTCAGAAGTTGTCATTTATTCTCATTAAGCTCTAATGTCCCAAAAAGTTTGAATTGCTAATGTACCTAATACTAATATTAGTTTTAAAAGCAATCAGCCATTACATTTTATATCTGAGGTACTTTTTTCCTTCCCGTTTGGTTAATTAGGAGATGGTTTAACTGGTGTTAGTAGGTGTGATGTATGGAACAGCACTCTGCCTGGCATCTGACATATCTATCTGTTTCCCTCATTACATATTCAGCATTGTAACCTTAGTGACTGTGACATCACTGCTGCTTAGGAACATCTACTCAGTAGCTGTCAGGTCACGTTGCTCATGATGTCACTGTCAGTGAGATCAGAATGCTAATGATGTAGTGGGGTGGGGTGGGGGTGGGATAGAGACATATACTGTATGTCAGCTGCCAGGCTGAAAGCTGTTCCACACATCCAGCACAATAGTATCACATAGAAAACTTTCTAATGAGCAAAATGAGAAAGAAAAATATTTCAGAAGTGAAAAGTTTCAATTAACTGCGTCTTTAAATTTGTATATTTTTCCTATCTGTCTGTTTTGGTTCCACTAGCTCTTCAATCATTTTATGAGTCTCCATTTCATTTCACAAAACTAGAACTTATTAGAAAAATATATTGTCATGAACAGTTTATTGATATAACTCTCCCATCTGCAAGATAGAAACCTTGTTTAAGTTGTGTTTTGTTTTTTTTCTTTTAAAAATAAAGAGGTGTTATTTTCAGAGCTGGTACAAATGGACTATTGTTGGCTAGTACCTTTGAAGAAGCAAAACAAGAAGAACCAGAAAAATCAGCATTTATATAGTGCATTTCATACACATTGTATCTCAAAGTGCTTTACAAGCAATGAGAGACTGGTGGTGAAGTGACTGTGTACTTAGCATTACTAAGAAAAGTCTGTGGTGAACTGATGAAAGGGACAGCTGTTTAAATTGAAAAACTCAAACACAGTAAATATGCAGTAACCAACATGATTCATGTAGAAACATAGGGACACAGAATCTGACAGCAGATAAGGGCAGCTTGGCCCAACCAGTCTGCTCATTATTCTTTCTCTTTCATTTTTGCTGCTGACCCTCCTTGACCTATGGTGCCATCTCCCCCCACCTTAGTCCTATGATTCCCTTGTGCCTATCCCAGGCATATCTGAACCCCGCCAATGTTTTCACCCCTACTACCTCCACCGGAAGGCTGTTCCAGGAATCCACCACTCTTTCTGTGAAGAAGTACTTCCCTACATCTCTCATGAATCTACCCCCTCTAGGATCATAGTATGTCCTTTTGTTCTAGAGCACCTTTACTCTGAAAAATACTCCCCTCTTATACCTTACTAGCCTTCATGAGGTATCCAAAGGTCCCTATCATATCCCCCCTCTCTCTCTCATTTTTTGCAATTGTTGAACTAGGAAAGGCACACTAAGCTGAAAGCTTGTTTACAAGTGAAACCTGGGAGTACAGGGAAGTTAAGTGACTTACTCAGGGTCACACAGTATGCAAGTGGGGGCTGTGGGATTCAAACCCAGGTCTCCAGATTTGCAGCTCGGAGCCTTAAACCACTGCGCTATACTGCCTCCTGTATTACAAGGTGTATATACTGAGCTACCCTAGCCTTTCCTTGTAGGGCTTTTGATGCAGACCATGCACCATTTTGGTAGCCCTATTCTGGACTACCTCCCTTCTGTCCACATCCTTCCTAAGATGTTGTCTCCATAACTGGACACAGTAAATATAGGGGTAACACCACTTCTCTCCTTCTGCTGGTGATAACACTTCCTGTGCACCCCAGCATCTCATTAGCCCTAACTACTGCCTTGTTACACTACCTGGCCACCTTTAGGTCATCCAATATGATTACCCCCAGGTCTCTTTCCTGCTTGGTAATTGTCAGTATCATTCCATCAATTTGTACCCTGCCCCTCAGATTTCTATGGCCTTAGTGCATTATTTTATACTTTTTTGCATTCCAGCTGCCCTACTCTTGACCACTCCTCTAGTTTTTTCAGACCTCTGCCCATCCTTTCCACTACCCCAGGAGTGTTCACTCTATTGCAGATCTTACTGTCATCAGTAAAGAGATAGACTTTCCCTTCCAGCTCCTCTGCTATGTCACTTATAAAGACATTAACGAAGACCAGTCCCAGCACTGAACCCTGAAGTACCCTGCTGGTCATCCTCCCTTCCTTGGATCAAACTCCATTTACCACTGCTCTCTATCTCCTATCCCATGTCCAGTTTCTTACCCAGGTTACCACATTATTGCCCATGCCCAAGTTGTCCAACTTGCTTTTCAGTCTCCTGTGTGGAGTGGTGTAGAAAGCCTAGCTGAAATCCAGGTAGGCCATTTAAGCTCCCCTTCCTGATCCAACTCCTTGGTCACCCAGTCAAAGAATTCTACCAGATTTATTTGGCATGACCATCCCATTGTGAATCTATGCTGACTTGGATCCAGTAATCTGCTTGATTCAAGATATTCCACAATCCTTTCCTTTAGCAGAGTTCCCATTAACTTACCCACCACCAATATCAGGCTGACAGGCACATAATTGCCCATCTCTTCCCTGCTGTCACTTTTGTGAAGTGGGACTACTGCACATCTGCCTATCTGTAGTCCTCCTGGACCTCTCTAGTCTCCAGTGATCAGTTAAATAGGTCTGTCAGAGATACAACTAGTACCTCCCTGAGCTCCCTTAGCACCCTTGGATGCATCCTGTCTGGTCCCATAGTTTTGTCCACCTTCTGGTTAGAAGTGCTTTCCTTGCTCTCTCCTCAGAAAAAGGACTGTCCATTTCCTTCCCATAAAAGCTTCTGGTGCTTTTTCATAGTCCCTTCCCTTCCCCTTTCATTGTGAACACTGAGCAGAAGTATTTGTTCGAGACATCTCCCTTTTCTTGATTCTAGTCTGCACAGAAACCCCCTTCCTCTTAAACCTTACAATCCCTCCCTTTGTCTTCCTTTTCACTAACATGCCTAAAAAATGGCTTGTTCCTTTTTATACTGCCTGAGCTATTCTTTCTTCTGTTTGCACTTTTGTGCTCCTTGCTGATTTCCCTGCCTCCCTCTGTTTTCTCAAGTGCACTTCCATATCCTCTGCTCTCAGGGTCTCCTTATACCTTCTAAATTCTTTTTTATCCTTTACCTTTTTGTTCACCTCTCTCAAGAACCATAGCAGTGACCTCTTCCTTTTCATTTTGCTTACTTGCTTGATGCCGAGGCTTGTTGCCTTCACTATGCCCTCCTTTAGTTTGGCCCACTGTTCCTCCACTCCCCAGGTTATCGCCCCCTGCCAAGTCATTCCCGATACATTCACCCATCATTATAAAATCTGCCCTTCTGAAATCCTGCACTTCTCCATTGTGTGGTTGGATTCTGCAGCTGTTCTTGTGTTGAACCACACTGTACAATTATCACTGGTCCCCAGATGGTTTCCCACCTTGAAGTCTGCAATACCGTCCCTGTTTGTAAGCACCAGCTCAAGTACTGCTCCATCATGAGTGGGTTCACTGACTAGTTGACTGAGTAATGCCCCCTGCAGAGAGTCAAGTATGTCACTGCATCTAGCTGAAGCTGCAGATGGGAGGCTCAAGTTTACATCTGGCAGACTGAAGTCCGCCACCAGCAACACTTCCCCCTTTTCAATCATTTTGCCAGTTGCTTCTAGCATTTCATTATCTAACTCCTCCCCTTGTGCCAGAGGCATATAGATCACATCTGTCCAAATAGTTCCTCCATTTCCTGACTTGAGGGTGACCCAAAACACCCAAGCCCTTGAATTCCCAGTATTTCTGTTACTTTCATGCTTTCCTTCACATAAAGCACAACCCCCTCTTTTCTTTCACAACCTCTCCTTTCTTAACAGTGTGTAGGTCTGTATAGTCATGTCCCAGTCATAGTTGTCAGTTCACCATGACTTGGTACTGGCCACAATGTCCTGGTCAACCTCTAGGTCTGGGATCTTATTACCAAGATTTCTATCATTCACGCACATGGTCTTCCAGATTTTGTTGTCTTTTTGCTTGTTGCTCCCTCTTTTTAGGTCTGCAGTGGGTGTAACCCTGTAGTCCTCTTGCTATTTGAAAAGGACTCTCACATCTCTTCTGACCGATCAACATGTTGGAGTTGCAACACAATCGCCTCCACATCTGAGGGGCACTCTGCTCACACTACACTATTTTTACTTTAAAAAACAGAAAATTGGTGGCATCCTGATCGTGACACTGGGAGATTAGGCACCCCCAGTATCACTTTTATGTTTCCTGGGTGGGGGGGTAGGAGATGCTAAGAGGGAGGGTAGGATGGGGATGGGGATATACCTAATTAAAAAAAATAATGGTCATGGCAGAACACAGCACACTCTGATGTGTCCAAGATGGCCACTGCACTTTACTGCACATGGGCGATTGCTTGTACATGTGCAGTAGAGTACAGTGGCCATCTTGGACACAGCAGAGTGTGCCATATTCTGCCGTGACTGCCATTTTTTTTTATTACAGATATCCACCCAACCTACCCCTCCCTCAGGACACCACCATCTTTTTTTCATATTCCCACACCTTACCCTCCCTCTCAGCACCCTTCACTCCAGAAGCATAAGAGTGACACTGGGGTTGCCCAAACTCCCAGTGTTGCCATCTGGAATCCTAATTTGTTTCATTCATATTCCCCCACCCAACCCTCCATCTCAGTGTCCACCACCCCACCACCCTCAGAAATATAAGAGTGACACTTGGGGTGCCCAGTCACCCAGTGTCACCATCCAGAATCCTGTTTTTTATTCATATTCCTCCATCTGTCCCTTCCTCTAAGCACCCACCCACCCCCAGAAGCGTGAGAGTGACCCTGGGGGTGCCCAATCCCCCAGTGTCTCCATCTGGTATCTCTGTTTTTTTTAACCCTGTAAAAAGAAAACCATACATCATTGTCTTTTGCATACATTCCTGTCCCTCCACCTGACCCTCCCTCTCAGCACCCAACCCCTCACCCCCCCAGCCCTTACTTACCTATCGGGGGTTCAATGTCATAATCCTCGCTGGACCACAGACATGTCTTCACTCTTCAAAGCCAGACCACAAACTGAGGAAATGGGTATATGGTTCAATGTATTTCAATGATGTTTTGAACCTAGTGGCATAACTTGTGCATTTTTGCAAATTTTTGGTCCAAATTTTCAACATACCTTCTTTGGGACCCCACCTCATGAACAATTTTTTATTTATTTATTGAATCTCGAAATTAAGTCCTTTGAGCCAAGGGCTCATTTACAAAGGTTCCATGTCAACAAGAAATTCTACAGAGGAGGAAGTGACAGGCATGAGTACAATGGGTACAAATAAACAGGCTGGGTGAGGTACAGTAAACCCAAGAGATATTTGAAAATAAACCTAGTACATACAATACATAATAATACTGATATTAAATGCTAGGATTAAAAAGGTAACCAGAAGCTGGAGGAGGGCAGGTGTACAGGCAGAGAAAGTCAGTTAGAAGCAAACTAGAATATTGATAAGTTATGATGCAGGCCAATCGGTGGAGGAAGAAAAGAAAAAGAAAGAGTTGTCGAGGAGGTTGACTTTAGACAGGGGATAATAGTGGTGATTTTCCAGGTAATAGTGTGGGAAATGTTGTAGATAATGATAGACTCAGTGGTGATACAGAATAGTAGCCCAAGAGGGCATTGTCATTAAAATGACAGGGTAGGTATAAGCAGAGGGACACCAGGGTTATGTGGGGCAGTCACAGCTGCTGAGTTTGGGTAGGTGCTGTTGAAGACAGTTTTTAAAAGGACCAATTTTGGAAGTAGATTGAAGGTGTGTGGGGAGGTTGTTAAACAAGCTAAGTGCTCTGCACATAAATGCTCTTTGTCCTTGAGATGTCCGGCATAAAGGTACCTGAAAGTTAGATTGGGCATGCTTCTCATGCAGCGTGTGTTAGTGTGGGCTCTGTTGAGGAGCTGCTGGGTAGACGAGGGGCTAACCCTAAAGAGATCTTTTTGGAAGTGAGACAGGTGTGATAGGAGATTTTGCTCTGGAGGTTGAGCCAATTGTACTGTGCATATAGGTCACAGGTATGTGTGTCCCTACTAGCACCAGTAACTAACCTGCAGGCTTTATTAAAAGTAACCCCTAACCTTCTGAGGGCAGTGGTGGTGGCAGCACCATAAAATACAATGTCATAATCAATGATAGACAGTATGGAGCTAGTCACTGCGAGGCATAGTGCCTCTTGGGTCACACAGTGCTGATGTCTATAAAGGAGGTCTAGCCTGATATTAGCAGTTTTGGAGATGCTATTAATGTGTTCTTGATAGGAGAGAGTTCTATCTAGGGTGATGCCCAGGTACTTAAAACTAGTTACCTGCTCAAGCTGTGTACCAATATTTTTGGAGATGGGTAGGTGGGCTCCTTTAAACTTGTTATGAGTCCCAGTAAAGACCATCACTTTGGTCTTTTTGTACTAACATACTAATATACTAGGAATGCCAGCAGAATAGGCCCAATGGTCTATCGAGTCTGCTTGAGAGTCAGTACCCTGAGTGGGTGCTGCAACCATCCTCTTGATTACTCTCCCTATCCTCCTTCCCCCAGCCTGGGTTCCCCTTGGCCAGACTGGCAGCCCTCTTCTTCACCCCTCTCCTGCACCTGTTCCAGCCTCTCTTGAACCCTTCCACCATGGACACTTCCACCAGTTCTTCAGGCAGTGCATGCCACGGATCTACCAGCCTCTCAGTGAAGTATCTCCTCCTCCTTCCCCCCTAATTCTCCCTCCATCTAGCCTCCAAAAATGCCACCTCGTGGCCCCTCCCACCTTCCTCTGAAAGATCTCATGATGGCACAACTTATTTACCCCTTTCAGATACTTGAAGACCTCAATCATAACCCCACCCATCTCTCCTCTCTTCCAGGGAGACAGGTTGAGCTCCTCAAGTCTCGCTTCATAGGTCCTGTCCCCCAGGCCCCAGATCATCCTGGTTGCCCTCTTCTGAACCCTCTCTAGGTATAGAATATCCTTCTTGAGGTGTGGGTGCCAAAACTGTACGTAGTACTCAAGGTGCGGTCTGACAAGGGAATTGTACAGTGGCAGAATCACCTCCCTACTTCTCAAAGTGATTCCCCGGCAATACAGTCCAGCATTATATTTGCCTTGGCTGTGGCCCTCCTACACTGTTCAGAGTTATTCATTTTGGCATCCACCAGTGCCCCCAAGGTCCTTCTGTCCACTTGAGACCTTCAATATGTGCCCTCCTAGGGTATACACCTGATCCAGGTTTCCTTGTCCCAGGTGAAGCACCTTGCATTTTGCCATGTTGAACCCTAGCTTCCAGGTACATGACCAACTCCCCAGAACATCTAGATCTTCCTGCAGGGCAACCCTGTCCTCCTCCTGTAGTTCACAATTAATTTATGCTCAACGAACTAGGCTTCAACGGAGGTAAAGCTACATTGCAAGTCACTGGTAAGGGGTGTAGGATCAGGCTGGCTGGTGTAAATCACAGCATCATCTGCATACAGGAGAAGGTTACAAGGGCAAGCTAGGGGAAGGATATTGAGGTAGAGGATAAATAGTAGGGAATGAAGGATTGATCCCTGTGGAACACCAGATTGCACAGGGAGGCTGCTTGAGAGTGAGTCTAAGATTTTTGTGCGTTGGGTTCTGCCACCTAGATAACTTCTGAGCCAGGAGGTAATGTCACTGGAGAGTCCTAGGGAGGGTAGAGTCTGGAGCAGTAAGGAGTGATTAACCATATTAATTGCGTTTGTAAGATCTATATAAATAGACCCTACAATGTGACCACAGTTGAGTGCTCTATGAATATAGTTTGTGTAGGTGAGGATGGCAGTGGCAGTGCTATGATCTTTCCTAAACCCATGTTGCTAAGGACATTGAATGCCATGGGCAGATAAATATTCAGTTAGCTATCCAGCCACTAAGTGTTCAAGGGCTTTTGAGAAGGGTGGTAAAATTGAAATAGGATGGTAGTTGGCACGGTTTGCTCTGTCACCACTCTTGTGGATTGGAGTCACAACTGCAACTTTCTAGACAGAGGAAAATTGACCAAGGCGTAGGGAGAGATTTAGGATCCAGGTGAGTGGGGCCAGGACTGTATCAATGGAGAGGAGAAGCAGTTTGAGGTCCAGGGTGTCAGAGCTGAGCCTTGACTTACCAAGTACCTTCACAAGGTGTTTCCTGGCAGCAGAAGGGGTGACTGACCTGAAGTAGAACTGGGGAGTGTTTGGAGGATGAAGTACTATTACGGGCAATATCTTCAGCAGTTGGCTCATCAAAGAAATTGGGGGGGGACTCCACTCAGGTCATTGAATGAAGTATTGAAAATGTTAGCAATTTTGCTCAGGTCTTGAACGGTGACTCTATTAGAGTTGAGTAAGGTGGGAAGGGACTGATTGGGCTTACCTGTAAGGTTTGTAATATTGTCCCAAAATGTATTACTATTATCCCAGGAGTAAGCAAATATGCTTTGGTCATATGTGGTCTTTGCCCACTGGATGGCCTAGATGCAATTATTTCTGGAAGCCTTATAGCATTGCCAGTCTCTAGGTTTGCCAGTGGCTTGTACCACTTGCCAAAAGTGGTCATGAGTGGCCATAAGGTGCAGAAGAGATGGTGTAGTCCATGGATTAGAGACACCTTTAACCTTCCATTTCCTAAAAGGGGTAAATATGTCACAGGTTGCACTGAATAAGGTGATGAAGAGGTGTAGTGCCTCATCAACACTTTCAGCGAGGAATACTGGAGACCAATCACAAAGAGATATTCTTGGAACTGTTTCTGATGCCCTTTCTTGAGAAACCGCTGGTAAGATATTTTGCATGGATGTTTAGGGGCCTTATTGGTCCAGAGACATGTGATTGGGGAGTGGTCACTCAGGGTGTCAGGTAACACTGTGGTATCTGTGATCTTCTCAGGGCAGTTAGAAAATATAAGGTTGATCAGTGTGCTAGTATTGGTCCTATAGTTTATTCTAGTAGGAGTAGAGGCCAACTGGAAGAGGTTTATGGCTGTGGCTGCATCTTGCAGGGGTTAGAGTCAGAAGAAAACCAGTTGATATTAAAATCCCCCAGTGCACTGACCTTCATGCCTTTAGGTAGATTGGCAATGAAGTCAAGGAATGAGTGTAAGCCTTTGCAATTCTCCTTAGGTGGAATGTAGACAGAGGATGTTAGTTGACTTCCCTTTTTAGCTACTGTAATCTTAACCCCGAGAGACTAACCACCATCCCTGGGGTGGGCAGTATAGGTAGAGCCTGGCCTTGTAGGAAGTCCAAGTGGTATAGAGCACAGCAATCACCATGTTTACCAATAATTTCAGTCTTGTATAACATGTAACCATAGAGGGAGACTGCTGAGTCTGGCAGCTCAGGGGAGAGGTAGGTTTTGACTGCGTAGAGGACGTCAGGCTTGTGCTGTAGCATCCAAACTTGCAGTTGATCTAGCTTGGGCAGGAGGCTTCAATTGTTAATGGAGGCAAATTTAAGATCCCAGGGGTTACTGTTGCTACCAAATGGTTGTTGCAGGGGCCCTGGGTTAGGGTGCACGTTACCTGACAACAGCAGTAGCAGCAGGAGCTGTCTAACCAGGATGTATTTGAGGAGTTTACATTTGGGCTTGGGTGGGTGTTTGGTGGGTTTGGAGGTGATTGTAGTGGTCATTAGAGAGGAGAGATGGAGGGACAGATAGTATGCCTGGTGGAACAGCCAGCAATTAAAGTGAGAAATTAACTTTACTGGATGAGGGACAAGACAGGTAGACAGGTCACAGTGCCAGATGATGCAGAAACTGGGAATGTTGGAGACAGGTCTATAGTGGGTATAGAAATGCCTGAGGAGAGTGGAAAAATTAGTGTTAGGAGAGCACTAAGAAGAAAGTAGCGATAAAGTGCCATAATTTGTCTGTGGTCTGTTCCAGATGTGGGGTAGGCACTGACTATGTATCTTACCATGTGGAGGGGTGGATGGCTATGTCAGAAGACAGCAAAGTGGTTGTATGTTGCCAGAATTAGGATAAGGATTGCAGGAACCTAGCATACAGTTGTACCTCCAAGATAGTGTAGTGGTCAAGGTATTCACCTCTGGTGCAGTGGATCGCAGGTTCAAATCCAGACAGGACAAAATGTGGAAGTATCAAGGGATACTAACAGACAATGGGGTAGCCAGGAAGATGAAATGACCATACAAGAGGCAAGAAGAGGCTAAAGGATGAGTCAGAGTACTCAGGAGCAGGAGCAGTAGCAATATGCTCAATGGTGACTCCTAGTAGTGACGTAGCATCACAAACTAATGGGAAAGTGGGGACTGAGAGTCAGCCCGAACATAGTCACATGACCAGTCACATGACACCTATGAGGTATAACTCAAAGGACTACACATGGTGGGGGTGGGCTGGGCAGTCGATGCAAAGCATCCATGTGCTAACACTAGAAGATGGCGTGCACAAGCTTCAGCAGTGCTGAGAGGCTCTGTTTTCAAATACATTGTTTCTGTGTGCTGCAGGCTGCTCTGTGGGATGTACATTCCACTGGAAGTGCTGAGGAAAAATGGAGGAGGCTGTGGAGAAGCAGAAAGGGACAAGGTGAGGGAGGAATCTGGAGTGGAATAAAGACAAAGGAATTAAGGCAGGAAGCTAGAGAGGGGGATATGGGATTGCACTGAGCATGCTCAGCACCAAAGGGGTGAGAATAAAGAGGAGACTGAAGTGAAGTGGAAGATAGAATCTGAATTAAGGAAACATGAGAAAAGAAGGCACAGAGGTAAGCTAATCCTTCAGTGTCCTACAGAGAAGTCACTGGCTAAACTGCAGCAAAACCAAAGCAATGCAGGCTGAGTTAAATGAATAAGGGTTACAGCACAAAATGGAGTACAACTATAACAAGTAAATGACTAAACTGCTGAGTAAAAAAACAATCTAAACTTGTCTGCAGACATTTAAAACATTTTAGAAATGCAGGATGATGGTGTGCACAAGCTTCAACAGTGCTGAGAGGCTTTGCTTTCCAATACCTTGATTCTGTGTGCTGCAGGCTGCTCTGTGGGATGTACACTCCACTGGGGGTGCAGAGGTAAAATGGAGAAGCCTTGTTTCTGTGTGCTACAGGCTTCTTTGTGGGATGTACACTCCACTGGGAGTGCTGAGGTGAAATAGAGGACCCTTGTTTCTGTGTGCTGCAGGCTGCTCTGTGAGATGTACATGCTATTGGAAGTGATGAGTCAAAATGGAGGAGCTTTGCTTCTTTGTGCTACAGGCTGTTCTGTGGGATGTACACTCCACTGGAAGCACTGAGGTAAAATGAAGGAGCCTTGCTTCTGTGTGCTGTAGGCTGCTCTGTGGGATGTACTGTACACTTCACTGGGTGTGCTGAGGTAAAATAGAGGAGCCATGTTTCTGTGTGTTGCAGGCTGATCTGTGGGATGTACACTCCACTGTGGGTGCTGAGGTAAAATGGAGGACCCTTGTTTCTGTGTGCTGCAGGCTGCTTTGTGGGATGTACACTCCACTGGGAGTGCTGAGGTGAAATGGAGGACCCTTGTTTCTGTGTGCTGCAGGCTGCTCTGTGAGATGTACATGCTATTGGAAGTGATGAGTCAAAATGGAGGAACTTTGCTTCTTTGTGCTGCAGGCTGTTCTGTGGGATGTATACTCCACTGGAAGCACTGAGGTAAAATGAAGGAGCCTTGGTTCTGTGTGCTGCAGGCTGCTCTGCGGGATGTACTGTACACTTCACTGGGTGTGCTGAGGTAAAATGGAGGAATCTTGTTTCTGTGTGCTGCAGGCTGCTCTGTGGGATGTACACTCCACTGGGAGTGCTGAGGTAAAATGGAGGAGCATTGTTTCTGTGTTCACTGACATTAGGCAAATCTGTCCCAAAAGGTGATTTCTTGGTCACTGCGCACAATCACCTTTAGGCAGGAGTTGAACATTTTAACTACCCTTGTTCATAAGGTGGGCTCATAAGAAGGCTATGTTGAAAATGTGGTATAAAAATATTGAAAAACAACAATGTTATGAGCCTACACTGAATTTTGTGAATGCAGGCTCATAGCTTTGGTAATTATCAATATTTTTACCCCAAATTTATAACATAACCATATATTTATAGCACCTCATGAATGTGACAGCTGACATTTTTCAAATCCTGGCCAAAATGTTTTTTACATCCTGAAAGGTGATTTTGCGGTCCCTGTACAAAATCACCTTTCGGGCAGGAGTTGAACATTTTCTTTACCATTGTTCATTGGGTGGGGGCATAAGAAAGTTATGTTCTAAATTTGGCATAAAAATATTTAAATAAAACTTCTGAGGCTATGTTGAATTTTACAAATGCAGGCTCATAAGTTTGGAAATTTTCAATATTTTTACCCAACATTTTCAACATAGCCATTTCTTTACAGAACCTCATGAATGTAACAGCTGTTATTTTTCAACTCCTGCCCAAAATGTGTTTTGGTCATCTCAAAAGTTGATTTCACTATCCCTGTGCGAAATCACCTTTCAGGCAGGAGTTGAACATTTGCTCTGCCCTTCTTCATGAGTCAGGGTCATAATACATAGACATACATAGAATTTGATGGCAGATAAGGACCGCTTGGCCCACCTAGTCTGCCTATTTCCCTACCTAATGAATAAGCTGCAGATCCTAGTTAACCAACAGCCTACTTCCTCCTACCCCCACTAGAATTGACTTATGTCTGTCCCATGCATTCTTGAATTCCCCCACTGTTTTTGACTCCATGACCTCCTCAGGAAGGCTGTTCCATGTATCCACAATCCTCTCTGTGAAAAATACTTCCTCACATTACCTCTGAGCCGTCCCTCTGTCTTCAAATTATGCCCCTTGTTCTTGTACATTTCTTTTTCTGAAAGATGCTACCCTTTTTGACTTTGTTGATTCCCTTGAGGTACTTGAAAGTTTCTATCATGTCCCTCCTCTCCCTCCTTTCCTCGAGGGTATACATATTAAGCTCCTTTAGTCTCTCTTTGTATGTCTTTTGGTGCAGACCCTGCACCATTTTGGTTGCATAACAAGGCTGTGTTGAAAATATGGGTGTAGAAATGTTACACAACAGCACATTTATGAGCCCACATAACATTTTACTAACGCCGGCTCATAACTCTGTTATTTTCAATATTTGTACCCACAATTTCTCAGCTGCAGCCCTATTGGCTCTGGCCAGAATTTGTTCCTTTTGTTCCCTCTTCCTCCCCATTGTCTTTTGACTGTTTCTTTTCCCTCTTCTTCCTTTGCTATCACCCTGCTTCTTTGATTAACTTGCACCTGGAGGGCCTCTCTCTCCTTTGGATCTCACAACACTCTATCTCAGCTCTTGGGGTGGGCAGTTTCTGCCTCCCCTTTTTCTTCCACCACCACCTCGGCTAGTTTAAATATTCATCAAAGTAACATTTAAACTGTCCACTGAGGACTGTGGTTCCCTTCCTGAATGGATGCAGACCATCACCTCCAAATAAGCTCTCATCCTCCTAAGAGGGCCCCTAGTCCCCAATGCAACCATGTCCCTCCTCTCTGCACCATTCCTTCAATGATGAGCTGAAGACATTGGTGTGGAGATCCCTCTCCTTCCCCCATTGTAAACAGGCAGTACCTCCAGAAAAGCTACTGAGCATCCTAGCTGCCTAAGACCCCTCCTCAAGCTCCCTAAACTCCCCTTGCAGTATCTCAATTCCATCCCTAGCCAGATCATTTGTCCCAAGGCGGACAATGAAATCCATCTCCCCTTCTTGCCTGCTACCCTAGCAATCTGTAGGATATACTTCCTATCTCTCTGGGCCATGGCACCAAGCAAACACTTGACTTGTCTCTCTGACCCCTTTCCTATTCCCATCTCCATCTCCCTGACAATTGAGTGCCCCATCAGGAGTTGTTTTCTCCACCTTCTGTGGGGTCTTATTCCACCCTCCTTGGGGTCTCCACTAGGGAGGGACCCCACATTGTTCCTTGTCACTACCATGGGTTTCTCCTCTTGGCAGTCCCATTCTACCAGAGTGGCACAGGAATTCTGTAGTGGTACCAGCTGAAGTATGTGCCTGCGACCAAGCCACCAGCCTTCCAGGTCCCAACACTCCCACCCTTCTCACGCCCACCGTAGTCCAGCCACTCCTCCTACCTGGCATCCTTTGAGGTAACAGTGTCAGACTTAGTGGCCCCTGGGTGGGGGGAGAAGATCAACCTACTCTCAGCCAGCTCTGCCTGGAGTCTAGAAACCTGCTCTCTCTCAGCCCAGAGAGGTGCACACAGATGGGGCAGCACTGTATTATCCAGAAGGTCTCCCTGAAGACAGTTGTCCCCCCAGCCACTGCATGGCACCACTCCCCACATTTCCTATTTCTGCTTCCCCTGTGTTTCCTGGCCTTCTTTCCCAGAACCTACTAAAGGCTAAGCTGTATGCAGTATGAGTCTCTATAATCTAATTTATAACCATGTAATTAAACTAGCCAAGGAATGCCATAGACACAGGTACACTATAAACAACAAACATTAATTAAACTTTTTTCTTACAGACATGACAGTACCCACCTACATAGATATCAGCCTAGCAGCAAGCTTCCAAACCTGAGACTGTACAAGTCAGCTACAACACAACCCACAACCACAATACAGCCAACAAACCCACAATCAATGCAAGTGTACCTGGATTCAGACTGTCAGGGTTCCTGGCTGTTGGTTGTCTCCCTGGCTGACTCCTGGCAGATTCTAATCGATGTACCTTGCCTGGGCCTTCTGCATGAGGACCACATGTGGGAGGGCCACTTGGCAGCAACTACTGATAGTGCTACAGAGTGGGCTTACACAGCTCTGCCCCCTGTTTGATTCATCTACCTGATTGGTAGACAGTCAGTGGTGAGTAATGCCCAGCAGCAAGCTGGCATGGCAGTCCCCTGTGGAGGGGAGAAAGGCACTGCAAATATCTAGCTGTCTCACCTTCTCAGCTCCCTCAGAGATGTCTACAGCTGTAGACAAACAGGAGCATTCAGTGAGTGCTTTAAAAGCATCCGGATCACACAGCTTTGCCCCTTATCTGGTCCATCAGCCCGAATGGTGAAGAGTCACTGGCAATTAATGGCCAATGGCAAGCTGGCATGGCAGTCCTTGATGGAAGGAAAGAAGCACTGAAAAAATCTAGCTCTCTCATCCTCATGGCTTCCATGCTGATGTCTGCAACCAAAAACCATGATCACTTATTGACTGTTGTGTTTATTATTTGCTAATGTATTTTTCATATAGCTTTCTGTCTGCCAGCTTTTGTTTACCTAGCCATTGGGTCTGGGTTTCCTTAGTGACTTTCAGCCCCATCAGCTGCTATACCCACTACGCCCTCCTCAGGCACTATGGGGTGGGGCTAGAGAGTGCTAGTGGCCCACATAGAGGTGTACTGGGGGTTTTGAAGTTTTGCTTCCTGTCCTTTGATCTGCCTCTTGATCTCCTTATCCACATCCCTGGCACAATGAAACTTGACCACACACAGCAGTCATATTGGCAAGGCAAGTTCCTTGACCCTCCATCTGTGGTCATTGCAGCATCAAACCACCACTCTTCCCTTCCTGGGCTGAGTTGCACAACCATTGTCAGCACTTTGCCCCATCTGGTCACTTGCCCCAATCTACTCACAAACCCAGGTTGCACTATTTGACAGTGCATCACACTGCTGTTGGGCTATTGGGAGCCCTCTCCCCACTGCAGATTGTATGCCTCTTGTCAATTTGCTATGTTTATACCTAGTTATAAACAGTACTGTAATCTGAGTTTTATGTATCGTATTTCTATCTTGTTCGTCTGCTGCTGCGAGGTTTATTTGCTTAAGGGATCACTTACTGTATATACAGTATAATACTAATGAGTGGTTTAATCATTAGACTAACAGCTAGCATGGAAGCCAGTAATGCAAACATAATCAAGCACAGATAATGTACTAGCTCTGAAGTTAACATAGCTTCAGTGGCTGCACCTCAAATATTTGTACTAGATATCACAGCAAACATAGCTTTTTAATAACCAAATTAAAGAAATAATTGCTTCAATATAGATGAACACTATTGGGAATAATACAAAAGTGGGCAGGCAGTGTGAGAAGGCAGTTTGGGAGGGCTAGTGGGATTCTGGGGTGCATAGGGAGGGGTATCACCAGCAAAAAGAGGAAAGTGGTGTTGCCGCCATATAGATTGCTAGTAAGACCCCACCTAGAGCACTGTGTCCAATTCTACCACATCTCCAGAAGGACATAGAGTGGAGGTGGTCCAGAGGAGGGTCACTAAACTGCTGCAGGCTCTGCATCAAAAGCCATATGAGGAGAGTCTAAATGAACTCAATATGTTCAGTTATATTCCCCAGGATGAAACCCAGTTCTGCAGCAGTTTGCAGCACTCTGCAGAATGCTGCAGCAGACCTACTGAATAAAGCAATGTAATTTCAATGGCAATTAGTCCCTATTGTCATTCAGGAAAAGATGGCACTGCCAGGATGAAGTGAATGCCACAGTTTCCTGCATGCCAAAGGGGAATAATTGCCATTGAAATTACATTGTTTTTTTCAGTAGGTCTGCTGCAGCATACTGCAGAGTGCTTTAAAAGTGGAATTAATCCTGGGGGACATCACTGTACACTCTGGAAGAGAGGAGGGAAAAGGGGGATATAATAGGGACCTTTAAATACCTCATTGGGTTAAATAAGGTACAGGATGGAAGTATTTTACAGTGCTAAAGGTGTACAAAAACAATGGGACATGCAATGAAGCTGGGGGAGGTAGATTCATGAGAGATGTGAGGAAGTACTTTTTCATAGAAAGAATGATGGATTCTTGGAGCAGCCTTGCAGTGAAGGTGGTGGAGGTGAAAACAGTGGTGGGGTTCAACAATGCATGGGACAAGCATAAGAAAATCTTATTGGAGAGGAAGGGGGAGGGAGAAAGAGTAGGAGTTCAAGTAGGATCTGCATTGATACTGTAGGTAGGGAAAAAGAGGCAGAATGGGTGGGCCAAGCATTCCTTATTTGCTATCAACTTCTGTGTTTCTATGTTTTTATATTAGTTTCATGTATTAAAGTTATGTGATTTCATTTTGCAGAATGTAACTGCAGTGTGGGCAAAGATATAAGGAAAATATTAAACAACAGTTTCTATAATAAACTTTCCACAGATTTGCTACATAGAGAGTGGCACAATAAACTCACATTTACAATTCACATTGCTCTTTACAAGTGACTCCCCCACCCCTAAGCTAATGGTTGTTGTTTTTGTGTAGGAAGGAACCAGACCCAGGGTGCCAGGGACTGTGGCTTGCTGTCTGAATATCTATGGCCCTGTCCACAATATACTGATATCACCCCTCCATAACATTACAGGGGGTCCAAACCATTTCTGCAATGGTATGCATTTACACCTGTAACATTACAGGAGGCATTTCCGTAACCGTTGTCAAAACCACCTACGAGATGGTTTTGACAACAGTTTCGGAACCAGTAATGCCTGTGTACTGTTACTGGCTGTAGTGTGGATGTGTGAGTGTGTAGCCCCACCAGTGCCCAAAGTACAGCACACACTTCATCGTGGGATAGGGCACTGACTGTAATGGTTGCAGGGCACCCACAATGTGGATGGGCTGTGATGGTCCCAAGCCATTACCAGGACAAGTCACTGGCAGTGTGGACACACTGTACCGGTTACCATCTGTAACAGGTTGGAACCATTATATCATTTTGGTGGTGTAGTGTGGAAGGGGCCTATATCTGTGGAGTACCTTTTCTTGGACACATTGCTTTGGAGCATATTCAGGCCATCTTTGTGGATCACGCCATTAGAACTCAAAATAAACTGACAGAAAGGAATATTATTTCAACAAAGGATGGATTACAACTAAATGAAATAGGAGCTAGCAAGGAATATAGGCACTAATTGAAGGCTGGACAAACTTACTCAGAAAAAATAGTTTATGTAAGGTGAACAATGCAACAATAAATGCTGAAAAGAGAAAGAAAAAGGAACAGGACAGAAACTAGAGGTGTGCCATATGCATACTGTACCAATGCATACAAGAAAAAGGAGTGCATGCAATGAGTCAGAAGCCAGTTACAACTGACTGAAATATAGCACTGCAAAACATGGAAGAGATGAAAACACTCTAGCTATAGGTATTTTTTTATGTTTTGTTTATTATTTAGAAAAGTTGTCTGCAAAGGGCACACTGGGCCAAGGCTCGTTTGCAGGTATGAGTCAGTAGAAGGATGCATGAGAAAATGGAAGAGGTTTGCTGCTGGAAATATATAAACATAAATCAAAGCAGAATTACAAAGTAGAAACAAAACTGAATGATATACAGTACTGTATACAACAGAACTAATAATCAAACTGCAGTGAAGTCAACCAATATGCAATGCTCATGACAGTTTCTGCCAGTGACATGCTGCAGAATACTGCAGGAGCACAATATAATCCAATGTTAAGGACCCACTGCCATATTAGATGTATCCAATGGAACTGAGGGAGAGATGGGCCTTGTGGGCACCATTGGCAGACCTGTATAATGAATTGCTAACAGCAATGGAAGGTCCAATGTACTGGAGGGAGGCAAATGTAGTGATAGGGATAACCCAGGCAATAATAGGCCACTGAGCCTAACATCACCAGTAGAAGAGATACTGGTAATGATCATTAGAGAATGGTTAGTTAAATTGTTAGAGATTAATGGCCTCGCAGACAGGAATCAGCATAGGTTCTTGAGAGATAGGTATGTCAAATTAGCTTGATTATTTCAGTTCAGTGAAAAAAATGGTTGACACAGGCAGGCAGGAAGCAGACATAATGTTCTTGGATTTCAGCAAGGCCTTCAATTTAGTGCCAAATATGATGATAATAAAGAAGATAAGTGGCTTAGGACTAGAGCTGTGCCAAGCTGGCAAACTTCACTTTGTGAATAAATTTGAAAAGTTTGCCAAATTCATGAACTGTGAAGTGTTGACTTCCTAATGTTTTTCAGAGGCAAAATGTATATTTTTTTTAATTAAAGTCATGCAAATTTACTGGCAAAGTTGTGATTTCACCATGACTTCACCTGACGTTGCCTAAAAAAGCACCATTTCTACATGAAAACTCATTGGTAATGGGTAATTCCTGAAGATATTTGTGAAGGTGAATTTTGCATCTTCAGTGGAACTTCACCGGTGGAGTAAAACTTTGTAATATCTCTAATTAGGTCTAGGTGATGGTTTAATTAGATGGATAGGGAATTGGTTGACTGGTAGGACTGAGAGAGTGCTCCTGAAAGATGAGTTCTCTAATATCAAGGAGGTGACTAGTGGAGTGCCTCAGGAGTCTGTTTTGGTGCAAATACTGTTTAAAGGTACAATGTCATCCCCTTAGGCTGTAAAAGGTCTCTAGTCTAAAAAACACATTTTCTGATTCATTACATGATGTAGAGATTGCTGATGTAGCTGGAAGTTTGATTCAGATTCATTTTTTCTTCTTAAAAGTGAAAAACAGACTGCCTACCATGCTGGTGTTAGTACACAAAAACGTGTTTGTTTACAGTCATTGACTAACTCTTACTACAGTATTCCTGGACCTGGGAACACCTTTAGCACAGTTTAGCCATGCATGATGAAGTAGGAGGAGAGGAAACTAGTGCATCATGAATAGCTGCAGTGTTTGGAGGTGTTCCTGATTAGAGATGTGGCAAAGTTTAAATTTGCCAATGAAGTTCATGCAACGTGGTGAAAACTAACTTTTCATGGAGCTTTGCAGTTTTCCCAGACCTGAGAAACTGCAACTTCACTCAAACTGCAAAGTTTTTGCAGTGAAGTGTAGGATTTTGTCACAAAGTGTGGAATTTCCCATGTAAAATTCCACACTTCGTGGATCAATCCATGCTGTGTGAATTGTACGAAATTCACAAATTGCATGAAATTCATGAATTAATTTAAAGTGCAAAGTCTGCTGACTTTGCCCATCTCTAGAGCCAGTGTTCAGGAAGTATGTAATAAGAGCAGATTATTGATTTGAAACAAAACAAGGTTGGATATAATAACAACATTAGCATGCATTTCAGCTCTACTAAGAAAGAAATCACATAAAACAACCAGTAACATTAATGAATTTTAGAGAAGGTAAGCAATCATAAAATGTGGGTTTTCAACTAAAACTAATGAAATGCAAAAATGGTTGACAGTGTTCCTTTAACATGTACACAGGGATTCAGGAAACTCCATTTTGGGAGTATTTGACTTCATAAAATAGGGCACAAATTTCCAAAATAAAGGTGTGAAAGTCATTGACATCAAAATGTAAAACAAACAATTATATGATTACCAAAACTGCTGGAATGTAAGTCAAGAAATGATGGATTTCTTGGAAAAAAATTGTATTTCTACAGTAATACTAGCATCTATAAATTGGTCCTTCTTAGAATAATGGCTTCCAAAATGTGAACTCTGGTAAGTATTTTAACTAGAGATGCAGTGAATTAAAATTTCACTGGCAAAGTGCCAGTGAAGTGGACACCTTGCATTGTCACTCCGCTATGCGGAGTGGCCAATACAAAAGGCTCGCTTCGCCTTGTAATTATTGCTTCTCATTTCATTCCACCTTAATGCAAAGTAAGGCAAAATGACAACAATATTAGCAGCCCCTCACGCACACAGTCACCAGAATTAAGGTTCATCCCCAAAATGCTACTGTCTTGTGTCCAGAAAACTCCCCAGTGCTGACAAAGTGAAATGAGAGCACAAAAAGAGATGCAAAGTCTCCCAGAATTAATGACACATTCAGTCATGTATGCAGTGGTCATCACACACAGTCACCAGAATTAATGTGCATCCCCAAAATGATACTGCCTTGTGTCCAGAAAATTCCCCAGTGCTGACGAAGTGAAATGAGAGTGTAATAAAAAATGCAAAGTCTCCCAGAATGAATGTTGCACTTCGTCATGCACACAGTGGTCACACACAGTCACCAGAATTAATTTACATCTCCAAAATGCTACTGTCTTATGTCCAGAAAATACCCCAGTGCTGACGAAGTGAATTGAGAGGATAACAAAAAATGCAAACTCTCCCAGAATTAATGGTGCACTCTATCATGCCCGCAGTGGTCACACACAGTCACCATAATTAAAGTGCATCCCCAAAATGCTACTGTCTTGTGTCCAGAAAATTCCCCAATGTTGACAAAGTATAATGAGAGAGCGACAAGAAATACAAAGTCTCCCAGAATTAATGATGTACCGCAAATGCAAAGACAGATTAAGATTGAGGTGCTTACTCAAGCGATGCAGACTCAGAGGCACAACAATACCTAACCAGTGCTCACAAGTCATAAATCAAATCTGGAAAAGAATACCTTTTGTCGATTGGGGGGTAGTGCATGGTAATAACAGTCTGCTACCAGTAAAGATACCACAAAGTAGTATAAAAAAATGCATGCAGGTGTGGTGGATAGCAGGGTCACACTGCTGCAATTACTCTATGGCACAATAAATGGTGTCTGATTTAATGGCATGCATCACACACACACACACAGACACACACACACACACACACACACACACACACACACACACACTATGAGTAATGCATAGCAAATTGAAAACCTTTAGTAATATAACCAAATGTTTTAAACAAACTGAAATTATACACTGCTGCACCACAACAATCAGCAAAAAAATGTCAAGAATTACTGAAAATATTACTGTGTGTACATTAACACAGTTATACAAGAAAAATATAACCAAAACAGAAAGACTGCCTTTTTCTCTCAGTTAATCTATATGCATCACATATACGCCCCTCCCCAAAGCACACTTCACAGTACACAGACTGATTGTTCTAAATTAACATTCAAAATCCACATACAAACAATAAACACTCGATGGTATGAGCACAGGAGGGTTTCCTAAAATCGATGTACTAAATTTTGAGCAAAAAAAAAGGAAAATGGCTCAAAAAGGCTTTTTTAACAGCTTTTCAATGATATGAATTGCGGAGCTCTAAGAAACTGTCTCCATCTTCCACTACACACACACTACATAGAACTGAGGCTGTGCAGAACAATCTGGAGCCCATGTGACCTGTAAGCCCATGAAGCACTGTAAATTTACCTTTGAGCTCAATAACAAGGCGAAGTGATGCGAAGTACATTGATTTCAATGTGCTTCACCTTAAAATTGGTGGAGAAATGGTTTGGGGAAGATGGAATAACACAAAGTCATTGGTTTCAATAGACTTTGCATTCCTTATCATGACGCGACGTATTCCACTTCGCATTGCAGAGTATTTTGCAGATTCCGTGTTACTCTGCGTATCAATTCGCGGAGTGAATTTCGGCCACTTCGCCCACCACTAATTTTGACTTCCAAAAGATTGGAATGACTTCCAGGTTTTTACTTATGGAAGTCTTAGATTTCCACTAAAAATACTTTAACTGAGATCCTACTTGTAAATAAGTGACATCAGGCTTGCAATACAAGGGAAAGGGAGTCTGCAGATGATACGAAACTTTGTGGGAGGGTTGATAATGATGAGGAATTTCAAATAATTGAAGAGGATATGGAGAAGCTAAAAAAAGTGGTCCAGTATTTGGAAACTGAAATCCAATGCCAAAAAATTAAACATGCTGCACATTGGCTGCCAAAATTCACATTATGAAAATAACATTAATAGGACAGAGATGCAGCACACAAAAGAGGAAAGGGAACTGTGAGTGAGTAATAGTGATCAGAAGTCTGAAAATCTCTTTCCAGTGCAGCAAAGCATAAAGGAAGGCTAATATGATGTTAGGGGTGCAGAAGACAGGAGTTTGCTACAGTAGTTGTAGGAAGGGATCTGTTTATTCATTGTGATGTATATGTATTATTTTAAATGTTTTTACCTGATATAAAGTGCATTGAATCACAGTGGGCATTGTGCTATATAAATAAAGTAGATAGATAGATTGATTGATTGATTGTGCCACTCTACATGTCACTGTTTAGACCTCAGAGTACTGAATGTAATTAGGGAGACCTTGGCTGAGAAAAAGCAGGGAGAGACAGGACACTATACAGTGCGGAGTAGCAAAAAGGATTCAGAGCAGTAGGGAAGGTCTTATGAGAAAAGACTGGAAAATCTCAATATATATTCTCTACAGAACAGAAGAGAGAGGGGTTATATGATAGAAACATACAAATACAGCCGTTGCAGCATTAAAAAGTGAATTCTACAGAGTTGTTCAAGTTGTAGAATATTACATCCACAATGGGGCATAATCTCAATAAGGAAATATTTTTTTTAAATGGAGTGCACAGCGGATGGATGGAATAGACTGCCCAGTTGAGTAATCAATGCTGTGACTATATTAGAGTTAAAAAAAAAGGATATTTTCATTGGGGTTATCAGAGGAAGGAAGGAGGTTGGATGTGGAGAGAACTCTGTGGAGGGGTTTTAGATAAGAATAGTGTACAGTACCTTAGGGCTATAGGGCAAACTGGGTGGACATAGAGGGCTGCCTTTTCCAAGGAACTGCCAGAGGCACAGTTGTGGGATCTGCCTAAGCCCGTGGCAGCCCGAATGTACCTATGCATGCTACTACCTGTTTTCATATGTGGTCTATTATTAGAGACCCGTGCAAATCGTAATTGTGAAATAGCACGAAATAAAATGAAATCCTGGTCATAAAACGAAATCCCAAAATAAAACAAAATAAAATGAATCATTCTGTTTAAGAAAATAACCTTTTTTCTCAGCTTTTACACCCTTTTTGTGAGCTTTTTTGAGTTTTCTTAGCATTCCCACTGCAATACTTAAGTAATAATTAGCTCTTGATGATTAGCATTTAGCATTTTGCACCTAGCACACCTTGCAATCATCTCTGCACTTAGCACCCAATTTGTTTAATTGTGGCACATGGAGCTGTCTTAGTAAAAAAACCTAAAATCCTCTTCAGAACCATATTTGTCAGATAATTGGCACAAACTGTACACTAACTAAGTGACTGCCTTGCTTAGATTGTGATTGCCTCACCCGCTCACTTGTCAAACTACAGAATGAGTGGAAATATGACCCTTGCGATGCATGCAGTGTATTTTGTCCATCTCCATGATTCCTGTTTGTGGCCCCAATTAAACGCATGCTCCAGTCATTCTCCATGCTTGTAGTACAGACCAACAGACAAGCAGTAAATAGGGCATTCTGTTTCTTGGTGATGGGGGGAGACAAATGAACACAGCTTGTCAATATGAAAGGCAGTCAATTAAATTGTGCTAGTTACTGACTGACAAAGTACAAAACCTTGATTTTTTTTCTGGTTACAAGCTTTTTTTGTTTGCTGGTCTCTGTAGCTTTCTGTTCTGTGAATGATGCTGTGAGTATTTGCAATGCCGAAGCCACACATTAAGAAGAAAGCTAAGTTGGACAAGGCAGCCTTTATTGAGAAGACTGTATTGAATATTGCTTTATGCTTGCTTTTAATTATAAACAATCAAGATGCTGCATTTATGATAGTGTGATGGCACAAATCATACAGTGTTGTGATTGTTAGATAGTATATTGTTTAGTACCTGTTTTGTACAGCAGAATTAAAGTAAAAAAAAATGCAAGAAATAAAATGAAATGATAAAAATAATAAGGCATAAAAGAAAGTCTTAAAAATAACAATAAAGTCTTAAAAAATAACAATAAATTTGGTAAAAAATAACAAGAAATGCACTAGTCTATCTATTATTATATAATGACAAAAAAAGTCTTGCTCTCTGATTGGTCAGTGCCCACCTTCACAAGTGATGTTATCTGAGAATAATATCACTATATGAAGGTCTGGCACCAACACAACCTCAGTAAAGAAAACAAAAATCACTGCACCCCTACATGTACACACTAGCCTTTAGCCACTATGGTCCTGACAAGCTTTCCCCACTTAATAATTCCCAGTTATGTTCCCCATGCTACAGAATCAGTAGAAGCTCCCATTTCCCACAGCTCAAAGTTTCAGGTCTTCCCTATTTTGCTGTCATGAAAAGAAATATCAAGCCATCACATCAAGCAGCTTCAAACATACAGTGTGTTATCACAGGACTGGCAGTTTCACCGTTCAGCACTCCACTGTTTCTTGAGAAAGCTGGACACAGTGGCTGTTTTTCTAATTACATTGTAACTGATATTGACAGTTTCAGTCCCTGTACCCTCCCAACATCCTGACCAGGTGACTTACTAATCAGCGATCATGACCACAAAACCAGAAGTCTGTGCTTGGCTTCCTCTATTTAAACTGCGGTTTCAGCAGTTGGCAGCTTTGGCCACCTGACATGCAAAACACATCTTCACCCAGACCCAGGACAGGCAGCAGGACTGAGTCAATTCAACCTAGGGGAAGGGGGTAACAGATATAAGACAAACACAGACAACTGTCTGTGTGTTGGGGGGAGCAAGTCTATAGTACCAAAAAAGCAGCACCACCTACTGGGCAAAAACAATATAGCAGCACTATATATTTATGTATATACATTGCAAAAACTTCATTAATGCATCAGTTAGGGTTAAAGCAACAAAAGTGAGGAAATGAGATGTTATGGTTGACCCCCTAACCCCTCCCCCCACCACCCCACCACCACACCACACCATCCTCCACACACCAACAGATGCTGGGGTGTGCCATGGCGTTATGGGGCCCAACTCTCACCCCATTCCTTGTGTAAACAGGTTGACATGCTACAGTAAAGGTGAATGGGGTGAGAGTTAGATTTCATGACTCCATGGCACATCCCAGAGTCTCTTGGTGTGTGGAGGACAGGGGTGGTGAGGTGTTGGGGAGAGGGGTTAGGGACTCAACCCTAACATATCACTTCCCCAATTTTGTCACTTTAACCCTGACTAATGCATTAATGAAGTTTTTGCAATGAATTTCCTTACTTTTTGAAAAGTGCACTGTAACTAGTAAATACTATGTATTGGTGGGAGTGTGGGGCCCCTTGGGCCAGCACTCCCACCAAACTGCCCATTTGTGCATAATAATATGCATCTGTTTGAGCGTGGGCCATCCGGGCCCTGCACTCCCACTTAGACATAACAATGGAGCCATACAGTAGCCCTATAGGCCTGAAAAGGAACCCTTGTAACACTAATTTGCCAATATCTCAGTAACCTTACAACCTAAGAAAAAAATTGCACTGCAGTTGTAATCATGACTTCAAAATCTCCACAAGGGCTTAGTCCACCTAAAGGTGGACAAAGCAGCGGGTAGTGAAAAATCCTTATCTCGCATCGTTTCTGTGATACAGGCACCAAACGTCACTATGGGCGCAGCAGTGTTATCCTATGGGAAAATTCTGAAATTCGTGATGGCATATCTTTGCAATTGATTAACATTTTAACACCTAAATAGCATAATTCACATATCTGGGACATCCCCTTTATACCCTGCAAATTTCAAGTCAAAAGACCAACCCATTTATTTACAATGCAGTGGCAAAGTTTTAAAAATCCTAGTTCGCGAGCAGTCAAAATCCCCATTCATGAGTAATCCTTGATCATCAGATTTTGGTCATCTGGTCCCCAAGTCGTGATCAGGGATTTTGTCAGCTCGCAAAAGGGGATTGGCTCACGAATGAGGATTTTGACTGCTCTCGAACAAGGAATTGAAAAATCAGTGCCCTTTCGTGTGATGTCAAAATCTCTGTTTGGCAGCCAATCCTTGTTCACGAGATGGCCATCTTGTCATGAAATGATGACCAAGGATTTTGTCAGCTCGCAAAAGGGATTGGCTCGTGAATGGGATTTTGTAAGCCCGGAATGGGGATTTTGTCAGCTCATGAAATGTGATTCAAAAACCCAATCCCCTTTCGAGAGCTGACAAAATCCCTGTTTGTGAGCCAATTCCCTTTCATGAGCTGTCAGAATCCCCGTTCATGAGCCAGTCCTTGTTTGTGAGATAGGGCCATCTAGTCCCAAAGTCGTGATCAAGGATTTTGCTACCCCGTGAAAGGGGATCGGCTTGCAAACGGGGATTTTGTCACCTCATGAACAAGGACCAGAAGCGGGTCGTGAGCAAATAATTTTAAAATTTAAAATGGATGTTTTTTGACTAAAACAAAGGAAACCAAAGGTATGAGGTATGAGTTTGTAGAGGACGTCACTCGGAACAAAACCCATGGTTTATTTCACCAACAAATCACCCATGGAGCAAGTAATGACATTTTGTTAGGGGAGAAAAATGAACATAAAATGGCGGTCCACAACCAAGAAATTTTTTTCAAGAAGGTGGATTTTATAACTCTAATGCTGGATTATTCTTTGTCCTAACCTCTTTCTACCCTGAACATTTCAGACCAAAATGCCAAATGGTGTGGTCGCAGCGCGATGGGCAAAAATCAGCAAAAAGTGCAAAAACAAATGAAAAATGCATTTTTCAGTGCTTCGCTGCATGTAAAACACAAGTCCAACTGAAACAGAACTTGGCCAGTCAAGAGATCTACCATACGAGACTGCACATTCCAAATTTTGTGCAAATCTGTTTAATGATTACAAAGTTATTAAGGTGCAAAATCTGTGGTTTAACATTAAACTGCTTACTTAACCTAACTATTCTGGCACAACTGTGCCAGTATATATATATATATATATATATATATATATATATATATATATATATTATAGTGGTGCGGTTGCACCACTATAGTTAGGCTCAGTGGTCAGTTACATACTAAAGTCAAAAGTTTGGGCATTAATAACTTTGGACCCGTTTAATGGATTTGCCTGAAATTTGGTATGCGAGGTGGGGCATGGTAGGTCGCTTGATTAGTCAAACTGTGTTTTGGTCAGAGTGATGGTCTTTGTGTACAAAAGTGCTGAAAAATGCAAAATTATCCATTTTTTAGGCACCTTTTGGGATTCTGAATGTGATCCTGCACGGCTGCTGAGTGGCATGCCACTCTGTGAGATGGCTCATTTGAAAGAGCTTTGGTGGCCAAACATGCCGCTTTTCATTTGGTGAAAAAATATTAAGGCATTCAAAAGTTATGGCACTTTTAAGTTCCCATTATGAGTCAATGGGAAAATGTATATGTATATCTTGCAAACAAAGAATGGTGTTCTGGTCATCTGGTCCCGCCTGGCGGTCAAAGAATTTGCAGTCTTATGGTTCAAGAATCCTTGTCCCTGAGGATTTTTTTAAATTCTTTGATCGCGAGGTCTGCCATCTTGTTTTCAGTTTTCCAATCGGAAAAACACAAATATTTCAGCTCAGGGGTCACCTCTGAAGTAAAACTTGGATGGGTTTTACTCAGGGGGCCCTGATCTATTGAGCCATGCCTTTGGTTCCATCCAAATCAGTCTAAAAATAGAGTTATTAGCTTTAAAAATCTTCGTTCGTGGCTCGCTAATGATCTTTGATCGCAAGCCTGCAAATTCTTTGATCGTGAGATTCTTTGATCACGATCGTGCATCACGAGCGTGGGACGAGATGGCCAGATTTTAAAATGTATATTTGTAGCCCTGGGGTGCCCTACAAAGGTATATAAGGGTGAGTTTTGCTCAAGGGGCTTCGTTCTGCCCCAACTGAATAAAAAAACTTTAGTTTTCAGTATCCCTGGTAGTCTAGCGACCCCCTTCCCATCATAATAGTGTACATAGCGATCCATCTATCCCTGGTAGTCTAGTGGCCCCCCAATGAGTATTTTATTAATATGTTTGTTTTCTATCTGTGGTAGTCTAGTGCCCCATGTGTGTTTATTAAAAAATTTTTTCTCATATCCCTGGTAGTCTAGTGTCCCCCATCTGTATTTCATTATTATTAATATCCCTGGTAGTCTGGTGGTGCCCCCACCCCATCACAATAAAAGAAATAAGCATGTTCAATGTCCTGGTAGTCTAGTGGCCCCCCTCCCAGCCATGCCAGCCCATCCAGTACCCCCCAACCTTCCCCAGCCGGTGACTGGAACAGCCCACCTCTCACCTCCATGGGCCAGCCACCGATTGTGTATATTATGAGTGCTTATTCAAACAGGTGCTTAGAAATAATTTCAGATCACCTGTTTAAATTAGCTCATAATATACACAGGACTGTGCCAGTTGCCGCTGGGGAAGGTGGGAGGAGTGCTGGGTGGGCTGACACGGCTGGGTGGGGTGGGGGGCCATTAGACTACCAGGACATTGAACATGCTTATTTATTTTATTGTGATGGGATCCGGGGACCGCTAGACTACCAGGGATATTAATAATAATGAAATACAGATGGGGGGAGGGCCACTAGACTACCAGGGATATGAGAAAAAAATATTAATAAACACACATGGGGTGCCACTAGACTACCATGGATAAAAACACACATATTAATAAAATACTCATTGGGGGGGCCACTAGACTACCAGGGATATAGGGATCATTATGGACACTATTGTGATGGGGAGGGGCCGCTAGACTACCAGGGATAATGAAAACTAATGTTTTTTTATTCAGATGGGGCAGAACGAGGCTCCCTGAGCAAAACCCACCCTTATATTACTTTCCAGGTCACCACTGGGCTACAAAAACTTTTTTGAAATCTGGCCATCTCATCCCTCACTCTTTGTTTGAGAGGAATTTCTTTGATCGCGAGCCTGCAAATTCTTTCACCGCCAGATTCTTTGATCGTAATCCTGCATTGTAAGCAAGGGATGAGATGGCCAGATGAAAAAATCAATTTTCTCAACTCAAGGGTGTCCTAGGAAGACAAATGAGGGTGGGTTTTACTCAGGGGGCTTCGTTCTGATGAACCATGGCAGTGATTTACTGCAATTGTGTTAATTTTGTAAATTACACTAGTTTTTATTCTTTGGTCATGACCATGCAAATTCTTTGATCGCGAGCCTGCAAATTCTTTGATTGTGAGATTCTTTGATCGCGATCATGCATCGTGAGGTTAGGACGAGATGGCCATATTAAAAAATATATTTTCTCAGCCCAGGGGTGCCCTAGGAAGTCAAATGAGGGTGGATTTTGCTCAGGGGCTTCATTCTGTTGAACCATGGTGGTGGTTTACCACAATTCTTTCCATTTTGTAAATTATAAAAAGTTTTTATTCTTTGTTCATGAGCTTGCAAATTCTTTGATCACCATCTTTGATTGTGAGGGCAGGACAAGATGGCCAGATTTTTTATAATAGAATAGATAGGGAATTTTTACCAAACTTTAAGATTTAGTATCTTGGAAATGGTTTGGTCTTTTTACTTGAAATTTGGAGGGTGTTTGAGGCATGTCATGTGCATGTAAATTACACTGATTACGTGTCAGGAAAACATTTTTTGCCGGCCATACAGCGTGGTGCAGTTTACGTTCTGCGGACAGCATTTTGCTTGTGGTGGTGCTTGAAATTGATATGATATCTAGCCTTAGTGTCATAGATGTAGTTGTCAGTTGTTGTGTGTGTTAAATGTCAACAGGTGTGGAACAGTGCCAGTCTGATGAATGAAAATTTCAAACTGAAACATGTTATATCTCGGAGATGGCTTGGTCTTTTCACTTGAAATTTGGAGAGTGTTGACAAGATGTCATGTAGATGTGAACTGCGGTATTTATGTCTCAGGCAATTTATTTTTAGTGGAGAGATTGCGTGGCGCACTTAATGTTTTGAGGACAGTGTATTCTATTCTTCTACTACATTCATATTTGTTTAGTGGCTGGTTGTGCTGTTGTCACTGTACTTTTTAGTCGTCAGCTGTGTAATGTGGCCCAACATTTACAAGTTGGTGGGAGCGTGAGGCCTGAAGGGCCCCGCGCTCCCACTAACTTGTGCAACTTTCTACTTTTTATTCTTTCTTAAAAAGTAAGGAAATTCTATGCAAAAAACTTTGTTAATACATCAGTTAGGGTTTTTCTACAGTGAAAAAAGAGAGGAAATTTGATTTTAGGGTTCCCACTCCTTGCACCCCACCCCCAACCCACCACCACCAACAGGCATCGGGGTGTGCATTGGGGTCATTGGCGCTCTCACCCAATTCTCCTACACTGCAAACACCTCAGCTTGTTTACACACATTATGGGGTGAGAGTTAGCTCAATGACCCCAACGCATACATCGATGCCTGTTGGTGGTGGCAGGTTGGGGGTGCACTGTAGAAAACCCTAACTGATGCATTAATGAAGTTTTTGCATAGAATATACTATATATATATATATATATATATATATATATATATATATACACACACACACACATATATATTATGGTAGCACAGTAGTGCTACCATAGTTAGGGTTGAGTAGCACTTTTAAGGTTAAAGGGTGAAATTTTGCACCTTAATAACTTTGCCACCATTCAACAGATTTGCCTGCAATTTGGCAGGCATGGGGGGGGCACCATAGATCTTGGGATCTGCCAACTATTGTTTTGGTCAGATATACAGCTGCGGAGTTATTAAGCGACATCCGTGTGTGCAATTACATTTTTTTTGCAAATTCTTTGCTCACACCTACAGGTCATACAGTTTGTGCAACCATTTCAAAAACTTCAGGGAACGTGCGACCGGCATCCCCGATGTGCCTTTTGAAGATTTTGTGAAAAAAATTTAAACGGTTCAAAAGTTATTCAAAAAACAAGTTCCCATTATGAATCAATAGGAAAAGTTAACAAAAAGTTAGAAAGTGTTGCAAATGCACTTTTTAGTTTCGCAAATGGCCCTAGTAGTGCCGCAAATCTGCCATTTTGTTTTCAGTTACTGATCAGAAAAGTGCTTGGCATTTAAAATTGGGATCCTCTAGGAACACAATCTTTTTGTGTTCACATAGTCAGACCCTCAGGATGCTAGCCATGTCTTTATTTTGGGGCTAAACACTCAAGAAATATGTTTTTAACATTTCTGGAAAAGTAGTGTTGCACCTGTGACACTTTTGCAAATTTTTGCAAAAGCGTTCGCAAATTGCGACACTACTTTTCCAGACTATGGCCAAAATGACAGGAATTCTTTGTCACCCTGCTGCAAAAGAATGGTTTGGTCTTGTGGGCTCAAATTTGGAGGGAAGGCAGCCAACAGCTGACAGATGTGCCTTTTGGCAGTTTGGTGACAAAATATTGCACGGATGCCAAGTTATGGTACTCCGAAGATGACGTTTTTTTCCCATAGACTAACATGGTGGTGTCTGACGCACCTTTCGGGGCTTGTATCTCAAAAACGGTGCGAGATACAGACTTTTTGACGGATTTAGCAAAAATCTAGCCCAGAAACTCATGAATCATGACAATTTTTTTTTTTGTACGTCATATGGTTACTGAGATATCAGCAATTTAATATTCCAACAGCTCATTTTCTGCTCTGAGACCCATTATTATGCCTACATTCTTTCTACACACTGTGTTTCTTTATGCAGCTGTTTGGCAAATACAGGGTGTGCGCTTTCATTACTGTTACAGTTACCGTTCCCACTTGTGTTTCCATACCGCTTCATGCTATCATTCCCATGTAAGCCACCATGTACAAGCATCCCTTTGTGTTCTCAATATGATGCACTTGCATTCACGCTTCTGTTCCTCTTTACTCTGCCATTATTTCTACTGTTAACATTATCATTTGTGCTTCCAATTGCTGTACCGTGACCGTGCACATCACGGTTTGCGTTTCCTTAAGAGCTTGCATTTGTGTTTGCATTTATGTTTTCTTTGGAGTTATTGTTACTGTTACCATTAGCGTTTACAATTGCGGTACCGTCATCGTGCGCATTATGGTTTGCATTTCCATACACGCTTGCATTTCCATTTCTGTTTCCTTTGAAATTATTGTTGCTGTTACTGTTGCCATTTGCATTTACAATTGCAGTACTATGACCGCATGTAATGGTTTATGCTTTCTGTTGTTGCATTCGTGTTTCCTTCTTCCTTTGGCGTTATTTTTACTTGTTACTACGGTTTATGCTTCCATATGCACTTGAGTTTGCCTTTCTGTTTCTGTTTCCCTTGGCGTTATTTTTGCTGTTACCATTACCATTTGCATTTACAATTGCGGTACCATGACCGTGTGCATTACAAGTTGTGTTTCTGTATGCGCTTGTGTTTGCCTTTCCGTTTCTATTCCCTTAGGTGTTATTGTTGCTGTAATACTTAACATTTGCATTTACAATAGTGGTACCATGACCTTGCGTGTTACCAGTTGCGTTTACGTACGCACTTGCATCTCCGTTTGCATCACTGTTCGCGTTGCCATCAGTTTGCACTTGTGTTTCTATTAATGTTTGCATTACCTTTTACGTTTGCATCACCATGTGCATAACCATTAGCACTTGCATTTGCATTGCAGTTACCGTCACTATGTCACTACAAATTACATGGTGGGAGCATGGGGCCCAAAGGGCCCGCACTACCACCACCACATTCTATTCACTAATTATAGTCCTCATTCTCAAAAAGAAGTTTAATTCAAGGCAAAAAACTCTGTTTAATGCATCAGTGAGGGTTGTTCCACAGTGACAAAAGTGAGGAAATTCAGTGTTAGGGTTGAAAGCCCTTTACCTCTGCTCATTTCCTCAACTGGCATCAGGTGCATTGTCATCGGTCCCAACTCTCCACCCCATTCTTCTATACCTGAGCTTGTTTACACATGTGATGGGGTGAGAGTTAGATCCACGCACCCCTACCCACACACTGATGCCAGCTGGGAGTGGGCTGGGGTGCAAGGGGGGCCCTAACACTGAATTTCCTCACTTTGTCACCGTGGAACAACCCTAACTGATGCATTAAATGGATTTTTTTTCCATGAATATAGATATATACACATACACACACATATGCATATATCTATCTATATATATATATATGTATATACACATATATCGTGTGTGTATATATATATATATATATATATTTTATATATATATATATATATATATATATATTATGGTAGCACGGTAGTGCTACCATAGTTAGGGTTGAGGAGCCATTTACATGTTAAACCTAAAATTCTGCACCTTAATAACTTTGCAACCATTCAACAGATTTGCCTGACATTTGGAATACATGATCAAGAACCATACATCTTGGGATCTGCCAACTTACATACTGTTTGGATATACAGCTGCAGAGTTATTAAGCATGATCTGCGTGCACATTTACACTTTGTTGAATTTATTTGCTCATCCCTACAGGTTGCACGGTTTGTGCGACCATCTGAAAGCATCAGGAAATGTGCGGCCGGGGTCCCCAATGTGCCTTTTGAAGATTTTGTGAAAAAATATTAAACGGTTCAAAAGTTATTCAAAAAACAATTTCCCATTATAAGTCAATGGGAAAAGTTAATGAAAAGTTTGACAGTGTCACAAACGTACTTTTTAGGGTCGCAAATGGCCCTAGTAGTGTCGCAAATCTGCCATTTTGTTTTCAGTTGGTGATCAGAAAAATGCTTGGCATTTAAATTTGGGACCCTCTAGCAACACAATTATTTTTGTGTTTACCTAGTCAGACCCTAAGGATGCTAGGCATGTCTTTATTTTGAGGCTAAACACCCTAGAAATAAGTTTTTCCAATTTCTGGAAAAAGTAGTGTCACAAAGTAGTGTCGCACTCACAAAAGTGTCACAAATTTTTTCAAAAGCTTTCACAAATCACGACACTACTTTCGACACTATGCCCAAAATAACAGGAATTGTTTGCCAACCTGCTGCAAATGAACGGTTTGGTCTTTTTGGCTGAAATTTGGAGGGAAGGCAGTCAACATCTCAAAGATGTGCCTTGTTGTGGTTTGGTGACAAAATATTGTATGGATGCAAAGTTACGGTATTCCAAAGAAAAATGCTCAGTAGAAAACTAGCCAGGAAAGTCATAAATCATATGACTTTCAATTTTTTTTTTTTACGTCGTATGGTTCCAGAGATATAAGCAATTTAGTATTCCAACTCTTCATTTTCTGCTCCGAGACCCATTATTATGTATACATTCTTTGTACTCACTGTCTTTCTCTATGCAGCTTTTGGGGGAAAACCAGCCTGTGCACTTACATTACTGTTACCCTTACCACTTCTGCTTGCGGTTCCGTACCTATTTCATTCACTGTTCCCGTCTACGCCACCATGTGCGTTACCCTTTGCGTTTTCATTTGTGCTTGTGTTTGCGTTATTTTAACTATTTGTGTCTACAGTACTGTTTATCTTTGTGTTTCACTTTGCATCACCATGCACATTATCATTTGCGTTTGAGGGCACCGTGTTACTATGTGACAAGACATCACGTGGCGGGAGCGCAGGGCCCTTCTCCTGCTGCTGTATTACATTCACTATTTCTCGTCATCATTCTCAAAAAGAAGGGAAATTAGAGGCAAAAAAATCCATTTAAAGCATTAGTTAGGGTTGTTCCACAGCAACAAAAGTGAAGAAATTCAGTGTTAGGGTTGAAAGACCCCCTTGGACCCCCCACTCACATCCCCAACCAGTATCAGGGTGTGCATTGGGGTTGTCGGTCCTAACTCTCACCCCATACTCCTGTACCTCTGCTTCTTCATGCATCTGATGGGGTGAGAGTTAGGGCTGGCAACCTCAATGCGCATCCAGATGCCAGTTGGGGGTGTGGGCGGGGGTTCCAAGGGGGGGCTTTCAACCCTAACATCAAATTTCCTCGCTTTTGTCACTGTGGAACAACCCTAAGTAATGCATTAAATGGAGTTTTTGCCTCTATATATATGTGTGTGTGTGTGTGTGTGTATATATATATATATATATATATATATATATTCATGGCAAAAACTCCGCTTAATGCATCAGTTAGGGTTGTTCCACAGCTATTAAAGTGAGGAATTCGCTGTTAGGGTTGAAAACCCTAACTCCGAATTCACCCCCCCAGCACCACACAGACACAGACACACACACACACACACATTCAAGTATGGGGGAGGACCAAGTCAACACAACCAATGACAGACATCCAGCAGCAGGTGACAGAAATAACAAACAATTGTCTAAATGTACTACGAGACATCCCCACCCACCTGACCAGGTACTGCATGCTCAGTGGAGATCAACAGCAAAACTGAGGCCATGTACACCAAACGTACACATCCCTGATTGCAGCTGCACACAACGTACCACACTTACACACTTTATATTACGGATAACAATACTGCCACATATACCCAATGTTAAGATGATATGGTTATGACAATTGTCCAAAAAATGTTGCGGCTTGAATGTCACACTTTATCTCTTGAATATGAATAAGACACCAAACACAAGAGAGTATAGTTTTAGTTATTTAGTATAAAAATATTTTAAATATAAAAAATGACAAACAAAAATACATTTTTTATACATAAAAAAATAGATTTTTATAAAAGAATATATACATACACCGTAAAAAAAAGGTGTGTATTACTTCATACACATTTAATAAATAAAATACAAAAATCTTTTTTTAAAATATTTATAGAAACATAAAAAAATGTTTTCTCTTCATTTTTTATACAGTCCAAGACTTGCGAGAGGTGTGTGCACTGCATCAGGCAATCCAGGCTGTAAGCTGGATGCAATGTGGAGGCGCAAAAAGAAGTTGAAGCTGTTGCGCCCTCGGGAGATGACACTGGACCTCTATGAAGGGTGGCCAGTCTCACCCAGGGAAGCTGCAGGAACAGTTGGTAGCTGCGGAGGTGAAGCACTGCTATAGTGCAGTAACAGTTATTTCACCACTGCTACGACCGCTCAAGGACGAGGTTCATAGTCTCGCTGCTGTGCATCCAAGAGAGACTGGATTTTGTCCAGCCTCTCAAGGATGACAGTGCCTCCTTCTGCAGACTGCGAACTCGCGAGTGAGCCGGCTGTAGCAGCGGCAATGGCCTGTGCATCTTTGCAGTCGCCGGCGCCCTACAAAGATAAAGAAAAAACAGTTATGGTGAATATATAACACAAATTCAGCAATTTTAACTGTAAAATATTTCACTTCAAATATTTCTTATCTAATACAATATCAGAAATGCATTCATTTTAAAGTAATGATAATACTTTAAACTATGATGCTACACTATTCATTATACAATGTGGTAAATCCGATATGCAGAATCCTGCATCCTGAGTGGTTGGCTGGCACAATGACCACCGTGATGAATCCTCCAGTGTACCCAGTGAAAGAAGTGCCAGCCAACCTTATACCGTGCTAATCCGGTCACATTCACTTCAAACAAAACTGCTGCGGTTTGTCCCATTGCCAGTTCGCTAAAACACCACAGAAATTTTTTAGCTAAATGACCTCCTCTTTCGAACTGTAGGGACCTCAGTGAGTTAGAACGCAGTTAAAAAACATAAAAAAACAACATTCTGCATTGTATTATAAAAATTTATCTCTTCGATTGTGGATACACTGGAGGATTTAACACCACTGGTGTGACTCAGTCACTGCCGCACTGTGACCGAATCACACCAGCCGTAGTTAAACCTCCAGTGTACCCACTCCCTGGAGGGATAAATGGCTTAAATATCTAATTTGTCTCTCTGGCATACTTGACTATCTATATTATCTAATAAGCTCACAACATAAAAAAATGTATAGTTAGCTGTGGCTTATAGTGCTACTCTTAGATTTTCTTTCACTACTCAGAACTATTCTGTATATTATACTTTAGCATTATTTACACTAGTATGCCATAGAGTGGAAATACATCCTCATCAAGTGTGAGAATGTTTACTTCACCATGTCTGCCTATAATGTGTAGTCATGTATTCAGTGAAATTAAAGTACCTTGACAGTAGCAGTATTATAAAATAGAAACATAGAAACATAGAAGTTGACGGCAGATAAGGACCGCAAGGCCCATCCAGTCTGCCCATTTCTTTTTCTACCTTATAAATGTGCCATCGGCCTTTGCTCTGTCAGTGACCTATCTATTCATAGTCATTTGTATTGCTCCCTTATGCCTATCCCATGCCTGTTTGAAGCCCTGCACTGTATTCATAGCCACCACTTCTTGTGGTAAGCCATTCCATGCATCTACCACCCTTTCTGTGAAAAATAATTTCCTCACATTCCCCCTTAATCGGCCTCCCTCTAATCTCATGCTGTGTCCTCTTGTCCTGCTATTTTTCTTATATTTAAACATGTTAGACTCTTTCACCTTGTTTATGCCCTTAAGGTGTTTAAATGTCTCGATCATATCACCTCTCTCCCTCCTTTGCTCAAGGGTATACATATTGAGCTCTGTTAATCTGTCCTCATATGTCTTCTGATGCAGTCCCTGCACCATTTTGGTTGCCCTTCTCTGGACTGCCTCAATTTGGTTAATGTCCTGTGAAGGTGTGGCCTCCAATACTGCACACAGTACTCCAGATGGGGCTCAACCAATGTCTTGTACAGAGGGATTATTACTTCCTCTTACGACTTGTGATACCCCTACTAATACACCCTAACACCCCCCTAGCCTTACCTACTGCTTTAGAGGTCTGCTTGATGATTTTAGGTCATCAGTGATGATGATGCCCAAGTCTCTTTCTTCCTTTGTGACTGCTAGCAACTCCTCCCAGCCTATAAGTGGCTTCAGGGTTTCTCTTCCCTATGTGCATGATTTTGCACTTTTGCATTAAATCCCAGTTGCCACTCTTCTGACCATTCTGCTAGTTTATCCAGATCTCTTCTCATTCTGCCCACCCCATCTGGATCATCTACTCTGTTGCAGATCTTGGTGTCATCTGCAAACAGACAAGCCTTACCTCTAGTCCATCTGTGAGGTCACTAATGAAGATGTTGAATAGGACTGGCCCCAGGACTGATCCCTGAGGTACCCCACTTGTGACTTGCATCTCTTCTGACTGTATACCATTTACCACCACTCTCTGTTTTCTGCCAGTCAACCAGTTTGCCACCCAGTTGACCCACTTCGACCCACCCCGAGCCTACCTAGCTTATTTATCAATCTTCTATGTGGAACAGTGTCAAAAGCTTTGCTGAAGTCAAGGTAGGTGACATCAACTGCTCCCCCTTGGTCCACCACTCTGGTTCCAGTCAAAGAAATCTATGAGATTAGTTTGACAGGACCTTCCTTTGTAAACCCATGCTGTCTTGGATCCTGTGCCCCTATGGATTCCAGGTGTTGCACTATCCTTTCCTTAAGGAGTGCCTCCATAATCTTGCCCACTACTGAGGTAAGACTGACCCGTCTGTAGTTGCCCGCCTCCTCTCTGCTACCACTCTTGTGGAGGGATCACATGAGCCCTTCTCCAGTCTTCTGGGACCTCTCCTGTGCTCAGAGACTCACTAAACAATTCTGCTAATGGCTCTGCTAGTTCCTCCTTAGCTCCTTAAGTACCCTGGGATGTATGCCATCAGGTCCCATTGCCTTATCCACCCTGAGCTTAGCAAGCTCTTGTAGGACCCTTTCTTTGTGAAGGGAGTAGTGCTCACCTCCCTCCCCTGTGTCCATGATGTTGAGCTGTGGGCCCTGCCCTACCTTCTCTTCAGTAAATACTGAGCAAAAGTATCTATTTAGGATAGATGCCTTACAGGGTCCTCCTCCTCACATGCTCCCTTTCTCCATTGCTTAGCAATACCCCTCTGGACTTTCTCCTTCACTAATGTATCTATAGAAAGTCTTGTCACCTTCTTTTACTGTTCGTGCTAGTGTTTCCTCAGTTTGGGACTTTGCCTGCCTTACTGCCTTACCTGCTTCCCTTAGGGCAGTTTGGTATGCCTCCCTATCTTCATCCCGCTGTGTTCCTTTATATTTTCTGGAAGGCCAGCCTTTGGCTCTGACCTTTTCTGCTACTGTATTTGAGAACCAAAGTGGTTTCCTTCTTCTTTTGCACTTCCTTTTCTGTCTAACACAATGGGATGTTGCTTCAAGTATTGTATCCTTAATGTTTTCCCACTTTGCCTGTACCTCCTCACCTGTGTTTCTTTTTGCCAGGGCTAGCTTAACTCTGTTGGCCATCTTATCAAAGTCAGCTCCTCTGAAGTCCCATATTTTTGCTTTGGAATGGGATGATTTAGATGTAGTAGCCAAATTGAACCATACCATGTGATGGTCACTGGCCCCCAGGTGACCTTCTACCTGGAGATCTGTGATCCCTTCTTTGTTAGTCAGTACTAGATCTAGGATAGCCCTGTCTCTTGTGGGTTGCTGTACCAGTTGTTTGAGGCCCTCCCCCTGCAGGGAATCCACTATGAGTCTAGTTCTGGCAGATGTTCCTGCTGGTATTGACCAATCTGTATCTGGCATGTTGAAGTCTCCCATTATCAGAACCTCCCCTTTAGCTGTCATGTTTTGTATATCTTCTAACAGTAATGTGTCTATGTCCTCCCTCTGGTCTGGGGGCCTGTATACAACCCCAGTTCTTATGGCTGTCCCATTTCCTGTTTCCAGGGTGATCCACAGTTCTTCTGGCTCCTTATGTGTATTCTGAATTTCTGTAGCTTTGATATTTTCATTGACATACAGGGCCACCCCCCCCTTTTTGCACCTCGGTCTCTTCTGAACAATACATAGCCAGGTACTGAAGTCTCCCAAGTGTGGTTACTGGTAAACCACGTCTCACTAATTGCTACTATGTCCAGTTTAGCCTCTGACATTATTGCCTGCAGGTCTGGGATCTTATTTCCCAATTCTTTTCATACGTACACTATCATGATAAGTTTAATGATACTTTTAAACCGCACAGCTTTTGACCTGTGTTTCAAGATCTCAGCACAGATCAGTACTTTAAATAAATAAGTCACTAATATAAGATGCGATGCAAAACCATGCCAGATATCGAGTCAAGCTCAGCAGAGTTGTGCAGGCGCAACCCCAAAGCTGTGCCTGCAGAACTTTGAGAAAAAAAAAGGATCAATTTCAGGGCCAACCACAAGTGAACTGCTGCATTGCAGGACGCAACACAGGAGCTGCCACCTGTGCGTGCCCTCAACACTCTGTCTCATACGTCTGAACTGTTTGTTCCCAAAATGTGTTACATTGCTTCTCTAAATGTTGAAAGAATAGGAAAACCGTGGAACACTTAATCTAATTTTACAATTAGAAGCCCACAACACTGTAAAAATGTTTGCATTTAAGTTCATAAAGTCCTCAATTTATTAAATTAATATATTTACAGTGCTGCACCGAATGAATTTGCCTGACAAAAGTTGTTGAGGAACAGTGACAGTGTGTGTGTGTGTGTGGTGGGGGGCAGTGTCTTTTTGAGACAGCTTGTCATTAATGAGCCAATATCTCTCACTAAGTGACAGAAAAAAAATGGCAGTGACTTTAAATTTATTTAGATGTTTTTAGCCAATGAGTACCCTGCATAAGGAGAGGGATACTTGAGTGGGTGAGAGGGTACTGGGGCTGATACTTTTTATTTGCTGGGCATGTATTGAAAGTTAATGTACACCCCTGGGAAGGGCACTAGCCAATCAGATGCAGGAAACAAATACCCCATTTTCTAAGTGTAGTGAGACAACTTCCATAGTGTTATTTAGAAACGTATTATATTCATAGGGTGAACGCAAACAGTCCCAACATTACCTGCATTATTAGTTTATCGACATTCCTCAGTTCTATGATCACCTTTAAAAATACACATATGCCAGTGCACTGAACAGCATCGCACTACATTGTACAGGTAAGCATTAGGCTGGCAAGGCTGAAGACATACACACTGCACAGCTATTCACTTTTACTGGGAAAACGGCTCATGAACACTATAAGGCACACTTTTTAAACTTGTCTATTGAGAAAAAAACAAATTAAACATTATTGTACACTTTATGCAGTGCACAACATTTATGTAACTACAATATCCTACCACCATGTTTGTTTTTTGGGGTTGTTGGATATCTGCAGTGATCAATGCATTCCCACCCTTACAAGGTCACATCACACGTAAAGTAAGTTATATAAACAGTGATTCGCCCACCCACAACAAACAAAATAAAGTGGTGCTACAGTTAGCAACGAAGCTGTCTTGTCACACCCCAAACTATTTTACATTAGCAGTGAGTATCCAATAGACAGTGCACTCCCCCATCATATAGTAGGACTGCAACGTGTAATTCTCAACAGGAGACTTGATCACCACAGAACGTTGACAACCCTATGGTACTTCTCAAGGATGCAGATAATATCAGCAATAGATTTTCACTTATGTGGTGGGCTGGCACCGGCTTCCTGCTTCACCTCCACACGTTCCACAACAGCAGCTTCCCCGGGCTCTATTAAAGGAAACAAGAAAAATGATCACATTAATAGATGAAATATCAAGGTCAAACTGTTTTTGTTAAAACATCAATTTCTTCAATAACGATTTTCAAAACATTACTCACAAATATATTGTATTCAGTGCAGAACAAGTAGTGCCTGACCATGGATCACAATACTTATAACATTGTCATAATGCATGGTTGAGACACATGAACATCCTAAAACATTACATGTATGTTCAATTTACATACATGCATACCCTAATAATATGACACTCTGTTCCTTTAATAGTTTAAAAATGTGAGTTATAATAAAAAAAACACAAACACAACGATAATGTCACTGTTCAGTCAATGACCCTCTAGCTGAATGTAGCAGCCATGGATGTGTTATTAACCATATGACCCCTACAGGGTATAAAAACACATTAACAAACATGTAGATATTCTATTATGCACATTAATAACTATTACAATAATAAAAATGAAACATTGGCATGACATATATAAATATTAACTAAATACAATCTAGAGACATATCATTATTCGCACCAGATAATTTAGCAGCACACCATTGAATTCCACCGACACACCTACAACAGTACAACAACATTAGAATTTATCTATTTATGCAATAAGGCATGACCAGAGGTTATGTTAATGGTCTGTTAATTACTTCTAGGGCATGGCACCCAGGCATAGCCGAGTGGCTACATGCCCCTAGAGGGTGATTAACTGGCCATTAACATAACCCCTAGGAGTGCCTTATTGCTATTATAATAACAATGCTTTCTAAATAGTGTTTTACCTTGTTCAGCATATGATTAGGCTGTACATGTATGTAAATCAAAGATGAACATAGGGCTGATACGATGTGTATAACCAATCAGAAAGCTGTATTTCTCAGACCCTTCTTATAATACTCATTATGAACCGGCGATCGTAAATGGACGATTCTGATTGGTTGAGAGTCTTTGAAGCCATGATGATATCTAGGTACATCATCACGCCTTCAAAAGTCTCCGCCACCAGCCTCCTTACCCATAGAAAATATCATTCGACGGCAATGGGCAGTCACACTTCAACCAGCTCTTCACTCGCTCCGATGGAAATGTCAGTTTCAGCAGCAGCACGGAGTGTCACAAACGAGCGGAGCACACCAAGATAATTAAAAACAATGTGCGTTGTTGGCACTCTCAGTAAAACTGCTGACATTTATTAATACAGACAAAGCTGTACTTTTTTTTAAAGGCAGCGCTACACGCTCTCTGCAGCTTTACGCCTCCTTACTTGCTCGCTTCTTTCAAATGCTGCTTGCCTGCTCGCTTGCTTCATGTACTAACGCTACATTTGTAACATCTTCCGCCTACTTAGTGATATATTGGAAACTCTTGAAGTGCCCCACTAGTCAGTCTGCTCCCTTTCAAACTGTGACTTCAGTCCTCTCATGGCTCAATGATACTTTCACATATGTGGTAGCACTAGAAATTTTATATTTTTTCCAAAAAGTCACCCACATAAATAGGATGTCTCCTGACCACACTATATTTTTTTTGGGTGGGGACAATGTTCATCCAGCTGCACCTCCTCAACCAAACAACTTCAATTACACTGGGACCACCTGCTGGCCAGAGCCCAGGAACTATTTTATTAAAAGGTACTCCTCCAACACCTCACAAAACACATTTTCAGAACGATTTAAAAGATTTTATTTTTTTTTACTGCTAAAACTTGTATTCCTGTTCATAATAGAATACGATTCCAGGGTGTGTAGGTCAGATATCGCCACTCGGTCGCTGGACGCACTCGCCCCTGCGGCCTCATGCCCAACCACCCGAGGCGTGACGATATCCCATGATATACCACACCTTGTCGAGCATTGTTGCTTAATTGTACATTGAACTCCTCCAACAAAATTAGCAGTGGAGAATACCTGCCCCCCCCACAGCACCACATCTACCGCTATGCACACCCATACATTGTCAGATTCATGAAGAATATTATTCCACTCACATCTGTTGTAATACCAGTTTGTTATGGTAGTACAGGATCTTCTGCCATGGTGGCACTACACAATCATTAGAGTTGGTAAAAACCTTTTTTTAAGTATTTTGGGTATATTCAAGATAGTTAACTAAACGCCATGCACCACTGTAGCTCCCCCAAACTTATCCCTGATGCTACACTGCTGTGAAATGCCCGATCTCATCCATAATTGCAATATTCTCGACAGGGTGTGTAGCCGTTAGGATAACGCCACACCTCAGGTGGTTGGGCACAAGTCCGCAGTCCGAGTGCGTTCAACAGCTGAGGCGTGACGTTATCCCAAACAACACACACCCTGGAGGGCATTATTGCTATTATACAATGGGTCATTCTTATGCAGAAGAAAAGACAATTTTTAAGATGTTTTTGTGTGCAAAAATATTTTTGTTTTTTAACAGCAGACGAAACAATCAAGCAAATGATCTGCATGCTCATGCTGATCAGCAGGTTCATAGTAAGGCTGAGACTAGACCCGTGATATTGTACTGATTAACATCACGAGTCCAACCCAATACTGACCAATCACAGTCCAGAATTTTTTCTTGCCATTGTATAATGTTACGTAACCTACTAAATGTATCCCTTCAGCTCAAGAGCAGCAAAATGCCCAACTGCAGCCAGTAAGTTACAAACTCAACCCTTGTCCTGAACATATACGTGCTGTTCTACTGACTGAAATGCTTCATTTGTTGTAGTTAGCGAAACCCCGCGTCTGAAGATAGGCCTGGTGGAGTGGGTGTTGCAGGATATGTTACATCCTTTATCTATCATAAAGTTGCACCGTCAGTATTGTTCCCCATGCCTGCAGCCTGTCATGGCACTACACACAATTTGTCATGGACCAACAGACCTGCATATGGTAATATCATGCAAATCAAGCATGACAACATACAAATGTGCCCACACTGCATCTTGCAATCATGATAATACCACATTTCATGTTACATTTCAAATATTGCCCTAGACATACAGCTGTCCAGCTAATTTACACAACACAATACCTTCCATGTATCAATGCCACAATTTCAATATCACACTTGTGTCATGAGAAACCCTCATTTTTATTTGAAAACAACCTAGGAACTTTGTAATAATAAAGTCTACCACAGACTCAATGACAATGACACTCTCAGTGTCTGATCACACCTCCACAGGTTCGCTGCTGGCACTACCTCACTCAGTAGCTGGGGAACCCTCCGATGTTCTACAATAAATCAAAAAAAATACATGTTAATGTTAGGTGTAAATCAGACAACATTTTTTTAACACTGACAGCAACAGTTGTTAAAAATACTACTTTCTAATTTCTATCACGACGGTATTACTGTATTCAATCTTTGATTATACAATGCAAGAAAAAATCCTGGGCTCTGATTGGTCAGTCTTGGGCAGGACCCGTGATGTTAATCAGTACAAGATAACAGCTGTGATGTTAATCAGTACAAGATCATGGGTGTAGTCTCAGCCTTATTGTGAACCTGCTGATCAGCATGACCATGCTGATCATTTGCTTGATTGTTTATCTGCTCTTAAAAAAAATATTTTTCCACAAAAACATCTTTAAAATAAATTTTTTTTTTTTTCTGTATAACAATGGAACATTGCATTATATATCCATTAGCTTTCCAGGGTGTGTGTTGTTGTTAGATAACGTCATTTCAGTTGCTGGACACACTGATCTGCGCCTGCGGCCCAACCACCTGAGGCACGTATTTATCGCAGCACGACACACACCCTGTTGAGCACTATTGCTTTATTGATATATATGTAGAGATTCGTTTAAACAAAACAATGTTCAATACTATTTTCAAAAATTGCTAAGGATAATACAAACATGGCATTCTGACTATATATATCAATGGTCACTTAATCACTGTGTAACTGATGTAGTACTCCAGCTGTGCCTCATACCACTATATATACCAGTAAGCACTCATTTACACAACATTGAATAATCACTACTGATGTCTCATTGCTTATTTAATGCATGCCAGATCTGATAACTGCACCATTCTGAATCACACAGCCCCTAGCCTGCTCAAAATAATTTTGCACAGGTGTCTCCAGGGTAATATTCAATAAATTGCTATGGACCAACTTCTTTCACTATCACCCCCAGCGACAGCCACTGACATGTCGCATTGCAACTTGCGCCACCACAAGTTGCCAGAGTTGAGCATACAAATTAGCAGTGGCAGAAGTACCATTGCGCCTATACACAAATTTCAGAAATTCAATAGCTGGCATGCAAATGAGATAATAGTTTATACAAGACTTAACGGGATAATTTACATCTATTTATGGCTACATTTGCATGCCATTAGCATGTAGGTCCATGATGCACAAGCATTTGCACTCTGCCACCCTACTAAGCAGCAGCTGTTGGAGACCGGATGCACCCTGCAGCCCAATGACACACACACTATCTCTCTGTCGACATTTACCCTCCCCCAACAGATCCTACACAATCACAGGCAATAAGTAACATGACCCCCCACCCACACATCACCGATGCCTCATCACGGGCAATACAGTAACATCATTCATAAATATGGAGGTCATGTATATTATGGGCTGCACGTCCATTGGCTAGAGGTTTGGCATCAATGGTCATCAGTCACACCAGGCAGTTATTCGGGCAGCAGCCAGCGCTGCATCATGCGTGGGTGGTTGATGCTGCCACCCACCACCTACAAAGGAGGAGCAGGGTAGAGGCTTCATACAGGACTGAGGGGTACTAGGCACCAGGCTGACTTTTGAGGTGGTAGTAACTTGACATTCTGCCCACAATCAGACATTACAATCCACTGGACCACCAGGACATATTTTGCTGAAAGGGCTCCACATTCTGCCCATGATCACGCGACTGGGGAGGTGATACATGTTCTGGTCATGATTGGGCTTTGGGAGATGTGGAAGGGAGGTCATGTTACTTTTATTGCCCCGATCACACTGTGGAGATCTGTAGGGCAGGCATGTAACTTTATTCCTGCAGGCGGCATCAAGAGATGCAGGTGGCGGTATGTTACTATATGCACAAATGGGGCTGGTGGGCAAGAACCAACTACGGGTCCAGCTAGGAGTGGCAGCTGCTGTGCTGTACCCTGCACACAGCAGCTCACCTGAAGTTGGCCATCAACTTCATGTTTTGGGGGCTCAAAGTTTGCAGCCATATGTTGGCTCATTGCGCATGATCAACTATCTATTACCCACTGAATATTGTGTTGGGGTGCTTATGCATCGCTCTCCCTCCTCTTAACCATGCATTCATTTTCATTAATCTGCACAATCTGTTGTCAATGACATAACTGCCTCCTGCTACATGTCGCACAGTTGTTAAAAGTTGAACTTGCACATACACAACCCTGTTGCACATCGAGGAACCTTTTCAATATGTGGTCACACTATAAGACGCTTTCAAAGTCTGAAAACATTCACAACTATAGTTAAAAGTTGTGCTGATTTACTTATGTTAGTAAGGTGCTCCCCCGCGACTCTGACTTCCCAGCAGCCTCCTACACTTCATGAGCGAGGTAGTACCAGCACGTGTCATTGTCCGTATCACCTCCTGCCTTAAGCACGAGAAGGCTTGGCGCAACAGCTTCCACTTTCTTTTTCAATTAGACAATAGACTTATTTTTTACCTTTAGCGCAATATAAAGGTAACTATTTACGCCTCTCCACATTGCATCCAGCTTCCGGTTGGTACTTCTCATCAAACTTGAGGATTACCTCGGTCTTGACTGCCTGGAAGCAGTGCACACACCTCTCGCAAGTTCCACTGCTCTCATCTCACTTTCTGAGTGTTAGTAGTTCTGAAATACAAAACCCAAAAAGATGCACATTAGCTTCATGTAACAATATTCATCATTTCTTAAACAAATTCTATACAATAGTAATTAAATTACATCAAACACCACTTGTCCTTCAAGATAGCAGAAACACAGATCAGTACCATAATAGAACAAAAAAAACAGGATACAGCCACCTTGACAGTAAAAGCAACTGCTAGTACACTAACATACTATGCTGTAGTCTCATGCGTTGGAGTAACTGTATCAAACATCACATTTGGGATACCATGCAGGGTTTTAAATAATTGATTAGCAGTTTTTTTCTTGGGACAATACTAACTGTACAGAAAGCATTTATATAGGTTTTCTAGAAGTGTCATGTTTGTTAAACACAGTGAGGCGAGTGATATGCATTTTCACAATGTTTTAGAACTTTTATGATCAAAATGCTAATCAATTTTTAGAGTTATTTAAAACCCTGCCAGGACATATCCATCTCTACCACAGTGAAATATTCGCATAACATTGTAATGTGCTATTAAACACAGATGAAACACACATCACAGAACTGTGTTTTATTGAAGTCGCAAACATACATTGCTGGTACACAGGCCTTGAAATAACATACTCTCCACCCAGCTCAGACACCTGCTTTTTCATTGGGACAGGCGTTTTACTTTCTGGGCCTGTGCCTTAGACAGGCAGTTCTGATTTACAACTTTGCCACACATATTAGGCTCCTAGGCCCCAACCACAGCACTTAATATAGAAAAAAGGGATGTCAGGACCTCATGATATGAAGATACAGCACAGGACTCGAAATAAGTGGGCACTGACCAGTAATATGCACTTCAGTTGTAGTAATTGCCACCTGCCACTTTAAAAGGCAGCAACTTAAGGGCACTCCTAGTAGCTCCTCATGTGTCTGTCCTGCATAGTACATAAATTATACATGGTACCAAAAATGTTATGTGGGTGAGTCAATTCATCAAGCCGGACCAGAAAGGGGTATCAAATATTTTAACATGGTTCTGGAAAGCCAAAACTCCTACACATGAAACTTCATGAGGGCAAGTTAGCAAACACAGAATGTCACAGAGTGTGATTCAAATATATCCTTCATATTCTAGTGTTCAAGGATGTTTACCACTGTTCATTTGTACAATACCTTATCTGTACCCCTGATTATTATCATGTTAGAATGTAAACTACATTAATTCACATATGCACTTTACATTCTGTGAAAGGAATCATACTGTGACCATTACAGGTATTGTCAAACAGTTATCACTGGCAAACATCCTTCAACAGTAAACCAGGTAAGGATATATTCTCCTACAACTTGACAAACTCCGAAAACACTAAAGCATTAGTGCAGCAAACAATTCAGATAAATTGCCAGACACCAGTTCACCATGGCAGCTAGGCTATGCATATATTATTAAATCTATTTTTTGACCACATTAATATGGTTCTGAAAAGAACCTTGTGTATACTATCATATTTCTCAAACAGTCTCACAATCTTAAAGGACTTTCAGGATTCCATCTTGAAGGGCTCCCAGAAATGCGAATTGCCAGCATGCTAGAAATGCACACCTTCTGATAGGAATAGCTAATCATTACAGAATTTAATTTCGGGGTGACATATAGTATGCATTCCATGCATGCGTAAAAAGCAGTAATCTGTACATTTACTTTCTGTGAGCCTCTGTCAATCAGATACACATATGATGCTGTGTTTGCTAGACTCTGCTCTGTATCTGAAAATATGATAATACAGGCAGGCAAATATAGACATAATAGAAGTAAGGTTCCAATTTTGCTTCCATCACTAAATCTACTCCATCGCTTTAAACCCAAATCATTGCCTCCAAGATGGATTAGCAGTATGTCAGGAGGAAAGTGAGTTCGTGTTCAGGCATGCTGAAGGTATGATGTTCCCATCTCATCCCACCACGACCAAACCATTTTATATATAACTGGGAGCTGCAGGTCCTTCCAAAATCACTATGAAGTGCAAACTCAGCTGCCTTGCCTTTATGTAACCAAGCTCCAATTATCCACAAAACTTTTCCTATTTTTCGCTATCTCTGAGTTTTTTCTTGAATTTGGTAACCTGCACAGAAAGCTACTAAGAAAGGGACTGTTCACCCTGCAGTGACCAGACAGCACTGAAAATCAAACTGATATTTTCCTTATTTCAAGCTAGCTTCACTCGTATTAGTCAAACCACACATTTAAAAAAAAATCCTCCTGGTCTGGCTTCATGAACCAATGGTGCCTGCGCATTCAGTATTACTTGTTATACTATGTTTCTGCTAAAATCTTAAAAAACTACTGAGAACTAAAACAAAATGTAATAATAAGTTATAGGCAGTTTTAAAACAATTACAACATCAGAAAGAAGTCTGATTGGTTATGTCATTATACAACTCCAATGCAAGCACCTTCCTATCTCCCCTCCATTTGCTTTACCCGTGCTGCTAGAGTACTGAACTTTCTTACTTTTAAACTATTTTCTTCAGTGTCAGCATGCCACATAATAACAATTAACATCATCAGATTAAACACCCAAAACGTTTTGTTTAGTTTAATGATATGTACATGTTCTAATAATTTTTTAAATACTAGAAAATATCATGTGAACATAGACTGTACTTACAGTTTAAACTGCTTCTCTGCAATTTCTCAAATGGATCTTGTTTTTTTCTTTTCTCAGTGTTGTCCGTCACTGATTGGTTCTCAGAAGTGGCCTGACAAATCTTTAATTTCATTGGTAGAGCTATCTGTCACCAAACAGACTATTTAATGATTTGATAATGAATGTTTCAGCCACTCCTGGGTATTACATTTATTTAACTTTCAATGCACGAAAGTATATTTTATGTAATTTCTTCGATAGCACGAAAAGTAAATTTCATAAAGTGTTGAACTTCAACAGTACTTTGACCATAGTGTCAATGTACAAAAGTACTAATCTGGCACTTTTGAATGGCCAGTATTTTTTTCTACACTTCGTTCTCACTAAAGTACTTTTCAAGAACTTATATATTGACACAGTTTCACATTTTATGAAAATGACTTAATTATCAATTGTAAACACATAATCTGGGTTACATAACTGCCTCTCAAACTCAGTGCAGTGCAGATATTTAAGATTTACAATGCTTAATGCACTCCATAAACTGCACAGCGCTATCATTTCATAAAACACTTATTTGTTGTATTTTTACACTCAAACGCCTCATATATCCATTGCACAACCTCTGCTCATAACATTACACTCTTATATGTTAAATTTCTACAGAATAGTCATTTCTCACATCGACTCACGTGAAAACGTAGCACATAAACAAAAACACAGCATCATCAAGAAGGACAAATTAAATCTACACTTTTCATGAACAGTGTTGTCTGAAGTTAACAATAACACCCTCCAGATGATAGGTAGTGAAACCAAACCAACCAAGAGGCGAATAGACCTGACAACACAGGAGGAAGGGCTTATAAGATCTGGAAGGTACAGTATTTCTCTATCAGCCACCCTGGAGCGATATTGTGCACTTAGAAAATGTGCACTGTAAAGGAAAAAATGTGATAAAAAGTATTTTTAAAAATATATATATAAAAATACAAAATGAGCTTCATACAACTTTTATGAATAAGTTCCTCTGGCTGTTTTGATATATAAACTATTGGGGACTCCATATGACAGGGCACTTTGTTGGCATGTACTCTTCAGTGACTAAAGCTACACTGGAGGGTTTTAATCTGGGTCTGGGTAACCATTCATTGAAGATGTTTGTTTTTTGTAAGGTACTCTGTGCCTGCCAGTAGTTTGGGACACATGCGAGATTGAAAATACAATAGAGGGACTTGTGGCATTTCTTTTGATTTTCTGAATAGCCAGGCAGCAGTCACAGCACTTTCATAACTTACAGTGGCCATGAATGGAGACATGCCGCAAGCTCGCCATGTAATGGATTGCCCAGTCTTTTGACAGACTATGATACACGTGCATTTTTCTAGCTATTTGCTGGTAGATGTCCGTCTTTAGAGGTTTTGTCGAGTAATTGTGCTCTGTTTGGCTTTCTGGTCTGTGTGTGTGTGTGTGGGGGACATCATGGTCTTGTTCATTCATTTGCTTAGTAAGTGGTACAAAGATGGCAGGTGAAAGCTTGAAGACTCGGGTTGGCTACAAATACACAAGTAATGCAGCACCCGAATACTAACTTTTTTTTATGGTATCTATTCAGAAATACCGAACCACTGAGATTGGTATCAGCCAATCAGAAGGCTAGGGATTTTCAGACCATTTTCAAAATCAAAATAGTAAACTCTGAACTGAAAAGTATGACACAACACAAAGTTAGTAGTGTACCTGTGAACTGTAATGCACAAGCCTGTAAATCAGAAATATTTAGAATTTTTACAACATTTTTGAACATATTGAATTTATCTGTTCAGAAATGCATCCACACTAATTCTCACACTGTCTTTCCACACAGTTATTTCTGCAAGAAAACTTCATCATTGCACACAGCACATATAGAGAAAAAACATTCTTTCTTGCATGTTGTGAAAAATCACAGCTCGGATAACAATACACCAGCACAAGAAACTACTATGTTACTACAATGCAGCATCAACATTGAAATATCACTAACATGCAACCATATCTACCAATTCTGCCATACACACACACAGTCACACAAACAGCAATAAGGAGGTATATCCTCCACATTATTATTAATATACTAATTGTGATACATTTAATAATGCACACTGTCACTCTGAATTTCTTCATCATACTTCATCATCAACCTGACTATCACATAACATGCCACACAGCATTAAACACATATTAGCACACAGATAAAAATACCATCCATCATAATCGTAAGAACACACGGAGAAGAAAAAACATGCAAATCTCCACAGAAATATTGAGAATGTTAAATTTCTGATGTTACATAGCAGCTGTGCAATCGCATTCATAGCCTATCATTTGCTTCTCTTTTCACCAAATTGTTAACATTCTTAATATGATATTCTAGTAATACATTACTATAAGAAATGTACTTAAGCATATTCTAAAACTTTTTTTTTTTTCTCATACAGGTGCTTTGATACTTCTGTAAGATTGCTTACTGTGACTGTCAACTAGAGTACCTGAAAATGCCAACTAAATACAGATTAGGTGTATCCCCTCAAAGAGAGCGCATAATAGTACTACACTATTGTATAAGGGCAACAAACTAAAAAGTAAAGTTACCCAAAAAATGAGAATCGAGAGAGTGATTGCTGCAACAGTGACTCTACATCAAGTCACTGCACAAAAGAAACAAAAATCCATAAAAAGAAACAGAAATGTATAACAGCACAAATGTTGTGTCGATCTGTAAGATCAAACACACCTATCTTGAGTGTAAATCCATCAGAGACGCCTAAATCAACAAAGTAAAATGAAAAATTATGACTTACAACTTAGAAAAAGAAAGTATTTTCGATCACTAGCAAGTAAAGCTAAGATCGAAAGACTTATTACTGCTGTGGTATGGCACAGCCGCAAACAGATCAAGAGTCACCTTTCTCTGATGAATTTACGTCTGAAAGTACAAACATTTGTCAACAGAGCACTGTTTGTACTACAAAGATTGTGGCGTAAGATGTCTCATGTCCTTGAACAATTCAGGAAACTTGTATATAGCATCAAAAAAAGGCTTCAACAGTATCCTTGTTTGACTGTTGACAACTTCTGCCATGTCTTCACAGGACAGTGGATGCACACACAGCACTCAGAAGCATATTTCTGGGAAGAGTCTTATCATGACTTTATGAAACAACAGACATTAAATATCGATGAGTCCAGCAAACTTACAAATGTCCTCAGTTTCTCTGATGACAATCAATTAGATACTGACGATGACTATGGTCCAACCATAGTCTTGAATAAACGGTACTGCCTTACATGGTCATGCTACCTGCAACCGTAGGGCAATCATCAGTTTCAAAAAGTAGAACAGTTTGTTAACCTATTCATAATAACAGATCAGAAAGAGACATAAGCTATTTACTGAAATCGATCATGTCGGAAATACGTCCATATACTGGACTCATAGGGTCACTCACGGTATGCGTCTCGACAGTGGTGTTTGTGATAGTTTTTTTCACAACATGCGGATGCTCGCAGTGCATCACACAGGCATGCGGAACTTTGTCTACAGAGTATATGAAGTACAGCGAGCTGTGCATCAGTACACTTGTTTAAATGACTTACTGCAGTCGGGTGACATGCACGGTGCCATCACTTTCATGAAAAAAGTGAAACACATTCCTTCTGAGCCAGAAACAGGGAATTTCCAGTGCCACACTTCAACAGAAGAATCTGTTTCAGTGTTAGAAAAAGACATTCTGAAACAGTATGGAAAGGAAATTGTTAAGTTTGAGATAGCAAAGTATCAGAAATTTGATTCTGTATGTGTGTCATGTGACCGTTTGTGCTACGCAAAACAAACTGTCACAGTAAACCTGGAAACCTGGCCATCATACAATGACATGTGGTTGCGCCTCACAGCATTCTTGCTTCTGAAATCTGACTTTCATCCACAACAAACCATTGTACTATGTAAACACTGTTTTTCAAAACTGAAGTACAACACTTTGCCAGCAAGGTCAGTGCTAAACAACATGGAAACAGATGTCACACCAACTGAGATTTCAACATTGAATATGTTTGAACGTATTCTAATTCAGACAATGAAACCATTCCAAACGATTCTACGCCTGAACACAAAAGACACCAAGATTCCACAGAAAGAGCTAGTTAGATCTCTAAAGGGTTCTGTGATGTATCTACCACTTCCTACAGGAAAATGTTCAAGCTATCTCAACAGAAAATAGCTTGGTCATTCTAGTAATGGTGTGCCTACAAAGGCCAAGGTCATCTGGCAAGATGTTGTCAACCTGTAAAGGTAAAGCTTGCTCTAGCTATCATTTAATAGAGCAACAATCTTTCCTATATAGACCTTGACATAGATCAAATGGCCAGCCTCTGTACAACATGATCTATTAGAAAACAAGTAAGCCAATCATCAAGAAAGTCACTACACAGACAAGTGACAATGTGTATGAACAGTACACACATTCACCACTACATGGTAGAGATCCATTAGGAGACAACATTGATCTCTATCAAAATGAAGTAGGTGGAAGGTGAGCCTGTCAGCATTTGGGACTTAATATTAGAAGCACGCTGCTTCCAGACCTATTTCCAAAAAGAGTCAGGCGGACTCTTGGATGAAAGAGAAGTAGGGCAGGGTGCTGAGTACCGCACCAGCCGTATCCTGAGCAAAGATGGCATTCAGACGAACATTCAGTACCTGTTCCATCTGCTCTGGGAAAGTGAGCTTAGCATTCTGTCTGCATCTATAGCACATACCATTCGCCAACAACCCCACTAGATGGAATTACAGCTGCTCAATTTCTGGAGAAATTGAAACAGAAAGATGAAAGGTGCAAGGAATCTGTCTTCCATACTTTCAAGCCTGCAGGGCACCAAAGAATATTGGTATCGCAGACACTCAGAAGTGATGACAATGCTATGAGAGTATGGCGCAGCCACATGGTTTGTCACACTTAGTTGTGCAGAATATGCCTGGGACAAACTCATTGAACTGTTGAAGTGGGCAAATTCCGATGTCAAAGGCATCTCATCAATGACTATCGGAGAAATGTGTTCACTTGATCCTGTGTCTGTCACAAGACACTTTCACAAGCGCCCATGACATTCTCTCATTTCATCTTATCAAAGGACAATCCTCCTCTAGGCATTGTAGAATTACTACTTTGAGGACAGAATATCAAGCACGAGGCCCTCTATATCCATATGTTATTATTGATCAAGGATGCATCACTAATCGGTGAACATGATGCGGATCAGTGCTATCATTCATCAAAAATATATCACTTGTCACATTCCAGACAAGTATGACAGTCCTCACTATGGAAGTTGGTCTCAAAAGTTCCATGTACATATTTGCTTCAAAATATTGCCAAGCAGCAGTAAAGAACAAATCTAATTGGTACACGCGATGTCGCTTTGGATTTCTAGAAGACTTTGTAAGAATGGTGGCATGAATGACCTTTTTCAGCAATGCGACACCACTTGAAGGCAAAATCAACCAAGAGGGTATACGAGTTACCCAGAGATGAAAAAGAGGTGTATATCAATGACTACAACCCAACTCTTCTCCTAATGTGGCGAGCAAACATAGATGTTCAGTTTGTGGTTGACAACTCACTAGCTCCTGGTCTCGCTATGTAACTTCATACATAACCAAACATGAACAGACTAGCTTGCAAGATCTTTGGTAAGATATTGCCAGTTCAAGCAAAAGCCTGACATCTCAGCTGTGGTCATTGGGTTTGAAGACTCTTTCACACAGAGAATGTGGAGCTTACAAAGCCAGTGACCGCTTAATGGGTACACATCTGTACGGGAAGTCTGACGCTGTACGTTTCCTCAGTGTAAACTACAAAGAGAAACGGAAGCGTGTACTGATTCCTCATGCCGAAATTGAGCAGCTTGCTGTCAATACACCTTCTTCAAAACATATCTTGAAGAATAACCTGATAGACACATACTACCCACGTAGACACAACGAGATGAATGATATGTGTCTGTTTGAGGTGGCTAAGTGGTATGACTACAAGACAGGTGCAGCACATGACTCAACATGGCACATTTACAAGGTCAATGGACTAGATGGCTGTCTTGTGAATAGGAACAAGCCATGGCTCATTGATCACTGCAAACTGCATCTAGGCACACATCAGAGAGCACAGAAAATTACTACTTTCCTCCTATTCCTATTTAGACCTGGAGGTAGGAGTCTGAATTAAAGGTGACTCTGACACATTCGAAGAACAGTTCAATCTCACTTATGAGAATTTCCAAACCGACTACTCACAAACATACATAGAAAAGACTAAAAGCTGAGAAAGAACAGCTGAGCAGGCAGAGAAGCAACTTCAGCAAGACACTCCAGTTAGTTGAACAAGACAACCTTGATCCAGAAGGACAAGGTGTTATAGGTGACCCTCTGCCATTAAATTCCCCAGAACTGTTAATCTCAGAAATTGAGACAGCCATGCAACATGGCACACACTCTATGGTCAACCCAGATGACATAAGAGAAAGACTAAATCAGCTGCAGCATACAGTACACTCCAAAGTGGTTGAAGCTGTCCAACATGGGATACTACATGAAACAAAAAAGTGTGACTGCACTCAGCACAAACCACTACTAATGTTTGTCAGTGGTTCAGCTGTCACAGGAAAGAGTTTCCTGATTGAAGCTATCACTTCAGAAATACGGAGTGTGACAGGCTCTTCAATGTCTGTTGCTGTGACTGCTTCCACTGGACTAGCAGCATACAACATTGGTGGAGTAACATTACACCGTCTCTTTATGTTGCCAGTCGAACATGGGAGAACTGGAGAGTATCGTAAACTGTCATTCGAGGTTGCATCTCAGCTCCGTCCCATGTTCACAAAGATGCAGCTACTCATCATTGATGAAATCAGCATGGTCTCCAATGTCATGCTAGCCTGTATCTATCTCACGCTTCAAGCAGATCTTAGGTACTGACGTTGATGCAGTGCCATTTGGTGGCAAAAGTATACTTGTCTTGGGAGACCTTTTACAACTTGCACTAGTCAATGCAGAGCATGTATTCACAACTCTAACTGCCAAGCAAGCTAAGAATATCCTCGATTGCATTGCAGGCTGTAACATATGGGAATTATTCACCTATGTTGAGTTGTCTGAGAACATGCGCAAAGTGGTGACCTAGCTTACAAATCACTTTTAGATGAAGCTCGATAGGTTCTCTATCACCAGAACATGTTTGTATGTTAAATGATCGAAAAATCACAGTAGATAGTACATGATAAACAGTGCATGTAATGTCTTCAGCGACATATACTCTACTGCCAGACACATAGTGTGTCTTATCCACTGACTAAAGAAATGCACTGAATTCAACAATCTAATGCTACAAAGAGAACCAAGAGATTGTCACTTCCATGCAATTGATACAGTTGATGGCGTTATTCTTAGTCGAAAGCTAGTAGCAAAGATGACTGAATGACTAAGTGAACTGAAGTCAGATGTTTCACTAACAGCTGGCCTAGAAGCTGTTCTCACACTTTGTAAGAATGCACGATCATGCTGCGACGTAATCTAGATGTCGAACAAGGCATGGTAAACGTGCGCATGGGAAACATCACTGGCTTTTATCCATAATGTACAGAAGACATTTATTCAGACACTTGTAGTGCAGTTTGACAACATGCAACACTCTGTACACATAGATCGAATCTCATGTAAAATTCCAGGTTTTCAAGGATATCTACATAAACAGGAAACAGTTCCCATTATGTGTTGCATACGCTGTCTCCATTCACAAATCTCAGGGATTAAGTTTGGATTCAGCAATGATTGACATAGGTACAGACATATTCAAAGATGGCATGAGCTACGTTGCACTTTCACGTGTACGAAGCCTTTCTGGATTGCACATCATTAGTATAGCACCTCATAAAATACGTGCTGACAAGCTGATGTATTCTTAGTACAACAGATTACGTTACTCTACATCAGCCACAAATGTCTTTAATACCACTGCCTACATATCTGTCTGTCTCACACAATTCAGTCACAGGTAGACGAAGCAACAAACAGCAGCAAGCTTCACTAAGTGATTCACACAAAAACAGTTCAGAAAAGGCCACAACCTCAAGTAAACATCCACAACCAACAATTCATCAGAAATCAGTTGGTGTAGCTCCTGTAACATTGTTTGACAACAGCAATAGAGTCAACTGCTATGCTAACTCAGCTATGCAAGTTTTTCTACACATGCCACACTTTGTGCAAGCAATATCTGCTTCACAAGACAATCCCCTATCAAACGCTCTGAAGCAGATTATCAACATGACTTCTGACCAGTCTAACAATGTACACTCACTAACACCACTACGACAGGTGTTATCTACATATGCTGGATGCAGTACATTTGCTGCAGACATACAGCAAGACAGTACTGAGTTTATGATGGCTGTCATAAACAACCTTGATGAAGACGGCACCCCAATCCGCCAGTACTTCACAGTAACATACATAACAAAATATGTATGTGTTTCATGTGGCAATTCACAGCGTGAAACCACACAAGACATGCTGTGGATAACTCTCTTTGTTCCTAAAGCCAAAAGTGTCAAATTTCGACAGCTGTTCACTAATGCTGAATGTAGTCATGCCTGTGTAAGGTGCAGAGGCAGATGCACTCAGTCCATACGGCTCAGGACTTCATCTCAATATCTGTTGCTTATGTTGCACAGATTTGACACCAATGGGCTCAGAGTTGATACTCCTATCACAGACTACACAGCTAGTAGAATAGTCTTCAACCAATCACTGTTTGACACTCACAGCTTTATCTATCATCATGGTCAATCCATGCACTCTGGACATTACACCTCGTTACTAAGGTGCACAGTTGGATGGTTAGAGTGTGATGACTCTACAACTACTTTTAAACAGAGACTCCCACGTCACCTGAAAAATGCATATCTTCTAATATTGAAGAATTATGACAACCTTCATATTTCAGAAGAATAGGACAAAACATGTACCATTTTAACATGAGTACTTTGTCCCCAAAAATGTCATAACTCATTACAATGTTGTACAATTTACTACTGTAAATAAACAATACAATTTCAACGAAACTGAATTCAAATACAGATATTACATAGACTGTGACATGTTACATCTTGTGTAGATCAGTGACTACATGGAAATTGTTGTAGTGGCTTCAATCAGCGCCAACAATATTTACAGTCACTAGAGAAACCATGATTACATGTCTTTACAAGATAATGCATCTAAAAACGTTACTAAGCTGCACAGCTGTATGGTTAGAGTGTGACGACTCTACAACTACTTTTAAATAGACACTCCCAGATCACCTGAAAAATGCATGTATTCTAATATTGAGGAATGATGACAACCTTCATATTTCAGAAGAATAGGACAAAACATGTACCATTTTAACATGAGTACTTTGTCCCCAAAATGTCATAACTCGTTACTATGTTGTACAATTTACAACTGTTAATAAACAATACAATTTCAACAAAAAATGGAATTCAAATACAGACATTACATAGACTGTGACATGTTACATCTTGTGCAGATCAGTGACTGCATGAAAATTGTTGTAGTGGCTTCAATTGACGCCAACAATATTTACAGTCACAAGAGAAACCATGATTACATGTCTGTGAAAGATTCTACCCTTATAACATTAAGCAAACATTCCACAGTCTCAGAAGTAGTCTTTTTACACTTCTAGTGACTCTTCACATATAGAGAACATCATTAGATCACCATGCAACAGTGTAGAACTATCACGCTTTCAGACGTAGTACTAGTATTGTACATATGTAAAAACAACTACCGTTATTGATAATGCAAGAACCTAACTTACACAACTGTTACTAATAACCAATTACTTAATCTAATTTAGTGACTCTTAAAACTGTTTAAAACTACTTGTACATAATAGAAACATTTGTGTTCAAGTGTACATTGTTAATAACTTGTTTAATAATTGAACCACAAATAGCAGTGTATCACTACAGTACAAGTGAATGTCTTACATATTACTTGCAGTATACTAACAACATGTAACTAGCATAAGTTTGTGAAAAAATGCATTCCATTACAGTTTTAGTATTTACAAGTTAAGAATTTACATAGAAGCCAATGTAAGAATTGATAACATTTTTGTGTTCATGTAAAACATTCATTTTTTTTTGTACTTGTCACATAACTAACTGTACCGTTTGTACAAAATATTGACAATTGTAAATCAGGCACTGTTGCTGATCACAACAAACTGCATACCTGTTCCTGACAATATTTATGATTGCCTCAATTGAGGAGTCGGGTGGGAATTTTCCATTTGCACCTAGTCAGTGACATATTATTTAATAGTAAGAATCAAATGTCACTAAACTTACAATTGCGTAAACTGTACTACTTAGACAATCAGCATATGGTTTTTCGCCCACCCCAGGAACATCCACATTAGCAGTCACACACAATTACAACAAACACTTGTCTATCTTGTGTCTAATCACACTTCACTACCAACTGACATTCCCTTATTAACATAGCAGACAAGTAATGCACTACATATAGTTACAACATACAACCATTTTAAAAAAAGTAACATTTTTTACAAACTACATTCACATTCAATAGCAATAGCTTCAGCCTGACTATTAAAATTAAAATTCAAATGCCAGAAAATACTTCCACACATATAAACAGAAGTGAGTACTGAAGCACAACTAAAAACACACAACATCTGATTAGTTTCATATAATATCACACACTTAGTCCAATCCACATGATACACTTATTATTATTCTTATACATTTACAAATTTCACAAGCAATGATTGCACACATACAAAGATTGTATTGTGAGACTGCTTCTGTTAACTTAATTTCACTCTTGATTGGACCTTTTCTCCATTTGGCAAATTGGCAATAAATTTTTTAAAACCATAACCACCTGTGTCGTCTCCTTACTTTAAATACCATTATGACATAAAAATAAGTGTCTATGACTTAAGCATACAAATAAATGTTTACTAATACTGCTACAACTATACCTTCATCTATTTGTTTGGTACCTATGACATACAGTCAGTAACACAGCAACACAAAGGGTAACACACATGGTGGCATAGATGGGATCATCAGCCCTAAGTCTCACCCCATGACATGTGTAAAGCAGCAGAAGTATAGGAGAATGGGGTGAGAGTTAGGACCCATGATCCCAATGCACACCCCAATGCCGGTTGGGGGTGGGCAGGGCAGTACAGTCCATGTGCTACCACCACATGATGTGTTATGGCACAATAAAACTGACAGCACTGCAAACATTAATGCTAAAAGTGCGACTTGGGGGAGTGGGCAGTGGGGCACAAGTGGGTGTTCACCCCTAACAGCGAATTTCCTCCTTTTGTCGCTGTGGAACAACCCTAACTAATGCATTAAACAGACTTTTTTGCCTCTAATTTCCCTTCTTTTTAAGAAAGATAAAAAAAAATTGTAAATGTAATGCAGCACGCTCCCACAACCATGAAGGAGAACAGAAAGGCTAATGCATGCAGTGGCATACACAGGAATGCTGTGCCACATGATGCCTTGTCACAAAGTAACGAGTGCCTGTAAATGTTAATGTCAATGGCATGGTGACACAAAGTGAAACAGAAAGCAAAACAGTACAGTGCACACAAATGGCTAAAAAGTAACAGAAACGCAAACAAAAAGAAAACGCTAACAATTGGCAAGATATGTTGGCATTGGACCTGCATAGGATCATCAGACCTAACTCTCACCCCATGACATGTGTAAAGCAGCAGAAGTATAGGAGAATGGTGAGAGTTAGACCCACTATCCTAATGCACACCCCAATGCCGGTTGGGGGTGGGCGGGGGTCCAGGGGTTTTCAACCTAACAGCAAATTTCCTCACTTTTGTCGCTGTGGAACAACCCTAACTAATGCATTAAATGGAGTTTTTGCCTCTAATTTCCTTCTTTTTGAGAATGATAATGAGAAATAGTGAATGTAATGCAGCAGCAGGGCGGCGGGGCCTGAAGGGCCCGCGTTCCTACTGCATTCTAAGCAGTGGGAGTGGGGGCCCTTTGGGCCTGCAGCCCTGCCATGATGTGTTGTGGCATACTAACAGGGACAGCAACGCAAACAGAAATGCTAACAGTGGCACACATGGTAACACAAGCACGAATGAGAACAGACAGGGTAACGCACATGGTGGCGTAGACGGGAATGGTCTGCCACATGATGTGTTGTCACATAGTAACATGGTGCCTGCAAACAGAAATGTCAATGGGCATGGTGATGTAAAGTGAAACAGTAAGATAAACAGTACTGTAGACAGAAATGGCAAAAAATAACAGAAACACAAGTGCAAATGAAAACGCTAAGGATAACGCACATGGTGGCGCAGATGTCAATGGTAATTGAAACGGGTACGGATCCGCAAGCGGAAAGGGCAACAGTAACAGTAATGTAAGCGCACAGGCTGGTTTTCCCCAAAACCTGCATTGAGAAAGACAGTGAGTACAAATAATGTATGCAAAATAATGAGTATTGGCGCAGAAAATGAGATCTTGGAATACTAAATACATTATATCTCAGGGACCGTATGACGTAGAAAAAAAATTTAAAAGTCATATTATTTACAACTGTCCTGGCTAATTTGAATCTTAGCCCCATTGTGGGGCTAAGAAATTTTCTGACGAAAAGTCCGTATCTCGCACCGTTTCCGAGATACGGGGCCTGAAAGGAGCGGCGAATGCCGTAATGTTATCCTATGGGAAAAATAGAAAACTTCGGAGTGCCATAACTTTGCCTCCCTATAATGTTTTTTCATCAAACTACTGAAAGGCACATCTGTGGGCTGTTGGCTGTCTTCCCTCCAAATTTCAGGAAAAAAGACCAAACCGTTATTTTGCAGCAGGGCTCCAAATGATTTCTGTTAAGTGTCGGGCGCCGTAATGTTATCCTATGGGAAAAACTGTCAACTTTGGAGTGCCATAACTTTGCCACCATGTATTATTTTTTAAATACAACACAGAAAGGCATATCTGTGAGATGTCGGCTGCGTTCCCTCCAAATTTCAGCCCAAACTCCCAACGGTTCTTTGCAGTGCAGTGCCAAAGAATTGCTGTCATTTTCCACAGACTAGAAAATTACTGTGAAATTCTGAAAGCTTCGCCAAAATTTACACTTTCGTGAGCATGAAAGTAATTTATGAAGTACTTTTTCCAGAAATTTGAAAAACATATTTCTGGGGTGTTTTACCACAAAAAAGACATGGCAAGCATCCTCAGGGCCCGACTAGGTGAATACAAAAAAAATTAGGTTGCTAGAGGCTCCCAAATTTAAATGCCAACCATTTTTCTGATCACCAACTGAAAACAAAATGGCCGATTTGCGAAAGTAACAGGCCCATTTACGAAAGTAAAAATGCATTTGCGAAAGTGTCGAACTTTTTGTTAACTTTTTCCCATTGACTTATAATGGGAAACTGTTTTTTGAATAACTTTTGAACCGTTTAATATTTTTTCACCAAATCTTCAAAAGACACATTGGGGACCCCACCTGCATGTTCCCTGAAGATTTTGAGCCAGTCACGCAAACCGTACGACCTGTAGGCGCGACCGTAGAATTCCAGAAAAGCGTAAACGCATGCACAGATCACGCTTAATAACTCCACAACCGTATATCCAATCAGTACAAAACTTGCCAGATCCCAAGGCCTATGGGTCTTGATCATACATTCCAAATTTCAGGCAAATCCATCAAACAGTTGTAAAGTTATTAAGGTGCAAAATTTTGGGTTTAACATGGAAATGGCTCCTCAACCCTAACTATGGTAGCACTACCGTGCTACCATAATATATATATATTATAGTGCAACAGTAGTGCCACTATAGTTATGGTTGAGTACCCCATTTAAGGTTACATCTGTAATTTGGCAGCTTAATGACTTTGCCACCATATGACAGATTTGCCTGAAATTTGGAATGCATAGTCTGGTACCATAAATCTCTAGACATGCCAAGTTTTGTTATGGTCAGATGCACAGTTGCGGAGCTACAGAGTGCCAAATAAATGCAAATATTAGGCATTTTTGCCATTCTTTGCTCATACCTACAGCCTGCACAGTTTGTGTGACTGGTCTGAAACCTTCAGAGAATATGCAGCCATGGTCCCCGATGTGCCTTTCAAAGATTTTGTGGAAAAATATTAAACGGTTCAAAAGTTATTCAAAAAACAAGTTTCCCATTATAGTCAATGGGAAAAGTTAACAAAATATGGGAAAGTGTCACAAATGCACTTTTTACTTTGGCAAATGACCCTTGTAATGTCGCAAATCAGCCATCTTGTTTTCAGTTGGTGGTCACAGAAATGCTTGGCATTTAAATTTGGGACCTTCTAGGGACAAAATTCTTGTTGCGTTCACCTAGTCGAGCCCTGAGGATGCTAGCCATGTCATTTTTTGGGGGGTAAAACACCCCAGAAATATGTTTTTCAAATTTTTATAAAAAGTAGTGTCACAAAGTACTTTTGCATATGCAACACTTTTGTGATTTCATTTACAAAAGTGTCATGATTTGTGAAAGTACTTTGTGACACTATGGCCAAAACAATAGGGAATCTTTGCCACCCTGCTGCAAAAGAATGGTTTGATCATTTGGGCTGACATTTGGAAGGAAGGAAGAAAGCTAAGATCCTGCAGATGTGCCTTTTGGTGGTTTGGTAACAAAATATTAGAGGGCTGCAAAGTTATGGCACTCTGAAGTTGACCATTTTCCCCATAGGATAACATTACAGCATCCGCTGCGCCTTTCTGGGCCTGTATCTCAAAAATGGTTCGAGATACGGACTTTTCATCAGAAAAGTGCTTAGTCCCCTGCTAGGGGACTAAGTGCAAAAACTAGCCTGGAAAGTCTTAAATAATATGAGATTTTAATTTTTTTTCTACATCTTACGGTTCCTGAGATATAAGGCATTTTGTATTCCAAGTGCTCATTTTCTGCTCCGAGGGCCATTATTATGTGTACATTCTTTATATTCACTGTGCTTCTGAGTGCAGCTTTTTTGGAAAAAAAGGGTGTGCATTTGTTTTACTGTTACCATTTGTGTTTCCATTTGCTTTTCCGTTACCATTTGTATTAGCGTTTCTGTTTACGTCACCGTGTGCACTACCCTTTGCATTTGTGTTTTCACTTGCGTTTGCATTACTGTTACCATTTGTGTTTCCGTTACTGTTTTTGTTTGCATTTACTTTTGCGTCACTGTGTGTGTTATCATTTGTGTTTGCATACATGCTTGCATTTGAGTTTCCACTTCTGTCATACCTCTTAACCTTCTGCCTCATAAATCAGGGACAAGGTTTAAAAAAATCAGGGAAAAATGACTAAAATCATGGACACATCTTCAAAATTGATGATATCCATTTAAGAAGCTTGTAGAATATTGAGCTTAGTGTAAAATGCATTTTCTAAGGAAGAAAAAGTCTGTAAATTTAATGTTTGACTTTCTTTTGTGTTTACATCCCCCACTGTTTGGTCACAGAAACACAATTTTTAGGAGGGACAGAGTAAAATTTTGAGGCAAAATCAGGGACATCCCTGAAAATCAGGGACAGTTGAGAGGTATGATTTCTGTTACTGTTTCCTTTGGTGTCATTGTTGGTGTTACAGTAACTTTTTGTGTTACCGTTACCGTTTGTGTGTTCGTTACCATTTGCATTTGCATTACTGTTTCATTTCGTGTCGCCATTGGCGTTACCATTTCCATTTGTGTTACCGTTACTGTTTTCATTTTCATTACTGTTTGCATTACCATTTGCATGTGCGTTTTCATTACCGTAACTATTCTTGTTATTGTTACCATTAGTGTCGGTGTTACTGTTAGTGTTAACTTTCCCATTAGGATTACCGTTACCATTGCTGTTACCATTACTGTTAACATTACTGTTACTGTAAGGGTTATTACACGAAATGGGAAGCATTGTGGGAGCACGGGGCCCAAAGGGTCCAGCACTCCCACCACCACATACCACTCACTATTTATAGTACACATTCTCAAAAAGAAGAGACATTCATGGCAAAAAAACTCCATTTAATACATCAGTTAGGGTTGTTCCACAGTGACAAAAGTAAGGAAATTCAGTTTTAGGGTTGCCACCTCTTCCACCCCATCACCACCCCACCCCAACCAACAAGCATCAGGGTGTGCATTGGGGTTGTCATGCCTAACTCTCACCCCATTCTCCTGTAATGCACCACCTCAGTTTCTTAACACATGGAATGGGGTGAGAGTTAGGCCAATGACCCCAACGCACACCCCGATGACTGTTGGTGGGGGTTGGGTGGTGGTGGGATGCTAGGGGTGGAAACCCTAACACTGAATTTCCTCACTTTTATCACTGTGGAACGACCCTAACTGATGCATTAAACTGAGTTTTTGTCATGAACATACATATATCTATATATATATATCTATATATATATATAGATATAGATATAGATATATATATATATATATATATATATATATATATATATATATACACTGGCCCGGTAGGCAGTACACTTAGGGTTGCATGGCCACATCAATGTTAAACCCCAAAGTTGCACTTTAATAACTTTGCAACCATTTGTCCAATTTTCCTGACATTTTGCATACAGAGCATCCAACCAGAGATCTCTGGATCTGGAAAGTCTTGTTCCAGTTGGATGTACGGTAGCGGAGCCGTAAAGCATCCAAAAAGTGAAAATTACCCAACTGTTGCGCATTTTTCAGTCGGGCATAATGGATTGAAGAATGTGTCTGAGTGGATTCAGATTTGCATGTCTATATGTGGTCTGGGTTAAACTGGTGCCTTTTGAAGATTTGGTGACCAAATATTAATCCATTCAAAATCTATGCATGTTTTTCATGTACCTTTGTAACCTAAGAGAAAATTTATATGTGCATTGTGAAAACTTTCATGAAAACATTTTTTTGTGCATGACACATTTTTTTTTTGTGCATGAAAACATTACATTATAAGGTATAGAGATGACACGAAAACATTTTTGTTGTCGCACAAACATTTTTGTTGTGAAAACAATACTCCACAACATTGTCCCATATGTTGTTTCCTTTGTCACTTCTTTGTGCCAAGGTGGATTGTGCTTTTGGACTGAAATTTGCAGGGTGGCAAACTCTCGTCCCACAGATGTGCCTTTTGGTGATTTGGTCCCAAACCATTCAACGGGACCATGGTTACAGCATTCCAAAGTTGAGAAATTTCCCATAGGATAACATTGAAGCACCCACGGCCCCTTTTGCTGCAGGTATCTCAAAAATGATTTAAGATACGGATTTTTTGCTTCCCATAGCTTAGGTAGACTAAGTCTGTGAGGAAATTTCGAAGTCATAGATTACACCTGCAGTGGATTTTTTTTCAAAGCTGCTACAGTTACTGAGATATTGCCAAGTAAGTGTTACAAGGGTTACTTTACAATACTATGGGGCTGCTGTATGGCTCTGTATTTAAGTGTAAGTGGGAGCACCTCATACGCGTACCATTATGCAAAAAATGGGCAATGTGAGGGGAGCGCAGGGTCAGGAGGGCCCTCGCTCCCTCAAATACATATCACTAGCCACTTACATTACACTTTCTCAAAAAGAAGGGAAATTCATTGCAAAAAAACTCTGTTAATGCATCAGTTAGGGTTGATGTCACACTGACAAAAGCTTGGAAATTCAATGTTGTGGTTACCACCTCTACCACCCCACCCCCCCAACCTACAGGCACCAACAGGCATTCGGGCGTACCATGGGGTCATCAGACCTAACTTTTATTTCATTCTCCTATACTGCAGAGTATCAGCTTGTTTACACATGAAATGGGGTGACAGTTGAGTCTGATGACCCCAGGGCATGCCCCAATGCCTGGTAGTGCCTATAGGGTTGGGGTGGTGGGACAATGGCAAATTATTGTTACAAGGGTTCCTTTTCAGGTCTGTAGAGGTACCGTATGGCTCAGTTGTTACGTATAAGTGGGAGAACAGTCACACTCCCACAGACGCATGCCATTATGCACAAATGGGCAGTTTGGTGGGATTGTGGTGCCCTGAAGGGCCCTGTGCTCCCAACACATATCATTTACTAGTTACATTAGACTTTTTCAGAAAGTAAGGAAATTCATTGCAAAAAACTTAGTTAATGTATCAATTACGGTTGATGTCACATCGACAAAAGTTTGGAAATTCGATGTTAGAGTTAACCCCACTACCACCCCACCACCAACCCCCCATCCTCCACATACCAACAGACGTCAGGGTGTGCCATGGGGTCATCAGTCCTAACTCTCACCCCATTCTCCTATATTGTAGCATGTTATCTTGCTGACACATGGAATGGGGTGAGAATCTTTACTCACTATTGCTCCTTATACAGAAACCATTCACTCCCTTCTTTTGAGTCCCAATGGCTCTCGCATTGCCTGTCATTCCTCTCCAAGTACTGCAACTCCTCCCTTCCTCCTACCACTGTACCTGTGACTCCTTATCTGTCACTTTTTCCTAGTCACTCTGGTTCACTGATTCCAGAACCCTTCACATCCACCACTGTTGGACCTCCAGTTGTCAAACTGCTTTTTCTGTGCTTACCCAACACTCTGACATCCTACTCACCTCTGACTCTCATCCTTCTACCTATCTTTTAAGCAGTTCCTATGTGACTACTTTGCTCCTTCCTGTGCATGTACTTAACCTCTTGCTGTTCCTCTCTCTGCTTTTTTTCCTGCCTTCCCAAAATCATCTTTGCATCCCTTCCTCTTCCTCTCAAAGACCTACTGGATTTCCTTTTCTTTCCTTGTTGTTTTCCTGACCAGTGTCTCTTCTGCTTCCCATTTCTTGCTTCCTCCCTGGGTATCCTTCCACTCATTCTCTTACACTAGTTCACCCCTTTTCCTTAATTGCCTTCCATTTTGTCATTTGACCTTTTGACTTTGTAGTATATTGTATTTTGTCCTCTTTTCTATTTGCCTGATATTTGCACTGTGTATTCATTTTGCAACATTGGCACTTTGAGTTGTGATTATTTTCTTACTTGTATTTTTGAGCATTGTTCTTTCTTCTTGCTACCATTGGATCCTTTACAAACACAGAAATTGTCAGCAGATAAGGACTGCCTGGCTCATTTAGTTTGCCCTTAAATCCTTGTACTGGATTACTGCTTCTGACCCACCCACTGCCGTACCTCTATGGTTCCCCTATGGTTCCCCTATGCCTGCCCCAAGCATGCTTGAATCCATCCACAGTGCTCGCTCCCACCACCTCCTGAGGCAGACCATTCCATGTGTCCACCACCCTCTCTATGAAGAATGTCCTCACATTCCCTCTTAACCTCCCACCTTCCAATTTCATGTCATGCTCCCTCATTCTTGTGCTCCTCCTGTATTGGAAAATGTCTCCCACCTGCACCTTGTTTATATCCTTGAGGTACTTGAATGTTTCTATCATGTCCCCTCTTTCCCTCTTCCAGTGAGTACATACTGTATTGAGGTCCCTTAATCTCTCCTCTTAAGTCTTGTGTTGCAAGACCTGTACCATCTTAGTCACCCTTCTCTGGACCATCTCCAGCCTATTAATGTCCTTAAAAAGATGTGGCCAGTGGAACTGCACACAGTGCTCCATGTGAGGCCTGATCATGGTTTTATATAATGGCATCACTGCCTCCCTCCCTCCTTCTGCATGTGATACCCCAGCCTTTGCACCCCACCATGCCACTGGCCCTCCCAGCTGCCTTAACACTCTTCTTTGACATTTCAGGTCATCTGAAATAATCATCACAGGTCCCTTTCCTCTTTTGTGACTGTCAGCAATCCCCTCATCATGTAGCTTTCTCCAGGGTTTCTTTGATAGACTTCTAGGCTTTTATCTGCTGCCAAATTTTGTATATTCACTTGTTCATACTGCTAACGGAGTCCAACTTCTAAACGAGGACTAACATCTTCTTCAGGGGTGGCTGAGTGCCATTATCATTTTACAATATGAGAGAGG